>JALGAY010000009.1:7376369-8599283 GCA_029207805.1 Tribolium confusum | reverse complement strand
ATTGTAAATTAAATATTTCTTCTTCTGTTTAGCTGTACAATTTTTGTTTTAAACTTTTAATTTTTAGTAAAAAAAAAGCTTGAAATTTGCCGTAAAACACGAACTTCTGTCTTACTTCTGTAAAACACATTTTTTATAGTGACACAAAAATCGTACAGCTAAACAGGAGAAAAAATGTTTAATTTACAATGGCAAAAGCAGAATTTTATGGGTAAATAAATAATACATGTAGGCGTGTAATAACGAAGCCTTGCTTTTTAGGTAAAAAATTATTTTACAGCTTGTTATTTACACTCACCGGCACAAAATTCGATCCATACTTGATTTTCTCAAAAACGAATTGGTTATCATTTTTTTTCAGGTAGAAATAAGATACATTTCCAACCATTGTTAAGACTAAAAAACAAAAAAATAAGCACCCGATAAAAATTTTAAGTTTTTTTAATTTTTTTTCTCTCTTCTATTATACCTGTAGATAATTGTCATTATTGTATTACCTACCACTATCCTTAGCATCTTAATTTAATCTTACAAGAGCAAATATAGTTCTAAATCCAACGGACGCAGCTAGAGCAATTGCTTTAGTTCAAGATGGGCGATCACAATACTACGCAGCTCGAGTTCTTGGAGTTTGAAGATGCAGTGTGCAAAGAGCTGTAGAACGATTTCGGAAAACTGGGAACTACACTAAAAGAGTTGGGTTCGGAAGAAGGCGAGGTTCTGCTCAAAATGATCATTTTCTCACACTGCAAATATTGAGAAATAATGTCACGACAACTGTTGCTGCTCGTAGTTCTTTAGAAGAAGTAAGAGGTGTAGCAATTATCGAAAGAACAGTAAGAAAGAGACTAAACGAAGAAGAATTACTTGCAAGAAAACCAGCAAATGGCTCCATGTTAACCAGAGAGCATCGAGAAGAACGACTACGTTTTGCTCGTGAATATGAAAATTGGAATGTTGGTGATTAGAGACGAGTTCTCTTCTCTAATGAGTCGAGATTTTGTCTTCATTTCCCAGATGAACGACAAAGATTCTGGCAACGGTTGTAGGAAAGATTTGTTCTGTGTAATTAGTACCGAAACTGAATTTTGGAGGAGGTTCGATCATGGTGTGAGATGGCATTAGTTTAGTCAGAGACGTTCTGGAACCCCATGTAGTGCCTTATGTACTAACTATTGGGGAAAATTTCATTTTCATGCACGATATTGCACGTGCTTACACTACGACTAAGATTTCTCAGATATTTACAGTTGCAGGAAAAATTGAAGAAATAGATTTATCAGAAATTTACAAAAAGTATGTTGCTCTAAGAAAACAATCTACACTTTATCGCCATCTATACTTTTTCAATTTTTTTTGTAAATTATAGAACAGGAAAATGCACCACGCAAGCGGTCAGCATTTTTTTTTAAATCCTTACTCCATTGCAAAATTTCTTAAACTTGATCAGGCAGCTGAGTATACTGGGCATTGCTTTCGACGATCTTCAGCATTACTAGTGGAAGAAGCAGGAGCTGTGGATATGTGGATCAATAACTGTGACCAACAAAATCGCTGGAGGAATGAAGAGAAGAATGAACTCTGTTATTCATTTTGCATTTTTTTTTAATAAATCAGGTAAAGTTTTTTCTTGCTAAGGTATGTAAAGCGTTTTCTTGTCTTGTCAAAAAAATCTGTTTTTTTTTGACCCCAAGTAAGCATAGAAAGTTTTATTTTCGTAACGGTTTCAGGAGAACTTATTACAGTACCGCAAAGTAGTTGCCATATTAGAGGAAAATTCCGGCAAAAATTTAAAAATTAACAAAAATGTATTAAATAACTGGTTAAACACAAAAACTTTTATGAGAAATTTTAAAAAAGCCTTCACCCGAAAAAATATAATAATAAAATATCTCGTAATGTCTTGTCTTGCCGTTCTAGTTTTATTATAATCATGAGATTTAGACCTATCTTAAAATACAAATAATATAATACAGGTTATTCTAAGATAATAACTGTAAAAAATTAATTAAAACATTTTACAATATTGAATATAGCTATAGATAGCTAGAATAATAAAATTACACAAGCGAAAATTGTAATTGAGATTTAAGGCTAATCTTAATTTGCTGTCAAATTTTGAAAATAAGTTAGAAGAAACTGTGTTTTTTTTTTTGTTAATAAAAAAGACTTAATAAGACGATAGAATACTAGACAACAACACGACCATATTTTCAAATTAAAAGTATTTTTAGCACGACAGAAGAGGTAAACCAAAAAAATCTCCTTACTGAGGCTACTTTTGCAATTACAAAGATACGACTTTGTAATAAAATAAGATAAAAAATAGAATAAAGAATTAACATTTATCTTCCTAGAATCATCTGATGGAAAAAACCGGAGTACAAAATTATTCAAATTATAATAATTAATGGAATATTTAAAAAACATTTTTGTGAAATTTAATATCTAATGGCCGATTTATAATCTCAACAATTAAAGATATTCACTCGTTAACGCTCGTTCTTACTCTAAAATAGTCTTGATTACAAATAATTATTAGATTACACATTTTTTTATAACACAAATAAGTATAGAAAAAAATTTTTGGTTTTTAGAATTTATTTTATAAATTTAGATTTGGGGGATTTAAAAAATGTGTTTCTTTGCTGAGTACTGTTTTAATTTGCTTCTGTATGTTCAATTTTCATATTAGTATTTCCACATATCTTCTGGCCTCGTATAGCGTTAATAATACGCCTTTTTGTTTCTTCTTGAAATATAGTTTTATTTATAAGTGTGTTACATGTATATTTCGGTACATTTTCTTGTGTTGAGTGCTTTGCCATGTGTCTTTCAAACTTCTCCTTTGACTTAAATTCGTATTTACCACTTATAATTTTGTACTTGCACGTGTTACATTCATATTTTTGCATATCTTCAGGTGTGTGCTTTCTCAAAATGTGTTTTTTCAGATTACATTTCGTTTTAGATTTGTATTCACAGTGAGTGCAATAATAAAACAAATTGTCTGTTTTATGTTGATACATTAGATGTTGTGTTAAATATGACTTCATTTTTCCTTTGTAATTACACTTATCACATTTGTACCATTTGATATTTTCTGGTGCTGTGTGTCTTCTTAGTATATGCTGTTTTAGGTTGCTAAGAGTGGTTGTTTTACATAAACAATAAGAACATTGATGTTGTTGAACAATGATCTGTTTCTTATTCTTTGTATTGTTATGACAATGTAATTTATGTTTGAGCAAAAGTAATAATGAAAATGTTAAAAAACTGCAATGTCTGCATAAGTAACATTTTGCACAAACAGGTATAAATAAACTCTGGTTCTTTGGAATGGACTTCTTATTTTTTTTGTGGACCTTTTCAAAATGATCCCAAAAGAAAATTCGAATATTTGTTTTAAAGCTGCACTCTTTACAATGATATATATCTAAGCTACTCTTCTCACAATCCATTTTAGTCGAGAGTTTTATAATAAAACAATTATTACTGTTTTTTTTTTTAATTATTGTGGCGACTATTTGTCCTCTTAGGATGTCATAACCTCTATGTAGTGAGTAACTAAAACATACCATTTATATAAAAAAAATTGAAAAGGGGATCTAAATTTCCTACCCCATAAAAAAATATAACTCCTCTTGACCTCTCCAACTACGAAATCAACAAAATTTATGTTGGTCTACATAACCTAAAAATGTATAAAATTTTAATTACATATTTGGTCAATCAATATTTAATAAATAAATAATATTTGTAAATCATACTTTTTTTTTAAATTCAAATAATTTATTTTTTTGAAAAATATAATAAACAATATATATTTTACTTATTACCTTAATAAGGCATTCTGTCTTTACCCAAAGTTTTCCCTCAATAACCCTTAGTTTGGCAACATAACACCGGTGGCGCTGTACCCATTTTGGGTGCGCTTCGGGCGTTTGAAATCCGATGCGCTTTGAATCCGAAAATATTGAATTTTTTTATTTTCCCGCCAGAAAATTGACAGTTCTAAAGTTGACCAACAAAAGTAAGTGATATACTTTTCTGAAGAACTATTAGTTATTTTGTTGGCCGACTCTAGAACTGTCAATTCTCTGGCGGGAAAAAAGAAAAATTCAATCTTCTCGGATTCAAAGCGCATCGGATTTCAAACGCCCGAAGCGCATCCAAAATTTTTTTAGGGTCACTAAATTTTTCTGTAAATTTTCATATAGCCCTTAGATAATAAACTTACCCTAATGAATTGGAATTTTTTTTCCTAAAATAGCGGATTATTTTATAAACAGTGAGCGACAAAATTATGGAATAACTTTATTAAAACTAAAAATATTTATTAGCATAATGAGGGAAATTGATATACTGTTACTGTAGCAGCGATAATAATTCCAACAATATTATGTTTAAAATATTCCAGATAACGAAATAATCAAATGAGGAAATTGGGTGTTTCACTACGAAATAAAATGTAGGGGCTGCTCTGCTGCTGGAAGTCTGTGGAGGTTTCAAGACTAAAGGTTGATTTTTTCAGAGATTATCGCTTATGCCCTCAATATATTATATACGAAGTTGTATAAAAATTGTCCTGTGCAAAAGGCCACTATTCAAAATTTTCTAAATAGTTATACAATGTGTTTCTTCAAAACATAAGCTTTCTTCTACTAAAAGTTCAATTTAATCTGTGCAGCCGTTTTGCCACAAAAAAATAAAATATATTTGAAAATGCATTGGCTCTTATGGGCGTTCGCAACTTCAAAGCTGATTATCTCCGTTCAAGATCCCGAAAATTGTAATTGATTTTACGGCTTTTTGCCACTTTTCAACGATTATCTCAAAAACTAAGCCTTAATTTAAAAAATATGTTTCTTAAGAAGTTTTTGTCCCATCATTTGTGATTAGAATGGTGCCACATTTAGATTTGACAATCAAAATTTTCTTCTCGCCACTATAGCTTGCAGTTTATATATTGTCCAAAATATTGTTTTTTTCGCTGTTTATATTCAACCATGTTAAGTTCGCCATTTTTATTAAAAACTGATATTAGTGATTTTATCTACTGCTGTTCGACAGTTTGTGGCATAAAAGCATTCTAACGTGAAGTCCAAAAGTTTCGGAGTCAAGTTACCTTTGGTGTCATAAACGTAGGGCTTGGATTAAAATAATAGAATTATTTGTCAAATTAATTTTATAAAAACGTCATAAACGTCAGACAAAACTTTATTACTTTAAAAGTAATTAAACCAACGGCAATACTGAAGCCTCCTCTTATAGTCAATTGGTAGCAGTTCTTGATACATTTGGATCTTAAACGCGTGCATGTGTAAGTCTTGTCAAAGTACTCTTAATAAATTCGTACAGGAAATGTTTAACTGCTGGGTAAGCCTTTGTGTTGAAGAAGTAGGATTTTGTGGGACTGCTATATTTACGTTTTCCTCCATAGAAGCTACTGCAGAGTACTGTCACACACCATCTACAGCTTGTACACCATTACGAAAATAACTTTCTATCAAAAACGCTTTTTAAACAGGAGTGAATATTTTAACGAATAAACAAAACAAAAACGAATGAAAGTAGAATTAAATAAAATGTAGAACCAGATCAAAGGAGAAATTAATCGCAAATTACAATAAAAACTGTCCAGAAAACTAAAGTTTAGTATGACGTTAAAGACCTTTTAATACAGTTAATTTGACAAATTAATTTTAATCCAAGCCCTACGTTTATGACATCAAAGGTAACTTGACTCCGAAACTTTTGGACCTCACGTTATATAAATTAAAAACCTTAAATTGCCTAGACTATTTGATTAATATAATAAAGTTTTTTGGTTCCTTTTGTGATTTTATTATACAGGGTGTTTCACGAGAGATAATGAGCGTGCAAAACTGAAAATGCAACCAGCAATACAATTCCAAAGGTAACGTAGTTATTTTTTTTGTTTACAAATACATTAAATAAAAAATCATTTTATTATTCGGTTAACAGAAGACAAACTAATGCCACTTGCTTGTGAAATCATTCTTTGACTTACATGTGAACAGGACCAGTATCTGTTCTTGCTTTTGGCTTTTTCAAAGGTGGTCAATTTTTCCTTAAGGTAGTTTCAAGTCGTTCGAATATGATATCAGCAAGAGTTCTTCTCTACCCGGAAAACGTTGTCTGTACAAACTCATTGCGGTAGAAGCATTTTTTTCCATATATCATCGTTGTGTCGGTTTTTTTATCGTTTGAATATATATTTTTTATCGGTGACAGATTTGACAAATAAAATTTAAAATCAAGATAATCTACGTTAACTCTCGAATTGTATTGCTGGTTGTATTTTCAGCTTCGCAGGCTCATTACTACTCGTGTAACCGTCTGTATATATCATTCTTTTTGTATTGACCTAAATGACCTAATAAAACGTTTATTATTATTATACAGGGTGCGGCAACTTAAACGCGCACTCCCAAAATAGCGACTTCTGATTAAATAAAATCATTGAAATTTATCACACCTAATTGAACATTATTAAGGTACATTTAAGAATTTTATGGTAATTTTTCACTTACAAAGTCAAAAATCGAAAAAAAGTAATTTTCGAACAAAAAATTAAATTCTGATTTTTGTATTAATAGATGCAGATTTACTTCTAATAATTGTTTACAAAATCAGCGCCCAAAAATATCAATTAGATTTTGAATTAATCGCAATTTTAGATTTTTACTTTGAAAATGATTTTTATTTACGACCTGCTACTGTGCCTTCGTAAATATTAGGTGACAATGGGGATTGTAATTGGGATAAGATTGTAAAATTTCCAACTGTTGGAAGGTTGAGTGCCGATGGCAAGTGACTTCTTTCAATTCTTCCAGGACCGTAATAACTTTTTTAATTAAAAAACATTATTTAAACAAATATTTATTTTTATTATAAATGTTCGAAATGATGTCCTTCATTTTCAATGCAGGCTCGCAAGCGCCGCTGAAAACTTTCTTGAACATTTGCCGCAAGATTTCTTCTGTTAATTTCGGCAAATGCATTCCGAATACGATCTTGCATATAGATACTGGAAAAGATATTTGAAATTCATTATAAAAGTCAGTTGATAAGTGCACAATAGTTTATGGTCAGAGGATTATTGGTGCCATAAATAAATGACAAGACACCAGGCGCGTTCTCCAAATACTGAGGTAGACGGATTAAGAAATTTTGGACCCTTTGCAAATCTTTGCATTCTTCTCGGCTTTAACTTGAAATTTCTATTTCGGATAATTGCTAATGTGTATTTAATTTGAAATGTTAAGTATGGTTGACAAATATCTATATATTTTAAGCGGGTTAAAGATTAAGAGAAAATTTTGTTTTGAAATAGGGGTAGTTTCAAATATATTATCAGTTTGAACTGAATCTTCGAGCGAGTCAGTGTGTACTGTACAAGATGTGGCGACCGTGGGAAAGTGAATTTGTTGTTCAAGTAAATCCGGATGAAAATGCAGAGGGTGAAAATGCTGATGTGGAAGAGGATGAACTGCGAACCAAAAAAAGAAAACGTAACCATTTATCTTACGATGAAAAAAGTCTTATTTTGTCAATTTACGAAAAGAAAAAAAGTGAGATGGAAGAAAGGGCCTTGGAAGAGACTTGCAAAATGTTTGGAATTCCAAAAACTACAATGTGGCGTTTGGTAAAATTTGGACCGTCCCAAAGAAAAATTCGGATTGATAACGGAGCATTAAAAAATTGCTGCCGAGTCAGGAAGATCAAATTCGCCGAAGTGTTTATGACTTTTACGACAAAAACATTGTGCCGACTATTAACTTGTTGTACACCAGTTTAATTGAAAATAACATTTTGTCGTGCTGTAAAAAAACTTTTGTGAAATATATGAAAACTATTGGTTTTACATTCAAACGTATTAATAAAAAAAACTTTTTAATGGAAAGTGATGTAGTTAAAAAGTGGCGATATCGTTATTTACAAGAAATTGAACAACATAGAAAAGAAAACCGGGACATTTTTTATCTAGATGAGACCTGGTTCGACACACATGAGACAGTTAAAAAAGGGTGGACCGACGGTACTAGAAGATGCATTTTAAATATTCCTCCTTCCAAAGGTAAAAGAATTTCAATTTTGCATGCCGGGAGTAAAAACGGTTTTGTGCTTGATGCATTACATTTGGGGTGTAAAAATTTAAAAGATGCTAACGCCGACTACCATTCTGACATGACTGCAGAAGTTTTTGAAAAGTGGTTCACGGAAATCTTAATACCCAAACTTCCAAAAGGTAGTATTATTGTGTTAGATAATGCCAGTTATCATTCTGTGCAAATTGATAAGGTTCCGAACTCCAGTAGTAGAAAAGAAGAAATTCAAGAGTTTTTAATTAAGAAAGATTTGTTCTTTGAAGAGACGTACACCAAAAATGAATTATTAGAAGTGGTTCGAACAAAAAGTTACAAAAAAAATTACAAAATAGATCAGGTTGCGTCTGAATATGACTTAATTGTTCTGCGGTTACCGCCCTATCATTGTGTTTTCAACCCGATTGAGATGATATGGGGCCAATTTAAAAAAAAATTAAGGAGGCAAAACACTGGACAAAAATTTAGCAATGCAACATTAAATTTAATTAGAGAAACATTTAAGTCAATTACTGCGGAAGCCTGGAAGAATTCTGTGCAGCACGTGGTGAATATTGAAGACGAATACCGAAAAAAGAATGTTAAAGACCTAATAATCGAGCTAGAAAATGATAGTGACAGTGACAATGATTAACAATAAGTGATGAATCTGTGAAAAGACTGTGCTTCATAATGTTTTACGTTTTTATTTTTGTGTAGTTTTAAGCAGTTTAAATTTTTTACGAAATTCTGTTTTTTAATTTTTATTGTAAATGTGTATTTTATTTTATATTTAATATCAATATATTTAGTGTGTAAATAGATACAAATATTTGTAATATAAATAATTTTTTTTTGTAAGTTAATTTCAAAATAAATGTATGGTTTCACTGTTTTACAAATCCTAATTACTTTATGACTATTAAAAAATATTTGATTCTGCATGTTTGCGTTTTTATTTCAATTCTAATTTAACCGAAAATTTAACTTAAAATATTTCAAGTCCGGCCCAGTTGTAAAATTTACCTTCGATCGGTGGGTCTTTTGTAGTTGACCGTAACCAGCTTAGTGTTTACTTGGGTCTGTCATAAAGAGGCTGGCTACTAATAAATTCCTGCATAAGTCGGTTTCATATATCTTTTCCATTTAGTATATTTTCAATGGTGGTCGGCTCTTCCTGGTACACCATTTCCTTTACTGTTCCCCACAAAAAAAAATCGGGTGATAAAAATATGATATTTGATAGTTAATAAATTTGAGAATATATGTTTTTTACATACCGCACTTAATTTTAAGTGACTTAATAAAAATAAATTGTCTATTGAACCAAACACACACACACTAATATAAAACTAACAAATCACCAGAAACGCACTGCTCGAAGAAGGTTTTAAAAATGAATACGATAATTCTAAAGTATTGTACCTGAAGATTAAATAACTTTCAACCCCCCAGTTAACAATCAGTAAATACTCAGAAACAAATAATTAGGCGTAATCCTTAGAGCACTTGATTTTACCTGTGTATAACAATTTCTTGGAACGATTTACTCAAGTACAGACGCGAGAAAAAAAATTAGTTGCCAAAATAATTTCTACGCAAAGAAAAGATTTCAGTTGTAATCTTGTGGGATTGAATTCCTAGTTACCGTCTCTGTTTCTTTTATTAATTTACCAAAACTTCTTATTACAGCTAAATCCTCAAAAATTAAGAAAAAAAGATCATTTGTGATATTTTTTGACGACCAAGATTTTCTTCTTGTGACTCTAAAATCCTGTAATGCGGCCCTGTAAAATTTGTTGGGATATTTGAGCAGGCATATTAGTCTTTGTCAATTTTATGGCAAAGTTGTAAACAAGACCCTTCAAAGCTGTTGACTACTACTAAATGATCCCTTTGTTAGTAAATTATGTCACTTAGCCATAAATCTCGCGTTTGGTTTGTCTTTATTTAAAAAAGCGATTATTTAAACAACCAAATCAAAATTTATAATTGTAATACCAGAGTTTGATGCGCTAGCAGGTAGAGAGAGATTCACCTAGTGCAAAAACTTTATCGATAAATTAACAGTTATTGCCAGAAAACTCAAAAAATTGCAACGGCTTTATTTATTAACAAAAAATTTTTAAAAAAATCTCAAGTATACCTAATCAATAACTAGTTAGGTGTGTAAAATCTCGTCAAATTTTTTTAAGCAGAAGTCGCTATTTTGGGAGTGCGCGTTTAAGTTGCCGCACCCTGTATACTGCTAAATGTACATTTTGATACAATTTTGTTTTTATCTTTACTGGTCAGGTGATGAAATCGCCATTTTGAGTTTTCAAATTTTTATGTAAAAAATGTAATTACTAGTTAGAAAATTTTTATTAAAAGCACTCAAATATACAGTTTCATGTTATTTTGTCCAATACTTTTAAAATATCAGAATTTTTAGTTTCATAGTCAGCTATGTAAAACTGTTTTTTTATTTTTTACTCTTCTTACAAGAACATTGTTATCAGTCACTTAGAAAACATTTTAATGTACAAAATTGTTAAAAATATTAACATTTATGTCCTTATACAGCCATTTTAGATTAATCCGTCATTTTAAAATTTTAAATTTTTGATTACAAAATAAATATCAGTAATTTTGTCAATAGTTAAGTGAACAATTTAATGCGATTTTGCCAAATATTTTCCAAAAAATCATTTATTTTTGAGGTCGACATATTGACTTCGCCATTTTGGATATAATTTTAGAGTAAAAAAATGTAATTAACGGCCTCAAAAACTACCGAGTATTAATTTTAAAGCAATTTTGTCAATTATTTTCAAAGTTATAAAATTAGAAAATAAATTCTTCGTAAAAATTGTTAAATTTATTAGTAACAAATACAAATTGCGAATAGAAATATGTAAATGCGAATATTTATATTTACTCATACGAAAACGTATAAATACAAATATTTATGCAATATTTAAATACAACCGTATTTATATTCGTATTTACAGCTGTACATACGAATAAATGCGTATTCATATTCATAGAAAATTTATCCTTGTAAATACATTCGTATTTACCATAAATATGCCCAACTCTGGTTTTAATCGGACAAATTGTAGATAAACACTTTTTTCTCTAATTTTTTGTGTGGTTGCACAAGATTATGACGAGCGCTTCGTCACCTCACCTTTTATTTAGTTATCGGAGAATCATCGTTTGATAAAGACGTGTGTTATTTCAAATCGCTCTAATTTATTTAAATAAATTAAATTCGCGCGTTTTCGATAATAAAACTAGTGCAGTGACTCTAGGAAAATGTGTATTAACACTATTAACAGTAAGTTTATTTAAATTTCAATTTTAAACAGGACATTTATTTAAATAAGAGTAGAAAACGAGAAGAAATGCAATTTGGTAAAGACGTATCGCTAAAATTATCGATTTTGTACGATTAAAATTATGTAAAATTGATTTTAAATCAGCTTTTCATAAAACGATTTGAAATTTATACAAGATGTCTCAATAAATCTCGTTTTCATTAGGACATCTGTATAATTTAATCAAATAAACTTATTGATTTATTTCAAATTAGTGTAATTAATAACATTCCCTCTTTATTAATCTACTTTAAATAAAACGATAAGTCAGTTGATTCGAATCGATTACTCGAATTTTTATACATCCTAGTAGCTCAGATTCGAAATAATAATTTAAAAAAAAAATTTATTATTTTAAATAGTAACTTATATAAAACGATGATTCATTTTTAAGTAGACTTTGTTTTTTTTTATCAAAGACAAAGTAAGTCTGATTTCATTGTGATAATTATAACATAGAATAATTTGTGTGTGTTTTTTTTATTTTGTGGATTTACTAGCGGCGGTTTTTCTCTTTCAGTCAGTGTTAAACCAGCTTGAAAAGAAGAAGAAGTCAAGGACATCGCTGGAAATCTGGATCAAAGGTAAGTCCGAAAGAAGCAGAGGGAATTCGCCACATATGGCAGAAGAAGATGCATCAATTACAGGATTAAAGGTAGGTCCGAAAGAAGCAGAAGGAGGGAATTCGCCACCCAACAGTTGTGGCTGAAGATGATGCCAAAAAGGTAGGTCTTTAATTAGGACTTTCTATGAGTGAATAAAGTTACAGTTTTAATTCAAAATTGTTGATCTTGGCTTCAATTGCTAAATTTTTCGATTAAAAGTTTTAAATTGTTTCTAAGATCGTAAATAATTATTTTTTTCGAATTTCAGGAATTAACAAGTATTCTATTTCAGTTTTTTTAAATAATTTATCTGATTTAGGTGTTATTAAATTTTAAATATTTCTCTTTTTCTGAGTTTTTCTTGTTATATAGGTACTAATGCTTCCATTAAACTAATCTAAAATCAGTTTTATTTGTACTTCAGTTTTATACAATTTGTGCATTTACTACATTTAAAACTGCTTTATTAGTTTTAATTTTATTAACAAAAATTATTTTAAATGTTAATAACAAATGTTGCTAGTAAAAAACATAACAGGCTCTCTTTAATATAATAGCAAACTCGGTTTGTTGTTACTATTTTTGTCAAAAAATCATTCAATTTAAGCTATATTGATTGGCCTCTACACATTACCCATTTAAATGTGTGCAAATTTATCGATATTTCTCTTTTTTTGAATCAGTTGTGCACCAGCTCTCAAAAAGCCGCTATAAAACTGCGTACTTTTATTTATTATTAATTATTAAACAGAATATATCGCGATTTTGTTTAAACAAATACATTTTTGCATTTTCAAGTTACAAAATAACACAGAGATAAACAATTTTAGATACTATTTTTATTTGTAATTGTTTTAATAATATATTCAAGCGTTTTATTTAAAATCCTTTTCTACCCCTCTTTTGTAAAAAATAAATAAACCATTTAAAGTAAATTCCTCTCGTTTTTTTTGGGGTTTGGGGGGGTAGGTTCCGAGGACATTGCGGGATATCTGGATTAAAGGTAGGTTCGAAAGAAGCAGTAGAAGGAAATTCGCCAGTCATGATAACTGATGGTCCCAGAAGAAAATGCTTTAATTAAGAGTTTATGTATAGCTTATGACTTTGTTAAAATTGTTGATCTCTGCTTTAATTTATAATTTTTTATTCAAAATTTTAAGTTTTTTTGAAATAGATTTTTTTGGAATTCATTTTTTATGTAGGTATAGTATATTTTAACAACTTTTCTATTTTAGCTTTGGGAATTCCTTGTTTCGGGTTATAGTAATATTTTTCTGTTCCAGATTTTCCTACAATTTTTTTCTTTCTGTTTAAAGTTTTTCTCCTTTTTTTCTCTTTCTGTTTCAGGTTTTCTTACTAATTTTTTTTATTTCAGATTTTCGTAATTTTTCTAACAATTTTTCTGTTTGAGATTTTCCTAAATTATCAAAATTAACAAAATTTAAAAAAAAAAACCAAATTAAAATAAAAAAACATACAAAAAATTAAAAAACAAATAAATTTTTTATAACAGTGCTTCCGAGGTCTATGTTTCATCATCAGTCCCTGAATAATATGTAATGAAAATAACAAATTATAAAATTTTTTTGAAAATGTTTGAAAAGACTGACCAAACATTTGTCATTAATAAATTAAAATCATAAAAGAATAAAAATCTATACAGAAATATATAAATCGATAATTAATAAATAAATCGATAATTAATCGATAAAATAAATACAAGACGAAAAAAAGCAACAAACAATTTTAGAAAAACTAAAAGAACGTCAATTTGAAGAAAAAGAACGGATAATTCTAGAAAAAATAAAATAACCGCTCCTAGAAAAAAAGAACAACGACAATTTCTGTAAGAAATAAAAAAACGACGGTTAAAACACAGAGAAAAACAAGGAAAAAATTTAGAGAAAATGAAAAAACGACGCTTAGAAGTAAAAAAAAAAACAACGAAAATTTCTAGAAGAAATGAGAAAACAAAACGCTTACAACAAAAAGAAGAAATTAAAACTGTAAAAGTGTAGTCAAACGCTTAAGTTAGTTCCAAATTTTAACAAATTTTATTATTATAAGTTACAGTTTGTGCAGTTTGACAGGGTTAAACGGATTACAGAAATCAATATTCTGTATTGTTTATTGTCCGTTTCACGAAAGAAGAGACATTCGTCATAGCCATTAATAGTCCGAACTATGATATGCACGTACCGCGTTGATGAATGAGCGCGGTTTGAACACGCAATGAAAACAATAGTCGCGCGCAGTCACTCCACACCGTCTAGTTTAATCAACGAGCGCAATTATATAGCCATCTTCCTCGTTATCACGTTTTTCACCTTTTTTCTACTTTGAATATTGTTTCTTTTCAGTACATCGAAAATGTAAATAACGTGTGTCGTAACTTAAAAATAAATTGATGACGAAAGTTGCTTCTTTCGTGAAACGGACAATACTGCTGTTACCCCGCTTTACCTTAATAATGTAGAGTATTGTTGTGACGTCAGTGACAGACTTTGTAGACAACCTTTCTACAGTGACCTTGAGTTTAGATTGTGGTGTTATGCGCATGTCCCATAATAAAATGACCGACTTTTCTCTATCTTCGAAGTGTCATTTGAACGATTTTTGTGTGTATCCTCTAAAAGGATACTTCTAGTTTTTATGCTCTAAAGCTCTAGTCATTATTTAACATTTTTTTTACTTATTTTAGGAGTTAAAAAGCTTCTATGGTTATGTACAAATTAAATGTTCTGATACTAAATATTAAAATTGTATAGAAGGTAGAATCTTTTTTATGCATTAATAAGCCGACTGCTAATTTGATCAATTTTTAGGTTAAGTAATCTACAAAATAAAACCAGCAAACTAATGAAATGAATATAGATCCAATTTTTAATTGTGAGAATAATTTAGAAATATATCATTGTAAAGACTGTAACTTTGAAACAAATTATAGAATTTTCTTATGTAGTCATTTCCAAAAATTTCACACAAAAAACAAAATTCTAGTCACACCTTTATGTACAGAATTATATAAATGTAAAAATTGTAATTTTTCATCATTTTCATTATTACTTTTATTTAAACATAATTTAAATTGTCAAGAAAATTCTAGAAAAAACAAACAATATTATTGTTCCTTTTGTTCATATAAAGCAAACGGTAATCACAAATTAAAAATTCATATAATAAGAAAACACACAGCACCAGAAAATATCGAATGGTATAAATGTGATAAATGTAACTATAAAGGAAAAGTAAAAAAAGATTTAGCACTACATACAAAAATTCATAAACCAGATGATCAAGTTTTCTTTTTTTATTGCGACCGTTGTAAATACAAATCAAGAAACAAAGGCGATGTCAAAAGACACATTCTTGCAAAGCACACAGCACCAGAAAATGTGCCTAAATATGAATGTAACACATGCAAATACGAAACAATAAATAAAAACAATTTAAAGAAGCACATTATGCGAAATCATACAGAATCAAAAGAAGTTTTATTATTTTCCTGTGATTGCTGTAATTACAGATCTCAGTTAAAATGTAATCTTAAAAGACACATTATAACACAGCATACAGAACGAGAAAAAGTGCCAAATTATGAATGTAACATATGCAATTACAAAACCATAACTAAAGGACACTTAAAATTGCATATTATTCGAAAACATACAGCTCCAGAGAACATACAATGGTACCAATGTGAGCACTGTACATACAAATCTAAAGTAAAACAGGAATTAACACAGCATGTAAAAAGAAGACATAAAACAAAAATGTAGTATTTTATAAGTAGTACAAGTCAGTTAGAGTAGTTTTTAGGCCGTCTAAAGATTATTTTTGTAATAACTTTTTACTTTGAAAATTTTTTTACAGACGAAAAACAGACTTGTGTTACTACAGAAATTTTTACTGTTTTTCGTCGATCGTAAAAAGGCTCTTAACGGCCTGTTACAACATTTCGACTGTTAAGAGACTCTTTACATCCTGATAACAAACCGTGTGTTTTTGCTTGATAACTAGTGATAGGAAATTCGTATGCTATTCATTGGTGTAGACCGCGCACGCTTTGCTTTGATAGAAGTAGGGGTTGATTTCATATATTTGTTACTCGTTTTTCGATATTGCACCTTGGTTCTTTATTTCATGTGGTATTGTCAAATTTATGCGAGTAAAAAGCAACTCTTTAAGATTATTACAATAACTTATAACATTATTGCAAAAAATTACATTAACGCAACGCCACTGACCATTGCTATCAAAGTCAATTCTGAGCAGACGCAAACTAGTACGGTCTTCGTTGATCGAGCGTTCATGTTTTAGATCGTATTACACCATTATAATCGACTCAAAAAACCTGTGCCGCTCCACTCAGGCTTCATACATCTTTCCTAACTCTATTGATAACAAACAATTTTGAAAGGAACTCTTAATAACTAGATATTACAAAAATATAGTAATAATGTCGTTGATGTAAGGTAAACAAACAATTATATAATGTACAAGTATAGTTAATATATAAGTCTTATTTCGTAAGAAAATATAATTGTAATAAAAACTAAGTTTTAAATATGTAATGACCCAAACTAGGCCATACTTACCGCCATAAACCCAAATTTGTGCGCGAAATTCAAATTTAAATAAAAGTGGCCAAAGTCGTGATCGTCGTCTAGTGAAAAGGACCCCTACGTTGTGTTTAACAAAATGGCGGTAAAGTTCTTTGAGATGTGACTGTATGAGGGTTCAGTTGGGAGAGTACAATAAAACTACAATTTGGAAGGAGACTTTTATTTGTTCGTTTCTTGCAGTAAATCATGTCAGAAACATAAAATAAACAAAATAAAATAAAGCAATGTACAAGAAAGACAACCAAACAAAATGCACATCAATAAAAAAGACAACAAATAAACAAAACAATCATAACATAGGCACATCAAATACACACATAAATAAATAATAAAAATAGATGTAACATTCTGTGAAGTACATTTTACAAACAATTAAATTTTTACTGCAAGAAGGACCGGATAAAACCTTCCCAAACCGTGTCCGTAAACGATGCCCGTGTATCTTTTCGAACTTCATGTTGACAAATCAATTTATAACAATTTAAATGGCCTACAATGATTTTAGTTTGCATAAAAAAAAACATTTAAATGTGGAGAGAATCTTTGTTGTATTATTTAATTTAATATAAGCAAAAAAAAAAACGAATAAAACCCAATGACAAGAAATAAATGTGAGGGGATCGGCCACCAAGTACTCATTGTTTTAAATACCTATTCGAATCCGAAAGCTACACAAAAAAAAACAAATAAACAAATGACTGGCTGTAGTGAGAATACTTAGACCCAGGCAGGCTAAGCATGAGGAGAGTTCCAATAGTTGCTACTTAACGTCCCCATCCAAATCCTCGTCTCTCCAAGCATTCACTAAGAAACGCAATAGTGGAAAGCTACCAATTGATGGAGTTTTATAGTTACTACTTGTACTCCATCAGAAATACCTTCCCTCCACCACGATCGACTACTTTGAAATAATTATGGCGTCGCGGTAACACACAAAATAAATAAATGTAAAATTAATAACAACGCGACCGTTAAATTAAATTCTTAAAATGCGAGAAACATGGCGGAAATTTCCACGAATATCTAGGCAACCGACGCCCCCACATAAAATAATTTAGAAAAACCCCTTTTGAATAATCAGGAATACTAGAATCAAATAAAAATTTACATTACAGAACGTTAAAATACGAATAAAACACATTGAAATGGTTTTGACCCTGAAAATATTCTGCTGACTCAATGTCTGGGAACCACATGGTAGACAAAATATGAATTATCTTTGAAAATCCGTGTTTTCGCGAGTCATCCACATTTAAATGGTACAAAAATAAATTCTAAACTGATTTTACAATACCTGGTTGCTAATAGTAGGTGAAAACTCTAAAGAAACTAAAGAAATGCACCTGACACAAAAACAACATGCACTCGGTACTACGTTAGTCTATCGACTCCAAAAGCACAAAAACCATATTTTAGGCAAATAATAAGTAAATGACATTTTTAAACAACATTTAAAAATAATAAAAGAGTTCAGATTACCTGTAGAACAGTTCAAACCACATGGAAGTATTTTTTCACTGAACTAATTCATCACAACAGTCACAACACGGGTTTCCATTTATCTACAAAAATCTTGGTTTTTCAAAGCCATCCAGGTAAAACTTTATCAGCGATGGTCTTCTTAATAGTTTCGCAGTATTTTCACGTGGTTATTTCGTTAAAATACCAACAAAATAGCCTTTGTAAATTTTAAATGTGAAAAATGGTGTCGGAACTACCCGAGGTGTGGCTGGGAACTACTCTCGTGGCCCGTGGCCGACTGACTGGTGTCATGGCCGCGCATCTCTCTCGCTTCTCCCGCTTCCCTCCAACGATGCTGCCAACCTACAGACCTTAACTGTACTAGCGAGAAAACCCGGGATATTCGAATTTGAAGTGGGGTATTACAAATATATGTCTAAATTTTTTACCCTCTTTGTTTGACTATTACAGTTTTAAGAAATTTGATTCAAAATAGCTGTTGTTATTCACTGTGGTCAACAAATACTGTTTAAGTTGGCAATGAAGTTACTAGAATCTTTTTGTAACTTGTCGGTTTGTTAAGATAACCTATAAACTAGGGTAGGCCAAAAAAATCGAATATTTTTTTTTAACTTCGGACACTGAAAAATGAGTACCTAGGCATTTTTAAAAAATGCTTTTTAAAGATGATCTCTTAATTTTAATAGGAAAGACTCCTTCATTTCAGTTTTCTATTTTTTTTTTTTTTTTAATTAAAGTTTAAGGGTTGTGATATCAATCAAACTAACCTTTCATAGATATTCCAAAATAGTGATTGGTGGAACTGTCGAGATATAAAGTGTCTAATGCGCATGCGTATACGATAAATTGTGAGTATTGTGACTTGTGAGATTGATTATTGATTGTGAGGTTATTGTCCTAAAACGCAGTAAATAGTAAATAAAAGAAGTTTTTTTTTCTCTAATTCTTTTAAAAATAAATAAATTTGTTTGGATTTCTAGAAAGTTCGATCTGCATAGGTATAACTAATTTATCTAAATATTAATTTCTCCAATATTAAAATTTTATGTATTTTTAGGTTAAGTAATCTAAAAAATTTTTTATTTCGTTAATGGAGAGGACAGGGATTTTTTTTTAAAGGTAAGAACTTTAGAACCCACTTCTTAAAATATTTATTTTTTATAAATTGTATATTTTTCAGCTACCCACTAAGTATTGTATATAGTTATTTTTAACCATATCAGGGTTAAAAATTTAAGATATTTCAACAGGACAAAAGGTGGTCAGAGTTATTAGAAATAATAATAATAATTGTTTTATATTGTAAAACAGTCAACTAAAATGGATTGTGAGAAAAGTAGCTTAGATAAGATATATCATTGCAAAGAGTGCAATTTCAAAACAAATACTCGAATTTTCTTTTGGAATCATTTTCATGAAGTCCACGCAAAAAACCAGAGAAGTCAATTTATACCAATTTCTGCAGAATGTTATACTTGTGAAAATTGCAACTTTTCCACATTTTCAATATTAGTTTTGCTTAAACATAATTTGCATTGTCAAAACGATACTAAGAAACAGCCTATTGCTAAAAATCAATGTCCCTATTGTATGTATCAATCAAGCTATAATTACCTCTTGGATATTCATATAACAAGAAAACACACAGCACTAGAAAACATTAAATGGTTCAAGTGTGATAAGTGTGACTATAAGGGAAAGACAAAAGCAAATCTAATACAACATATAAGAAATCGACATAAAACAAACAAGGAAGTTTTGTTATATTCTTGTAATCACTGTGAATTTATAACAAAGAAGAGTAGTAATCTTAAAGCACACACTTTGGCAAAGCACACAGCACAAGAAAATGTGCGAAAATATGAATGTAACGCATGCAATCATAAAACAATAAGAATGGATTATTTAAAATTACACATTCTTCGACACCACACAGACCCTGAGAAGATAAAATGGCACCAATGTGATCACTGTACCTACAAAAACAAAACAAAAGCAGGATTAACAAGACATGTGAATGTGAAACACTTGTTAAAAGTCGAAACTCGTAAGAAGTTATTTGTATTTTACTGTGATTGTTGTAAATACAAATCTAAGTGGAAGGCGGATGTTAAAAAACACATGCTTGCAAGGCACACACCAAAGAAAATGTCGTAAAATATGAATGTGAGACATGTGACTACAAAACGATAAATAATGGAAGTTTTAAATTACACAATATTCGTTACCATACAGCTCCTGAGGAGATAAAATGGTACAAATGTGAGCAGTGTACCTACAAAACTAAAATAAAATCGGATATAAAAAAGCACATACAAAGAATACATAAATAAAAAAAAGATACAGATTTTGACACTGACATAAAAAGTATGTTAGTGTAGCTGGTGGAGTTTATTCGACATTTTGTTAAATTTGCAGTTACTTCGAAAATAGGAAAAAAACCTGATTTAAACGGTACATATTTGGTCATTTTTGACATCTAACTTTCGATTTGTACCGACATTTTATTGGCACCGATATTTGCATTTAAAAATTGATACTAGATGAGATAAAAATAGCAAAGAACAGCTCGGGGGTGAGTAAGAACACCTACTTGACCTTCCAGTGACGTTCGTAAGGGGGAAGACAATTTTGATAACATTTATGTTTTAACAATCAATAGATTTGGTCCACCTGTATAGTTAGTGCCTAAGTCTATCGCGCTTACTTATTGTTATTATTTTTCACTGATTATTATTAAAATATTTAACCTAGATTTTAAATAAAGATAAGTTTTTAATAAATTAATATAAATAAATTTATTTCTGAGTTTATTTGCCATCCTTTAACCACTAGGATTCAGAAGTTGTGTTTAAATTAACCTTTTCAAAAGAAAGAAACATAAAAGATGCGCAGAAGCAACGGTCATACTAAAGTTGTTATCATGACAAGTGTCAACCGATTGGTGGTAAAACAAGGCCAAAATTGCTTTTTACAAGTTATTTTGTGAGCTGTTTGGAGTATCTGCACAGAGACAAGAATCTAAAATCTATTTCATGCTCTTCTATGTGATTCAATTACACAAAATTAAGATTTTAGTTAAACGAATTGAAACGTTTAAAACAATTGTTAAAACCTGGGATTTAATATTTCTTAACTGTACTTCAAATAAAATTTGGAAGAAATTGTTTTATTATTAAACTCTTACTAAACGTTATAAATTAAACAGTGTTTTTAACTTGAATTAGTGCTCCAATTTTGGAAACATTACAAAACCATTTAAATGATAAATAACAAAGAGTCAAACATTTATTAATTTTATTATAAACAAAAAATTTTCATTTCTAATCGTTAGCAGTGTTGATTACAAGGGTTTATTTGTTCTTCTAAATCACAACCATCTAGATTATAGTATAAAGGAGGTGTTTCTTAAGCCAGATGAATTTTCAAAAACGTCGTTTCTGACAGCGGCAGTAAAACTCAAAAAATGATCAAATTAAGAATGCGACTGGCTGATGGATAATACCTCTTGGCGGCCGTGTTGTAAACACTCTCATATATTTTATGACTGATTTCAGCAATTTTTAACTTTTCTTTTTTTTTATAAGAAAATAATTTCAAAAATACCGATTCAAAAATAATATCTTTTAATTTCCTTATTTGTATGGTTTTATAATTGCATGTTATACATTCATATTTTAACACATTTTTTTCTATATATGTTTTCTAAAAATGTGTGTTTTAAGATTATCTTCTCTATTTGATTTAAATTCACAGTGTTCGCAGTGAAACCACTTATTTTCATTTGACAAGTGTTTCTTTTTTATGTGTTGTGTCAAATCTCCTTTTATTTTAGTTCTGTAGGTACAGTGCTCACACTGAATCCATTGAATTTCATCTGGATTTGTATGACATCGAATAATATGTATTTTTAAATTTGATTTGTTTATAGTTTTATAAATGCACATGTCACATTCATATTTAAACACATTTTCTTGTGGTGTATGCTTTGCCAAAATGTGACTTTTGAGAACTTTTTTCATCTTTGCTTTGTAGTCACATTGATCACATTTGTACCATTTTATTTTTTCTGGTGCTGTATGTTTTAAAAGAATATGTATCTCACGACATTTTTTTGTCTTGGATTTGAATTCACAGAGATTACAATAATGTAGCAAAACTTCATTGAATGATTTATGTCGATTTATTATATGTTGTGTTAAATTTTGATTTGTTTTTCCTTTGTAGTCACATTTATCACATTTGTACCATTTGATTTTTTCTAGTGGGGTGTGTTTTCTTATTATATGAATTTTCAAATTATTAGGATGATTTGCTTGATATGAACAAAAGGGACATTGATATTTTGCAATAGACTGTTTCTTCTTAGGATTGTCCTGACATCTTAAAATATGTTTAAACAAAACTAATAATGAAAATGTTGAAAAATTACAAAATTCGCATAAATAACAATTTGCAAAGACAGACATAAATGGACGTATCTTGTTTTTTGTGTGGACTTTTTCGAAATGATCCCAAAATGAAATTCGAATATTTGTTTGGAAGTTGCACTCTTTGCAACAATATTTATCTAAGTTACTCTTCACACAATCCATTTTAGTCGAAAGCTTTATAATAAAACTATTATTTTTGCTTTTTTTTAAATCATTATGGCGACCTTTTCTTCTGTTATTGTGAGTTGCTGAAACATACCATTTATAAAAAAATAAATATTTTGAGAATTGAGCTCTAAATTTCTTACCTAATTAAAAATGGGTCTCCTCTTGTTCTCTCCAATTAGAAAATCCACAAAATTTTTGTTGGTTTACTGAACCTAAAAATGTATAAAATTTTAATATTCGGTTCAATAATATTTAAATTAAAAATTAATAACACCAGTATATACAGTCAGGACAGTTAAAAAAGAGCGGAGCGGAAAAGAAGTGCATTCGACGAATTGTGATGTATTTCGCATGATTTTGCTGATTTTCAACAAAAACGTTGAAAATACTAATTTTAAGAAATTAAAAAAAACAATAATAAACGTAACAAAGTAAAAAACGTAAAAAATAAATAAACAATAAACCTTTCTCATAAAAAATATAATTTATAACTAAGAATTATAGACTTTTCTAAAGACGGTGTATCTGATACGCCAATGGGTTGTTTTGGATGCCGAAATCAATTCATCGTTTGGGAGAATTTTGTGCAGCCGGCTACAGTCACACAGTTGTGGCAAGTATAATGTCGTCGCGAATCTATATTTGTGATTTGTTTAGTCCACCTTAGAAATAAGCGATTCGATAATCAACATACACTCAATTTTTTATTTATATGCCGTTGTTTGTCTCTATTCAACATATTGTTGCAATAGGTACAGGAGACTACATTCCTGAGACCGCTCATCTTTTAAAAATCCAACAGTATTCTTGATTTAAGAGATATAGGGCTCGCCAATTAAAAAGTCGTAAAATCTATGTGGACAGTTATTAAATTAAGTAGCCGTAGCCTTGATACAGTCGACCAGCTTTGTGTTCGATGTAACTAACAAAGCGTAAAATAAATAATCATTGTCCAATTAGACAACTATGTCAACATTTCTTTACTAATTGATCACAGAAGTGCAGCTGTGCCTTTTATTGATATTTAATGCTGTTTACATAGTTTTACGACTTATTTGGCGAGCCCTATATCTCTTTAAATTTTTAAAACAAAGAAAAATGGACACACAAAAGTCGGTAAAGTGACATCACATAACTCATCTGCGTTTATACACACCGGCTTTAATTTGTTGATACAGTCAAGAAGCTGGTGATAAGGATAATAAAGAACGATACTCAACAACAATGAAAAGTACAAAATAGTCTAAATTTTCACGATATTAACAGGGGTTTTTGGTTTTCACTGCCACCAACAGTAGAGACGAGGTTAGATTCTGGATTCTGGTGTAGTTACATGCGCACGCACGTGCCTAGATGTTGCGTTTCACCGACGTTTGTCCTTTTGTGTCCTCTAGGTTTTATATGACCGATTTTGGTCTTTTTTGTTCTCCATCCCTATAAAGTAGGGTCCATTTCAAGAAAATATTTTTGATTATACAAAATCTTCCAAAGAGGTGTGACATTATAATTATACATATTTTTAAATAGCATGTTATTTTTTTTTTCTGATTGATACAATATTAACTAATATTGCCTTAGTTACAATATGTAATAACCCACTCATATTTCCCTAGGGAAATATGAAACGTCATATAAAGGAAAATCTGAAATGTCATATTTTACTATGAAAATGTTTTAATTAATGTGCGTTCTGCAGACGCCAAAGATTTCCATAATTAAAACGACCTTTAAAATTTAGATTACAGGTGTAACAGTCTATTCAACAGAAGAGAATCACAATGAAATTTTACCTTATACACCAAAAAAATGTCAGTAAGAGCTTCTCGCAAGAATTTTTTGAGCTGTTCTCGGGACAACACCTCTGATTTTTTTGAAACGTATCCTTTATTTTTATTCTTTACAAATGCTTCTACTTCATCAAACATTTTAACATCAATTTTTTTCTTTTAAATGCAACATTGTTCTTAGCATGGATAATTTTGACCACAACGTGTTTGGTGAATATTTCTGAGACTACGGATAGAATAAATAAGTCATACGTTCAAATATAACAAAAATCATAGCAAATTACCAAGTCTTCAAAAAACGCTAGCAAAATATTTTCGTCGGCACCATTCACCGTATTTGCTGTTCTCCAGTGTTGAAAGTCTTCGTACATACATTTTACTATACGCAATATTCGATTTTGCTGGAATCAAACATTCCCTGGCTTTCGCTGCCTGTGCGAGCACGTAGTCCGACATTTTATCAAAATATTTTTATGACAGGACGCGAAAATCAAACCAGTCAACTATGATACCTATTTACAAACAATGTTCCTTATCCTTAGCAACGTTACTAATTGCTAAATTCCAGAATTAATATTCTAATATTTTGCTATTTTAACAACAATATTGTTTCAATCAGAAAAAAACTATTGATTCCACCACGGGAAATATGAATATATTCCCTCGGTTGTCTATACTTCCTCGGGTTCCCCTCCGGATGTAACTAGCCAACCTCGGGAAATATACTATTCATATTTCCCTAGTTGTAATAATAGCTATTTGTTAAATCGTTTTATAACAGTGACTTTTTGATTGTCATTCTGATTGCTAAATGACGTATTTTTACGCACTAGTGCGTAAAAGTGACATATTTTTAAGCACTAGTGCTCAAAAATGAAAAATACATTTTTTATTTTATTTATTTATTATAAACATGAAAAGTACAATTACTTAAGTGACTAAATTGAACATTCGAAGGTTTCAGATTTCTTTCCTAAACTTCAATACAAGTGGAAACGGTACTTGTAGACGTCACTTCTCATTTGCTATTTTTGTCACAGATTCTTCTTTTCTTTGATACAATTTGTTCTTTTCCCATAATTTTCATCGGAATTGCGTTTTTGCTTTCAGCAGAGTTTTCTATGTAACTTTCCGCAACAGAACTCGATCGTCATCCTCCATGTCTTTTGAGTAATGTAATATCTGCTGTTGAATCTGCTAAGAGTGTGTTGCTGAACAAGGGCGGAAGCAGTGCCCGGTATATTCTTTTGCATTTAGAAGGCCGAGACATTCTACAATTTTTTTAGATACCTTCAATAGTATTTATACTAACTGGTAGCGTTGAGCACCTAGAATTTCTATAGGTTAAGAAGAATCTTTGATGTTCAGTATGAGGAGGTCGAAGCTGTGCGTATTTGAGCAAAATTTCTAAGAAACTAATTCCATCTACAAATCCTTGAGTTATTGTAAACATTCGTAAAATTTTTGTTTTGGTGTTCGTATCTTCACTTTAATAAAACTTTTACAATCTTCTATATCTTCCATCTTCAAAAACGTAATTTCTTCTCTGCGTAACGCGCCAAAAATCCCAGTAATTAGCACAACTTTTGCCAATAAATAGTCTTTGTTATCAGCTGTTTTTATGAAACGTTCTCTTTTCCTTGGTGAAGATTTTGGAATTAGAGTGATTTTTATGATCAGAGTAATATTACCTTGTTTTTATAGTTTTAACAGATGACAGCACATCAAAATGTTATCGTTACACAAATGAATAAAAATAATTGGACTAAATACAGTTTTCTTAGATTAATCATTTTTTATTACAATTAATCATTAAACTACTTTTATCAACTAACAATGTAAAATAACTTGAGTGAAGAAGAGGATGTTGTGTTACAAAAAGAAAAATTATTTTCCCAATTTAATGACCAAAAATTTCAATGATCAACAATTTCAATAAACCAATATATTCTAAAATTTTCTTAATACTCTTATCCGATAACAACTACCAAAATTTGTTTCTCAAAGATCTAATTTACTTTTACGAGTTGTCAAGTATTTTCAAAAGCGGTCACAGCTGAGTAAATAACTCAATAAAAACAAAAATATTTTCTTGATTTGAAACACAAATTTCCCATAAATTATGAAACAAAAATTTGTAGAAATATTCGTTATTATTTCAACTTTTTGAATCAAACAAATCTCGTTTTCTAACACATGTTGCTATATATATATATATATATATATATATATATATATATATATATATATTAGAAGTAATTTTAATCTAACATGGAGATCGCAAATTTATTTTCCAATAAGAACTTTTAAAAGAAATATAAATAAATACGTTGTTATTTAATCATTTTCTTTTAAAACATATTGAAAAAAATATTTTCTTTTTAATAGAATGTTTGACTTTGTAACAACTAGTTTTTTTTTAGATTTTTTTAAACAATTTTGTTGAAACAACAAAAATTTATGTTTAGATTTGCAAAATGTCTGCTAATTTTAAATAAGTCTTCATATTTAAAAATTTCTTCAATGAACTTAGTTTTAATATTTCATGTAAAATTCAAAAAAAAATTAAAATCTACGTTTTCAATTTTAGAACTATTAACAATTACCTGAGTTATCACCATTTTAATCGTTTAGTTATTATATATTTGCAAAAATTCAGTTAAAATATGTTTTTTATCAAAGCGAAACTAGATAATGTTTAAATTTTGAATGATCCATTTTTGAAAATGACCATCACCTTAAAACAGCCCGTATAATCGAACAAATATAAGACTCATTTTCATGATCCCTTCTAAAGTTGCTTAAAAAACTAGACATTACATTGAATATTTTCTCATGCAAAAACATAAGCATGCCATTATTTTAATACACTTGAGTTAAAAGCAACATTAAAGTTTACGAAAAGATTATAGAACAGTTTGCAATTTGTTTTTTCTAAAATTTCATAAGAATAAGAAAGTTAGTATCATATTTAAAGGAATAAGCAAGTCACACACAAATACACAACGGAAATGTGTATCTCCAAACTCAGTGTATGAAAATTGCAAGAAATAAAAAATGATATCAAAAATAAAGTAAATGATTTAATAAATTGATATGTAATAGACACCACATATTAACTGCTTTTTGTTATTTTTTTTTTAAAAGACAAGTGCCTCTTTAACTTGAAAAAGGGAAAGTTGAAAATCTTTTCTATAACAGTATAAGATAGAGATTAAGCTTAGCATTCCCATTAGGGAATAATAACAAAATACAAAAAAATCACTCTTTACCTCTGAATGTTTGTTTCTACTTTAGAGAATATCCCTGAAATGGTCAAGATCAACGTCAGGGACTCGATTCTCAAAGTTAGCATAGAGATTAGACTTAGCATTCCCATTAGAGAATAATAACAAAATACGAGGAATTTCTCTTTACCTTTGAATGTTTGTTTCTGTTTCCGAGAATATTCTTGAAATGGTTAAGATCAACGTCAGAGACTCGATTTTCCAAATTAACACGACGATTTTTGCATATAAAAATCTTACAAACCCCATAATTTGTGATTGGACGATTTCAGAAACTACAAAGTCAATCAACTCTTACTGAAACTAATTACTCTCACTTATAACCCTTTCAAAATAATTTAAAATAAATTTATTTGTATATATTTATTTTTTTTTGAGAATTTAGTTGCTATGAGGAATTGTTGGATAAAAAAAAATAATATCGACTTTGGGTTGTGGAAGTCTTCTTTCCAAATTAATTACTATTTTTGTCTACTAAAAGGAAGAAAACAAGTTCGATGTGTAACAAAAAACTCAGCACATAAATTCCCCAATTATTATGTTAATTATGTCATGTTGTTTTTATAACCGATGATGGTATAACCAAATGACATAAACTCACAAAAGCTAATAAATAATAATAACCAATAACTAATTGAAATAGTATAACACTATACGTTTATATTAGACGAAAGTCTTAAAACCACTTTTTTGACGAATAGGTTTGTTTCTTCTTCTAACGCAGCACTTTATATAGAAATATATGAGGTCTTACAACATTTTTGGGCTTTTTTTAAACGGAGCATGATTTGCGAAATTCGCACAATAATTTTCGTATACGCGAAAGATTTAGAATCCTCCAATCACAAATTATGAGGAATGTATGATTTTTATATGTAAAAATCGTCGTGCTAATTTGGAGAATCGAGTCCCTGACGTTGATCTTGACCATATCAAAAATATTCTCAGAAATTGGAACCATTGCAAACAGTTCAATATCTATCAAAATTTAGTAGACAGCATGAGGCGACAATTATATTATTAATACTGTTATTAACCTTTTGTTGAGTGAATATTTTGCTAAAGACATTTCTATTATAGAAAAATCCTAAAAACAAGTTTATAGGGTTCCATGTTACAGTCCGTACACTTTCAGAACAGCACACCAATAAAAGTGTGCAGATGACAAAATAGTGTCAGGCCAGTCTCATTTGCAAATTGAAGGGGAGGAATCCAAGGGGCACGTGGTCAGAAAAAGATCAGCCACGTTCGTCATTCTTGGTCATTCTGTTTAGTGTCGTTCGCTGACAGATTTTGATAACCCAACATGCTGTTCTGAAAGTGTACGGACTCTAATTTTCTATGCAAGTTATGTTACTGTTTACAAACGTCACTTCTGTCAACAGTCACCGCACGAAACCGTAGTTTAGAGGACGGTTACAACGGTAAGTCCGGTAAGCGATTTAACCAACTTTTTCAGGAAACCGCGTCCCGTTGTTGACAGAAGTGACGTTTGTAAACAATAACAGAACCTGCATAGAAAATTAACATGGAAATAGCTGAGCCAGTGGGCCCTATTGTAAATAAACATAATACATAGTCGAAAAATTTTGGTTTTATTTCAGTGAAACACTTAACTACAAAACTCCTATAAGCTAAAAAAAATTAAAATAACCTAACAACTAAAAAAATATTAAACTAACTCAATAAATTTAAATTCTAGCAAAAGGTATAACTTTATATCACAAAATATTGCATTTGGTAAATTTTATTAAATAAAAAACAGCTAAAAAACATTAAACTAACTCAGTAACTTTAAATACTGGCAAAAGATATATCATAAAATATTGCATTTGGTACATTTTAAATTTGATTTAAAATCTGTGCACGCCACTTTGCGCATGCCATGTATGACAAACCAGAAAAGCGGTTGTCTTGGTCCGTATTCAATTTAACCGAAAATTGACCGAAGTAACCAAATCCTGAAAAATGACCTCATTTGACATTACCGCTCGTAAACCAAACCGGTTACTTTGGTTAACTTACGGACCGCACTCCTAGTACAGTGTAGGCAACACTAGTGTCCCTGTATTAAAAAAGAGAGTACCGCAATTCGCGAATGAGATGACCGGTGAGGCCGCCACTGTCGCATTAAACACATGTTTTAAAAGAGAGTCATTCATTCTCAAATTTACTACTTTCTTACATGATTATTTATTCTCCTTTATGCTTTTGTGTTTAGTAATAATAAAAACGAAGTAAGAATAATATTGAATACTAAATTTTGTGTGTTTTGACCAGTTGTGCTATCGTAATGTGCAAAAAATAAACTAAAACAAGTTGAAGGTTAATACTTTGTTCATGTTTTAAATACGATTTTTGTAACAATTATTTGAAATATAGTGAATGAGAGTTATGTCTGTGCTTCTAAATTTGTTTTTCTGTAACTTGTGATAAAAATTTGTGATTTTATGGCGATTTATAGTCACTTTTGTCAGTTTTTCACTTGTTTGGAAAGCGATTATTGTGATTAAAAATGATTTATCAACAAATTCTAAAGGTTTTATCTAGAATGTCTTTAAGACAACACTGTAATGTGTCTGTAGTTTATTCTAATTCACAGTTTTTCTATAATCAAAAGCTGTTATAATAATTTTGGAGCTTCGTCATGATGAAGATTTTGACAACATTTCAGAGCAGCTAAAAAGGATCAAATACAAGGGCAAATAGCACAATAATTGAATTTATATTAAGGTAAGGACTTGATTTTATATTAACAACTAATATTTTATTAAATCAATCATAAAGAAAATCATAAAATAACATAAACAACACGGATAGTGTTGACAAGGAGGAATCATTTAAAAATTGATCAAACTCTAAGATTCTTATTACAGGTAAGAAAAAATAATATTTGGAACCTAAAATATAACTTTTTTTCACTGTTTTTCAAACAAACTTTAAAAAGAAACGTATGCAAAATTTAATTACGATATTAATATTCTAGTAGGTTGAGGTTGGTTTCAGTTCGTTTTATTATTCAACGGTTGAATAGCTGGTCAAATGCTCGTAACATATTGTTTAACAATCATCTTACTTCGTTTTTATTATAATAAAACCATCAAAATCCTCAAATAAAGTCACAAATTAAACGTTTTTTCAGTAAGCGATCGCATGAATTCAGTTAACGACTCCCTTTGGTTAGTTCGTATTTGTACCGCGTAGTGGCGTTTAGTCTATCTCAGTCGCCTATTGGTTATGCCACTACTTGGAGACAAAATGGCGGATTGGAGGGTGGGGCGACGTAATACGCGTGTTGTTGTTTTATGTGTTGACGTGTTATTAGTGTCACTTATTAATAATTACCTAGATTGCTTTTTCGATTTATGCAATTTTACACTGTTCTTTGAAAGGAACAAAATGCCTGGTTGTTGTGTCCCTAATTGCAAAAATCGTTCGGAACAAGGATTTCGACTTTTTCCAATACCCCGTGGCAAGAACAACGTAGAAAAAACCAAGGCATGGACAAAATTTATGAACCGAGGTAAATTATCATTAAGGGCAAGCATATGTGAAGTAAGTATTGGCCAGAATTCAATATGTAAAAATCTTTTTTGAGAAAATTGTCCACGTGTCCTAACCTCATTTTTGCACTTTATGTTATTTATTAGACACATTTCGAGCAAAACCAATTTGAATCAGGTTGAGCAGACAAGAGAAAACTCTTAAAATAAAATGCTGTGCCAACTATTGGTGTTCTTGAACATTAAAATCCTCTTCCTAAAAGATCGGTAGGTGAAAAAAATATTTATTTGGTGGTGTTAAATTTGTCTTTTTCAGACAACTGAAATTTTACACATCAAGCAGATTCATCCTTGAAACTTGCAGGATTTGCAAGTAATTCTAGCAAAGTGGTTTGAACAATATTGTACTATTTATGATTTTAGATGATGTTAGGAAATCTTCTGCTGAAAATAAAAATGCTTTTGTACAAAATCTACAATTTCAGCAATTATTGAGAAACAAATTTAAAAATGCTTTGCAAAAGATTTCTTTCCTTGAAAGTGAAATTAAGCAAATGGAGAAAAAAGGTTTCATTTCACAATCACATATTTAATGAGGATCAGTTAAAATTTTTGAAATACGGAACTCATAGGGAAGAAGAATGGTCTGATGAGGATGACACAATGAATAAAGGACTTAAACTCTTCATGGCTTGTGAAACAAAAGGTTATGAGGAAATTAGAAAGCAGGGGTTATCATATCCATAGCTAAATAATTGTTATTAAATTGTAATTGCCTGTTATAATTTTTTCAATAAAATTTGTGATTTATTAAGAATTATTGAACTTTTATTGATATGCTTTTTTTCACCTTGCGCCAAAGTCTTTTTTAACGGTGAAAAAAACACGTGCTCTACGCCCTGAAATTGATGTGTAAACACCCGTTTCTTAGGCAACTGTAGAAAACAATTTTTTTTATTGACTTGATATTTTAAATTTGCCGCTTTTTGTTGGAGACAAAATGGCGACTATTGCGGTACTCTTTCTTTAATATACAGGGACACTAGGCAACACTGGAGTACAGCGCTACAAGGGTTGTGATATCAAACTAACTCTTCATCATAGGGTAAAATGGTGATTGGTAAAACTGTCGAGGTATAAAGAGTCTAATGCGCATGATAAATTGTAAATTGTGAGGTTATCCTACTAAAACGCAGTAAATAAAAGAAGTTTTTTTTCTCTAATTCTATTAAAAATAAATAAATTTGTTTGGATTTCTAGAAAATTCGATCTGCATAGGTATAACTAATTTATTTAAATATCAATTTCTCCAATATTAAAATTTCATGTATTTGTAGGTTAAGTAATCTAATTAAAAATATATATATATAATGATATATTTCGTTTCTGGAGAAGACAGTGATTTTTTTTTTTTTTTGAAGAGGTAAGAACTTTAGAGCCCACTTCTCAAAATGTTTATTTTTTATAAATTGTATATTTTTCAGCTACCCACTAAGTATTGTATTAAGCTATTTTCAACCATATCAGGGTTAAAAATTTATGACATTTCAACAGGACAAAAGGTGGTCAGAGTTATTAGAAATAATAATAATAATAATTGTTTTATATTGTAAAACAGTCAACTAAAATGGATTGTGAGAAAAGTAGCTTAGATAAGATATATCATTGCAAAGAGTGCAATTTCAAAACAAATACTCGAATTTTCTTTTGGAATCATTTTCATGAAGTCCACGCAAAAAACCAGAGAAGTCAATTTATACCTATTTCTGCAGAATGTTATACTTGTGAAAATTGCAATTTTTCTACATTTTCAATATTAGTTTTGCTTAAACATAATTTGCATTGTCAAGACAATACTAAGAAACAGCCTATTGCTAAAAATCAATGTCCCTATTGTATATATCAATCAAGCTATAATTACCTCCTGGATGCTCATATAATAAGAAAACACACAGCACCAGAAAACATTAAATGGTTCAATTGTGATAAGTGTGACTATAAAGGAAAAACAAAAGCAAATATAATACAACATATAAGAAATCGACATAAAACAAACAAGGAAGTTTTGTTATATTCTTGTCATCACTGTGAATTCATAACAAAGAAGAAGAGTAATCTTAAAGCACACATTTTGGCAAAACACACACCACGAGAAAATGTGCCAAAATATGAATGTAACACATGCAATCATAAAACAATAAGAATGGATTATTTAAAATTACACATTCTTCGACACCACACAGACCCTGAGAAGATAAAATGGCACCAATGTGAGCAATGTACCTACAAAAACAAAACAAAAGCAGGATTAACAAGACATGTGAATGTAAAACACTTGTTAAAAGTAGAAACTCCTAAGAAATTATTTCACTGTGATTGTTGTAAATACAAATCTAAGTGGAAGGCGGATGTTAAAAAACACATGCTTGCAAGGCATACACCAAAAGAAAATGTCGCAAAATATGAGTGTGACACATGTGACTACAAAACGATAAATAAAGGAAGTTTTAAATTACACAATATTCGTTACCATACAGCTCCTGAGGAGATAAAATGGTACAAATGTGAGCAGTGTACCTACAAAACTAAAATAAAATCGGATATAAAGAAACACATACAAAGAATACATAAATAAAAAAAAAGATACAGATTTTGACACTGACATAAAAAGTATGTTAGTCTAGCTGGTGGAGTTTATTCGACAACATCCTTTTAAATCTGCAGTTACTTCGAAAATAGGAAAAAAAAACCTGATTTAAACGGTACATATTTGGTCATTTTTGACATCCAATTTTCGATTTGTACCGACATTTTATTGGCACCGATATTTGCATTTAAAAATTGATACTAGATGAGATAAAAATAGCAAAGAACAGCTCGGGGGTGAGTAAGAACGCCTACTTGACCTTCCACCGACGTTCGTAAGGGGGAAGACAATTTTGATAACATTTATGTTTTAACAATCAATAGATTTAGTCCATCCTGTATAGTTAGTACCTAAGTCTATCGCGCTTACTTATTGTTATTATTTTTCACTGATTATTATTAAAATATTTAACCTAGATTTTTAATAAAGATAATGAATGAATATAAATAAATTTATTTCTGAGTTTATTTGCCATCCTTAACCAATAGAATTCAGAAGTTGGGTTTAAATCAACCTTTTCAAAAGAAAGTAACATAAAAGATGCGCAGAAACAACGGTCATACTAAAGTTGTTACCATGACAAGTGTCAACCGATTGGTGGTAAAACAAAGCAAAAATTGCTTTATACAAGTTATTTTGTAAGCTGTTTGGGGTATCTGCACAGAGATAAGAATCTAAAATCTATTTCATGCTCTTCTATGTGATTCAATTACACAAAATTAAGATTTTAGTTAAACGAATTAAAACGTTTAACATAGTGTTACATAGTTATCAATTAATCATTGTATGTATAACTGGTTGCATACTCAATCTCTTTTACTTTGTAAATACTTCTGTAAATAAAGTTAGTCTAAGCTCAACTCTGGTGTTACTCAGACGCTCCTACCAGTCCTCCTCAAGTCGCACAACAAATAACTAATTAAATAAAACAACCAAACATAACATGGCGCAGTCGGAGTGAAGTAAACAAGTGAAATTAAATAAACAAAAAAAAAAAAGTGTGTGATATTTAAATAATTCAACAAAAAAAAAAAAAAATGGATCAACGCATTTCCCCCATGGACTTCAGCGGAAATCTAAGTGAAAATTGGAAGATATGGAAACAAAAATTCGAAATATATTCCATCGCAACAAAAGTAAGTAAGGAATCAGAAGAAATACAATGTGCGCAACTCTTACACATGATGGGTGAAGAAGCAATACGAATCTACAACAGCTTTGCTTTCACGGAAGAAGAAATAAATAAAATAGGTCCTCTTAAAAAGAAATTTGAAGACTATTTCGTACCGAAGAAAAACTTAAATTACGAAAGGTACAAATTTATAACTACGGTTCAAAAAAATGAAACCATAGAAGAATTCGTGACAATTCTAAAAAATAAGGCAAATCAGTGCGAATTTGGTGAATTAAGAGATGATCTTATCAAGCTAATTTTAATCGTGGGAATTAAAGATGAACCCACTCGTGAAAAATTACTACAAAAAGAAGAGTTAACTTTAGAAAAAGCAATTGAAACATGTGTCCTAACGGAGAACGCCAGAAAACAATTGAAGGACATGAAAACATCAAACAACAATCCAGTGCACGTGGACGTCATAAATCGACCGACAAAAGGACAACCTTCCAAGAACCCAACATATGGCAGAAGCAACTACAAGAAACCCAACATCCGGTCCGGCACAAGCAATAACCATAACCATCAACGGCAGGCAAAATCCCAAGAAAAATGGATACAAGAATGCACCAGATGTGGACAATCCCATAAAATAAATCAATGTGCCGCCTTCGGAAAGGTATGTGACAACTGCAATAAAAGCGGACATTTCAAAAAAATGTGTAAATCCAATATCGGTAATAAAAATAACAAAATTAATTCATTGGACTTACAAATAGAAACAATAGACGGTAGCGAAATCAATAATATAAACTTAGATTGTTCGGTAGAATTAAAAATTAAAGACAAATTAATAAAATTTAAAATAGACACGGGCGCTAATGTCAACATATTGCCATATCAAACATTTGTACAGCTTGGCATAAATAAAAATTCCTTAAATAAATGTAATCACAATTTATACACATTCACTAAAGAAAAAATACCAATTTTAGGTACATGTGACATTGAACTAGAGCATAACAAAAAAATGCATGTAATCAAATTTCACATCGACAAAAACAACAACGGTTGTATTTTAGGGCTAGACACATGCGTTAACTTAGGTTTAGTTACAATAAATAATAACGTAAATTCTATAAACAAGAAAAATGATTATATGGAATTAATAAATAAATATAAAGATTTGTTTGAAGGTATTGGCAAATTAAACACTCTATATCACATAGAAATAAAACCGGACGCAAAACCAGTAGTACAACCCGTCAGATCCGTACCCATTCCCCTACAAAATGAATTTGAACTATGCATTAAAAAATTAGAAAAATTAGACATTATTGAAAGAGTCACAGGTACATGTGAGTGGATAAACTCATTTGTGTTAACAAAAAAAGCGGACAACACATTACGTTTATGCTTAGATCCTCGCGAATTAAATAAGGTCATAATTTCTCAACCCTATAAATTACCAAATATTGATGAAATAAGCGCAAAATTAAAAAATTCAAAAATATTTACGACCTTGGACGCGACAAGTGCCTTTTGGAACATACCCCTTGACAAGGAATCTAGTAAATTATGCACATTTGCTACTCCACTAGGTAGATATAAATTTAAGAGACTACCTTATGGAATCAAAACAGCCAGTGAAGTGTTTCAAGAATATTTTAAAGATATATTTTCGATCAAAGGTGTCGAAATATACATTGACGACATTCTCATTCATGCACCGACCAAAGAAGAACACGATGCAATACTAAATAAAGTTTTTAGTTTAGCAAAAATTCACAACATAAAATTCAGACAAGACAAATGCAAATTTGGTCAAAACGAGATAAAATATCTCGGGTATAAATTCAATGAAAATGGCATTCACATTGACGACGAAAAAGTGGAAGCAATCAAAGAAATTCCACAACCCACAAACAAAAAAGAATTACAAAGGTTTTTAGGCTTAGTTACATACGTAGGCAAATTTGTAAATAATTTATCAGAAATCACACATCCGCTGAGACAACTATTAAAAAATAATAATGAATTTATTTGGCAAGAAAATCAAGAAAGCGCTTTTAATCAATTAAAACAATTAATTTCAGAGAAGCCACAATTAAATTATTTTGATCCCGAAAAACACGTGACTATCTCTGTTGATGCCTCAAAAAACGGTTTAGGCGCAGTTTTATTACAAGACGAAAAGCCATGTGCTTACGCATCGCGCGCAATGACGGAAACCCAGCAAAGATACGCGCAAATTGAAATCAGAAATAACCGTAGGGAACAATGAACTGCTATACTGGGGTCAGAGATTAATTATCCCAAAATCAATGAGAGCTAAAATCTTAGAAAATATACATACGGGTCATTTAGGTATACAAAAATGTCAAGAGAGAGCTAGAAATTCTGTTTATTGGCCAGGTCTCTCGGACGACATCGAAAATTTAATAAAAAAATGCTACATTTGCAACAAATACTCTAATTCAAATATAAAAGAACCCCTAAAGCCACATGAAATAATAAAAAAACCTTGGCAAAAATTAGCCTTGGATATATTTTATTTAAATCAAGAAAATTACTTACTTGTTACTGACTACTATTCAAAATATCCAGAATTAGTCAATCTAAAATCAAACACCACGTCTAAAAACGTTATAAATAAATTAAAAGAAATCTTTGCTCGTCATGGCATTCCGAAAATTGTAATTTCTGATAGCGGAACACAGTTGATTAGTAAAGAATACAATGACTTTTCTAAAGAATGGAATTTTAAATTTTTAAATACATCTCCAAATCATCAACAATCAAATGGTCAAGTAGAAAGACACATTCAAACTGTAAAAAAATTGATAAAGAAAACAATTGAGAGCAATAAAGATGTAAATTTAGCTCTGTTAGTCTATCGCAACACTCCCGTCCATCACTCCTTTACTCCAGCACAAATTCTAATGAGCAGAAATTTAAGAGACAATTTGCCAATGCTGGAAGACAAATTAAAACCTAAAGTAATAAACACTTCCATTTATCACGCCAAAATGTACGCGGACCGAAATAAAATGACGATGTACTATAATAAAAAGGTTAGACAACAGAAAGAATATAAGCCAGGCATGAAAATATTTTATCAACACAAACCTAAGAGCAACTGGCAATTAGGCAGAATTGAAAATAAAATTAGAGATAGAACTTATAGAATAAAAAAGGGAGATGGGAGATACATCATCAGAAATTCAATTTATATCAAACCAGCTCATAAAGATATGTATTCCCCTGAACCTGACAATAGTTTTAGATCTAGTTATGTATATGATAGCGATAGTGATGTAGAAAATAAGAGTGTCAATAAGGATAGTGATCAGAACGGAAATGAAACTAATGGACAAAGTGAACAAACGAGTGTTAATAGTGAAAGTGAAACACAAAATACGCAAAAGTTAACAACTAGCGATAACGTAAGCGGTGACGGTAGACCTAGCCGGAAAATAAAATTACCAGCTACCCTAAATGATTATAAGCTGTATTGAACTGTTACATTTAAATTAAATACTAAATAATCAAACTAGCATAAGTTAATTGTCTACCAAATAACTTACCCGTTATTTAATTAAAAAAAAAAAAGGGAGATGTTACATAGTTATCAATTAATCATTGTATGTATAACTGGTTGCATACTCAATCTCTTTTACTTTGTAAATACTTCTGTAAATAAAGTTAGTCTAAGCTCAACTCTGGTGTTACTCAGACGCTCCTACCAGTCCTCCTCAAGTCGCACAACAAATAACTAATTAAATAAAACAACCAAACATAACACATAGTTTAAAAACAGTTCCAAAAACCTGAGATTTAATACTATCCGCGTCAAAATAAACTGAACACCAAATTTTGACATTGACAAGAAGAATTGTGTAAACTGACCATTACATATTTTTTTGACAGATGTTCAGTAATAACGTCAATAATAATGTCCTGTGATCACTGAACTCGAATGTCTAGAACTGGCATTCTGTACAAATTTGATGGGCCCGACATAACCTATTTAGATTTGTTTACATCTCCCACAGCACCAGTGGCGGTTCGTTCTTGAAGGAGGAAAATATAAATAAAAAATTAAATGTATAAAAGCGACTACAATTTATTAATTAATACAATTAATTACAATAAACCATTATTCATGGTGAAACAAAATCAGTTTTTTTAATTTTGTTCTTAATGACCTATTTTCACTCAATTTAGAGGCTTCATAATAAAATCTGACATGTATATATTTTTTTTAAATTAAATGGATTAATTCACCGGAATGGTTACTCCAAATTTCGCCATCAAAAACGTGGTTTCCAAAAGGAGCAAAAATATTCGGTGGAAGATCTCGAATTGTTCTGTTGATTAATTTAGAGAGTGTCCTCTCATCTTGTGAAAAAAGTTCATGTTGAGCTTTTAAATATCGCACAATCAGTTCACCTTCACGACATACACTTATTGTAAACTGTGATGCTTTTTGCAAATTGCCGTAGGTTTTGCGTATTTGCAATTGAGATGTCACTTCATCACCACTTAATATCTGAAGACATGTCTGGCATGTTATAATTTTTTTTATCGATTTGACGACAAATCCTGCAATATAAGCAACCACATCTTTGCAGTAATCTGTTAAATGCCATGCCTCTGAACTAAGATAGTCGTGGTCATCTAAAAATTGTCTTTGTTGCAATAAATTTTCTTCTTCTTGGGCAACATTCTCGCCATTATTATTTCGAGTAAGACTAGTTGCACTCGAACAATGTAAAATTGATGTTGAATCCAACGCTATAACATTAGCTGAACTAGATGGTCCAATTTCGGAATGAACAATTAATCTTTTGTAGCATCTTTCAAATTCAATTGTCGTGGGGTTATTATTCATCCCTAATCGACCTCTTAAAGCGCTAAAAAAAAGTTCTATATGGTCTTGAGATAGTTTATATGTAAGCATGAAATCCAAATAATTTTTATCTTCCACAAATTCTTGAAAATATTCTATGATACTTTGTATGGAAACTGCAAATCCCACAAACCCGGTTTTTCTTCTGCAGTTAAAAACAGAAACATTGTTAGGAAGTTTTAAATCATAAAGATATGATTTAATTTGGCATAAACGTTGAAATACTTGTTCTTTATTTTCGCAAGAAATCCCTTTGCGCAAAGCTACTTTGCAAAATTTATTTTTCGAATTTAAAATATCAAAAAGATCATTCATCATTGTTATAAATTCTGCTGTAGCAGAGGCTCCTTGAAAATTAGGATAATTGAAATCTTGTTCTAAACATAGTAAAGCGTCTGCAACGCTTTTACTGAAAGTCTGACTTGCAAGGTTTACTTTCATAACCTGATCTTTCCAGTCTAGGTGACGTTGTCGAATTTTAGTCCCCATGGCAAGACCTTCATCTTCTTGTAATATCACCAGTCTCTCAATGAAGACCCAATCAATAATTTCTCCTCTACCATTAACAAGTTGTCTGTAGGTGCCAAGACAATTTCTAACTAACTTCAGCATGTGACATGCATCGAGAAATATGAATAGTTTATTATGTGTGACAGGGTGTTCAAACCAAGTTTTCATAGATAAACGATTATTTATATCAGCATTAAGGTGTTCTATCATAGCTATATTGACTGGTGCACCGTCAAAAGTAATAGAAGTTACAATAACTCCAGTCTCATGTATAAATTCCATTGCCTTCAAGACAAGATTTCCTTTCTCAGAAGCACTTAAACCATCTAAAAAAAAAATACCCAATAGGTATTTTCCACCTGTCATTCACTGCTACCAGCATGAAAACAAGAGCTTCTTTTGCCAAAGGCAAACGATCGCTATCTAAACCCGTTCCCAAGCTAATGTAGCCTGTAAATTTTTTTCCCATTCCATGCGGTATGCTTTTTAATTGATATTTCATCCAATACAAAGTTGCATAGCACTTGTTTGCCTTTATTGTAAGCTTCTTGAACTTTTGTTTTTAGGGCTGTCTTAGCTTCTTCTGTGAATCCCGGTGAACCATCTATCGTAGAATACCATTTGGTTATTGTTCTCGGATGAGGCAATGTTTTATTAAATTTCTGCCTCACAAAATTATAAGCTTTAGGAGAATAAAAATGTAAAGTTAAGGCAAACGACCTTAATGCTGGTAAATATTTAGATTTTGAAGGGCCCTTCAAAAATCTTCGAATTATTTCATCCTTGTCGTCTGGCTGTGTTGTCTAAAATAAAACAAACTTTTTATAAGTATAAAGTTAATACAACTTTACCTTCAAAGCAAGTTCCGCATTCTCTGAAATAATGTTGTTATTTTTCAAATATTTCAAAAGGGTTTGCAGATTAGTGATTTTATTTTTTAATCTCCTATTCATCTTTTGAATATTTTTAATTTTCCGCGCGGATACTTGTAATTTTGTTTTCACCATCTCCAACTTTCGTTTTGCTTTTTTGGGCGTAATTGTCGCTTCAGAAGACCAGTCCCCCACATATCTCTTGTTTACGATTTTTCGTCTAAAACAATTATGTCTGAAAATCAGTTTTTAAACTTTAAAATCCAATTTTCTTACCTTTTTCGAGGTGTTTGAAAGGAATCAATTATTTCTGATGCTGTTACAGTTGATGAACTTTGTCGTGCAGTTATTGTAGAGGAGTGTTTTCTCTTCGCTGAAGTTGTTGAAGATGAGCTATCATTGGACCTACATAATCACCAATGCATAAAAAAGTTAAATGAAAACAATCCCACTTTTAACTAACTTTTTATGAGACACAGCACTTTGTTCTTTACTGCATGATTCAACAACATTATCTTCCTTACTCTGAGTTTTACTGCAAGATGCAACAGAATTATCTTCTTTACTCAACTGAGCCTTCGTTGTTTCTTGGACGTTGAAAGGAACAGGGGGTATAGGGTATAATCGTGGCACAGCCCTCTTTTTCAACCCTCTTTTTCCTGTTGAGGGAGACACGGTAAACCAGCTTTCACTGAAATGTTTTGAACACACATATGTCCACTTCGACAATTGATCTCTCTTTAAATTGAGAGCTTCAATCCATTCTTGCCGAAGTATCACATTTGCTGGCACCCTTAAAGAAAACATTTTTATTCATTCTGGTGCATAAAAAATGTTATAAGAAAATGGAGACGGTCAAAAGCAAAGAGATATTATGTTTAATTTCAGCCCTTAAAAAATGCGAACCGTCTATTTGCATTTTTTGGAGTACTAGATTAGTGAGATTTTTGATGTTATACCCATACAAATTGGTATTTAGACTTTTAGTTAAAAACAAATATGCAAAAAATGCTAATAACAGCAACATTTATCTTAACCCGAAACCGTTGACGAACCCTTAAACGAATACTAGAAGGGACGCCCATGGTTTGTTTACACGTTGAAGAAAACAATGCTACATTTACGTACCTATGGAAAGATACACCTGATCCTTGCTTGTATACAATTCCACACACTACACAAGAATTAACCATTTTAATTTTTTCTTCAAATTCCACCTAAATTCGTAAAAAAAACAACTACACAACAAACGTTTGTTGACACTGTTACGATTCCACCAATCAACGACTGTGTCTCTCGTAAACAAACACAGAGGTTATGTTGGGGACAAACATTGCCATCTCATACCAGTTCTCAGAGAAGAGGGAATATTAGAAGTGTTTTCTTAATGCTAATTGGCGGGCAACAAACTTCAGCGCTCTCTAGCAGTTTTGTGGATCACTAATGTATAACCGGGAATTTTAAACGTTAAAATAGCGGGTTTTTTAAAATATTTTTATTTTATTTTTTTTAAATTTTTATATTTTTGATTGGAATCAAACTGGAAAAAGGTGGTTTTAACAAACCACATAAAGAAATTGTTTATGAGATTTGTAAAATCAAATTTTATTCCAGTGTGACTCCAAAAAAAGAAAAAGGACATTGTAATAAAACAATAGTTATTAAAAAAATATTTTATTTACCAAAAAAAATGTATTTCGACAGGACCTAAAACGCCTAAAAAAAATAAATGTAAAGATGGGAATAATAAAAATTTGAAGCTATACATTCTTAGCTCCTGCGTGTTGAATAAAATATTAAAAAATAATAATAATAAACAATTTAAAAAACTAAACAAAAATTATCACTTCTGTCAAAAAAAAACAGATTAAAGTAAATTCAATAATTAAGGATAAAACATTAAAAAATGGATAAAATTAATATATAAAACATAAAAAATAATATAAAAAATTAACAAAATATTCTTAAAAATTCTAAAAAAATCAACATTCTTAAATTTAACAGCATACTAAATAAATATATACAAAATAAAAACAAAAATAAAATAATAATAATAAAGAATATAAAAAACTAAACATAAATTATCACTTCTGTCAAAAAAAAACAAATTAAATAAAATTCAATAATTAAAAATAAAATATATAAAAAATAGATAACGTTAATATATACAACATAAAAAACAATGTAAAAAATTAAAAAATATTCTCAATAATTCTAAAAAATTGGTAAAAAAATCAACATTCTTAAATTTAACAACAAATTAAATAAATATATATAAAATAAAAACAAAATATACTCACTTGAGCCGTCTCATTTTTGCTCTATGTCCCTCCGAGATAGTCTTTTGTTTTTGATTGTCCCTGCAAAATTTAAAAATTAGAAAAACAGTACATTTATCTAAAATTAAATTGTAACAGTGATGAACTGCGCAATAATTTTCCCCAAAACCAACATTATTTTTAAATAAAGTTTTAAAAGTGTTTTCCAGATTTTTCTCAAAACCACTTGATGTTAAAAATTTATTTAAAGAGTCATGTATGTTTTGAACCAAAATTATTACAGCATCGCTAGCATACTTTAATCGCTGGACATTATCTCTTTCTCGGAAAGAAGTAAGAATGTGGCGATTCGTGACTTCAGAAGAGTATAAAGTCTTCTGACAATCCCCACAGTCAGGAACATCAATGCTTTTTAACACCCAACCCGCAACATAGGCCAGAGCTTGAGTGTCTTCCACTGGAAGTTCACTAAGTTCTGATGTGTTAAAATTCATTGATATATCTGATTGTTGTTCTTGCTGATCTTCCACTTCTTTCTGAGAAATATCGGAATTCGCAAATTTCATCAAGTCTAAAAGATCGTCCAAAGGGTGACATGTGTCAATCTCACAGTTTCTGTCCACATTTGATGGCGTAACCAACTTGTTGATTACAACCGTCTTCAATGCTGCAGTAAACTGGTGACACGTTGGATTGGTGTTGGCAGCACCATGCTGGCGAATACTTGAAAATAAATTTTCCACTGGGTCCTGATTCAGGCCCCGCAAGTTCAAATAACTAAATCCATCCACATCTTTTACATTGTCCCAAAGAAAACGGATTGACTTAATTGTCGTCTGCCAACCTTTGACGAATGAATACCGTTTTGTCAAATCAGCTCCACTTTCTAAGTCAATCAATTCCCATTGGTCCAACTCTACCAACAATTTTGACCATAGTTCCAAATGAGGGGAATTTTGTGACAAAGCGCATCGAAATGGCTTATTCCCAGACATTACAAAATTTGACCCGTTCAAAGAATCAAACATGCTATCGATTTTTTGCACAAATTCAGCCGTATGAATTGCTTCAGCCGGTAAAATTTGAGCAAAAGAGACAAAAGTTTCTATTGCAGCTGCTACAGAACTGCTAAGTTGAGCAGCAGCAACTTTCACTTTCATTTTCATGTAGGTGTCTTTGAAATTAAAATGCTCTTTTTTCAATTTAGGCAGCGACTTAAAAGTTTTTTGTTGATCAAAATTGAAGACGGATTCGATGTGTTCAAATTTAGCAAACTTGTGAGGAGCAAATTTAATTTTGCATTTCAACAATGCATTTCGCGTGTTCTTTAAGAGATGTGGTACATCAAAAATCGTTACAATCGGCTGATTATTAACAAAGAAATAATATGAACCTTGGCGCGGGTGTTGTCTGGCACAAAGCTGACTTAATGCTGAACAATTTGTAGTGGCCTGGTCACAAACAGTCCCAACTACATTCAAACCAACGTCTTGAAGTTGCGAAATTATTTCTTCGATAAGAAACTTTAGATTGTTTGCAGAAACTGTGTTGGCGGTGAAGTAATATGCAATGACTTGTTTCCATTGGGATCTTAACCCTCGAATCATAAAAACAAGAGCATGGTTGGCTACTTTGTTTGAACGACCCAAGGAGCCCATATCTTCGTAACCGCTGATGTACTGTTTAGCTTGTTCATAATGAAACCCTTGACAAACAGACATTTCATCAAACAACAACGTACAGTAACGATCTGCACGCTTCATTTTTGAAACTTGATTTCTGAGATGATTCACAATGCCTGGATTAATTCCAGTATCAAACTGGATTTTAGCTAAAATTGCTTTCAAAGTTCTGGAAGAGGGTAATTGAAAATAGACTTGCAAATATTTATATAATCTTGGACTCCTCTTGTACAAAGATAGAGCAAATGCCTTATCTTGTTCTGTCCATCTACGCGCGGTTGGTTGACGTGATTCGTTACGCAGTTGAGAATTAATAAATGCTTGCGTAACCTCGTTCAAATTTTCGCTAATGAAGTTGAACATTCCAAGATCATGTAATTTTTGCAAAGTCTTCACCTTATCCTTTTCCATTTTTAACATTTTGCTTAATTTACAAACCCTAGACTGAATATTACGATAAGCTTTGTGCATAAGCTCTTCCCGCGGACTCAAATCTTTAGAAGAACAGCCAATTTTAGTTAAAATTCCGTCTTTACTTTTTTTGCCTAAAAACGCGAATTTGTTGACGTTGAAAGGGGTGTCATTTTCAGTTAAACAGTTATTGTCTAAAATTATGGAATCAGTCGCATTGCATGTTACATCATTAGCTTTTGAATGAGAAGAGATGCTTGGTTCAACGCCCGGACAAATTAGATTTGAAGATTCTGCTGAATCTGGCAGTGGCAGATCATCTATGAGACACAATTCGACTGAGTCAGCGACAGGTAGTGGCACTGCTCTAAAATTTAAGCGATTTCTGTTCTCATTCAAAAATGCCGAATCGTCAAAATGATCCTCACAAACTGTCGCGAACTTGGATGATTTAGAAATATCTATCTTACAAATATCCTTCCAAATTTGGTGCTGAATGGGATCTTTCGGAAACTTGAAAAAATGCTTGTTCACGAAACCCTCAGGAACTCTTGTGTAGTACCAGTTGTTGCAACCCGGATACTTGCAGCAATATTTCTTTTGAGGAATAACATCCATAGCTAATAGTAGGCTCACAACTACAAAATACAAAAAACCAACACGAAGGGAAACCTAAAACCTAATAAAAAAAAACAGGTCCTTAACAAGGGGTTCCACTTGGAAAACAACGAACCGTACACCCAAACACCTAAAAAAATAACAAAATTAATGAAGTGTAGAACCTGTAATTATCAACTTCACCTTTTAATGTGTTTTTCGTATCAAACAATTACTTCCTAAAAGGTTAGGTCCTCATGGGTCTAGTTACTTTCACTCAAAAATCACCATAAAATCGAACTTATGCAATAAACAACTATTTCCCAGTTACTTACGGACACTAAACTTTATATTTAACGCTTAGACACGTCTCCAAAACTACTGAAAAGCACTTTTTCACATTTTAAAACGACACCCACGCGACCTCAAACATAACCTAAAAACTGGAAAAATAGCGCGAACCCCTTTGACAGACCACTTTTTGACACGTTCACTAGCGCGAATTCAAAAGAACGCATTTCATTGGTTTTTGTTCTTTCCCCTTTCCCCAACCCTTGCTCGTGGTCCACATCTACCGCCTGCTGCCGACCTTGCAATGACCGTTTCACCCGTATGCCAGTTCTAGACATTCGAGTTCAGTGCCTGTGATAATAAATATCGTTGGGAAATGTGAGGTTAGGAAAGCCAAATCATCATAAAGGTTGCTTTACACATTCTTTTCTGTCAAGGTCAGAATTTGGTGTTCAGTTTATTTTGTCGCGGATAGTATTTCTTAACTGTACTTTAAATAAAATTTGGAAGAAATTGTTTAATTATTTATTTTAAACGCTTACTAAACGTTATAAATCAAACAGTGTTTTTAACTTGAATTAGTGCTCCAATTTTGGAAACATTACAAAACCATTTAAATGATAAATAACAAAGAGTCAAACATTTATTAATTTTATTATCAACAAAAAATTTTCATTTCTAATCGTTAGCAGTGTTGATTACAAGGGTTTATTTGTTCTTCTTAACCACGACCATCTAGATTATAGTATAAAGGAGGTGTTTATCAGGTCAGATGAATTTTCAAAAACGTCGTTTCTGACAGCGGCAGTAAAACTCAAAAAATGATCAAATTAAGAATGCGACTGGCTGATGGATAATACCTCTTGGCGGCCGTGTTGTAAACACTCTCATATATTTTATGACTGATTTCAGCAATTTTTAACTTTTCTTCTTTTTTTATAAGAAAATAATTTCAAAAATACCGATTCAAAAATAATATCTACTTTTAATTTCCTTATTTGTATGGTTTTATAATTGCATGTTATACATTCATATTTTAACACATTTTTTTCTGTATATGTTTTCTAAGAATGTGTGTTTTAAGATTATCTTTTCTTTTTGATTTATGTTCACAATGATCGCAATAAAAAAACTTCTTATTTTCACATTTAAATTTTGCCACATGTTGTGGTGATGTGTGCTTTCTAAGAATGTGTGTTTTAAGATTATCTTTTCTATTTGATTTATATTCACAGTATTCGCAGTGAAACCACTTATTTTCATTTGACAAGTGTTTCTTTTTTACACATGGTTTCATGTGAAAATTTGAAAAGTGTTTCTTTTTTACGTGTTGTGTCAAATCTCCTTTCATTTTACTTCTGTAGCTACAGTGCTCACACTGATTCCATTCAATTTCATCTGGATTTGTATGACATCGAATAATATGTATTTTTAAATTTGATTTGTTTATAGTTTTATAAATGCACATGTCACATTCATATTTAAACACATTTTCTTGTGGTGTATGCTTTGCCAAAATGTGACTTTTGAGAACTTTTTTCATCTTTGCTTTGTATTCACAGTGACTACAATCATATAACAAACCTTCATGTCGATATTGTACATGTTGATTTAAATCTGTTTTAATTTTTGCTTTGTAGTCACACTTATCACATTCGTACCATTTGATATTTTCTGGTGCTGTGTGCTTTACTAAAATATGTCCCTTAAGATTTTTTTTTGCTTTGGATTTGAATTTACAGTAAATGCAATAATATAAAGGAACTTCGTTGTCTGATTTATGTCGATATATTACATGTTTTGTTAAATTTGATTTTATCTTTGCTTTGTAGTCACATTGATCACATTTGTACCATTTTATTTTTTCTGGTGCTGTATGTTTTAAAAGAGTATGTATCTCAAGACATTTTTTTGTCTTGGATTTGAATTCACAGTGATTACAATAATAAAACAAAATTTCGTTGTCTGATTTATGTCGCTTTATTATATGTTGTGTTAAATTTTGTTTTATTTTTCCTTTGTAGTCACATTTATCACATTTGTACCATTTGATTTTTTCTAGTGGGGTGTGTTTTCTTATTATATGAATTTTCAAATTATTACGATGTTTTGCTTGATATGAACAAGAGGAACATTGATATTTTGCAATCGACTGTTTCTTCTTAGGATTGTCCTGATATCTTAAAATATGTTTAAACAAAACTAATAATGAAAATGTTGAAAAATTACAAAATTCGCATAAATAACAATTTGCAGAGACAGACATAAATGGACGTATCTTGTTTTTTGTGTGGACTTTTTCGAAATGATCCCAAAATGAAATTCGAATATTTGTTTGGAAGTTGCACTCTTTGCAAAAATATTTATCTAAGTTACTCTTCTCACAATCCATTTTAGTCGAAAGCTTTATAATAAAACTATTATTTTTGTTTTTTTAAATTATTATAGCGACCTTTTGTTCTGTTGTTGTGAGTAGCTGAAACATACCATTTATAAAAAAATAAATATTTTGAGAATTGAGCTCTAAATTTCTTACCTAATTAAAAGTGGGTCTCCTCTTGTCCTCTCCAATTAGAAAATCCACAAAATTTTTGTTGGTTTACTGAACCTAAAAATGTATAAAATTTTAATATTCGGTTCAATATTATTTAAATTAAAAAATAATAACACCAGTGTATACAGTCAGGACAGTTAAAAAAGAGCGAAGCGGAAAAGAAGTGCATTCGACGAATTGTGATGTATTTCGCATGATTTTGCTGATTTTCAACAAAAACGTTGAAAATACTAATTTTAAGAAATTAAAAAAACATAATAATAAACGTAACAAAGTAAAAAACGTAAAAAATAAATAAACCTTTCTCATAAAAAATATAATTTATAACTAAGAATTATTGACTTCTCTAAAGACGGTGTATCTGATACGCCAATGGGTTGTTTTGGATGCCAAAATCAATTAATCGTTTCGGAAAATTTTGTGCAGCCGGCTACAGTCACACAGTTGTGGCAAGTATAGTGTCGTCGAGAATCTATATTTGTGATTTGTTTAGTCCACCTTAGAAATAAGCGATTCCATAATCAACATACACTCAATTTTTTATTTATTATATGCCGTTGTCTATCTCTGTTCAAAACATTGTTGTCAGAGAACAATAGATAAGCGTCGTAAACCCCATTACGCAAACGCAAGTTTTACCCAAGATTATTATTATTATTATTATTATTATTATTATTAATGGGCATTCTTCATCAAAAGCGAATGAAGCAATAACATAATTAATTGATTAATAATTTTTGTATCCTTTATTTAAAGAAAATGCCATACGATGAGGCATTATTATTATTATGCACACAAAGAAAAACATTTTGAACTTCACCTAGATAAGTGGGTAAAATGTATAAAAAAAAACACTTAAAGTCGGTATTTATTTCATTGCTTTCACATTTCAGATTCATACATAAATTGAAGTAATCCCTAAATAAACTAAATTGCATTATTAAAGCATTTTACTTAGAATTTAATTAAACAACAAGCATTACAAATTTAAACATTACAGCAAATTGTCTAGAAGATCTATTTTGCAGGAAATTATTTTTACGTAATTCGTTATTAGATCGAGGAGGATTTAATATAAAAAAAAACTTGTCAGTAATACCATTTAACCATCTATGTCCTTCCTTTCTACTAGACTATCTGCTGTCTTTATTTGTTAGAATAAAAATTTTTTATACATTAAAATTTCACAACCGCGACACATTAAAGAGACCTAAAAAAGACAGAAAATGTGTCATTCTTTCTCGTCTTTAAATACAAGAGATATAAATTATTGTTAAAAAAAGAGTAGTTAATTTATAATCACATTTTTATTACACTTATAGTAAAGGGAAAATATATAAGAAACTAACTTATGCAGGAATTTATTAGTAGGCTACTGACTAATTTACAACAGATCTCAATAAACACTAATCTTGTTACGGTCAACTACAAAAGCCTCACCGACCCAAAGAAAATTTTACAACAATGGAGATAGCGCCTGGTGTTTTGTCGTTTATTTATGCCCCCAATAATCCTCTGATCATAAACTTATTAACAGACTTTTATAATGAGTTTCATATATCTATTCCTTCTACTATAAATTATCTACTGTAATCAAGTTGATTAGGGTAACCAAATTTCAAATTTGTTTGAAGTGTAATCAACTAATTTACTGTATTTTCTACTTATAGAACTTATAAATTGATGTATTTAAAAATGTTTATTTGGATTTTTCAATGTTATTAGCGATTCTTTACAGAAATTGTGAATTGTCGTTTTGTTACCTAATAAAATGTATTATATTTGTAAGTTATTTATTTTACCTGATAGACTAGGAATTAAATTAATTAAACCCTTATTAATAAGTATATAAACTTCGACTCCCAGAAAAACAAAATTCATTTTATAATAGAAACAAATGACTTTAAGATACAAAAATTAAATTGAGGTTATAAAACTTATAAACATTTCATAAGTGTCAAAAGTTAGTAACATTTAGTACAATATTGGGAGATGAATAGGGTTTGCCACAACAGTTTCATTTAAAAATGCAAGGTCGTCTTATTAAGGTCAGCCATGCCTAACGAATTTCTGGAGTTGAAAATATGTGTCCACATGCAACCATTTCGTAAAATTAAAATCTACGGAATATTATATCTGTTAGACACATATTGGGACGTAAATTTCATAGAATAGGATCTATTCTTTCTATTTTGTACAAAAAATAGAAGGTAGATTAATTTAGTTTTAAACTGTGACGAATTTTCTAAAATGCTATAATACGATTGACGCTTCTCTATTGTTGTATATGTTGCTATGTCGTATAGATTATATACCGTTGTGATATAGACAACGGTATTAAATTAAAAAATGACCTGTAGATTAAAAAGCCAACAGCACATTATACCTTGTAAAAATCCAATTTTTTTTTGTAAAATTTGTAGAGCGCAGAAACATGGACGCACAAAAGTCGGTAAAGTGACATCACATACACCGGCTTTAATTTGTAAAGAACTTAATAGTGTACTTACTTAATGTATTGACTTACTGTAAATTACTTAATACAGTAAAGAAGCTGGTGATAAGAGTAATAAAGAAGGATACTCAACGACAATGGAAAGTACAAAATAGTCTAAATTTTGACGATATTCTCAGAGATTTTTGGTTTTCACTATCACGAACAGACACGAGGTTAGATTCTAATGTAGTGACATACGCATCTGACCAACGTTTGTTCCTGTTCCTGAACAGGTGCGCTTCGGGCCTTTGAAATTCGATGCGCTGTAAATCCGAGAAGATTGAATTTTTTTTCCCCACCAGAAAATTGACAGTTCTAAAGTCGCCCAACACAAATAACTGACATACTTGTTTAAAAAAGTTATCAGTTATTTTGTTGGCCGACTCTTTTAAGAAACATTTCAAAAAAAGTCTATAATTTATGTTCCTGTCTAATAAATTACGCGAATGATTTCAAAGTTGCATATAACAAAGATTTAAAACAATGAAATTAGGTAATTATAGAAATTAAATTTTTAAACTTGTTTCTAAAAAGAAGTATCAATAAAATTTATATGAAACATAGCTACATAGAAACTATTTAACATACTCAAAAATCATTGTGAGACAAAATGGCGTTTAGAATATAGATTTTTTTAATTTTGTTCTTACAAGTCATGGAAATTATTGAGTAAAAGTCGTAAAAAAATTAAACACACTATAATTTTCATTCACATAAATATATTTTCATAAATATTTAAAAAAAATTGTCATTTTTGGTAATAAGGTAATTCATGGAGCGGGCTTTAAAAAACGTATGCAGGTATCGATAGCAGGTAGAATACATTCTTACCCTTCTTGCAGATACCTTGCATTCCTTGCATATTTTAACACCAAACTTATTATTGATTCTATAAATTATCAAACTGTTCTACTGAAGTAATGGGCCGTTGAGAAACACTGAAATATAAGTGATTTATATTAACAAATAACAAAATCAGGATTTCTTATGGCATTTGATACTACTCCTAAAAGAAAAAATAATAATTTACCTACATGTTTGTGTTAATATTAGTTTGTTTTTGGCATTTTAAAATACATTTGAAATAATCCAGCTACCTGTTATGTAGGGTTTATTACCTTCTTGGAAATGCTAAGCCGATCAAGCATTTATACCTAAACATTCTCTTTTAGTGGTTTAAAATATAACTGTTGATAGAAGATTAAGAAAGACAAATATTTATTCCTGAAAACTTAATAATGATGTAATGTCAAACTTTTTATTTCAAAGATTTTTTGTAAATTTTGAATATGAAATTATTGCCCAAAAATTTTTAGATTCTACTTTTGTCTTTACTCACAAAAGATTACGTTTTAATAAGTTAAATGTTCAAAATTAATAAATAAAATTTTGTATACTTACATGATATACAATAAACTAAGCACTATTCACAGTTATTTGCACTAGAGTAAGAACACAAGCATATCACATAAAATTAAAAAAAACTACATTTTTAGTTATTTTCTAATAATATTATAAAATACAGTCATGATTATACAAGTGATGTGTTTAAAAAAAACAAAATTTAAGTGGTTAATAAATAAAGTGCTACGGCATTTATTTTTTAAACACATCACTTGTATAATCATGACTGTATTTTATAATATTATTAGAAAATAACTAAAAATGCAGTTTTTTTAATTTTATATAATATGCTTGTGTTCTTACTCTAGTGCAAATAGCTGTGAATAGTGCTTATAGTTTTTTGTATATCATGTAAGTATACAAAATTTTATTTATTAATTATGCGCTTATTAAAACGTAATCTTTTGTGAGTAATTGTATTTTCTACGAATAAGTATAAAGACAAAATAAGTAGAATCTAAAAATTTTTGGGCAGTAATTTCATATTCAAAATTTACAAAAAATCTTTGAAATAAAAAGTTTGACATTACATCATTATTAAGTTTTCAGGAATAAATAATTGTCTTTCTTAATCTTCTATCAGCAGTTATGTTTTAAAACACTAAAAGAGAATGTTTAGGTATAAATGCCAGATCGGCTTTGCATTTCGAAGAAGGTAATAAAGCCTAAGTACCTAACAGGTAGCTGGATTATTTCAAATGTATTTTAAAATGCCAAAAACAAACTAATGTTAAGACAAACATGTAGGTAAATTTTTTTTTTTCTTTTATTGGTAGTATCAAATGTCATAAGAAATCCTAATTTTGTTATTTGTTAGTAAAAATCATCTTTGTCAGTGTTTCTCAACTGCCCATTACTTCAATAGAACAGTTTGATAATTTAGAATCCATAAGTTTGGTGTTAAAATATGCAAGGAATGCAAGGTATCTGCAAGAAGGGTAGGAAATTATTTTACCTGCATTTTAAAAGACACAACCACCCCTAGAGTTCTGACTCAGATAATTTGAATCAAGTTTTGTGTTAAAATATGCAGGGTCTCGATAAGAGGGTAGGAAAGTATTCTTTCTACCTGGGGTACCTGGTATCTAACAAACACAACCACCCCGAGACTTGGGACATTATTATCACGGTAAAGCTCGAGACATCAAGTCTTCTACTCTCTCTCGCGTAACTGTTCTCAATCATGTAAATAGTGTAAATAGACGTTAATCAAGAAACCCCTGAATTTTATGTTATTTTCCAATCCAATGACGATACAGTCCACAACATTTGAAAAACAAGAAAGACAGTGAAAAAATGGTTAGTTAATTTTTTAAATCATTTTTTATGATTTGCAATTGTTATTTGTTTATAGATTGATCATCTTTTGTTTTATGGAGGGATCAATCAACACAAAAGTATTTATCTCTAACTGAATAAGCTAATAAAATATGAAGTTCCATTAGAATTTTCTCTATGTGGAAAAACAAACAAAAGAACATTTTCCAATACATCTTTATATAAATGCATAGTTGGTGAGTACCAAATGTATAATTAAAAACTTGTTGTTTGATGATAATATTATTTTATTTTCTTGTAGGAGCCGTTACCAGAAAATTTTCTAAAACACTACTCCAAGAAATTAATAAGAGGATTGGGCAATATTTAATGTGCAGGCCAGAAAGGTTAAAGAAAAAGTTAAAAAAATTAAAAACAAACTAAATTATTTGTAAATATAATATGTATAAATATTTTGTTACTGTTTAATAAATATTATAACGTATGCATTTATGCAATGTGTATTATTTAATAAATTACAAAAAAGAATGTAAAAAAGGTTATATAACCACAATATAAGCGAGGTATGTCGGCGGTTATATAACTACAATATAACCACGCTTATATAACGGCTAGATAACAAAATATAACCGAGATATAACTGATGTTATGTAACCACAATATAACCACGCTTATATAACGGTTAGATAACGAAATATAACCGAGATATAACTGCTGTTATATAACCAAAATATAACCACGAATATATATCGGTTATATAACATTTCCATTTGAATCTAACCCGGGTTATATAACGGTTAGCTAAAAAAAGCGTCACTTCTTGGACCTAGCGGTTATATTGAATGATTATGTAGCCGTTATATAAGTGTGCTACTACGGTAGGGTCGTGCTATGATCCCCTTGATTACGTCCTTAATACATAAATAACGATTTAAAATTTTTTTTTACAATAAAGCCCTGGAGTATTATAAATAAAATTTATAATCAGCATAGGTAGAAAACAGTTATTGAACATACTTAAAAATAATCGTGTGACAAAATAGCGTTTAGGAGTTATAATTTTTTTTTAGATTTTTTTGCAAGTTATAGAAATTATTGATTTAAACCTTTTCCTTAAAAGAAGTACCAATAAAATTTATATAAGACATAGCTACGTAGAAGCTATTTAACATACTCAAAAATCATTGTGAGACAAAATGTCGATTAGGATTTAGAATCTTTTTTTGATTTTTGAATTTTTTTACAAGTTATTGATATTGATGAGTAAAAGTTTGAAAAAAAAATTAAAACAATATAATTTTTATTCACAAAAATCTATTTTCTTAAATATTAAAAAAAAATCATTTTTGGTAATAAAGTAATTCGTGGAGCGCGTTATAAAAACATATGAGGTATGTTGTGGAGTAAAATCGAGCTAAAATAACGCCTATTTTTGAAATGGCGGTATAACCAAATGAGATCTATACAGTCTTGTAAAGCATCATTTTGGCCATCTGAAATCGCTATCTACAACTTTTTTTAGTAGAACACAACTTTGTAAAATTATGTTTTTTATGTCGGAGCAACAATTTCTAAAATCGTGTTTTTTAAAACACACATCTCGCTTATAAATTAACTATTTAAGCTAAAATTTTCAAATTTTGTCCATTTATAGAACAAACCAGAGCGCATCTAACAGTAATAAGAAATTTAGTTTTTGAGAAAGGGCTCTCCCAAGTCACTAGTTGCAAAATTGTGCATTGACAATTTCACCCTGCAGGAAGCTACCTATGTAAATTATTACAAATTTGACCATATAAAGTACATTTTCACAATCGCAAAACTTTAAATAAGTTTTTGGAAAAAAAATGGAATAATAGACGTAATGGTTTCCGAAATATAAATTTTTTAATACAAGGCTTTGCCGCGCTGCTCCGCGCAACACGCGTTCAATCTACGTACTTAAAGATTGTCTATATTTGGATGAATTTTATTATTTTGACTTACAAACCAGTTTATGAGAGATTTAACAAGGGTGGTTGTAAAAATAAGTGAACCCTATTGTTACTGAAGCTACCAGCTCGTCCGTTAACAAACAGAACCTTATTAAAATTCAGGGGCTGGGGTTTCTTTATCGGTAAGGAATCGAAAAGTTAATTCTTTTATTGCGCCATACAATTCATCCAAATATAGACAATCTATACACAGAAATTCTTCGTTTGTACTCCTAACACTCTAACTATTCTAGTATTATGATTTATTTATGACTTACATGAAGCTAATTTGATAGATATAATTATAAACCACTAAAGATAATTTATAAAATTTTATTAAAACATGAATATTTTGATGTAAAAAAATAAAGGCCAAATTTCTTCTTTGTCTTTATCTGATTTGTCGTTGGTCTCTTCAACATTGTTGCAATGCTGGCAGGATCAATCAATACAAAAATTTGTAGATACGGATATTTTAATTCTCCTGATTTACCATTATAATTGAAGACATGAGTGGATGAAGGTGTTATGTTACAATTATTCACAAAAAACACTTTTATTGCACGGATGAAGGTATTATATTTCAATTTTTTATTTTTAGGCGTTATTTAAAATTTTTAAACACTAATGATACGCAAGATACACCCTTACATAGCTAGACTTAAACCGATAAAAAGATATATAAAAACAACCTTAATTTACTGAAAATTACAATTTTGTAACAGAACACCTTTATCCACTCGTGTCTTCAATTGTAATTTACTAAAGGCAGATCCAAAACAAAATTTGTCTCTTTTTATTGATTTAGGCCATGAATTAAAAATAAAATTTATTTCAATATCAAAAGTAGTAAACCATTTTCAAGACAAAGTTTGTAGAAATTTTTTGGTGTTTCACGCTTTAACCGGATATGGCATAACAATTTTTTTCTTTTTATAAAATTGGAAACAAAACAGCATTCGATATTTTTGTTAAAAGTGTAGTAGATGCTTTTAATTTGCACGAGATATCTACATTGCCTGATGTAAACAAAAGCAGTGAAGTAATCAGAAAATTTTTTTGCCATTATTTAGAAATAAAAATAAAGATGTCAAATCGTTAAATAATATGAGGTAGGAATGTACCATTTAAGCCTGAAATCACAAAAATCAGTTTCACAATTACTATCACTAACGATTTCTTCCAACAGTATGTTTTAATAAGGTAATTATACATATAAAAAATATACCTATAATCTTTCTTTGGTGACGATTTTATTATCAACAAAAAAATTTCATTTCTAATCGTTAACAGAGTTGATTACAAGAGTTTATTTGTTCTTCTAAACCACGACCATCTAGATTATAGTATAAAGGAGGTGTTTCTTAAGCCCGATGAATTTTCAAAAACGTCGTTTCTGACAGCGGCTATAAAACTCAAAAAGTGATCAAATTAAGAATGCGACTGGCTGGATAATACCTCTTGGGGGCCGTGTTTAAACGTCGCCGTGTTGTAAACACTCTCATATATTTTATGACTAATTTCAGCAATTTTTAACTTTTCTTCTTTTTTTTATAAAAAAATAATTTCAAAAATACCGATTCAAAAAAATATCTACTTTTAATTTCCTTATTTGTATGGTTTTATAATTGCATATTATACATTCATATTTTAACACATTTTTTTCTGTATATGTTTTCTAAGAATGTGTGTTTTAAGATTATCTTTTCTATGTGATTTAAATTCACAGTGTTCGCAGTAAAACCACTTATTTTCTTGTTTATGATTTTTCTTATTTTCATTTGACAAGTGTTTCTTTTTTACGTGTTGTGTCAAATCTCCTTTAATTTTACTTCTGTAGGTACAGTGCTCACACTGATCCCATTCAATTTCATCTGGATGACACCGAATAATATGTTTTCTTATATTTGATTTGTTTATAGTTTTATAAATGCACATGTTACATTCATATTTAAACACATTTTCTTGTGGCGTATGCCTTGCCAAAATGTGACTTTTCAGAACTATTTTCATCTTTGCTTTGTATTCACAGTGATTACAATCATATAACAAAACTTCATGTCGATATTTTACATGTTGATTTAAATCTGTTTTTAATTTTCCTTTGTAGTCACACTTATCACATTTGTACCATTTAATATTTTCTGGTGCTGTGTGCTTTACTAAAATATGTCCCTTAAGACTTTTTTTTGCTTTGGATTTGAATTTACAGTGATTGCAATAATATAAAGGAACTTCGTTGTCTGATTTATGTCGATGTATTACATGTTTTGTTAAATTTGATTTTATCTTTGCTTTGTAGTCACATTGATCACATTTGTACCATTTTATTTTTTCTGATGCTGTATGTTTTGTAAGAATATGTGTGTCAAGACATTTTTTCACCTTTGCTTTGTATTCACAGTGATTACAAGAATATAACAAAACTTCATTGTATGATTTATGTCGATGTATTATATGTTGTGTTAAATTTTGTTTTGTTTTTCCTTTGTAGGCACATTTATCACATTTGTACCATTTGATTTTTTCTAGTGGGGTGTGTTTTCTTATTATATGAATTGTCAAATTATTAGTATGTTTTGCTTGATATGAACAAGAGGGACATTGATATTTTGCATAATAAATATCATAAATCGACTGTTTCTTCTTAGGATTGATCTGACATCTTAAAATATGTTTAAAAAAAACTAATAATGAAAATGTTGAAAAATTGCAATATTCGCATAAGTAAGGGTTTGCAGAAACAGACATAAACGGACGTATCTTGTTTTTCGTGTGGATTTTTTCAAAATGATTCCAAAGAGAAATTCGAAAATTTGTTTTGAAGTTGCATTGTTTGCAACGGTATAAGCTTCTCTTCTTACAATCCATTTTAGTTGTAAGCTTTATAATAAAACAATTATTATTGTTTTTAAATTATTATGGCGACCTTTTGTCCTGTTATTGTGAGTAGCTAAAACATACCATTTATAAAAAAATAAATATTTTGCAAATTGAGCTCTAAAGTTCTTACCTAATTAAAAATGGGTCTCCTCTTGTCCTCTCCAATTAGAAAATCCATAAAATTTTTGTTGGTTTACTGAACCTAAAAATGTATAAAATTTTAATATTCGGTTCAATGATATTTAAACTAAAAAATAATAACACCAGTATATACAGTCAGGACAGTTAAAGAAGAGTTTATCGGAAAGAAAGTGCATTTGACGAATTGTGATATTTTCCGAATGATTTTGCTGAGTTTCAACAGAAACGTTGAAAATTCTAATTTTAAGAAATTAAAAATATATAACAAACAATAAACGTAACAAAGTAAAAAACGTAAAAAATAAATAAACAATAAACCTTTCTCATAAAAAATGTAATTTATAACTAAGAATTATTGACTTCTCTAAAGAGTGGTGTATCTGATATGCCAATGGGTTGTTTTGGATGCCAAAATCAATTAATCGTTTCGAAGAATTTTGTGCAGCCGGCTACAGTCACACAGTTGTGGCAAGTATAGTGTCGTCGCGAATCTATATTTGTGATTTGTTTAGTCCACCTTAGAAATAAGCGATTCGATAATCAACATACACTCAATTTTTTATTTATATGCCGTTGTCTGTCTCTATTCAACATATTGTTGCAATAGGTAGAGGAGATTATATTCCTGAGACCGCTCATCTTTTAAAAATCCAACAGTATTCTTGATTTAAGAGATATAGGGCTCGCCAATTAAAAAGTCGTAACAGTAAAATAGTCGTAAAATCTATGTGGACAGTTATTAAATTAAGTAGCCGTAGCCTTGATACAGTCGACCAGCTTTGTGTTCGATGTAACTAACAAAGCGTAAAATAAATAATCATTGTCCAATTAGACAACTATGTCAACATTTCTTTACTAATTGATCACAGAAGTGCAGCTGTGCCTTTTATTGATATTTAATGCTGTTTACATAGTTTTACGACTTAATTGGCGTGCCCTATATCTCTTTAAATTTTTAAAACAAAGAAAAATGGACACACAAAAGTCGGTAAAGTAACATCACATAACTCATCTGCGTTTATACACACCGGCTTTAATTTGTTGATACAGTAACGAAGCTGGTGATAAGGATAATAAAGAACGATACTCAACAACAATGAAAAGTACAAAATAGTCTAAATTTTCACGATATTAACAGGGGTTTTTGGTGGTTTTCACTGACACCAACAGTAGACACGAGGTTAGATTCCTGGATTCTGATTTCTAGTATTCTAGTGTAGTTACATGCGCACGCGCATGCCTAGATGTTGCGTCTGACCGACGTTTGTCCTTTTGTGTCCTCTAGGTTTTATATGACCGATTTTGGTCTTTTTTGTTCTCCATCCCGATAAAGTAGGGTGCATTTCAGGAAAATATTTTTGATTATACAAAATCTTCCAAAGAGGTGTGACATTATAATTATACATATTTTTAAATAGCATGTTATTATTTTTTGTTAAATCGTTTTGTAACAGTGACTTTTTGATTGTCATTCTCTGATTGCTAAATGACGTATTTTTACGCACTAGTGCGTAAAAGTAACATATTTTTAAGTACTAGTGCTCAAAAATGAAAAATACATTTTTTATTATATTTATTTATTATAAACATGAAAAGTACAATTACTTAAGTGACTAAATTGAACATTCGAAGTTTTCTTTCCAGAACTTCAATACAAGTGGAAAAGTACCGTAGACGCCACTTCAGATATGCAATTTTCGTCACAGATTTTTCTTTTTGTTATTACAGTTTCTTCTTTTCCCTTAATTTTCATCTAAATTGCGTTTTTGCTTTCAACAGTTTTCTTGTAACTTTCCGCAACAGAACTCGATCGCCATCCTCCATGTCTTTTGAGTAATGTAATATCTGCTCCTGAATCTGCTAAGAGTGTTGCTGAACAACGGCGATATCAGTGACCGGTATATTCTTTAGCATTTAGAAGGTCGAGACATTCTGCAATTTTTTTAGGCATACTTCCATGAATATTTATATTAACGGGTAGCGTACAGCACAGGCTGAGTCTCTGTAGGTTAAGAAGAATCTCTGATATTCAGTATAAGAAAGTCAAAGCTGAGCGTATTTGAAGAAAATTTCTAAGAAACTAACTCCATCTTCAAATACTTCAGTTATTGTAAAAATTCGTGAAATTTTCGGTATCTTCACATTAATAAAACTTGTACAATCTTCTATATCTTCCATCTTCAAAAACGTAATTTCTTCTCTGCGTAACGCGCCAAAAATCCCAGTAATTAGCAACTTTTGCCAATAAATAGTCTTTGTCATCAGCTGTTTTCATGAAACGTTCTCTCTTCCTTGGTGAATATTTTGGAATTAGAGTGATTCTTTGGATCAGAGTAATATTACCTTGTTTTTATGGTTTTAACAGATGACAGCACATCAAAAAGTTATCGTTACACAAATGAATAAAAATAATTGAACTAAATACAGTTTTCTTAGATTAATCATTTTTTATTGCAATTAATCATTAAACTACTTTTATCAACTAACAATGTAAAATAACTTGAGTGAAGAAGAGGATGTTGTGTTACAAAAAGAAAAATTATTTTCCTAATTTAATGATCAACAATTTCAATAAACCAAAATATTCTAAAATTTTCTTAATACTCTTATCCGATAACAACAACCAAAATTTGTTTCTCAAACATCTAATTTACTTTTACGAGTTGTCAAGTATTTTCAAAAGCGGTCACAGCTGAGTAAATAACTCAATAAAAACAAAAATATTTTCTTGATTTGAAACACAAATTTCCATAAATTATGAAACAAAAATTTGTAGAAATATTCGTTATTATTTCAACTTTTTGAATCAAAGGAATCCCGATTTCAACACACGTTGCCATATATTAGATTTTAATAATTTTAAGACTGATTAAAAACTTATTTTATTTATATTCTTCTGGTTTAAACAAAGGCAGTAAATTGTTATTTATAAATCTAATATCATTTTTTTTATGTAATATATTGGCGAAATATGTAGAAAAATGAACTACAACAGACCTAGATATGCGAAGTAATAATTGGGTTTAAGTTATTTCAAATAACTAAAAATTTTAATAATACGAAACCTCATTTATTTATTTTTTTCACAAAGAGAAAACATAGAAATAAACTACATAAAAATGTACAGAAAAAAAAAGTAAAGTATGTATTGTTTTTTTATCAGAAAATAAAATGTGTCAAAATTCCATAATGTACTCTTTTATATCTTCTCTAAATAGAACTATGTTAAAACGTGTGTTATGTTTAAATTTTAGGACTTTTTCTGGTACTATACTGCAAAATAACTTTATCTTTTGGTAATACATGCTGATTATTTTTTTGGTGTTTTACCAAAATATGTTTTCGAAGAATTGACTTTGCCTTAGATTTGAATTCACAGTTATTGCAATAATATAAAGAAATTTCGTTGACTGATTTATGTTGATTCTTTATATGTTTGTTTAAATATTGTTTTATTTTTGCTTTGTAGTCACACTTATCACATTTGTACCATTTAATATTTTCTGATGATGTATGCATTAAAAGAATATGCCTTTTTAACCACGTTTTGTCCTTGGATGTATATTCGCATTGATCGCAGTAAAACATGTTATTTTTGTGCTGTATTTTTACATGTTGTGTTAAATCTCTCTTTATCTTACTTCTGTAGGTACAGTGCTCACATTGATACCACTTTATTTGATCTGCATCTGTATGACGTCGAATAATGTGTAATTTTAAGCTTCCTTTATAAGATGCGTTGTACTTGCACTTGTTACATTTATATTTTAAGACATTTTCTTGTGATGTGTGTATTGTTTGAAAGTGTGTTTTGATATCCGCCTTATACTTAGATTTATATTCACAATAATCGCAATAAAATAACTTATTTTCGGTTTTTAACATGTGATGCACTTTCACATGTCTTGTTAAGCCTACTTTTGTTTTGCTTTTGTAGGTACAGTCCTTACATTTATACCATTGTATCTTCTCTGGAGCAGTGTGGTGTCGAATAATGTGCAGTTTTAAATGATCATTTCTTATTGTTTTGTAGTTGCATGTGTTACATTCATATATCGGCACATTTTCTTCTGTTGCGTGCTTTGTTAAAATGTGTCTTTCAAGACTTTTCTTCGCTTTAGACTTAAATTCACAGTGATTGCAGTAAAATAACGAAACTTCACTCTCTGATTTATGCCGATAGATTATATGATTTGTTAAATTTGATTTCACTTTTGCTTTGTAATTACACTTATCACATCTGTACCATTTTATTTTTTCTAGTGCTGTGTGTTTACATAAGATATGGACCTTCAGGGAGCCCTTAAAGTTTGTTTTATGTGAACAATACGGACAGTGATATTTCTTGGTAATATCCTGCTTCTTCTTGGTATTTTCTTGACATCTTAAAATATGTTTGAGCAAAACTAATAATGAAAATGTTGAAAAATTGCAATATTCGCATAGATAACAGTCTGCAGAAACACTTGTCAATAAATTTATCATTTTAGTTGCGTGAAGCGTTTGATAATGATTCCAAAATAAAATTGTATTTCCTGTCTTAAACTTGCAATGTTTGCAGTGTATATCTAAATTACTCTTCTCACAAGCGAAAAATCCTTCTTTATCCATTTCAGTTGAGTTTTATTGTTGGATTTTTTAACCTAAAAATATCAAATTTTAATACCTTAGTATTTTAATACTTCCAATACCTTTAATCACTCGATATTTAAATAAATCCAAATAAAATCAAACTAATTATTAGTTGCTGAGTTATTTACAACACGTGATAAAAGATAAACTCAAAAATCAGTCACATAAGAATAATAGCGCGCAAAAAGTAGATCGAATGCAACAAAAGTTTTAAATGCATTTCTAGGGATTTTGGATATATTATGTTGCCTACATTGGTAATTAGTTTTGCATAGTTTGGGTTCAAATTAAAAGAGAGGTCCGAGAGAGAGAGATAGAGAGTTGGCGTTACCCTTAAGTGACCGTAGCACGATAACACTTATAGCTCATTCACAATGAACATAATTCATAAGAAATATATAAGAGAAACGTCAAACGCAATGTTGAATACGTGTAAAACCAATGGCGGTGTTCACAATGGGCTAACGTAATTCTTATGGGTATAACTCATTCAACGCCCTAGGCAACACTACAGAGGCTATAGCTAAACACAGAGGCGACACACGATTGTATCACTTTTCATTGGTTGGCACGGTCACCAATCACCTTGAGCTGTCCGTGGGCTAAATACATGCGTTTGATTATAATTGCTCCGTGTGTCGGGTGTGTAGCCTCGGTCACCAATCACAATGCGCCGTCCGTGGGCTAAACTAATGCGTTTGATCCGTGTGTCGCCTCTGTCTTCTTATAGTCTCTGTAACTATAACAAGACAGAGGCGACACACGAGTGCATCACTTTTCATTGGTTGGCACGGTCACCAATTACCATGCGCCGTCCGTGGGCTAAACAAGTGCGTTTGATTATGATTGCTCCGTGTGTCGGTTGTGTCGCCTCGGTCACCAATCACAATTCACAATGCGCCGTCCTTGGGCTAAACACATGCATTAGCTCCGTGTGTCGCCTCTGCCTTGTTATAGTCTCTGTAGGCAACACTAAAGTAACTGTATAGATTCTATACAAATCTATACAGTTACTGTAGGCAACACTAAAATCCCTAGATAGATAAAGTACCGCAATTGGTTTGTCCCATGTAATTGGCGCCAAAATGGCGGAGTTTTGGGGAATTTCGTTATCATGGATTAGATTTGTGGTAGATGGTGACAGAGCTGTCAAAAACACATCAAACTTGTTCTGTTTTAAACTGAAAGCCGGGTTAGTCTTTGTGGTTAGTGACGGATTAAAAATTGAGAAAGGTGTGCTAGTGCGAGTTTTTTTTTTTGTAAATTATAGGTGCTTCTGTTTTTGTGTAGAAATATGCCCAGCTGTTGTTTAACCGGGTGCCGAAACCGTAATAAACATATCCTATTGGATTTGTCCTTGTGCCATGATAATCATTTCAAGGGCCTTGTACGAGTCTTTTTTCGAACGAGATTTTTCTTTGCTTTGAAGGAGTTGAATAAAAATCGACTGTCCAAGATCAACACTATAGACAGAAGTTCTAGAAGCGTAGCAATGCGTGACTTGGTAAAAAATGTAAAATAAGTTTAGTTTTTTGTGAATATTTTAATACTCCTCATAATCAATAATTTGTATTTGATACTAATTTGTAAATAAACAGATACTGTAGAAGTTGCACATTAGTTGTTATTAAGCCGGCACCACACATTCGGATATCTGTGACAAATATCCGAATATGTGGACGGGGTGTTCGAAGAGAAATATTGGCACAAAACCGTATATTCGACAACAATAAAAATTTTCCGTTCGAAGTCGGTAAATGAACACAAATCAAAGGAAGCAAATACCCGAATAAATGTAGCAATTACAAATATTCATGTATTTGACAAATATCCGAATGTGTGGCGCCGGTACATCGAGTGAAAAAGTTCGCTCCTTTTAAATTTGCCGCGTTTTTTTGGCGCCAAAATGGAGGTAATTGCGGTACTTTATCTATCTAGGGACTTTAGGCAACACTGGAGTACAGCGCTACAAGGGTTGTGATATCAAACTAACTCATCATCATAGAGTAAAATCTTTGATTATATAAACAATATTTGATTGTATATATAATCAAAGAGTAAAATGGTGATTGGTAATAAAACTGTCGAGGTATAAAGTGTCTAATGTGCATGAGCGCATGATAAATTGTAAATTGTGAGGTTATCCTACTAAAACGCAGTAAATAAAAGAAGTTTTTTTCTCTAATTCTATTAAAAATAAATAAATTTGTTTGGATTTCTAGAAAGTTCGATCTGCATAGGTATAACTAATTTATTTAAATATCAATTTCTCCAATATTAAAATTTCATGTATTTTTAGGTTAAGTAATCTAATTAAAAAAAAATTTAATGATATATTTGGTTTCTGGAGAAGACACTGATTTTTTTTTTTTTTTTTTTTTGAAGAGGTAAGAACTTTAGACTTCTCAAAATATTTATTTTTTATAAATTGTATATTTTTCAGCTACCCACTAAGTATTGGATTTAGCTATTTTTAACCATATCAGGGTTAAAAATTTATGACATTTCAACAGGGTAAAAGATGGTCAGAGTAATTAGAATTAATAATAATAATTGTTTTATATTGTAAAACAGTCAACTAAAATGGATTGTGAGAAAAGTAGCTTAGATAAGATATATCATTGCAAAGAGTGCAACTTCAAAACAAATATTTTAATTTTCTTTTGGAATCATGTTTACGAAGTCCACACAAAAAACCAGAAAAGTCAATTTACACCTATTTCTGCAGAATGTTATACTTGTGAAAATTGCAATTTTTCCACATTTTCAATATTAGTTTTGCTTAAACATAATTTGCATTGTCAAGACAATACTAAGAAACAGCCTATTGCTAAAAATCAATGTCCCTATTGTATATATCAATCAAGCTATAATTACCTCCTGGTTGATCATATAATAAGAAAACACACAGCACCAGAAAACATTAAATGGTTCAATTGTGATAAGTGTGACTATAAAGGAAAAACAAAAGCAAATATAATACAACATATAAGAAATCGACATAAAACAAACAAGGAAGTTTTGTTATATTCTTGTCATCACTGTGAATTCATAACAAAGAAGAAGAGTAGTCTTAAAGCACACATTTTGGCAAAGCACACACCACGAGAAAATGTGCCAAAATATGAATGTAACACATGCAATCATAAAACAATAAGAATGGATTATTTAAAATTACACATTCTTCGACACCACACAGACCCTGAGAAGATAAAATGGCACCAATGTGCGCAATGTACCTACAAAAACAAAACAAAAGCAGGATTAACAAGACATGTGAATGTGAAACACTTGTTAAAAGTAGAAACTCGTAAGAAGTTATTTCACTGTGATTGTTGTGAATACAAATCTAAGTGGAAGGCGAATGTTAAAAAACATATGCTTGCAAGGCACACACCAAAAGAAAATGTCGCAAAATATGAGTGTGACACATGTGACTACATAACGATAAATAAAGGAAATTTTAAATTACACAATATTCGTTACCATACAGCTCCTGAGGAGATAAAATGGTACAAATGTGAGCAGTGTACCTACAAAACTAAAATAAAACCGGATATAAAAAAACACATACAAAGAATACATAAATAAAATAAAAAGATTACCGATTTTGACACTGACAAAAAGTATGTTAGTGTCGCTGGTGGAGTTTATTCGTTAACATCCTTTTAAATCTGCAGTTACTGCGAAAATAGGAAAAAACCTGATTTAAACGGTACATATTTGACATCCAATTTTCGATTTGTACCTACATTTTATTGGCACCGATGATACATATTTGCATTTAAAAATTGATACTAGATGAGATAAAAATAGCAAAGAACAGCTCGGGGGTGAGTAAGAACGCCTACTTAACTTTCCACCGACGTTCGTAAGGGGGAAGACGATTTTGATAACATTTATATTTTAACAATTAATAGATTTAGTCCATCCTGTATAGTTAGTGCCTAAGTCTATCGCGCTTACTTATTGTTATTATTTTTCATTAATTATTATTAAAATATTTAACCTAGATTTTTAATAAATAAATAAATTTATTTCTGAGTTTATTTGCCATCCTTAACCACTAGAATTCAGAAGTTGGGTTTAAATTAACCTTTTCAAAAGAAAGAAACATAAAAGATGCGCAGAAGCAACGGCCATACTAGAGTTGTTACCATGACAAGTGTCAACCGATTGGTGGTAAAACAAAGCCAAAATTGCTTTTTACAAGTTATTTTGTGAGTTGTTTGGGGTATCTGCACAGAGATAAGAATCTAAAATCTATTTCATGCTCTTCTATGTGATTCAATTACACAAAATTAAGATTTTAGTTAAACGAATTAAAACGTTTAACACAGTTTTTAAAACCTGGGATTTAATATTTCTTAACTGTACTTTAAATAAAATTTGGAAGAAATTGTTTTATTATTTATTTTAAACGCTTTATTTAAACTAGAATTAGTGCTCCAATTTTGGAAACATTACAAAACCATTTAAATGATAAATAACAAAGAGTCAAACATTTATTAATTTTATTATTAACAAAAAATTTTCATTTCTAATCGTTAGCAGTGTTGATTACAAGAGTTTATTTGTTCTTCTAAACCACGACCATCTAGATTTTAAAGGAGGTGTTTATCAGGCCAGATGAATTTTCAAAAACGTCGTTCTGACAGCGGCTGTAAAACTCAAAAAGTGATCAAATTAAGAATGCGACTTGCTGGATAATACCTCTTGGCGGCCGCGTTCTAAACGTCGCCGTGTTGTAAACATTCTCATATATTTTATGACTGATTTCAGCAATTTTTAACTTTTCTTCTTTTTTTATAAGAAAATAGTTTCAAAAATACCGATTCAAAAATAATATCTACTTTTAATTTCCTTATTTGTATGGTTTTATAATTGCATGTTATACATTCATACTTTAACACATTTTTTTCTGTATATGTTTTCTAAGAATGTGTGTTTTAAGATTATCTTTTCTTTTTGATTTATGTTCACAATGATCGCAATAAAAAAACTTCTTATTTTCACATTTAAATTTTGCCACATGTTGTGGTGATGTGTGCTTTCTAAGAATGTGTGTTTTAAGATTATCTTTTCTATTTGATTTATATTCACAGTGTTCGCAGTGAAACCACTTATTTTCATTTGACAAGTGTTTCTTTTTTACACATGGTGTCATGTGAAAATTTGAAAAGTGTTTCTTTTTTACGTGTTGTGTCAAATCTCCTTTCATTTTACTTCTGTAGGTACAGTGCTCACACTGATTCCATTCAATTTCATCTAGATTTGTATGACATCGAATAATATGTGTTTTTAAATTTGGTTTGTTTATAGTTTTATAAATGCACATGCCACATTCATATGTTAACACATTTTTTTGTGGTGTATGCCTTGCCAAAATGTGACTTTTGAGAAGTTTTTTCATCTTTGCTTTGTATTCACAGTGATTACAATCATATAACAAAACTTCATGTCGATATTTTACATGTTGATTTAAATCTGTTTTTATCTTTGCTTTGTAGTCACACTTATCACATTTGTACCATTTGATATTTTCTGGTGCTGTGTGCTTTACTAAAATATGTCCCTTAAGATTTCTTTTTACTTTGGATTTGAATTTACAGTGATTACAATAATATAAAGGAACATCGTTGTCTGATTTATGTCGAAATATTACATGTTTTGTTAAATTTGATTTTATCTTTGCTTTGTAGTCACATTGATCACATTTGTACCATTTTATTTTTTCTGGTGCTGTATGTTTTGTAAGAATATGTATCTCAAGATATTTTTTTGTCTTGGATTTGAATTCACAGTGATTACAATAATAAAACAAAATTTCGTTGTCTGATTTATGTCGATTTATTATATGTTGTGTTAAATTTTGTTTTGTTTTTCCTTTGTAGTCACATTTATCACATTTGTACCATTTGATTTTTTCTAGTGGGGTGTGTTTTCTTATTATATGAATTTTCAAATTATTAGGATGTTTTGCTTGATATGAACAAGAGGAACATTGATATTTTGCAATCGACTGCTTCTTCTTGGGATTGTCCTGACATCTTAAAATATGTTTAAACAAAACTAATAATGAAAATGTTGAAAAATTACAAAATTCGCATAAATAACAATTTGCAGAGACAGACATAAATGGACGTATCTCGTTTTTTGTGTGGACTTTTTCGAAATGATCCCAAAATAAAATTCGAATATTTGTGTGGAAGTTGCACTCTTTGCAACAATATTTATCTAAGTTACTCTTCACACAATCCATTTTAGTCGAAAGCTTTATAATAAAACTATTATTTTTGTTTTTTTAAATTATTATGGCGTCCTTTTGTTCTGTTATTTTGAATAGCTGAAACATCCCATTTATAAAAAAATAAATATTTTGAGAATTGAGTTCTAAATTTCTTACCTAATTAAAAATTGATCTCCTCTTGTCCTCTCCAATTAAAAAATCCACAAAATTTTTGTTGGTTTACTGAACCTAAAAATGTATAAAATTTTAATATTCGGTTCAATAATATTTAAATTAAAAAATAATAACACCAGTGTATACAGTCAGGACAGTTAAAAAAAAGCGGAGCGGAAAAGAAGTGCATTCGACGAATTGTGATGTATTTCGTATGATTTTGCTGATTTTCAACAAAAACGTTGAAAATTCTAATTTTAAGAAATTAAAAAAACATAATAATAAACGTAACAAAGTAAAAAACGTAAAAAATAAATAAACAATAAACCTTTCTCATAAAAAATGTAATTTATAACTAAGAATTATTGACTTCTCTAAAGACGGTGTATCTGATATGCCAATGGGTTGTTTTGGATGCCAAAATCAATTAATCGTTTCGAAGAATTTTGTGCAGCCGGCTACAGTCACACAGTTGTGGCAAGTATAATGTCGTCGCGAATCTATATTTGTGATTTGTTTAGTCCACCTTAGAAATAAAAGCGATTCAACATACACTCAATTTTTTATTTATATGCCGTTCTCTGTCTCTATTCAACATATTGTTGCAATAGGTACAAGAGATTATATTCCTGAGACCGCTCATCTTTTAAAAATCCAACAGTATTCTTGATTTAAGAGATATAGGGCTCGCCAATTAAAAAGTCGTAACAGTAAAATAGTCGTAAAATCTATATACACAGTTATTAAATTAAGTAGCTATAGCTTTGATACAGTCGACTAGTTTTGTTTTCGATGTAACAAAGCGTAAAATAACTAATCATTGTCCAACTGGACAACTATGTCAACATTTCGTTACTAATTGATCACAGAAGTGCAGCTGTGCCTTTTATTGATATTTAATAACTATTTACATAGTTTTTACGTCTGAATTGGCGAGCCCTGTATCTCTTGAATTAAGAATACATTATACCATCTAAAAATCCAATTTTTTTTTTTTTGTAAAATTTTTAGAACACAGAAAGATGGACGCACAAAAATCGGTAAAGTGACATCAGATAACTCATCTGCGTCTATACACACCGGCTATAATTTCTTGATACAGTAAAGAAGCTGGTGATAAAGATAATAAGCACTCAACGGCACTCAACGACAATGGAAAGGACAAAATAAAGTCTAAATTTTTACGATATTTACAAAGAAGTTTTTGGTTTTCACTGACACCAGCAGCAGACACGAGGTTAGATTCTCGATTCTGGTGTAGTGACATGCGCATGCCCAGATATTGCGTCTGACCGACTTTTGTTTCTTGTACTGTAGGTTTTATATGACCGATTTTTGTCAAAATATTTTTGATTATACAAAAACTCCCAAAGAAGTGTGACATTATAATTATACGTATTTTTAAATAGCATGTTATTATTTTTTGTGTCCAATCAAGTACCTATTTTTTTAGTTACTTACATACAGTAAGTAACATACAGTACCACCCAGCGTTACCAACTTGGGGGATTTCCCCCTAAATTTAGGATATTTTTTGAAGAAGAGGGGGGAAAATTCTGTAATCTTGGTTCTGTAGGGGATTTTTAACTACTACTATAAATTACCAAAAAAATATTAGAGTGGTTGGATTTTGTTGTGGGCGATGAGTCATTTTGCGCAAATTACGAAAACACGTCTTGGTTAAGCGCTATTCACTAATCCAAAAACATTCTCATTTCGTTTTGTTCCTTCTTCTCGAACGGTTGTGGTTAAGCCTGCCTGTATTGACAGATTTGTAATTTTATTTCAACAGTCTTTTTCAAGACTCTGTTTTTTTTGTGGTTTACAATTTTGTAAGTATACCTAATACAATTTAGAAACAAGGATATAAATGTGTTTTTGCAGAACATACTTTGCGACAATATGATGGGCAATAACAGTCGTGTTGTTCATAGTCAAGGGAGGCAGATAATTTATAACGTTTTTTCGTTTATGAAAGAGGAAAAAGAGAAAGGTGAAGTTATAATTCCCTTAAGTCGTTTACAAGAACGTGTTGCTAAAGCTACTGGTGTTGGTCTTAACACGGTAAGGAGAATTATAGAAGAAGGTAGCAAGAAACCTGAAAATAGCAAATTTCAATCTCCGCGTAAAAAAATCAACAAACCATCGCCAAAAAGCACATTAGATGAATTCGAAGAAGAAATAGTTCGAAAAGTAATTTATAATTTTGCCGCCATTCATAAAAGAAGACCGACAATGCAAGTTTTATTTGAAGCAGTAAAACGTGAAGGTGTTAATTCTACTGGGAAAATAGATTCTTTTAGACAGTTCATCCGAAAGCTAGGTTTTCGTTGAAAGAAGTCGACAGATAATCGAAAAATCTTAATTGAAAAAACGGACATCAGATTAAAACGAGTTGAATATTTAAGACAACTTAAAAAGTACAAAGAAGAAGGTCGAAATATTATATACTGTGATGAAACTTACCTTCACAGTTCCCATACTGTACCGATGGCATGGGATGATGGCACAAATAACATGCTTAAGGCACCGATAGCCAAAGGGCGACGTCTAATTATTTTACACACTGGAGGCGCGCAAAGTTTTGTGCCTAATGCTTTAAATATATTTAAATCGGGATCGAAAACAGGCGACTATCACGATAAAATGAACAACAACAACTTCACCAAATGGTTGAAAGAAAAATTTATTCCCAACATTTCAAGGAAATCGGTTTTGGTGGTGGATAACGCGTTCTATCATAATGTGGCAATAGAACCTAGTCCGAACTCATCATGGAAAAAGCAGCAATGGCTAAACGAAAGAGGAATTTTTTTGGGACCAAAGAAACAAAGGCAGAATTATATAAAAAAATTAATTTGAATAAACCACCGTATAAGCAATGTGCGATCGACAAAATTCTGGCAGAATGTGATATGCCAGTTTTACGGTTGCCTTCATATCACCCGGAGATTAACCCTATCGAAAAAATTTGGGCATTAGTAAAAAATCATGTGGCCGTTCACAACGTAACATTTAAATTAGAAGACGTCTGGAAATTAGCTGAAGACAAATTTGCTACGATTTCAGTGGAACAATGGAGAAATTTATGTAACCACGTAGAAAAAACCGAGGAGGAATACATGGCCAGAGAACACATTATGGATGATATAGAGGTCTTCATAATTTCTGTTAAAACTGACGAAAGTGATAACAATTCGGAATTTTACATTTCTTCCGACGAGGAAAACGATTTAGGTTGCGCAAAATTGCAAGAATAATGCAAAATGTTTTATGTCAACAGAATAAATTTAAGAAAAAAATTTTCACACTCTTTATTTTATTTTTTGTTATTTAATAATCGCTGTGCAGTTTATTCTATTAAATTTGTCTTTTAGTTTGTATTTTTATTGTATTATTGTACAAAATATTACAACACACAACGGGTCCCTGCCTGTGCATTTTATGCAGACTTTTAAATTTGCCGCAATCTCAAACTAGTCAGATGTTTTTGGGTTTCACTTATCGCATTTAAGATTTTACTTCACGCAGATCTGTTCAAGGTCATCACCCACGACAAAACCCAACCACTCTACCTAAGTATTTTTATAATATCGAGTTGTTTGTGACAGTAAATTTCGCAAAAAATATTTAAAAATTCTAAATATTAAATATTCGCAATAAATATTTAAATAATTCTAAACTGTTAATTTTTTGTTGCCAACTTAGTCAGTATTTCTTGATGACGGTGTAATTCACATTTATCACTTATTTGAAAAGTGATTTATTATCTCTTTATTAAAAATAAATTAGAAATTGTATGTTGGAAAGAACTATTTTTTCTTTTTACTTTGTGGTTGTAGTCCTTTTTAAAATGAAGTATGTTTTGGGGGAATTTAGCTTGGATTTAGGGGATTTTGACCCATTATATGGAGGAAATCATCGTCAATGGGCTGGCAACACTGGTACCACCTCTTTTATACGAACTAATAATTACATTGGTTGATCCGAATTATTAAAATATTCGGATAATCGAACAGCTTTATAGAGATAGAGATAATTTTCCCAATATAAACCGTTGGTTTGTCATCACAACACCAATAGCGCTGTACACCAATTTTCAATACAGTACTAGTACTGTAGTATATCTAGTACTGTAATTTTCAATTTTCATTAGAGTTACTGGATGAAATTATCCAATAAATCTAAGTTATCCAGCAATTTTAAATTTTCTGAAACTTCCATAGTCATTAGCGAGGTCATTAATTAATAGTTATTTACTTTAGAGTGCGATAGGTATGTGGTGGGTTATTTAAAAAAAAATTTTTATTTTTCACTTATGTTCCAATTTTTTGGCCAACTGGTTTTTTTTAGATATTTTTTAAAAATAGCATCCCCTATTTTTCGAGCTATTTTTGCTGTTGAATATTGAAACTACATTTTTTCTGCGTATAACAGTATAAAATTTGTAGGATATAAAATAAAAATTTTAAGTACCTACCTAATTTAACCAATTTAAATGTTTTATTGAATTTTTCTAAATAGACGCAATTTTTAATAGAATTATTGAACTAAATTCAAATTGACATCCTTCCATTTCTTGGCAATAATACAATTAATTTTCGATTTCTCTTAGCATATTATATTTATCATTTTTTGACTAATTAAGCGGTACTAATTTGTAATCCTTTCTCTTACATCATTGATGTCCTAAAATCCTCTAAAATGTGATTTGACAAAACCACACTAAACATTAAATTTTTGTGGAAAAAACTGCTATTGTGACAAGTATTGGTTTCCCTCATCCAGTGTAAATTTTCTATTGACCCATATAGCAGTGTCTTTTTTGAGCTAATCACATTGTGGAGGGTTACAAATGTCCCTAAGCGGTAACCCAACCATTACGAATTAAATTTATTTAAACGATTTCCCTGCGATTTAAAATTATATAAAATAAAATTAAACGGGAGATCGGGAACCAAATGCACAATTGGGAGTAAGGAGTGCAATCTAAGATCTTTTAACTGTCTTTAAATCAAAACTCTGCTTTTAACTTAAATATAAAATATAATAAAGAGTGCTTAGATAGAATAACAAATTAGGTACATTATAATAATAAAATATTGATAAATTTTTAGAAATACGATAAATAGTGTAAATTATACAAATAAACATGACATTTAGCTAAAAATAATACACTGCTCCAAGAAATTAACGCACCACTTGAAAATAAAGTAAAAAAATTAAAACTATGTACATTTGACAACTTTGGTTGAGAAGGTTTAATCAAGCTATAATTTAGTTACCCATGGAATAAAAGTTTTGATATTAAAGTCAGAAATTTGAGTTTAATAGTTTTTTAAGCAGAAATTTTAAAATAATTTTCATTTTTAAATTGTGTTAATTTGTAATTTCGTTTTATTGTTATTTGAATTTGCCGTTCTGTGGATAGATTTTATCATTTGAAACAATAATAAAAACATTATGAGGAATTTGACTCGAGAAGAATGCGCCCAAGCTGTGGTTTTGTTGTGTGAGCTACAGAAGAATTGGTGAAAGGTTTGGTGCATCTCATACGTCAGTTTCGCGTATGATACAAAGGTACAGAGAGACAGGAAGTCATCTCAGAAAACCTGGGCAAGGAAGAAAAAGGAAAACCACTCCTATCCAGGATAGATTTTTAAGAATATCTGCGCTAAGGGAACGCTTTGTAACCGCTAGGAAGCTACAAACTGAGTTCCGTGACGTAGAAGGAATTCAAATCAGTACCGAAACTGTTAGAAAAAAACCTAAGAGGAGTATGGAGTCAGGTTGACCCTCAAATTTCTCGTCCACAAAACATATTTGTGAAGCCGATGTATTGCGCATGCGTGGCCCATCGCCATGTTGGTGCACCCAACTTGAAATCACGGAGGCCTGAAATAGAGTAACTCCAACGGGAAAATTTAGAGGATACAAAGATAAAAATAAAAAAAAACAAACTTTTTAATATGTATTAAAAGCTTACAAACAATGTTTGGTGAAATTTGTCAAGAACAAAACAGAATATTGGATTATATCCCAACGCATAAATTTAGTCAGGATCATATCGAACTGTTTTTTGGAATTTTAAGGACTCATGGGGGTAACAACAACAATCCGACCGCAAAACAGTTTATTTCTGCATATAAAAAAAATTTAATTCATTTGCAAATTAAGGCACATGATAAAGGTAATTGCATACCGTTGGAAGAAGTTTCTGTTTTACATTGTAAAACGCTCTTCTAAGCAAAGAATAAATTTCACCACTCCTGGTTATCGTTTAGAAGAAGATGGAAATATTGTAATCGAAGAAGAAACTGATCATTCATATTTAGAATCCTTTCAGGAAATTACTATTGTTTCAAAACACATTATTGGCTACATAGCAGGTTTTGTCGTTAAACATTTAACTAAGGTGTTAAAATGTAACACGTGTTTAAATTCTTTAATTGACTATTCCAATAAAAATATTTGTTTATTAACTGCCACAAAAGACAGGGGGGAGGATTGATGTACCCATCAAATGATGTTTTGCAAGTATGTGAAATTTGCGAAAAATGTATTAGGCAAGCATTGTTGGAAAGCGGTGGTGATTATATGAAAAACAAATTCACAAGTGAATATTTAACTTCACGCGTTTTAAAATTTTTTCGGGGGAAAGATATATTTAGTGTGCTGCAAACACATTGCAAAAATCAGTTTCCACTAGATAATCATTTGATTATGCTATTAAGAGCAATTGCCAAAAAATATATTGATATACGATTACATTACATTTCTAAAAAGGTAATAGATAAATCAAGTTCAAAGCGGCAATTGTTTACTAAAGCAATTATATTTAGTGGAAATTAATAACGTCCATTATAGCCTATTTTTTTTAATTTAGTGTCGGTAACTCAATTGATTTAAGAAGCATATTTTTGTATAAGACTTATTATTCTACCCAGGTGTGTAAAGTAAAATACATACGAAGGTAATCTTAAATTTGTAAATTACATTTTCAAATCATTTTTTTTCAAATAGATAAAAAAAATAGGCTGTAGTTCCAAATTCTTTTTTCTTAATTCAACGTTTTTTTATTATTTAAAATTTTTTTTTTAATTATAATGCGTTTACATAAATTATATATTGAGCTAAGTTATGTATTACAATTAATAATTATTATTGTAAAAATGGAAATAAATGTTATATTCTTTTGAGTTATGTGTTGTGTTTTTCATTTCTTCTCTTGCATCAAGCGTTAACTTTGTTGAGATTCTAATTATACATGAAAATAACGTTTATACCCATGTTTCTGATTAAGAAGCTGGGTGCACCTTGCGGGTTGCATATGCTACATCGCTTCATTCCCCTTGCCTCGCACCGCTTCAATTTTCCTCGTCTATAAGCCTACTTATCTCCCCTCCCGAGTCCTCCGTGAGGAAAACAATAAATGACGATTTACAACGCCAAGATCGGAGTACAGAGGTTGTTTCTCTTATATGTAGTAGAGTTCCAAAGGCTCTCTTACTGTTTCTCGGGTTCCCCCACTCTCGCTGTTCTACCGTCTTCACTGCTAATAGTGGAGTAAAATCACTGTTCTATCAGGCTTCTTTCTCGCAAAATTTTTTTTTAAGATATAACCAGACGGAACCTTTACAGTCTTGTAAAGTACCATTTTGGCCATCTGAAATCGCTATCTACAACTTTTTTTAGTAGGAACTTTGTAAAATATTTTTTTTATATCGGAGCAACAGTGTTCAAAATCGTGTTTTTTAAAACATACATCGCGCTTATAAATTAACTATTTCACCTAAAATTTTGAAATTTTGTCCACTTATGGAGCAAACCAGAGCGCAACTAACAGTAATAAGAGATTTAAAAAAAAGTTTTTTGTTTTTGTGAAAGAGGCATCCAAAGTCACTAGTTGTAAAATTGTGCATTGACAATTTCACCCTACGGGAAGCTATATGAATTATTAAAAATTTGTGTATATTACATACATTTTCGGATTCACAAAACTCTAGATAAGTTTTTTTAAAAAAAATTAAAACAATAATTCAAATGGTTTCCGAAATATTATTTTTTTAAAACAAGGCTTTGCCGTGTTGCTCCGCGCCACACGCGTTATATCTACGCACTCGCACAGTAGTTCTTCGTTTGAAGATGATTGCTACATTCAATTTTTTCAACAGATATATTGTTGTATGGTCTGGACTCAACAATTTTCTTATAAGTGTTGCTATCACCATCCCCTATCAATATATTATATTTAATTCCATACAAAGTTACACTAGATTTGAACCCCTCAACAATAATATCAGACTCCATGCTAGTAGACGTTCCCGAATAATTTTTGTTTTCGTTAGAAGTAATGTAATAATATGAACTACATTTTGACTTTTTTAAATTTTTAACTTTGTTGGTTTTAAATTTTTACAATTATTTAATAATTATTTTATATGGCTGAAGGACTTCGGTCAATGGCCATTGGGAATCCCCAATAAAACATTATTATTATTATTATATATTATTTATAAATATTTTTTTAAAAATCACTTCCAGTCATTTTGTAGTTAATAATTAGAAGAATGATTGTACCAAATCTTATTAAAATATTTTTCTAAATAAAGATGCTACAAATTCGCGCGTTTACATGGAAATTCCCATAAGAGAACTTACCTCCATACTCCTTTTATTGGTGAGAGGTCAATTGTCGAGTTGTAAATCAAGAGGTTGCTCGTACGGTTTCAGATTGAAAACTGCGCGAATCTGTAGCAGCGTTATTTATGAAAATTTTTAAAAACGGTTTTCACTACAAGTATTGTAATAAAATGAACTACATTTTGACTTTTTGAAATTTTTAGTTCCGTTGATTTTAAGTTTAAGTAATTTTTAATATTTTTTTTTATTATTTGCAATATTTTTTTTAAGAATCGCTTCCAGTCATTTTGTAGTTAATAATTAGAAGAATGATTGTACCAAATCTTATTAAAATATTTTTGTAAATAAAGGTGCTACAGATTCGCGCGTTTACATGGGAATTCCCATAAGAGAAATACCTCCATACTCCTCTTAAGGAGGATAATTTAACACCCCATATTCCTGCTCGTGGTCCTGCATTGACTGCAGAACACCACAGAGCCCGATTAGAATTTGCTAGAGAGCACATAAATTGGCAAAGAGAGGATTGGGAGTCTGTTCTTTTTACGGATGAGTCAAAAGTCAAAATTTTGCCTTTACAATTGCGATAGACGTGTTCGTGTGTATCGTAGACTAAATGAGCGGTACGCACAGTGTAACATTCAGAATACCACATTGTTTGGTGGAGGCTCAGTAATGGTTTGGGGTGGTATTTCCTTACAAGCTCGCACGGAGTTAGTGGTTGTAAATAATGGCTCTATAAATGCGGACCGTTACATAACAGACATTCTTGAAGAGCATGTCGTACCATATGCCCCTTATATTGGTCCAAATTTTTTGTTAATGCAAGATAACGCAAAACCCCACACTGCCCGAATTGTTAAAGATTACTTGAATGAGGCAGAAATCAATGTTTTGGATTGGCCAACTCGAAGCCCTGACCTGAATCCTATTGAGCATGTTTGGGACATTCTCGGGAAACGTTTAAAAAATCTTCCACATCCTCCTGTCCATCTTCAAGAGGTAGGTCCTCAACTAAATGAAATTTGGAATAACTTAAATCAAGAAGACATAGGTTCGTTAATTTTGAGTATGGAACGAAGATGTACAGCGGTTATTCAAAGTAGAGGTGGAAATACGCAATATTAAGATGTTTTCTGTAATTTTTATTCACATTAGATATTAATTTACTTTAAACAAATGTTTTTGTTAAATTTTTCTTAATTTTGTACCAATTGGTCGGATACATGTTTCAATTTTCAAAAAAATTCAAGTGGTGCGTTAATTTATTGGAGCTGTGTATGTTATTACACTAACTAATTAAAAGATTGAACAAATAATTCAATCATTGCTTCATTAATATAAACAATTTAAAACTCGAAATTTTTAAAGAATTACTAGCGTATCAATTTCAGTACAGAATTTACTAAAGCACATTTTGATGGTTTCAAAAAAATTTAAAGCAGTTACATAAAACTATAAGTTTGTAATTGATAAAAGAATGATTAATCAATTTCAATTCAGCAATTAATCTAGCAATAAATAAATGAATTCAAAGACTATTAAACCAAGTTAACTTTACCTTAATTAATCGTACTTTTATTACAATTGATTATTAATTACTTTAACAAATCTAAAAACCAAAAATAACCTTAAGTGAAGGAGAGGATAATGCGTTTCGGATATGTGACTAAGCACGCAAATTCATTACTCAAACTCAAATTTAGTACGCACAAACTCATCATACTTTCTTTAACAGAGTTCCAATAACAAGACTCACATTTTAAATTAATAATTAATAACTTAAACCTTTCTTCCAAATCAAGGGACATGAGTGGTTAAGAGTCAAATAATTTCTCTATTTTACAAAATATTTTTTTTTACAATTAAAACTAATTTCTGGTTACTTTTAAATTACCGATTGAGAAAAATTATGTCATCGCTTCTTATGAGTGGAGAAAGATCACGAAACTTCCGGACACATTCTGGAAAGACGAATTGTTATATAAGCGGGTGGAGACAACGACCGGGCAGTTACTGTGGAACTCGGCAAGCAATTAAAGAAGAGCGATTCAATAGAAGCTGCATTATTAAATCGTGGCCGTTATTGTTGTGTGTGTTGGTGTACTATCACCGACCCGGCTATCAGTGCAATTTTGTTTGATTGGAAGTGAGAAGTGTGATGAATCGTGAATGGAAATGATTTAAAAATTAAGGAAAAAAAAATAAATTTAATTAAAAAGGGAAATTAATTAAATTGTTGCAAACAAAGTAAAATACAACACAGTAAATATTAAATTTGAAACGGCACTGTCGGGCGAGTGAGTTACAAAAAGGGTAAAAGAGATGAACGGGTTGAGAGAGATATGGCGCAGCAATGCGAGTGAGTAACGCGCTGTTAATCCGCAAGGTGGCGCGTGCGAACGAGCAGAGAGAGAAAGAGAGCGAGGTGTGAGAGTGAAAGAAGCACAGATGAAGACGTGCGATGTCTTCATGAACTTGCAATCGACTGCCTCCCGAAGTCCTAAAGAGCCGAAACGGTGGTTAAAACCGAGAATTTTGCCAGCTTCGAAAAGGTTCAGCAAACATAGAAGGGTCAAATTGTCTGCGCGAATCAAGATCGCGATATAATTGAATCGCGAGGATGAGATAAAGCGTGGTATGAGCGGAATTGAAAAAGGAGTTGGACAGCGTTTGAATCATAATTTTACGACAACCCGTTCATGAGATATGAACGAAAGAAGCTTAGTTAACACAATTAACGGTTTAATAATATGCGAGAGGGCTGCGTGATGCGAGGTAGGTCGCGAGAAGCCTACTTGACGAAATAAGGTCGAGATTGAGCATGTCACGGTTCTAATTACAGAGAAATGCGTGTGATGAGTTAATTGGTTAATTAATTGCGGTTTTTGATAGGGTTGCCGTAGGAATTACGAGATGAAATTTATACGAAAAGACTCGGATTAAAAAGAGCTATTCGATGTGTGGTTCTATGCGTAGATACCTGTCCAGGTGAACGCGTGAGTCGAGATTTTCCGCTTTCTTTTGTTTCATGGTAAGCAGGTAGAAATTTGAGGGTTGAAAGCATCGGTCGAGGGGTGACCTTGCAGCTAAAGAAAGCAAAAAAGATTAGAGATGGAATTTTTCTGAAATACTGTTCAATTCTAATATTACCGATTTGGTAAAGTTTGTTAATTCAGGCAACACAGAAAATTTGTGAAAACCTAATTAAATGAAATTCTGAATGCGATGGTAGTAATAGTACATAGTACCATAGAAATAAATTATTCGTTATTAATCCAACTTCGAACACACTTTGCAATATGTTAGATTTTAATAATTTTAAGACTAATGATTAAAAACTTATTTTATTTATATTCTTGTAGTTTAAACAAAGGCAATAAATTGTTATTTGCAAATTTAATATCAATTTTTTTATGTCATGTGTAGACAAAATAATAAATTAATATCATAAATAAAAAAAATACAAAAAGTAACTACAATAAACCTAGTTATGCGAAGTAATAAGTTGGGCTTGGGTTATTTCAAATAACTAAAATTTTAATAATGCGAAACTTTATTTATTTTTTTCTCAAAGAGAAAACAGGGGAGAAAATTCCATAAAAATGTACAGAAAATGAAAATGAATTGTAAAGTATGTATTGTATTTTTATCAGAAAATAAAATGTGTCAAAAGTGTCTAATGTACCATTTTATATCTTCTTTAAATAGAACATTTTTGTTTAATTATGTTTAATTTCTAGCACATTTTCTAGTACTATACTGCAAAATAACACTTTATCTTTTGTTAACACATGCTGATTGATTTTTGTTCTTTGTGCTTTACCAAAATATGTTGTCGAAGATTTGTTTTTGCCTTAGATTTCAATTTAGTCATTCCAATAATATAACGAAATTTCGTTGACTGATTTATCTCGATACTTTATATGTTGTATTAAATTTGTTTTTCTTTTGTAGTCGCACTTATAAGAATATTCCTTTTTATATACTTTGTGACCTTAAATGATAATTTATTTTCGTGTCTTCCTTTTACATGTTTTGTTAAATCTCTCTTTATCTTACTTCTGTAAGTACAATGCTCACATTGATACCATTGTATTTGATCTGGATCTGTATGACGTCGAATAATGTGATTTTTTAAATTATTTTTACATATAGTTGTGTACTTGCATGTGTTACATTCATATTTTAAGATATTTTTTTGTGGTGTGTGCTTTGTTAGAATGTGTCTTTCAAGACTTTTTTTCGCTTTAGATTTAAATTCACATTGATTGCAGTAAAATAATGTAACTTCGCTCTCTGATTTATGTCGATAGTTTATATGATTTGTTAAATTTGATTTTAATTTTCCTTGGTAATTACACTTATCACATTTGTACCATTTTATTTTTTCTGATGCTGTGTGTTTACATAAGATATGGCGCTTGAGGGAGCCATTAAAATTTGTTTTATATGAACAATATGCACAGTGATATTTCTTTGTAATATCCTGCTTCTTCTTGGTATTTTCCTGACATTTTAAAATATGTTTGAGCAAAACTAATAATGAAAATGTTGAAAAATTGCAATATTCGCATAGATAACAGTCTGCATAAACACTTGTCAATAAATTTATCTTTTTAGGTGCATGAAGCGTTTGATAATGATTCCAAAATAAAATTGTATTTCCTGTCTTAAACTTGCAATGTTTGCAGTGTATATCTAAATTACTCTTCTCACATGCGAAAAATCCTTCTTTATCCATTTCAGTTGAGTTTTATTGTTGGATTTTTTAACCTAAAAATATCAAATTTTAATACCTTAGTATTTTAATACTTCCAATACCTTTAATCACTCGATATTTAAATAAATCCAAATAAAATCAAACTATTTATTAGTTAATGAGTTATTTACAACGTGTGATGAGGAATTAATTCAAAAATCGCTTATATAAAATAATAACACAAGAAGTAGATCGAATACGACAAAAATATAACGTCATTGCCAACTACAAATGTTTTAAAATATTTACTAAAAAGTCCCTAAATAGAAATATTTGGGTTTTTCCGCGCAACATCAAAAATACATCGACTCACCTAGATGCAGTGCAGAGCTGTAAATTTCAGTCTGTCTTGTCAATTTTAAACAGTAAATTAACTAATAATAATTTAAAATTTTCTTGTTTTATTTTCACCCGTTATTTTTATTATTTTATTTTATTTTAAAACCATAATCTACTTTATATGCCCGCAAATCAGGGTGTAATCTTAATTTTTATAGCACTAAATTGTTTAAAGTTGCTACGCAACAATCACAAATAAATAACTGTCTAGATGTCAAATAAACGTCTTCAATTTTTTAAACGTCACTTTTTACATTAAATAACAATTATTATGGAAAATCATCATTTATTTCGAAAACTGTTAAACACTAGAAACGCACGAAGTGTGACACAACTTTTTCTTGAATTTTGGGCTTTTACCTATTGTAACATTTCTCTAGAATACACAGTTTCACACACGTTTTCATTAGTTTCCATTTTTGGAAAATCGCTAAACAGAAAATAAGAACATACAGTATTCTGGCAATGACAAGATAGACAACTAAACTACTCAACAATTGAAGTGATCCACTCTATAATAAGTGATGTGTTTTCGTTTTCATACATCATATTTCTTTAAAAAATCGTTATTAAAATACAAGCCGAGTAAAAAAAAGGTACACATGCATCACAACATCGTAAATCGGTATATTTCGTTATTTATTCAACTTTTTACAAAAACAGTAAATACTCCCAGCAATATTTTCTAAACACATATTGTATTTACATATTTATTTCTTAAACATATTGTATAAATTAATATCTAGTAGGACCATCTCTAGCTCTATGGATAGCCATACATCTCCTAGGCATACTTTCTATTAAATTATTGATGACTTCTTAAGGCACTGCTTCCCATTCCTGTTCCAACATGTTGTAACGAAGCGTTCTGATAATTCAGTAAAAACAAAACAAGATAACGCCCAGCAGCTGATTTGGACCGCGTGACCGCGACGTCATACGTATATGTCAGGGCAGTAGTGGTGGTATAATTCCCACTACACCGAGAACCACCACCAACGCTTCGCTGCGATACTCCTCTCATACCCCTCGCCAACAAACGAAGGCTATATATTGCGCCTACCGCCACCGATAGTTTCATACTTGCAGGAGCATTTACCTTGTAAGTAGCCACCCCCAGACCCGTCCACCCCTGGAGCATTAACCTAGGGGCTTCCGCTACCCACGGAGCATTAACCCGTTGGTAGAATCCTCTCCGATACCGCTACCACGCAGCATTAACCCGTTGGTAGAATCCTCTCCGAAACCGCTACCCACGGAGCATCAACCTGTGGGTGAATCCTACCTCCGCTCCATTACAAGTGCGAGCCACCGAAGCCGACAGGTCAAGGACGAGGAACCGAGGGCGAGGAGCCGACAACTAGGAGTCGAGGACGAGGGACCGCCGAGGACGAGGCCGTGTATATAATATTAGAAAATTCATTTTAATTTAAGAATTATTATTTTATTTTCATTATTTGTACATAGTTATTATTTTAAATAAACCCCATCGAAACCGCTCTTCTCTCTCTCTACGATACCCAGAACCCGACACGGAAACAACCGTTACAATGTTTTGAAGCTCGTCAAAAGTTGCTGGTTGGACATCTTGTTGCGATAACCTGTGCTTTATGTACAACCATAGATGTTCGATGGGGTTGCAATCAGGGGAGCGTGCCAGCCACACAATTTGTTCAATACCATGTGCATTAAGAACATTGTTCACAATCCGAGCACAGTACGGTCATGCATTATCATCCACAAACCCAAACTCATTTCCAAAATTATTGGTAAAAGGGACTACAATCGGTAGAATACACATATCCCTATAATGTTGTGCATTTATGCATAACCTCCTTAGTGCCTCAATCTCTGTGCGGCCGTTAAAAATAATGCCTTCCCAAAGAGTAACACCACCTCCTCCGAAAGATACCCTGTGCTCTCTCGCTTTTCTTTACGGTACGTCTTGTTCGGGCATCGCCACACTCTAATACGCCCATCCAAACGATAAAGGATAAATCGAGACTCATCTGCAAACATACAACGGGACTATTCGTCCTGGATACAGTTCAAATAAGCTTCCCCCCAATGTCGCCGTTGTACTCGATGTTGCCGGGTTAACAGTGGGCATGTCACACGTCTTCTAGCCCTTAAGCCATATTTGTGTAGCCTTTGTCGAACTGTTTGAGTAGAAATAACTACTCCTGTAACTCGTTGTAGCGCGTTATTTAACTGAGTAGCGTTGTAGGTAGAGTTTCGGCGAGGAATAATTTGTAGAAAACGAGTTTGTCTTGGAGTTAAACTGCGTGCACGACCTCCACCATATCTGAAACGAGGAGTTCCACATTCTTGAAAGCGATTAATGACTCTATTGATCATCCCATGTGCCACATTAAAAACTCGCGCCACCTCGCGATGAGATAACCTCTCCTGCACCATGTGAACCACATGCTGCAATTCTCGGTCAGATAAACGCTGTTGAAGCATTAGAAATTAAGGATAAGTCACCCTCATTGATACTTTTAACGTGTCAGTTTTAATATTACTGAAAAAGACACACAGTTAAATTCTCATTTTGCTTGTTTTTTTTTTCAGATAAAACTGCAAAAAATGCCGTTTTTAAAATTAACACCTAAAAACTACCACTAGATAAACCATAAAGTACTTCAGATAGGCAAAAGAGTACAAAAGAACAACAAAAAACCAGAATAAATCCTGTATAATTAATAATGGTGGTGGATCACTTCAATTGTTGATTAGTTTAGTTAATCTGGATTTTTTTCATTTTTTAAAAAAACCGGAATTTCGAATATTCTTATGATTTGGAAAATTAAAACGATCCAAAATAAAACGTTGTATGTACTACGAGCGTAATCGTCACTAATGGCCCCCGGACAATTAAAAATCCTTCTACGACGGGCTTTAAACATTCCCTCGTGCCATAATCCCCTTGATTACGTCCTTTATACATAAATAACTATAGAAAAAAAATTTTTACAATAAAGCCGTAGAGAAATATAAATAGAATTTATAATCAGTATAGGTAAAAGACAGTTATTTAACATAAGTACTTAAAAATAATCGTGGGACAAAATAGCGTTTAGAAATTAGATTTTTTTTCGAATTTTAAATTATTTTACAAGTTAGAATTTTTTTTATTGAACCTGTTCCTGAAGTCAAATATTAATAAAATTTATGTAAAACCTAGATATGTAATAATTATCTAACATACTCTGAAATCAAAGTGGGACAAAATGGCGTTTGGAAGTTATAAATTTTTTTAAATTTTTTTATTTTTGCAAGTTAAAGAAATTATTTATTTAAACCTGTTCCTAAAAAAAGTACCAATAAAATTTATATGAGACATAGCTACGTATAAGCTGTTTTACATACCTAAAAATCATTGTGGAACAAAATGGAGTTTAGGATTGTAAGGGCATTTTTGCGCATAGGCTAATTATATTTTTTTTATATTATAATTTACGAGCTTCGTACACATAAACAATTCACCCCGATAAGCTTAACGAATTGCCGAACAGACTTAAGAGTTTTTGGCGGGTGAACCTTCTCTCTCAGACCATATGTAAAACAGTTGGATTTTAGCCAGAAGCCGGGGTGGTTAATTTGTGCAATTAGTTAAAATAGTTGTTCTTTGTGTAAAAAGGTGAGTTTATCACAGAGCAATCCTTCTATTCGTGTAGTGAGCTTTTAATTAAGCTATCATTAATTGGTGTTTTGAGTTTTATAATTTCTTTTTGTGTCGTGTTTAATTCAAGTTATTTAATTCAAAACCAGAGCTTTTGAGATACAAATGTCTATCATCGGTAGGGTGAGTCCAGTAGCAATTAGCTTGGTACTTGTTTAATGGTTAATGTATTAATGTTATGACTTTGAATAACAGTTATCCAGTTGTTGGATATGAATTGATATAATTTTTATAAGGTTGATATATTTTATAAAGTTGAGTATAAATGGTTAATTCTTAATTGGTTAATTATTGAAAATCTGATCATTATGTTATGTTTGAATTATTCTTTAACGAGTAAAAGGTAAACACTTTACAATGTTGAGCTTTGATATATCAAGTTAATCTAATTAAACTGTCCATCCCTCTTTTCCACCCGCTAGGTACTATTTAAGGCGGTTAAGTATAGGAAATCGCTGACACCGTCCATTGCACATTTAGACCTAGCGCAACATGACGGCCCCGGGTGAGTCGACAGGTAGCGCCGGCTCCCCCAGGTCCGTGGTTTTGTTTGTAATAAGTTACTATAAGGGTCACCGTTTTATGACACCCATTGCACACCCAGGGCTAATTACAGGTTAGTCGCTGGCAGAGAGGTACCAAAAGGTGGCCATTGCACTACCTATCTCGGTGTTGTTGCTTAGAGAGGTTGATTGGATTGGACCCCACAACTCTATGAAGAGGACAACCATTGCACGCTCGGGACATAACGTACTTTGTAGCCGAGTGGTTTGTCAAAAGAGGTCCATTCCATTGCACTCCCAGCTGCTTGCTCTTTGCGTTTTATGTTTTGTTGGCTTAGAAAGGCTGACTGTATTAGTCCCCACAACACCATGAAGATGACGACCATTGCACGCTCGGTTGCACGTTGTACCTTGCAGCCGAGTGGACCGTCAAGAGGGGACTATTGCACTCCCAGCTGCTCTGTTCTTGGCATGTTTATTGTTTTTCTTACAGAGGTTGATTGGATTGGACCCTATAACACTATGAAGAGGACAACCATTGCACGCTCGGGGCATAACGTACTTTGTAGCCGAGTGGTTTGCCAAAAGGGGTTCATTGCACTCCCAGCTGCTTGCTCTATGTTTTTTTATTAGGCCACTGGGTGGGGAACCGCTGACACCGTCCATTGCACGTCAGGGGGTCCTGTCCGATAAGGGCTGAAGGCCACTGGCAGGAAGGTACTGAATTGGTACCTATTGCACTTCCGGGGCAAGTGATGACAGAACGCGTGTTCATTGTACGTCAGAACCGCGAGGTGGTCTAACTGGCGTTCTGCGCGCCCTGAAGCAAGCGGGCAGGTAAAGTCTTCCTTAAATTTAGACTTGTAGAGTTCGTCAAACGCCAGGACTGTGTTTTTCACCCCTGGACAGAGCTTAACTAAATACTAATATAATTTTATTGATACTGGAGAAGCTATTAATTGCGATTATTTTTGATTTGTGCAATATTTTGTTTAATTATCACGCAATCACATTAGGGACCTCCTGCATTGATAGGATGGGTTGCTCACACACCCTTTTTAAATTACAAGCATCGCCTTACCATTTTATTGATGATCACCCGAACGCCTCGATACCAGCTAACCTGACCAGATTTTGGCTGGAAGTGGTTAAGTAGTTAAGTAATATTTTTGCATAGTAGCTCTAGTTAATTAGTTAACATGTTCAACGGCCTTTATTGAAATCCTGACCAAATTATTTGTACAATTCGCTCAATTACCGAGTTTATTTTCCACGCCCCTTATTTTAAGCTAGATATCAGATTTCAGGGATTTAGACCCGCATTAATTCGGTCTCTTTTGCACTTGTGAGTTTTAGTAAAAGAGATACAGGACAAACATCCCTAACATTCATTCTTTTCTTTTCATCACACATTTTCATCTCACAAGATTATTTTTTTTTAAATTTTTGAATTTTTCTTAAATAATCAAAAATATATTCATTTTTGGTACTTAATAAAGTAATTCGTAGAGTGCGTTTTAAAAACACATGTCCCTTGTGAGACATGTTGGGTCTAATATTTTTACTGTCTGAAATAAAAACACAAATAATAATAAATTGTTAATTAAATATATAACACAATTTAGTTTTTCACGCAAATTGGTTGTAAAAACGGTCATTTAGTGACGCGTCAGAAATTGCAAGGGATAGATGTTAACATTAATGGCTTTCTACATTAAAATTGTAATTATAAATAATTACGATAATTATAAAAAGTTTTCTTTGCCGTTGCAGTATTTTAAAAAGTCGATGGATGGCACTTCCGTTTGTTACGTTATGAAAAGATAAACTGTTTAGGCTCTTTGTTTAGAATACAAGAAACTGTAAAAGTAAAAAAATGTCGTGACTTCTCTAAACAGATTTTTCAAATGCTATTTAAATGTTCCAAGTTTTGTAATAAAAGTTTCTAAATTTACTAAAAATTATGTAAATTTGATACATAAAAAAAAGACTGATAAACAGTCTGAAAAGAGACTGGTCAAGGTTTTCACGTGTATATAGGGTGATTAAAAAGTAAGAAGAAATATTTTAACCAGAAACATAGCACCACAAATGATGAAAGTCATTAAGTTGTTTTAACCATTGAGTTAATAATAAGACTGGAGTGAAGGTAAGTAAAGAAGTATGGTGACGACATATTGGTAGGCAAAACATTAAAACTTACCGTGTTAAAGGTGGTATTTGCATTTAGCCAAGTGTTAAAATCACTAAAATTTGCATATTTCCAAAAAATTTTGTTTATAAGAAGCGTTTTAAACAATTTTAGATAATATGATTTCAGATAAATTAAATACTAACTTGCAAAGTATGAGTGTTGTTGCATGCACAATAAAGACCTGGCGCTCATATGTTTATTGAATTAAAATAAAAATTTATTTTCTTGCCTTATTATTTCTGTATTTTCAAAAATTCAACGTTCTTGCCTACCTGCAAGTGATTTTCTCTCTCACACACATTTAATTTGTGTATTATACTATCTCTCTCTCTTATACTATTTCACCGCAGCTCGCTTCATCTAATTTACTTTTACGAGTTGACAAGTATTTCCAAAGGCGGTCACAGCTGAGTAAATAACTCAATAAAAACAAAAATATTTTCTTGATTTGAAACACAAATTATGAAACAAAAATTAGTAGAAATATTTGTTATTATTTCAATTTTTTGAATCAAACAAATCCCGTTTTCGAACACATGTTGCTATATATTAGATTTTAATTATTTTAAGACTGATTAAAAACTTATTTTATTTAGATTCTTGTGGTTTAAACAAAGACAGTAAATTTTTATTTACAAATCTAATATAATTTATTTATGTAATATAATTATTGGCGAAATATGTAGAAAAATTAACTACAATAGACCTAGATACGCGAAGTAATAATTGGGTTTAAGTTATTTCAAATAACTAAAAATTTTAATAATACGAAACCTCATTTATTTATTTTTTTCACAAAGAGAAAACACAAAAATGTACAAAAATTTAAAAAAATTGAAAAGTATTGTATTTTTTACAGAAAATAAAATGTGTCAAAATTCTCTAATGTACCCTTTTATATCTTTTTTATATATAACTTTGATGAAACGTGTGTTATGTTTAAATTATAAAACTTTTTCTGGTACTATACTGCAAAATAACTTTATCTTTTGGTAATACATGCTGATTATTTTTTTGGTGTTTTACCAAAATATGTTTTCGAAGAATTGACTTTGCCTTGGATTTGAATTCACAGTCATTGCAATAATATAACGAAATTTAGTTGACTGATTTATGTCCATTCTTTATATGTTTCTTTAAATACTGTTTTGTTTTTCCTTCGTAGTCACATTTATCACATCTGTACCATTTAATATTTTCTGGTGATGTATGCATTAAAAGAATATGCTTTTTTATATACTTTTCGACCTTAGATGTATATTTGCATTGATGGCAGTACAATAACTTATTTTTGTGCTGTATTTCTACATGTTGTGTTAAATCTCTCTTTATCTTACTTCTGTAGGTACAGTGCTCACATTGATGCCATTGTATTTGATCTGGATCTGTATGACGTCGAATAATGTGATTTTTTAAATACCTTTTATGTATAGTTGTGTACTTGCATGATTTACATTCATTTTTGGGCACATTTTCTTCCGCTGTGTGCTTTACTAGAATGTGTGATTTAAGACTTGCTTTTGCCTTAGATTTAAATTCACAATGATTGCAGTAATATAACAAAACTTCGTCTTCTGTTTTATGTCGATACTTTATATGTTGGGTTAAAAGTGATTTTATTTTTCCTTTGTAGTTACATTTATCACATCTGTACCATTTGATTTTTTCTGGTGATGTATGCTTTGCCAAAATGTGTCTATCAATACTTACTTTTGTCTTGGATTTAAATTCACAGTGATTACAATAAAATAATGAAACTTCGCTCTCTGATTTATGTCGATTGATTATATGTTGTGTTAAATTTGATTTTCTTTTTCCTTTATAGGAACACTTATCACATCTGTACCATTTTATTTTTTCTGGTGTTGTGTGTTTACATAAGATATGGACCTTCAGGTAGGTATTACTGTTTGTTTTATGTGAACAATACGGACAGTAATACTTTTTTGTATTATCCTGCTTCTTCTTGGTATTTTCCTGACATCTTAAAATATGTTTGAGCAAAACTAATAATGAAAATGTTGAAAAATTGCAATATTCGCATAGATAACAGTCTGCAGAAACACTTGTCAATAAATTTATCATTTTAGTTGCATGAAGCGTTTGATAATGATTCCAAAATAAAATTGTATTTCCTGTCTTAAACTTGCAATGTTTGCAGTGTATATCTAAATTACTCTTCTCACAAGCGAAAAATCCTTCTTTATCCATTTCAGTTGAGTTTTATTGTTGGATTATTTAACCTAAAAACTTATAAAATTTTAATACTTTAGTACTTTAATAATACTTTCAATACCTTAAGTCTACTGATATTTAAACAAATTTCAATTTGAAATAAACTAAACTATTTGGTTGTTGAGTTATTTGGAATACGTGAGCACGAGATTACATGGCGGAACCGGTAGGATGGCTCACTGGCGGTTTGGTGAAAAATTCCGCCATTTTGGAGTTCTACCAACCTTTAGTTATATTATCAAATTTTTGGCAAGGTAAAAAAATATGAATTAAAAAATGTAAATGTACATAAACAATATTTTTTATTACAAAAAATTTAAAATAACACTGTTTGTTGCTTTTTGTTAAGTTAATCATTCATGGTTATAAAATTTTAAGCTTTACTTATAGGCCACCAACAAAACATGTATATTTTTACGTTGGTAGAACTCCAAAATGGCGGAATTTTTCGCCAAACTGCCAGTGAGCAATCCTACCGGTTCTCCCTGATCGGTATGACCCTGGCATGGCATGGCATGGCTTGGATCGCCATTATTCGATTGCAATCGTCGAAAAAGAACGATTGCAATCTTTGCCATCGATTTAAATCGGATTACTCCCACTGAACACCGCTAGCTGTCAAATATTACAATCGCTTACTTTATTGAATGCCCCTATATATGCCCCACACACCAGTACATAAAAGTCGTTTATATAAAACAAAATGGCGCGCAAAAAGTAGGTCGAATGCGACGAAATTATATAATTGTGTTGTTGCCAACCTAAAATGTTTTAAAATATGTATTACTAAAAAGTCCCTAAAAGTATGTTGGTAGCAATAGAAACGTTCTCGGCTTTTTCGCGTCCAACTTAAAAAATACATGGGTCCAGCTACAGAGACTATAGCTACAGAGGCTATAGCTAAACACAGAGGCGACACACGAGTGTATCACTTTTCATTGGTTGACACGGTCACCAATCACCATGCGCCGTCCGTGGGCTAAATACATGCGTTTGATTATGATTGCTCCGTGTGTCGGGTGTGTCGCCTCGGTCACCAACCACAATGCGCCGTCCGTGGGCAAAATTCGTGCGTTTGATCCGTGTGTCGCCTCTGTCTTGTTATACTCTCTGTAACTATAGCAAGACAGAGACGACACACGGGTGTATCACATTTCATTGGTTGGCACCTTAGACAAGGAAAGAGAATGGACTCGTAATGTTGCTGCGTGTACTGAAGCAAAATGACACCAATCCTGTTTAAGCAGTGGCGTGTATAAAGGCAAAAAACTGGGGGTTTCAAATGACATAAAACTTTGATAAGTTAAAACGATCTGAGATAAAACAAACTTTTAAGAAAACTACAAATTTATGATTAATATATTTTATTGTTCTCTAAACAAAATTGTTTTGGTTAAATGGCTTCTTACAGGATCCATTTGTTCAGACTGCCGTTTGACAATATAATGCACTCTAATATTAACATATTTGGTACAAATGGCTTTGATCATAAAATATCTATGTTGGATCTGCATTTCTACATCATGGATGTAGAGGGTTGCAAAAATATCTGTACCAATGTAATGGTCTAACACATTATGTATAAGTGATGACACAGCGCTTCCTCTGAAAAGATTGCCCTCTTTTTCCGCCAACCGTATATACTGTTCCGTTTTTTTGCAAATTGATATTACATCTTGTGCCCCTTTATTTTCAAACCCCCTTTGTTTTTTTGAGTAATTAAAGAATTAAGGAAGTTATCTTGCTCTCCTATTAGAGGACTGCTATGCAAGTTTCACAGTGAAGAACATTTTGCAAATGTTTAACAACAAAACCAGCAATATATATGACAATCTGTACAGAACATTCTGTTAAAACAGTGGTATTCATTAAATAGTCATGGTCTGAAAAGAGACTGTCTATATTCGCTTGCGCCAGATTAGTGGGAGCCTGGTTGTATGCCGTTGATGAAACATTTATTTGTTCTTCGGGAGTAAGTTTTTGTGTACGGCTAGATATAACTAATAAGGGTATCTGTTGCAAGGGTACGCAATTGCCCAGCCCGCCATCCCTTAATTCGGTTCGCATTAACAAGCGTTTATAGGAACCCATAAACTGACGCGCCGTGGGTTTATTGTTCCAACCTCCTCTACAACTAATAGAGGAAAAAAATAATTCAATATGATCCTGGCTGATTTTATAAATTGAAAGATATATCAACCACTCTTGCGACGCAATCAAGTAACTATAAAGTTCAAGTGCGCTGTTTAAAGACACAATTAAACCTATAAAACCAGTTTTACGTCGTGAATGAATTACGAGTTCTCCATTAGAAAATTGTAAAGTTGATAAATAAGTCATAATTTCGTGAATGTATATTCTTCTGGATTCATTGTTGTCGCGGCACAACGCTTGCTTAAAATTATATGCATTCAAGGTTCTAGAGTTTAAAATATCGAAAGCGTTATTAATAATCCGAATAAATTTAATGGTGACATCACAGTCTTGAAAATCTTCCAATGCTAATTGGTTTTTACAATACTTTACAATACTACAATACTTTTTCTAAAAAACATTAACTTAGAAAATATGAATTTTATTCCATACTTTTATGTCACTCTCTATAAAATTCTCAAAACAATTAAAAAAAAATTTAATATTTTATCATAATTTAAAATGTGTAAATTTTTTTGCTTGAAAAACTGTTCACAAAGGTGTAATAAACAACTGTTAATCATCAATTAAAACAACGGTGTCATTAAATTAAAAAAAAATACTTATCTGTTTCTTCATTATTTTTGTGATGGGTAAGAAAATTACTCTAAAGATCCATAATAGTTATTTATATTATTAGTGGGATAAAAGCATGATTACACAACGAGTGTAGATTACAGGTAACGAGGGCGTTAGCTCGAGTATCAGTAACACACAAGTAACTGTAATGTGCTCTAACTCACGTATAATATACAAAACTTTATCTATGACTGCAAAAAATTAAGAAAATCGAAAATTTAATGCTTCCGATAACTCCGATTTTTTACATCAAAAGTAAGGTGACCTATGTATATGTTCAGTAAGCACTATGGCAACCGCTTACAAATTTTCAATCAAAGCTCGTCTGTTTGAGATTATCAGTAAAAACTGTGATTTGTGGTAAAAATAAGAAAATTGTAAACATGAGTGACTCAGAAAGTTTACCTTTTAATATCGAAGAAGTAGCAACAAATCCTGCTTCTTGCTTGGTGCCAGAGAAGTCCAAAGAAAAGTACGAGATGACTTTTCAACGGTTCAGTTTATGGTGCAACGTGAAAAATGTTAAAAATATTACGCTTGGGAAGGTTCTAGACTGATTGGGTTTTGTCGTGGGTGATGACCTTGAACAGATCTGCGTGAAGTAAAATCTTAAATGCGATAAGTGAAACCCAAAAACATCTGACTAGTTTGAGATTGCGGCAAATTTAAAAGTCTGCATGGAATGCGCAGGCAGGGACCCGTTGTTTGTTGTATTTTGTACAATAATACAATAAAAATACAAACTAAAAGACAAATTTAATAGAATAGACTGCACAGCGATTATTAAAAAACAAAAGATAAAATAAAGAGTGTGAAAATTTTTTTTTTAAATTTATTCTGTTGACACAAAACATTTTGCATTATTCTTGCAATTTTGCGCAACCTAAATCGTTTTCCTCGTCGGAAGAAATGTAAAATTCCGAATCGTTATCACTTTCGTCAGTTTTAACAGAAATTATGAAGACCTCTATATCATCCATAATGTGTTCTCTGGCCATGTATTCCTCCTCGGTTTTTTCTACGTGGTTACATATATTTCTCCATTGTTCCACTGAAATCGTAGCAAATTTGTCTTCAGCTAATTTCCAGACGTCTTCTAATTTAAATGTTACGTTGTGAACGGCCACATGATTTTTTACTAATGCCCAAATTTTTTCGATGGGGTTAAGCTCCAGGTGATATGGAGGCAACCGTAAAACTGGCATATCACATTCTGCCAGAATTTTGTCGATCGCAAATTGCTTATACGGTGGTTTATTCAAATTAATTTTTTTATATAATTCTGCCTTTGTTTCTTTGGTCCCAAAAAAAATTCCTCTTTCGTTTAGCCATTGCTGCATTGCTGCTTTTTTCCATGATGAGTTCGGACTAGGTTCTATTGCCACATTATGATAGGACGCGTTATCCACCACCAAAACCGATTTCCTTGAAATGTTGGGAATAAATTTTTCTTTCAACCATTTGGTGAAGTTGTTGTTGTTCATTTCATCGTGATAGTCGCCTGTTTTCGATCCCGATTTAAATATATTTAAAGCATTAGGCACAAAACCTTGCGCGCCTCCAGCGTGTAAAATGATTAGACGTCGCCCTTTGGCTATCGGTGCCTTAAGCATGTTATTTGTGCCATCATCCCATGCCATCGGTACACTATGGGAACTGTGAAGGTAAGTTTCATCACAGTATATAATATTTCGACCTTCTTCTTTGTACTTTTTAAGTTGTCTTAAATATTCAACTCGTTTTAACCTGATGTCCGTTTTTTCAATTAAGATTTTTCGATTATCTGTCGATTTCTTCCAACGAAAACCTAGCTTTCGGATGAACTGTCTAAATGAATCTATTTTCCCAGTAAAATTAACACCTTCACGTTTTACTGCCTCAAATAAAACTTGCATTGTCGGTCTTCTTTTATGAATGGCGGCAAAATTATAAATTACTTTTCGAACTATTTCTTCTTCGAATTCATCCAATGTGCTTTTTGGCGATGGTTTGTTGATTTTTTTACGCGGAGATTGAAATTTGCTATTTTCAGATTTCTTGCTACCTTCTTCTATAATTCTCCTTACCGTGTTAAGACCAACACCAGTGGCTTTAGCAACACGTTCTTGTAAACGACTTAAGGGAATTATAACTTCACCTCTCTCTTTTTCCTCTTTCATAAACGAGAAAACGTTATAAATTATCTGCCTCCCTTGACTATGAACAACACGACCGTTATTACCCATCATATTGTCGCAAAGTATGTTCTGCAAAAACACATTTATATCCTTGTTTCTAAATTGTATTAGGTACACTTACAAAACTGTAAACCACGAAAAAAACAGAGTCTTGAAAAAGACTGTTGAAATAAAGTTACAAACCTGTCAATACATGCAGGCTTAACGACAACCGTTCGAGAAGAAGGAACGAAACGAAATGAGAATGTTTTTGGGTTAGTGAATAGCGCTTAACCAAGACGTGTTTTCGTACTTTGCGCAGAATGACTCATCGCCCACGACAAAATCCAACCACTCTACTTGCATACATTGATTATTTATCAAAAGATTATAAGTCATCGAGTGTCTGCCCTTTTGAATCTATGATTAGAACAATTGGCGTTTTTCTAAAAAAACATTAACTTACAAAATATGAATTTTATCCCATACTTTTGTCACTCTGTATAAAAACTTTTCATCTACTATTATTTGTTATATTTGTGATGTAAATTTGTTTCTCTGTTAAACAGTAAACGTATTAATTATTATGTGAATATTGGGATAGCAAAATTAAATAAAACAAAGATATCTTATCAGCATTTTTTTATATTAAATTTTATAACATTATTATTATTTAATGATGTACTTTTACATGATGTACTAATTCACCCTCTATTTTAGTTCTGTATTTACAATCCTCACATTGGTACCACTGTGTCTCTTCCGGTGCTGTATGACGTCGAAGAATATGTGGTTTTAAATTTCCTTTACTAGTAGTAGTATAAGTGCATAAATCACATTTGTATTTTATTACTAGCGTTGGATGATTTTCAAGAATATGTTTTTTAACATTACGTCTTACATTCGTTGTGTATTCACAGTGTTTACAATGAAACAATTTGGTACGCAAGTGTTTTATTTTTATGTGTTGTATTAAATCTGCTTTTATTTTGTATTTATTGGTACAATGCTCACATTTGTACCATTCTATTTCATCAGAGGTTGTATGGTGTCGAATAATGTGTTTTCTTAAAGTTGCTGTACGCATAGTTTTGTAATTACATAAGTTACATTCATATTTTTTTACATTTTCTTCTGGTATGTGATGTACTTTAATATGCAGTGTTAATTCAGCTTTTATTTTGTTTCTGTAAGTACAGTGTTCACATTGGTGCCAGTTAATCTCTTCTGGTGCTGTATGACATCGAAGAATGTGTGTTTTTAAATATCCTTTATGTAGAGTTTTGTATTCGCATGTGTTACATTTGTATTTTGGTACATTTTCTGGTGTTGTATGCTTTGCAAAAATGTGTGTTTGAAGATTCCTCTTACTTCCAGATTTGTGTTCACAGTAATCACAGTTAAATAACCCTTTATCTTTTAACATGTGACGATCTTTTATATGTTGTCTTAAATCTGTTTTTATTTTAGCTTTGTAAGTACAGTCCTCACATTGGTACCATTTTATTTCCTCGGGAGATGTGTGATGTCGAATAATATGTATTTTTAAATGTGATTTATATGTAGTTTTGTATTCGCATGTGTTACATTCATATTTCGGCAAATTTTTTTCTGACGTATGACATACTTTTACATGCCGCTTTATTTCTGATTTTAATTTATTTCGGTAGGTACAGAGCTCACATTGGTACCATTCTATCTTCTCTGGGTCTGCATGACGACGAATAATATGTACTCTTAACGTTTCTTTACGTGTAGTTTTAAAATTGCATGTGTTACACTCAAAATTGGGCACTTTTTCTGGTTTTATGTGCTTTGCAAGAATGTGTGCTTTAACATTCCATTTTAATTTTGATTTGTATTCACAGCGATCGCAATAATATAATGAAATTTCGTGGCGTAATTTAGGAAGTTTTACATTTTTTGATTTTTGACAAGTTAAATGATGTTTGAAGAAAAATAATGATGAAAATGTTGAAAAATTACAATTTTTACATTTGTAACATTTCGACAATACTGGTGTAAACGCATTTTTCGTGTTTTCTCTGTGGAATTTCTCAAAATGATCAGAAAAGAAATTTCCAAAATTTGTTTTAAAATCGCAGTATTTGCAATGATATGCTTCTAAACTATTTTTCTCACAATTAAACTCCATTTTATTGTTTTAGTTTTGATTAAAAAATGGTGGTTTGCATAACCTAAAAATTAAAATTTTAGTAATTTGTATAACATATATAAAAAGGTATACCTTTTGTATTTTCGAATAGATTTAATTAAAAACTTGAAAAAATTATTTATTTACTAATAAACAAAAATATAAACTATTATGCGATAAGAGCAAGTGGGCAGAACAACAAAGCGCAGTTAACAAAATGGCTGCCGCTGCCGGTTAGATTTAGCACTCCTTCATTTTATATTTTTTTCTTGTTGAAGCACTAGTTCAACGTCACAACACTAATGGCGCTGTCCATCAATAAAAAGTAGGGTCACTTAATATAATGGGCTCCAGAAGCCGTGACGTAAAAAATGCGCGAAATTTTGAAACACTGTCATTCGATAAAAATACCTTGAAAAAGTCGACCTTATTGCACATGTAAATAAGGTTGAATTTATAAAGATCAAATTTTATGCGATGAATAAATACACTAAATAAAATAAATAAGACCTAAAAATGTCGACATTCGATAGCCTAAACATTTCATTTATTGATAAGTCACGAATTACAACAAATTTACACTTAATAAAGAATTTAATGGAAAATAAAATGTTCGATGCACAGATTTCCTTCATTTCTAAGCTTTAACGCAGGTCCAACATGAGCGAATGCCAGCGAACTATGCCGAACGTGAACAATTTTCTCTATTCGTGAGCGCGTTTGCGCGCTACTTTGCTACTCGGCTATCTACGGTAGTTGCTTTACAACGGTTCGGGTCACTTTGAGAGCACGAAGCCTGTACGGTAATTTCTATTTTCGATTAATTTCTCAAATATGCTAGAATTGTTTGTAACTTGTGTCTGGATTAAAACTAGAATGTCTAGAGTATTGGAGAAGAGTGTTTTTATGCCTTATTTGTGTTTCCATATGTGATTTTTATTCGGTCAAAGTTTAGCTGTTATAATTTCAACCTTATGTATTAGTGCAATAAGGGCGACTTTTTTAAGGTATGTTTTCAGAATGACAGTGCTTCAAACGTTCGCGCTAAAATTACGACACACTTCTCCAGCCCATAATGGTAGCGCCAACTCTCTATCTCTCTCGGACCTCTCTTTTATTTTGAACCCAAATTATGCAAAACTAATTACCAATGTAGGTAATATAATATATCCAAAATCCCTAGAAATGCATTTAAAACCAATTTAAAACTATTTCTATCTTTGTTTTACTTATGCGGGTATATAGCTATCTCTTTTAATTTGAACCCACGTCTAGTGAATTCCATTGGTGCTACCCGTATATTCAGCGATCCTAATAAAAAGCTGTTTTTTCTGGTATTTTGCATTTTTTACTCGATTTTTTGAAATGCAAGGGTCTGTCTAAAAATTCGTACTTTCTAAATGCTTGCACACAAGTTAAAGTAAGTAATGCCGTTTGATTTTTGAATGTTTGCCGCATCTTTTAAGTGTTTATTCAACAACCTGCTCACTGGCATGTGCCAACTGCGATTTTTTAAACAAATTAAAAATGTCAAAAACTCTTTTTTTTCAAATGCGTCTTCTATTTATTATTGTACCAATCAAAAGATCTTTTGACAAACTTTCCATCAATTAAAGTTTGTATAATCTAGTCTAAAATTCTAAGTTGCTATCTTAAATTAACTAAATTTCAATAAACATTTCTGTTTAGAACTCGTCAAGAACTCATTAACATGGTGCACAGTCTTGATGAAGCGGATCGTAATATTTTATTGGCTCAAAGACTCTACAAACAAAAATACCCAAATGCAAGACTGCCGCAAAGTGCTGCATTTAAAAAATTGAAGGATAGATTTTATGCTACAGGAAACGTTACGTACCAGAAAAAGAAGTAAAAAAGTAATAAAAACCTCGAATTGGAAGTTCTTTTAATGTTACAAGAAAATCCAGAATTGAGTTGCAAAGAAATTGAGGAACAAACTCACATATCACAAACCAGTATTAATCAAATTAATTTAAAACACAAGTTTCATCTCTACCACCTTGAGCTATATCACAAAGTTTTTAGAGATGATTTTCAAAATCGAGTAAGTCTTTGTGAAACCATGGATAATTTGATTAATAACGACTGAAACGTTATGCACATAATTTTATTTATGGGCTGATTTCAAGTTGAGATAATACCGGTAGTATAGCAAATTTTAATACTTTTCCATGACAACAGCGAATCACAGCCTCGTATTTGTTTATTTTTCCATGAAAACGAAGATACTACCGGTATTATCTTATACTTGAAATCAGCCCCTTTAGTGATGAAGTAACATTTAAGAGTAACGGGTCTGTTAATCGACACAACATGTATTACTATGCGACTGAAAACCTTAGGGTCGAAACAGAAAGAAAGCAGGTTGCCCGCTTTCCGCTTTAAGCGCCGAAAAAACTTCTATATTAATCGAATTAATAAGGATAATTTTCAATCTGCTTATTTATCTGATTGTGTCTAGCTCTCATACAGAAAATATAAAAAAATATAAAAATATAAAGTAATGGCTTTCATTAATATAAAAGCTTTTTCGGCGCTTAAAGCCGAAAGCGGGCAACCTGCTTTCTTTCTGTTTTGACCCTTAGACTAAGCTGAAAACCCTCACTGGATGCAGACAATTGATCATCAAAATAGATGATCATTGAATGTCTGGGACGGAATTCTTGGAGACCACGTAATCGGTCCGTTCTATTTGATGATGTTTTAAATAGGGTAAAATATCGAAAATTCCTTCAAAATGATCTGCCATTTCTGATAGAATATCTGGATTTGCATACGCCAAGGATCATGGGGCTACAACAGGATGGAGCTCCTGTGCATTATCATTGAATAGTTCGACAATTTTTAAACGAAACCTTTCCAAATCGTTGGATAAGATGAGGAGGAGCAATCAGTTAGCCGGCTTGTTCTCCCGACCTTACTCCGATTGTAGAATACGAGATATCTATCTTTAAGACGAAGACTGCATACTTGTATTGAAGAAAAGGGTAATATTTTTAAGCAACTGTTATAAAAAAAAATTGTAAAAAAGCTTTAATGTTTTGTTTTTTATTTGTTAATGTTTTTACATTTTTCTACTAAATTGGGTTAATTCTGCTTTTCGATATGTTAGATTTTGTCTAGTTTTCTCTGCAACTCAATTGTGCACAATATTGTACATTTTCTTGCAACAAAAAATTTCCAATTCCATGTTTTTCTTTATTTTTTGTGCTAATTTTTTGTGTGCATAAGTCCCACTCGATTTTTATTGTTCAAAACAGAAAAGTTTTTATGGTAAATTTATGTAATTTAGGATAGCAACTTACAATTTTACACTATACTGTACAAACCTTTTATTAATGGAAAGTTTGTCAAAAGGTCTTTTGATTGATACAATAATAAATAAAGAGTGTTATTTGAAAAAAATTAGTTTTTGACATTTTTAATTTGTCATGTTTAAAAAATCGCAGTAGGCACATGCCACTGAGCAGGTTGTTGAATAAACACTTAAAAGATGCGTCAAACATTCAGGAACCAAAGAGCGTTACTTACTTTAACTTGTGTGCAAGCATTTAGAAGATACAAATTTTTAGACAGACCCCTGCATTTCAAAAATTCTGGTAAAAAAAGCACCACAAATCAAAATTGATAACAGATAAATGAAAACAACCTCTATAGAAGTTATTTGTAATTTAGCATAAAATCCAAAAATAAAATCAAAGTATTTAAAAGTATTTAAAAAAAACACATAAAATTAATGTTTTTTTAATATTGGGACACCTTGTATATAAACCGCAATATTTTTAAAATGTGCATCAAAGACGCAGTTAAATATCTAAAAATCTAAAAAAAAAATTAATATCTTTTAAATAAAATAAACAAGTTATAGAGCTTTTTCGGACCGTTGGGACAGCCTATATGTTTGATGTTACTTAAATTGTGAGAACTTGATTCTATAATATCTATTTTTTACATTTTTCCTTTTTTTTTCTATTATAATTTATAGAAAATATTTTTTAAAAACCATTGTTCAAAAATAATGTTTTTTTTGTTTTACTTCAATAAAAATTTATTTATCCTTTGGCGCGCTTTTTAAACGCTGACTTCAACTACATATAATAAGATTTACTGGGTATTTTGCTTTCAAAAGTTTAAATATTTAACACCAATAACTAGAGACGGTATTTCCAGCATTTCTAGAATTCAGTTCTTTAATAAAAATTCTAATTTTACTGGCCACTTGGACTATTTTGCATATTAGATAAAAATTCTTTTTACGACATTATTAAATTGACATAATAATTATTAATTAATATAATTATAATATTATAATTGTTATATTAGTATTTGATAGTGGACAAGCAAGATAACAGCTTGAGTAGTTAAAAACATATTTTTTTATCAAGTGCGTTGATTGATCAATCAATAATTTAATAAAAAAAATGTCAGATAAAACTAATCATGTTAGAAAATTATTTAACTGAAATTGTAAGCGTTTTCGTATTTTTAGCTCTACTATATCTTTTTCTAAGCTGGTTTTGCCGATGTAACAAACATGAAAGAATGCTATGTTCGTATCGGTATGGGGACGTAGATGGTAAGTTTTGATTCCAACTTTAATTTAGCACAAAAAATTGAAATTTGCTTCTCAAGGACCGAACACTTGGAAGTGTAAGTTTAAAATTCGTGGTGAAAATCAATCTCCAATAAATATTATATCTATTTGTGCAATTATAATTCCGACTGAATGCATCGAACCTTTGGATTTCACCGACGAGTATCATATGCCACCAGCTCAAATGAAAATACTGAATGACGGATATACAGGTATTTAAAAATGATGTGATGGTGTGAGACCTCAGTCATTCCGCGAAATGCCTAGGAAAATCACAAGTGAATTCACAAAATTACCTTCACTTCAGTCAATCCGCGAATTGATTGTTGATTTTTAGACAGTGTGTAGAGGGTCTTTTCTTGTATTTTGTATACAGTATGACCCCGGATCGACTTCAAAAGACGAAAACACTTCTTATTTTTGATTTCTCAGAAAGTTTCACTCATGGTGATTTGCCTTGCTGGTTTTCAAACTCCCAATTACTCCCAATTACCAAAACACAAATTACTTTTTATTCTACTCGGACGGTTCTCAAGTTAATATCATTTTATTGCTAGAAAATATTCAAATTGAGCTCATGTTTATGAGTATTGTAAATTAAATAAAATTTTCAAAAAGCCAAACTATTAATTTTCTATTGAAATAATGATTCTCCTTTTTCTGCCTAGATTTCATTGCGAGCTTTAAATTCATTGAAACTGCGTCTTATTTATAAGATTGATAAGGACTGGACTGTATTTTATATGCTATTTCTTAATTGCTCCACATCATTCTCTAGTGTCTCACTTTACACAATTTGTTTTAAACGACCTCACAGATAAAAGTCTTTTATTGTGAGATCAGGACTTTTCGGTGGCTATAAAATGCTATCATCTCTCCCTATTCAGTTATCATAGAACTCTGTTAAGCGAACAATGCCAGCATAATGAGCAGGCCACCCATCGTGCTGGAAAAAGCTTTCCATCCGGTAGTTTAACGGCAATGCATCCAGTTTATCAGCTAAAAAAATTTGCAATATTTCCAAATATAAATTCCAAAAATGCCATAGTACGAAACCACACACCACACATTAACTTTTTTTAAATAATGTCTGCGACAAGAAATCCTGAAGTTTAGATTCGTCACTCCAATACTGACAATGTTGAGATGAAACGAGTTGGTTAACTGGAAATATTGATTCATCGGAGAACATAATGCGTTTATGAAAATTTAAATTTTCCAAAACTCTGTAGGCCATTTCCAAACAAAAATCCAGACGTTTGTCTTCATCAGCACTTTCTAAAGTTTGCTAAAATTGTGGTTTAAATAGTAAAATTTTGTTTTCCTTGAAAATTCTTTGTAAATAAAATTTATTTATCCCAGTTTGTATTGCTCTCGTTCTTAAAGACAACCTTGGAGTTTCTTTTACGGAATGAACGGCTAAAACGGAAGTAGCATCGTCTTCATTGAACAACTTCTTTGACTATTTAATGTTTAGAACCGAGCACGTTTTAAGAAAGTTGATTACCAAATTTATTGTTTTTTTGTAAAGTCAACATTCTGAGACCTACTGTTCAAATTAGCGAAGATTTAATTTGCAGTTCTACTAACTTATTAGATTTGTCATCTGCTGTCAGTAGTATTTTTGAATGAAATCAGAATGAATAATTTTTGTTACAGCTTTCTATAACAGGGACTTTTTGATTGTCATTCAGATTGCTAAATGACATACTTTTAAGCACTAGTGCTCAAAAATAAAAAATACATTTTTTATTTTATTTATTTACTATAAACATGAAAAGTACAATAACTTAAGTGACTAAATTGAACATTCAAAGATTTCAGATTTCTTTCCTTAACTTCAATACAAGTGGAAACGGTACTTGTAGAGACCACTTCAGATTTGCTATTTTCGCGACAGATTCTTCTTTTCTTTAATACAGTTTCTTCTTTTCCTATAATTTTTATCGAAATTGCGTTTTTTCTTTCAACAGAGTTTTCTATGTAACTTTCCGCAACAGAACTCGATCGCCACCCTCCATGTCTTTTGAGTAATGTAATATCTGCTTCTGAATCTGCTAAGAGTGTTGCTGAACAACGGCGAAAGCAGTGCCCGGTATATTCTTTTGCATTTAGAAAGGCGAAATATTCTGCATTTTTTTTAGGCATACCTCCAATACTATTTACACCAACGGGTAGCGTACAGCACCTGGAATTTGTATAGGTTAAAATGATGTTCAGTATGAGAAGGTCAAAGCTGTGCGTATTTAAGCAAAATTTCTAAGAAACTAATTCCATCTACAAATACTTCAGTTATTGTAAACATTCGTAAAATTTTTGTTTTGGTGTTCGGTATCTTCACTTTAATAAAACTTGTACAATCTTCTATATCTTTCACCTTCAAAAACGTAATTTCTTCTCTGCGTAACGCGCCAAAAATCCCAGTAATTAGCACAACTTTTGCCAATAAATAGTCTTTGTCATCAGCTGTTTTCATGAAACATTCTATCTCTTGTTTGGTAAATATTTTGGATTTTTTAGCCCTGTTCCCGCTGGCATTTCTTTTTAGAAATGCAATTAAGTTTGTAAAGTTTTTGATATCTACATTCTTGTTATGATATATCATGGTTCTTGAGCATTGAGTAGATACTCCATAAAGTAGACGGCTTATACATGGAAGATAATTTCGAAAAATAGGCCAAAAGAATCTTTTCTTTAATACTTGTTACATTTTTTTTTCTCACACCAACTATCAAATTTACTGTAAGTTTTCTTAGATTTTTTCGGACACTATCGTGGCTAGTGCAGCTTCCGCAGCATTTTCAATGTCGGAATAAAATTCAGAATCGCTCATTTTTGTGTTCCTTTATTACAGAACATAAACACAGAACCCAAGTTGACAGTTTGTAATTTTATAAAAACAGTAAACAGCAAAATATACATCCATAGCAACCCTAGTAGCACAAAACTTGGAACTATGTAGAAACTATATACTTTCTATTCAGTTTTTATGTCTGGAACCAAGGTACAATAGGCCACATAGTTTCTATGTAGGACGTATATAGCACATCCAAACATGGTTTAACTGATGTTGCTGCGATATCATTCCGATATTGGCAAACCAACATTGGATTCACCTCGTTTGTCAATATAGTTTCTGTGTAAGACAAACTTAGCACATCCAAATGTAGTTTAAGCCATGTAGTTGCGACGTTGTTCTTATATTGCTAAACCAACATTGGATTCGTCTTGTCTGACTATATAGTTTTTATGCACGATGTATATAGTATATCCAAATGTAGTTTAATCAATTTATTTGCGATATTGTTACGATATCGTTTAATGAATATTGAAATTACTTCGCCTGCGTATGAAGTTTTTCATTATAGAATAAAACATGTCATTCTACATTCTTTTTTATAAGTATTTAGATAAAAAATTATACATTTTTGTACAGAGTGGAAATTACTTATGGAATAACTACATTATTTTCAAAATGAATTATATGTTTGTAAAACACTAAAACAGGTCAACTTTTATTTTAAATTGTGCTGGTTTTAAATTACTGAACTCATTTGTGTCGTCATCTTCTTCAGAGCTGTGACGTCACAAGTATTTGTTTTTTTAAATAGCATATGCTACATTTTTTTTATTATTTTTTTATTTATGTCAAAGGCTGTTAAGAATAGTATCTAAAGCTAAAACAAATAGATGATGTCATGAACAAGTGAAGCAATTTAAAATAAACATCATAAGAAAGAAAAATTGATCTCTTTCAAATTTATGTATACTAACTTGTCTACTTGTTTAGTTGATTGTTTTATTCGTTGCGAATTGTTAAAATAAAGTGGTATTAAAACTTTCTCCGTTATTTTATAAGAGACACATGGTGGGTGGGTTTTAGGGTTTAAGGAAAATTTGTTCATTGTATAGAAGCTGGTGATTATGACTAGCCGACACCAGTCGCGACCAGCTCAAAAACTATGTAAAATCAAATGACTATAAAATAACAAATGAATACTTGTAAAATTAAAATTCAGAGTTTGGATGATTGGCGGCAAAATGCAGTGTTATTAACCGAACGTTTTTGGTGCTTTACTTAAAATGTGTCATAAACTCATAAAATAACAATGCGAATTGTAAAGAACGAAACACATTGGAACCAGATGTCCGGCAAAGGGCACACTAAAAAATCCGTTGTTGCTGGTTAAAATAGCTGTATAGATCTCAGTTTACAAAACACTATTTCTATCCTTATTTTATAACCTAGATGTTTAAGTAAAAGTGAGACTAAAAGAGCCTGTTAAATTCAAAACTCATTGGAAAACATTTTTACAGCTATAGAGTTTTTACAATATCGGTTTAGTCGTTGGGCCGTTGCTCACTCACTTTCCGTCGAGTTTTCTAAATGAAAAGACGCATTTAAAAACGTATCTTGTTCAGTGATTGAAGAGATAAAAGTGTTCAATTACCTAAAATATGTGGTAAGTATTTTGTGGTCTAATTATGTTGTTTGTTTAAAATCATTATTACAGTATCCATTAGTACAATATGAGCAGTGAAGTAAAAGCAGTAAGGCAGTAAAGCAGTAAAGTCAAAGACATAGATTTTTGCATAAAATACGACAAAAGAATTTTAATAAAAAATCAGAGTTTTTAAATTAACAGAAATCAAATTCGATTAATGATGTTGAATTTTCAATAAATTGTAGCACTGAAAATGCTATAAAGTATCTTTAAATTTCACAATATTGAAATGCTTGCTTAATATTGTTTCTATTTTGAAGGAACATTTATCTCTTGTGGTTATAAAAGTCATAATAACCTTCTCGTTTCTTAATGTTTTCTAACAATTTTTTTAATTATAATTCAAATTCAAATATGAATAACTTTTTTCAATGCCAATGGCTATAATTGCATATGTATTTAAACGTAATTTTTTGTTTGATTAACTTTCTTTAATAACTTTTTCGATATTGTAAAATTTAAAGATACTTTACTCTTAACTAAAATTCATATTTTGCGACAAACCTCGTATACTACTGAAAAAATTGATATCTCTGATGCTTATTGTATTTCATATTTTAAAACATGCAAATCTTTTTATGATGAAAAATTTTTTTTTTAATTTAATAATAAAAAATTTTCGCATATGGTTACAACTTACTGAGATATATACTTGTAACATAATTATTAGAGAAATTTATAAATCTTATTTTGAGATAAATTTCTGAAGACATAAAATCTACTTTTTATCCAAGATTTAGCACTAATCGTATTTTTTTCCAGATGTTTTGCAGAGAAGATTTCCGGATTCCTTGAAAAACATTATAGAGAAATCTGTTATACGTTTTTTTGTGTCTGCAAAAGACAGCTGTAAAGCCAAAATACCTTAAATATAATGTAAATATAAAACATTAATAAATATGTGAAAAAGTAAATTTAATTCTTAATTGTTTCCTTCACTTTCCTCAGTATTTTATTTGTCACTCAACAGATGGCGCTAAACTTATTGCGAATTAATATAGTCTGACAATATGTTTCTTATGTCAAGTAACAATGTAGAATCTATATAGACTATCCTATATAGGATAAAGATAAAAAAATGACATAATTCCTGTATAACAGCAGCTCCATCTTTTGGACACTTTAATTGTAATTATTGTAAATCCAGTAGATGGCGCTGAAATTCTTATGTATTTATTCAGTCTACCGACATTGTTTCTATATAGGCTAGCATATATAGGATCGAGATAGTCAAACTACCTACTTACTATGTTGTTTCGACAACGTTCCGACATTGTTCCTATATAGGATACCTCTGTTGTTTCTACACAGTTTTAGCGTTACATTTCGGAATAAAAACTACATTTGAAAACTATGTAGTTCCTACATAAATGTGCTACTAGGGAACCTGCCGTCTGCCTACTGTACAATGTAAATGTTCGATTAAGATCATTATTTTTGAAAAAAAAAAAATGTTATAAAACGCTGTAACAAAAAATCTCTAATGAAATACCTTGCAAATTCGATGTCTTTTAAGCTCTTGATGTATTGGAAGATTCACGTCGCGTGCTTAAAAGACTCTTTTTGCAACTTATTGCATTAATAGATATTGTGTTTTTGGAGTATGAAAACAAGCAGGATAAAACAACAAAAATTAAATTTTTTGAAAAATCAAAAATAAGAAATTTTTCTTTTTTTTAAAGTCGATCCGAAGACATACTGTAGATTATTATAATGTAAATTATTTTTTTACCGTAATACAATTGTTAAATACTTAAAAATTAATAAAAAAAATCAAATTTAGTCAGAATTTTTTCGAAGTTAAAATCTACAATTTGAATAATTTAATTAATTTTCAAAATTTTTACAAAAAATCGCCAAAAATGCATTTCCAAATATAACCGTCTCCTAAAGACCTCAGTTAGGTTAAATATATCTAATTTAAAACCAGCTTTGTAACCAACATTTTGAAAATTTGGATTTAATGGTTATTTTTCTTGGTCTAATGTGAGCACAGTGGCAATTTATAGTTCTTGGTTGTATGGACGCAAACCAATTATCTGTGGAGGGCCTTTATGCGATGAATATAAACTATTTTGTATGCGTTTCCGATGGGGACCCAACGATCAAGAAGGTTCTGAACACATGATTGACATGCGTCGTTATGGAATGGAGCTACAAGTCACTTTTAATAAAAGCTCCTGCAAGTGTACCGATATGACGAAATCGCTTAAAACCTGTGCTGTCACTATTATTAGCTACATGTTTGAAGTACTCCTCCAAAATCACGTTTTTCCAATTTTTTAATCTTCGAATTTTAGGTCACAGAAGTTGATAATCCGTTTTTGGAAAGTATTGTCCACGGATTACGATACATCCAAAAGCCATGCTGCAGTTATTATATCACGCCATTTCCACCTAGCGTACTTGCACCAAGTTTTACCACAGGGTACTTTTCTTATAAAGGTTCTTTAACGTACCCTCCATGTACAGAAGGTGTTAGATGGATTATACAACCTGAACCTCTAACTATCTCTTCATACCAAATAAAACAGTTTAGGAATTTGAGGGGTTTTTACGGCTTCATCCAGACTAATACGAGGCCGGTCCAAAAAACGAATAACAGAGATATAGTTTATTATGAGTAGAAGTGTACAAACTTTTATGAATAAATTACAGAGGTGGATAGTCCTTTATTTGAGTGTTGTTTTTTATTCGCTCAGCGTTAATTAAAATTTTAAAAAATGCCATATAAAACAAATAGCTGTAAATAACCACTTTCTATTACATGACTTAAATAAACTTTTCTATAAATTCAGAAACAAATACTCTTTAAACATTAACATACAGGCTGTCCCAACGGTCCGAAAAAGCTCTATAACTTGTTTATTTTAAAAGATATTGATTTTTTCTTTTTCTTTTAGGTTATAGCTGCGTTTAGGGTGTCCCAATTTAAAAAAACACTATAGTTATGTTTTTTTAAATAGAATCTACTCAGTTTGATTTTATTTTTGGATTCTATGCTAAATTACAAATAAATTTTATAAAAGTTGTTTCCATTTATCTGTTATCAATTTTGATTTCTAACGCTTTTTTTACCAGAATTTTTGAAATGCAGAGGTCTGTCTAAAAATTCGTACCTTCTAAATGCTTGCACACAAGTTAAAGTAAGTAACGTTGTTTGATTCCTGAATGTTTGCTGTATCTTTTAAGTGTTTGCTCAACAACCTGCTCAGTGGCATGTGCCTACTGCGATTTTTGAAACATGACAAATTAAAAATATCAAAAACTCATTTTTTTCAAATGGCACCTTCTACTTATTATTGTGTCAATCAAAAGATCTTTTGACAAGCTTTCCATCAATTAATGTTTGTATAGTCTAGTGTAAAATTCTAAATTAACTAATTTCAATAAACTTTTCTGTTTTGGACAATAAAAATCGAGTGGGCTTTTGTCATTGTTACAATCTGTCAATTTTAAAGTTAAGATTAAAAGTCCCAAAATGAATTTAACTCGTCAAGAACTCATTAACATGGTGCACAGTCTTAGTAAAGCGGATCGTAATATTTTATTGTCTCAAAGACTCTACAAACAAATAAAATACCCAAATGCAAGACTGCCGCAAAGTGCTGCATTTAAAAAATTGAAAGATTGATTTGATGCTACAGGAAGCGTTACGTACCAGAAGAAAGAAGTATTAGCACGAAAAATAGTCGAAAACCTGGAATTGGAAGTTCTTTCAATGTTACAGGAAAATCCAGAATTGAGTTGCAGAGAAATTGAGGCACAAACTGACATATCGCGAACCAGTATTAATCTAATTACCTTAAAACGCAAGTTTCATCCCCACCACCTTGAGCTACATCAGGAACTTTTTGGAGATGATTTTCAAAATCGAGTAAATCTTTGTAAAACCATCGATAATTTGATTAATAACGACTAGAACTTTATGCACACAATTTTATTTAGTGATGAAGTAACATTTAAGAGTAACGACTCTGTTAATCGACACAACATGCATTACTATGCGACTGAAAACCCTCATTGGATGCAGACAATTTATTATCAAAATATGTAGATGGTCATTGATAATGTCTTGGTAATTCTTGGGGACCACGTGATCGGTCCGTTCTTTTTTGATGATGTTTTAAATAGGGTAAGATATCGAGAATTCTTTCAAAATGATCTGCCATTTCTGATGGAAAATCTGGATTTGCATACGTAAAAGATCATGTGGCTACAGCAGGATGAAGCCCCTGTGCATTATCATTGAATAGTTCGACAATTTTTAAACGAAACTTTTCCAAATCGTTGGATAGGCAGAGGAGGAGCAATCAGTTGGCCGGCTTGTTCTCCCGACCTTACCTCGATTGATTTCTTTCTTTGGGGATTTGTGAAAAAAAAGGTGTATAAACTGAGACCAACAATTGCGGAGGATATGAAACAAAGAATACGCGATGCATTCCATTTAATAAATGCAGATATGCTAAGTCGTGTTAGACTATCTTTTAGACGAAAACTGCACACTTGTATTGAAGAAAATGGTAATATTTTTGAGCATCTGTTATAAAGAAAATTGTAAAATAGCTTTTTATCTTCATCTGCTCTTGCTTTTCATATTCTTTCTTCCTGTCATTCCTTTATTATACTGAGTATTCACCTGATTTCACCTAGTTTAGCCAATGAAATTGTTAAATTTTTTAAAATTGAACCAATCATATTAGAATTACGTGGTAATTTTTTGACAATTTAAGACAATTATTTTGTAGCGTTTATTTTGCAACATACCTATTAACAATTTAATTAAATATAAACGTACAATTATTATAATTATTTGTTACATTTGATGTTTGCGGTGTTTCAGCTTCATGATTCTCATCCATTAAACGCATTTTTTCACAATTTTTAAATGATGTTCCAAATCTATCCATCTGTAAACAGGGTTTAAGAGACGCGGAACTGGTGTTATGTTACATTCCATATCGTCTTCACAACACATTCTTTATGTTCTTAATCATTCTTCTTTTTCATATTAAATCCCCAATCTTTAACATAATGGCAATTTCTTCCACAGATTTTCTGTTCAACATATAATTGCGAGCTTCGCAAAACTCGGTGAACTGTCTCCATATATATTCTATAGCCTCATCTATAGCCCCCAAAACTGTAGTATCGAACCGTTTTGTAGCATTCATTTTCAAAAAACACAATACTACCTATATTAAAGAACACGTTTTGAAAAGTCAATGACAATGACTTTAGAAACGAGTTCCTTATGCTATTTTTTCTACTTTGCGCGTTTTACGTGATTTTTGAGTAAAAAAGTTAATTTTTTAATTTTTAGGGACTTTTGCGTTAATAGGAAATAATTAGTAATAAATGTCATGAAAGTATTTTTTAAAGTGTTTTCAAATTTGTTCAAAATTCTATGTAAGTAATGGTTCGAACAAATGGTTCTTTTTTGTCCAACGTATCGGTTATTGATTGAATACTCCAATTGGCATAAACACAATAAGGAAAATCTTTAAAAACATTGCGACATTTATTAAATTACCAAACTGCGATTCTCAGCGATTCCTCTCATCGTTATTTCAGACCAAGCTGTGCTATATACTCATCTAGCAAATAATTTGTAAAGTAGTGCCTCAAACCCGTTTTAAAGTGTCTCAAACCTCAAAAAAAAAGTTATTATTCAAGTCGTTTGCTCATCCTATTTTCGAATGTTTTATACTCGGTTTTATAGGTTAATTGCGGCACATACTGTCGGCCACTCTGACTTAAATCGTAAATCTTTACATAATAGATCTCCTGCTGCGGTGCCAATTGCAGTTATCATGTACATCAAAGTAGAAACACTAAAAAATATTTAATGCGCTTTTCGTTTTTAAATAATTTGTTGTAAGTATTTTAGAAACCAATTTTGTCGATTAATTGGTATAAATCGATCTCTACATATCTAATTAACGCTAACAAATTTTTATAATATTTACCGGCTTTCTAATTAGTCTATTATCAAGAAAATAAAATTTCGCAAAAAATAAACTTTCCATTATCTCTTATTTACTTAAATGAGATATCTGGGATCTACCTGAGGCACAATTATATAAACCCTCAGCCCAACTAAAGTACACTGCTCCAAGAAATTAACGCACCACTTGAAAATAAAGTAAAAAAATTAAAACTATGTACATTTGACAACTTTGGTTGAGAAGGTTTAATCAAGCTATAATCTAGTTACCCATTGTAATAAAAGTTTTGACATTAAAGTCAGAAATTTGAGTTTAATAGTTTTTTAAGCAGAAATTTTAAAATAATTCTCATTTTTAAATTGTGTTAATTTGTAATTTCGTTTTATTGTTATTTGAATTTGCCGTTCTGTGGATAGTTTTTATCATTTGAAACAATAATAAAAACATTATGAGGAATTTGACTCGAGAAGAATGCGCCCAAGCTGTGGTTTTGTTGGAGGAAGGATGGAGCTACAGAAGAATTGGTGAAAGGTTTGGTGTATCTCATACGTCAGTTTCGCGTATGATACAAAGGTACAGAGAGACAGGAAGTCACCTCAGAAGACCTGGGTAAGGAAGAAAAAGGAAAACCACTTCTATCCAGGATAGATTTTTAAGAATATCTGCGCTAAGGGAACGCTTTGTAACCGCCAGGAAGCTACAAACTGAGTTCCGTGACGTAGAAAGAATTCAAATCAGTACCGAAACTGTTAGAAAAAGACTTAAGGAGGATAATTTAACACCCCATATTCCTGCTCGTGGTCCTGCATTGACTGCAAAACACCGCAGAGCCCGATTAGAATTTGCTAGAGAGCACATAAATTGACAAAGAGAGGATTGGGAGTCTGTTCTTTTTACGGATGAGTCAAAATTTTGCCTTTACAATTGCGATAGACGTGTTCGTGTGTATCGTAGACCAAATGAGCAGTACGCACAGTGTAACATTCAGAATACCACATTGTTTGGTGGAGGCTCGGTAATGGTTTGGGGTGGTATTTCCTTACAAGCTCGCACGGAGTTAGTGGTTGTAAATAATGGCTCTATAAATGCGGACCGTTACATAACAGACATTCTTGAAGAGCATGTCATACCATATGCCCCTTATATTAGTCCAAATTTTTTGTTAATGCAAGATATCGCAAAACCCCACACTGCCCGAATTGTTAAAGATTACTTGAATGAGGCAGAAATCAATGTTTTGGATTGGCCAGCTCGAAGCCCTGACCTGAATCCTATTGAGCATGTTTGGGACATTCTCGGGAAACGTTTAAAAAATCTTCCACATCCTCCTGTCCATCTTCAAGAGGTAGGTCCTCAACTAAATGAAATTTGGAATAACTTAAATCAAGAAGACATAAGTTCGTTAATTTTGAGTATGGAACGAAGATGTGCAGCGGTTATTCAAAGTAGAGGTGGAAATACGCGATATTAAGATGTTTTCTGTAACTTTTATAACGGCGTAACTTTAATAAAATTTTGTTTTCGGTTTGTTTTTCTATATTTGGACACATTAGATATTAATTTACTTTAAACAAATGTTTTTGTTAAATTTTTCTTAATTTTGTACCAATTGGTCGATTACATGTTTCAGTTTTCAAAAAAATTCAAGTGGTGCGTTAATTTATTGGAGCAGTGTACATGATAACTGCAATTGACACCACAGCAGGAGATCTATTATGTAAAGATTTACGATTTAAGTCAGAGTGGACATTCGACCCTGGGCCGACTATACACAAAAACACCTTGCTGAAGAATACTGGTCATCAAGTGTCACCATAATCTCATAACTAAGCTTCGGTGCTGGAGAGTCTTGATTAGACCAGGTAATTAACTGGTGTAATCCAGCGGGTTGCATGATATATATTCAACTGGTCTACACCAGTTGAATGAATAACATGCAACCCGCTGGATTACACCGGTTAATTACCTGGTCGTTTAATTAACACTCTCCAGCACCGAAGCTTACTCATAACGCTGACATAATCACCGAAATGTCATAAATGTCACCAAAAGCGTGTTACCAACCTAAAAAAAAATTGCACTATTACTTTACGCACGCAATTGGGTGCTGAATTGGCTATCTATACGACACCCAAATCGGTATTGTAGTAAGCTTTGTTACAGACGCAAAATAGAAAAACGTTGTTTAAACAATTCTAAAAAAACTGTAGACTTTGGGCCTATAGAAAATAATAAAGAATCACAAAACCAACGATTGGAAAAGAAGAAGAAGATAATACAATTAAAATAAATAATAAAGGTAGTGAAAACGTCAATTGAGAGGTCCTGGAGGAACAAAATTCTAGACGAATTTGAAAAGCAATATTTGGAAAAAAAATAAGAATAAGAAAAACGACTACATAACAAAGAAAATAAAAATTTTAGATTAAGAAAAGAATAACCCTTCGAGCCGGATACTGAAAAAAGTCTTGGTAGTTACGAAACAATTACAATAATTTTCGCTTCAAACACCAAAAAATCTCTATTTTAGTTATCTATATTAAAGTTTTTAATACAATTTAGGAGCTGGAGAAGACAGTTTGTACTTTTTTTTTTAAATTCTAGTAAATATTTATCTTAGTAATAATCGCTGCCTTTGGCTCCCAAAGTGTATATAGTTTATGGTCTTTTGAGACAAATGAAGAGAAACGTCTTATTGTTAGCATGAAAAAAGACAATTTCTCGCGAGCGTTTAATTTTACTTCTTTTATAAACACTGTAGAAACATTTTTTTTTTAATACTAGTTGTTCTTCGGCTCACTAAGTGTGTTTAAAACTGTATAGCCCTTTGAGCAGGATATAGAAAAGTCTGAGTATAGACAGAACAATTTGCAGTAGTCCTATTTATGGCACTCTTTTTTTAGACTTTTATTTTTGTTACTTTATTTACTACTAATGTTTTAGGGCTTATTAGCCCTTATAAACCCTGAAACATTAAAAAAAAGACATAATTTTTTATAAACAAACTGAAATACCGAACATAAAACAAAATATTGGGACACTATATTTTTTCTATTTTAATATAAAAATTGTGTAAAAAATTGATTTTCATCTTTCAAAAATGTATATTTTAAAATTTTTAATAGAATTTAGGAAGCGATGCGAATAAACAGTAATTAGATTAAGTAAATTTTATTGACAATTTTCTTATCTTCTTGAGAAAAACTTTTGTGATAAGTTAGCGATAGTTCGCCATTTTTACGAGTTTTTTGTCACGCCTTTGTACTTCATAGTGGTTACTAAAATAACTGCGCATCACGCTTAGCTCCTCCCTTATTCTTTATCATAATGGCGGACTTCATTTATAGTATCACACTGTTTTAAATTAAAATTACTGAAAGAAACAATTTTACTAAATATATTCAGTGACATTAGAAGTGTTACATCCAGATGAACTAATATTTTTTCAATCTGGTAGACTTAATCAAATACAAATGTTTTTTTGGCTAACATCTGGACACTATGAGGATCTTCATTATTTTGTAGAGGTCGCCACTGTACGTTTGAAATAAAATAACTGAATGTAAACAATATACAAGCTTTATTTTATTGTGTAATGGCACCATTAATATTATATCTAATGGAAATATATTTAAACCGTGTCAAAAAAGCAACACTTATAAATATCTTACAAACTTAGTGGAATAAGATAAGAATATCAGACTAGTAAAATAAATAACCCCAAAAACAGTCAACTTTTGAACGAATCTGTCTACATCTTTGGTTGAATCAAACCAGGATTCTTCTGAAAAAGAAAAAAAAACAAAAAAAATCGTTCTACACTAAATTTTACAATTTTAGGCTTCAAGATCACAATATTATCAACATCTATAAATACACTTTTATAAATAATAGATCTTCAAAAAAAAACGGATTAACTATACTATAATAATCATATAAAAACTGAAAACAAATCACCGAATTAAAAAAACAATTGCTGGCACTCCATTTACAAAAATATATTTCTCGCAACTTTAACAAAAAAAAGAAAAAACAACAAAATTACTGAATAGAACACACTTGTTTACGTAATTCAGATTCATTCTCGTCTAGTTCGACTTCAGGCACAATTTGACCGTTCGAAACAACTTCAGGAAGATAAGGTTTATAATCTAGGCCCGATCTTTCATAAAACAAAATATACGCAGAACTTGTATCAATTTTGGGAATTTTCACGTCACTATATACACATTTTGATTCCGATTCGGCAGTGACAACTTCATCAACAGGCTCTTCACAGGTTTCTTCTGGTTTTGGAGGAGTTTTTCGGCGACTGAGTGGCGTACAATTTGATGATTTTCGCGATTTTGGTGGTTCACAAATTTCGGTTAGAACTTCACGACATGAACTGTCGTTGTAGCAGTACCAATTTCCGTTCGGATTGCAGGCGTAGGAAATGTAATGGCCGCCATTTAACATACCTGAATGGCTCTGAAAAATAAAGGTTATTGACTTCTTAGATTTTTAATCTTTAATCGTTTATATGAAAAGGTGAAATTAGGAAGACGAAGTCTCGTGTCACAATTTTCTCTACTCAATGTTCTTGCTACAAGTACGTATTTGAACATATACTCCAACGCCGGTTAAGAAACTTGCAGCGTCAGCGTAAATTATTTAATTTAAATTGTTATTTTGTTCATAAATAATTGAAATGTGTTTTTTGATGTAGAAATAAAAATGAAATTACTTACCACAACAGCATATAATTGGTACTTCAGATCAAACGGATCTTGTCCTGGTAATAACTTATGTTGATGATAATCTTTTAAATGTTCATCTATAATTGGTGTTTTTATTAAACTGGTCGATTCCAATCGAGCTCTAACTTTATTTATTTGTACTTTTGGTAAATTGTTATCATTTGTTAAAAGTTTTGAATGTTCATTTGTTGTACAACAATTCGTTGAATGTTCATTTGTTTCATTGCTTTCTTCAATTGTTTTAACTGATGTTTGACTATCACATGAATTTTCCAGATCTTGACGACGTTTTTCACGTAATTGTAAATGGCGTAAAATTGTTTCTTGTGGTACAGATGCTAAATAAGCCGTTGGATCAAAATCTTTAAATGGAAAATTTACCACTTTTTGTGTTTTTACCCATTTGTTGTTTACACAATCAAAGCGCTTAAGATGAATGATCTGTAAAAAGAAATACAAAAATAAAATAACAAGATTATTAAGTTAGCTTTAAAATTTCTTTTGTGAACGCACCACACTGCAATGATTGTAATTTACTCATATTTGTCACCTGCTAAATTCGTATAAAAACAAGATTCCTACTGTATTAACAACAATTTTTTTTTTCAAATACATAGATGGCGTTTGCATTTGTATTTCCGTTTATTTCGTCATGCCCTAAAGCCAGTGGGAGTTTACGCAATTCAGAAAGGTCGAAACTGATAAATGAAGGTAAAGGTTATGTTTATAAACTAAATTGTTAATACAGCAGTGTGGATCTCCTTCACATTCGTAGATCAAAAAAAGATTATAAACTATTTAAGGTAATTGTAGTACATCTGTTTGTTGATTTTGTTATTATTGCAACATGACAAGTTGCTGATCCATTCTATCGTGAAACTAAACAGCTTGAACCTTATGTAAGTATAAGTGAAGAGATTTAACTAAAATTAACACCGAACTTTGGTTAATTTAACTGTTTACTTAGTTAATAAAAACAATGGCTGCTTCTGTGTGCTTCTCGATGCGCCCGGCTCGAAAATTTGGTGCAAAAAGCTCTAGTTTACAAATTTAAACAAATCAACAAAATTAGCTAGATAGTTAAATAGTTAACAATCACGAAAAAAGTTTTGTATAGCTAATAATTAAAAAAATATAAAATAGTCTACTCTTGAAAGTACTAGGTAAGTTAGAATTAGCTAATTTGTAATTATTAGAAAAAAACTGAAAACTTAGGAATAGTTAAAAACTGAAAACAATTGGAAGAAACTAGATTTGACTAAAAATAGATACAAAAACTGTTAAATAGTGAAAAAGTAAGGAATAGCTAAGAATTATAGTTTTGAAATAAAGTTATAATAGATTATAACTACTGTAGAACTTAAAAGAAAAACGTTATCAGTTAAGAATAGCTAATAACCAAAGAATGTGTAAAAATACTGTTCTTGTCAATACTAGAAAAGCTTGAAATAGTTAATTTGTAGTTATTGCAAAAAACTGGAAATGTTAGGAATAGTTAAACACTATTGAAAGAAACTAATTCTTATCAAACATAGCTACGAAAACTGTGGAATAGTAAAATTATTAGAAAAAAAAATTAGATTATAACTTCTAGAAGTTTAAAAATTAGTGAAAAATTAGGAACAGTTATTAACGAAAGAATGCGTAATAAAGTTGTTCCTGAAAGTACTAGGGAAGTTTAAAATAGCTAATTTGTAATTATTAGAAAAGAACTGCAAAAGATAGAAATAGTTAAAAACTAAAAACAATCGGAAAAAACTAGAATTAACTAAAAATAGTTACGAAAACTGTTAAATAGTGAGATAGTTGGGAATAGCTAAGAACTATAGTTTCGAAATAAAATTATAATAGATTTTAACTATTGTAGAAGTTTAAGAAAATGGTGAAAAGTTAGGAATAGCTAATAACTAAAGAATGAGTAATAAGACTGCTTTTGACAGTCCTAGGAACGCTAGAGATAGCTAATTGATAGTTATTACAAACAACAGGATATGTTAGGAATAGTTAAACGCTAAAAACTAGGTATAATAGAAACTAGATCTGATCAAAAATAGCTATGAAAACTGTGGAATAGTAAAAATGTTAGGAATAACTTAAAACTATAGTTTTGAGATAAAGTTATATCAGATTATAGCGTCTAGAAGTTTAAAAATAGTGAAAAATTAGAAACAGCTAGTAACTAAAGAATAAGTAATAAAGCAGCTCTTGAAAATGCTAAGAAAGCTTTAAATAGCTAATTTGTAATTATTAGAGAAGACCTGAAAAAGCTAGAAATAGTTAAAAACTAAAAACAATCGGAAGAAACTAGAATTAACTAAAAATAGTTACGAAAACTGTTAAATAGTGAGATAGTTAGAAATAGCTAAAAACTATAGTTTTGAAATAAAATTATAATAGATTATAACTACTGTAGAACGTAAAAGAAAAACGTTTTCAGTTAAGAATAGCTAATAACCAAAGAATGTGTAAAAACACTTATCAATACTAGAAAAGCTAGAAATAGTTAATTTGTAATTATTGCAAAAAACTGGATATGTTAGGAATAGTTAAACACTAAAAACTAGGTATTGGAAGAAACTAGATCTGATCAAAAATAGCTACGATAACTGTGTTACAATAAAAATGTTAGGAATAGCTTAAAACTATAGTTTTGAGATAAAGTTATATTAGATTATAACTTCTAGATGTCTAAAAATTAGTGAAAAATTAGGAATAGTTATTAACTAAAGAATGAGTAATAAAGCTGCTCTTGAAAGTACTAGGAAAGCTAGGAATAGTTAAAACCAAAAACTATCGGAAAAAACTAAAATTAACTAAAAATAGTTACGAAAACTGTTAAATAGTGAGATAGTTAGGAATAGCTAAGAACTGTAGTTTTGAAATAAAGTTATAATAGATTTTAACTATTGTAGAAGTTTAAGAAAATGGTGAAAAGTTAGGAATAGCTAATAACTAAAGAATGAGTAATAAGACTGCTTTTGACAGTACTAGAAAAGTTCGAAATAGCTAAATTGTAGTTATTACAAAAGACTGGATATGTTAGGAATAGTTAAACACTAAAAACTAGGTATTGGAAGATACTAGATCTGATCAAAAATAGCTACAAAAACTGTGGAATAGTAAAAATGTTGAGAATAGGTTAAAACTATAGTTTTGAGATAAACTTATATTAGATTATAACTTCTAGAAGTTTAAAAATTAGTGAAAAATTAGGAACAGTTATTAACTAAAGAATGAGTAATAAAGTTGTTCCTGAAAGTACTAGGGAAGTTTAAAATAGCTAATTTGTAATTATTAGAAAAGAACTGCAAAAGATAGAAATAGTTAAAAACTAAAAACAATCGGAAAAAACTAGAATTAACTAAAAATAGTTACAAAAACTGTTAAGTAGTGTGATAGTTAGGAATAGCTAAGAATTATAGTCTTGAAATAAAGTTATAATAAATTTTAACTATTGTAGAAGTTTAAGAAAATGATGAAAAATTAGGAATAGCTAATAACTAAAGAATGAGTAATAACACTGCTTGTGACAGTGCCATAAAAGCTAGAAATAGCTAATTTGTAATCATTATAAAAAAACACTTCATTAAGAATTACTTTCTTACGTAAATAAATATCTGTACAAATTTCACAATTTTTAAAGTCCTTTAGACAGGCCAGTAATATAGAAAATAACAATGCAAAATAAAAAATTATTATTACAATACAGCCTTAATTTCATTGTAGTAACCAACGCAACGGCACAAAACTATTTTGTTTAACACATAAAAAATCGAAAAAAAGTATTATAAAAAAAGAAAAAAACATAATAATATTGTATGTTACACATGAAATTAAGTCACCAATCAAAATATGTCAAATTCAACTTTTATATAATCGATTATAACACAAAACTATAATTTCACTAAAATTACCTTTTAGCTACTTAATCTCTTTAACCGCTATTAGGCAAAACATTACCAAAATGTATTATTACATCAATAATCATCTTTAAATTTGTCACAATTTTCTACAAAAAACTATATCTACACAAATATTATCGTAAATAACAAATAATGAAGAACATAAAAATAGTTTTTGCAATTTTTTTAATTCCGATAATAAATCCAATCGAAAATTTTATCCGCAACAATTTTTCTAACACCACAATTGTGATAATAAGTTCAGAATTTGAAAATTTAAACGAAAAAATCTCAAATATTTTAAATCTGACTCAACCAAAAATTTTAGTAAGTTCAAAAATACAAGAAAATTTAGAAATTTTTGATAATTACATAATTGTCGAGCAAAATCTGACATTACTAGATGAACTTCAACACAAGATTAATACACGTGGACAATTTCTTGTAATTTCCCAAAAAGAGACTGAAGATGAATTTAAAAAAATCCTCGAAACGTTGTGGCAATCCTACATTTATAACGTGGTAATCTACAATTGGGTTAAATTCATCACATGGTACCCCTACAGTGAGAACCAGTGTGGTACAGTTAAAAATCTAGTAACAGTAACAAAAACCCTAAAGCCGTACAAAAATAAAATCCCTAAAAAGCTCCACTGTCCTGTCAATATAACATGGGAAGAGGGTCCGCCACAATTTAAAAATCCCTTCAACAAAGCAAATCCCGGTTATGCAATACGTCAAACAGATGCAGTAGCACAATTGCTCAAAATTAATTTAATCTACCTCACTGAAAATATTAAATATTTAACGTTAGCCCGAGTCAAGGCGAGCTACGATTATTTAGTACGAGAAATGTTAGAACGCCCTGTAGATTTAGCGTTTGTTATAAGTGAACAAGGATTGGATTTAGGACCACAAATTGAATTTAGTGTCCCTTTATCTCTCACCCATCTCTATTTTGCTCTACCTCCACGAAAAAAAATCATTAGCAGTGCTGACACTCTTGTGATATTTTCAACAGAGATTTGGTTAGGGATTTTAGTGGTGTTAGTTTCAATGACTGTTTTATGGAAGATTCTCAGTCAAAAATCCCTAATAACTTGTTTTTTTGAAATGATACAATTGGGATTACAAGGAACAGTAAATCAGAGACATTTAACAAATTTTCAAAAAATTCTTTTCGCTTTCTTTTTCTGCTACGTTATGAATCTGAATTGGATTTATGTGAGTCAGTTGAGTGGAGTTTTGAGTCAGCCAAGTTACGAACCAAAAATTCTCACAATTAGTGAGTTAGCTAAGAGTGATAAAAAAGTAAAATTCGTTGATGTTATCAGTAAATTTTTTGTCGGTAGAGAATATTATGAAGATATAATGAAACGAAGAGTGGAAAACACACCAGGAGTTAGTTTTGAACAAGAAATGAAAGATTTTTTTGAAAAATCAAATTATGGAATTGTTCTTGCTGATACTCAAGGGTTTCATATTAAAAATTATCAAGATATAATGCAAGTCGTATCGCACGAAAAAGTAAAATTTATAAATTTGATTTGTTGTTATTTAAACAATTTTTTTACAGATTGTTACGTTTTATACATTTTTGGTAATGAAAAAAGGTTTTCCCCTTTTGGAAATGATAAATGTTGCAATTCTAAAAGTGACAGAAACTGGTTTATTAACAAGATGGATGTATGAATCTCAAATTGATATGAAAAAAGTAACTGTATCAAATATTTTAAAATCAGAAGATACTGGTTTAGATGTAAAACGAATTTTAAGTGCATTTGTTCTTCTAGCTGTAGGACTATTAACGTCTTTTGGTGTTTTTCTAATTGAGATCACTTTTCAAAATCGTATATTAAATTATTAAATATTTAGTCTTAGGAATCCGAGAAAAGAGTTTCTAATTGGAATGAGAAAAAAGAGAGAGGTCATTAACTCTTCCAAATTTTTATTAAGACTATCACGACCGGTTTCGGGTTTTAAATCATTAATTTAATTTTGGTGACGTTTCCGAAATGACGAAATATATAAAATCCTAGAATCTACAAACAATAAATACGTAAATATAAATTTAAATATTTACTGAACTTTAACACATAGTCAATTTTAATATTTTACAAAAACAACAGTTAAAATTTACATATTTTTTAAAAAAATTTAATTTTAAAAATTGTACTTTACATATGAATAAAATGACATTATCACTTAAAATTTCTATTTGCCAATAGAACTAAGAGCACTTACCATTAATAAAAATTTTATTTAAAAAAACATGGTTTTCTAACACTCTATTTTTTGGAATAACCAACATGCACTATCTTAATTTGTTTCTTTTGTTTTGTCTGTTGCTTTCTGACACTAAAAAATAGTACTAAAAACAAATTACGTTTTAACATGTAAATATCTTACAAAGTGCTCAAAAAATTTTAGAACAAAGAAAGAAAATATACTTTGAATTTCATCAATTAATTACAATAGCACGTACTGCAATTAATTTTTATTGCAAAAAACTGTTTGAGAAAGTGATCAGATGAATGTCAAACGATGTCAGTTAAACAAAATTGCATAAACAACAGTAAAATATAAATAATAAACTTTCACCATATTCCATATACAGGTGGGGCACTAAGACCACCTCGGTCCATTACGTAGTTACGGTTTATTCAATCAAAACCAACTTTGGTACAAGAATGTAAATCTTTAGGGAGCACATCAGTTATGTAGAGTGTTCACAAAAAAAGTTACACGACAAAAACATATATTTTTTTTTAATGGGATACCCTATATATTATTGCATATTCGCATTTTGCGAATTATTTTAAACACTTTTTGTAAAGCATGTCTTGTACCTATCTCTAACCATTTTGGAAATATTTACATTTGAAGTTAAAAAATGATAGTGGCTATCATTGGTAGAATTATTAAAATCTTGTTAATGGTAAACTATCTTGTCGCCATTTTTTGCAAAATTTTAACAGAAGCCTTATTTCAGATGTGCATGCATAAAAAGGTCTGATATAACATACAAAGTGTTCAAAAAAAATTGTCAAACTTGACATTTTAATATTACCAAAAACTCAACATTTTTAAAAGGAAATTCCTTTATTTTTTGGCGGATTTAAGTAGGCCGTTAAATTACCTTTAATCTGATACTACATTGTCCTATACCTATCTCCTCTAGTTTTCGATTAAATCAGATTTATGTGATTTATGGACAAACAAAAGCAACTTTTTATTGGAGACCGTGGTTAACCGCCAACATAGATGGTCTCTCAATATGTGAGGTGAAGTTCTATAAAAGATGTTATAGGCTCTGACTTTTTCAATAGACATTTAAACAGTGAAATGTCCAAAAACTTTATCGAAAACAGATTTTTTGCGTTATTGAAAGAAGTGTCAATAATGGTTAGAAAGCGAATGTGGTTTCAGCTAGACGGTGCACCCGCGCATTTCCATAAAGTCTATAAGGAAGCTCGCAGTACTACATTCTCTCAAAAACAGATAGGACGACATGGCCCTATCTGTTTGTAGCCACCAAGGGCGCCCAACCTTACTAGTATGAACATTTTTATGGGGTTAAAGAACAAGTTTATAAAGTACTGCTGACAACTAAAGATGAGATAAAAACTCGTATTCAAAATGTCTTAGGAAAATAAATCCAAATCCAAAAGGGTTCAACCGTGTATTAATAACGAGTAATTTGTTGTTTCGTTTTATGAGATGTTATTATTTCTTAGCATTTTTTGTAAATTGTTTTGTAACCACGGTATCCAAAAAAAAAATGCTTTTGTTTGTCCAAAATTCACAAAAATCTGATTTAATCGAAACTAAACCAAATAGGTATAGGACAATGTAGTATCGGATTAAAGGTAATTTGACGTCCTACTTAAATCCGCCAAAAAATAAGAGAGTTCCTATTTAAAAATTTTAAGTTTTTGGTAATTTTAAAGTGCGAAGTTTGTCAATTATTTTTGAACAGCCTGTATGTTCTATCAAACCTTTTCATGCAGTCACACATAAAATGAGGCTTCTATTAAAATCTATTAAAACAAGATAATTTACCATTAACGAGATTTTGGCATTTTTATCAATGATTACAACTATAATTTTTTAATTTCGAGTGTAAATATTTCTAAAACGGTTAGAGATAGATATAAGACATGCTATACAAAAAATGATTAAAATGATCTGTAAAATGCGAATGTGCAATAATATATAAAGTATCCCATTTAAAAAAATATGTTTTTGACTTGTAACTTTTTTTTTGAAACACTCCGTATAACAAAAAATATTTTTAAAATGTGCTCCTTAAAGATCTACATTTTTGAGAAAAAGCGCCTTTTGGTTAAACAAACCGTAACTACGTAATGGACCGAGACGGTCTTACTGTCCCACCCTGTATATACCACATTCAGAATTTGTTGTCAGAATTTTCAAAAGAAAGTTACGTGATTTATAGTTATTTACTAATTCCTTGCCAGATGGCGTATCATTTAGCTTGCATTATCAATATGAAAATAAAAAACACTCATATTGATATAAATTTATTGTCCAAAGTTACATACAAGAATAAAATTTAAGAAGCTGTTTCAGGATGTCGCTTTATCTCGCTAATGACAAAATAAATCCTTCACATCTAAAGCTAAAATTCACAAAATTTTCTTAAAAACTTTTACATTAAACTTTATCAAATCGTTGGAAATAAAGTGTTCAATTTGATCACGACGAAAATAACAATATTTTTTTGTTAGCAAATCTTTTTTCTTAACAGCTAAACATGGAAGTTTTGTTTTTAAGCTAGAATCTTTGTGATCATCACTAATTATTTCAATTTCAAAGTTAAATAAGTCATTTTCATTGGATTGTATAAGTTGCACCAGCCAATGAAATTCATTCAGTGTCTGCACAAAATCCAAGCGAAAGAAATGGTTTAAAAATCTAATAATGTAACAACAAGATTTATTATTATCTTCTAGAAAACATTTACCAGATCTTCGTCGTGGTTGACTTTGAGCGTTTATAATTCGTGTGCACGATATTCTTCCAGGTTGTGTAATATCTATTATTCGTCCCAAGACAGTTGATGAATTTAAGATTAAATCGGAATGATTGTTTTCAATATGATCTGGTATTTCGTTTCCCAAACCTTTCCAGTTACAAGATACACAATCACCAACTGGACAATCGTACTCTCCATAAGGACATAATGACTGATGGTTACTCATTTCTGGTGGTTTTGATTTAAATGTACATCCATTTGCTTTATTCTCACATGGAAATGTTAATTTATTAGCAAGATTGTCCAAATTGTAATTCCGAATCTCTTGTATTTCTGAATCAGAAGGAATTTCTACGTAATTGTAAGAGGTTTTTTTAAATGAATTATTTATCACTTGAGAAAATATTGGCTGGTGTTCTAACTTTAATCTACATTTTGAACATTGAACACTCATTTCTTCTTCTATGTCTGCCCTATATGAAGTCACTTCATAAATTGGTGGTAGAGCATAATTGGAACATAATGAACATTTCAATAACGACAAAAATTCTTCATTTTTTTCTTCATTAAGTTCAAGCTTTTTGTTTACTTTGTCTACCATAACTTTTCCTTTTACTTTCGTTGAAGTTTGGTTGTGACTTTTCAAACAATCAAGAAAAATTTCAGTAGTATTTTCATCCTCAAACGCCTTGATATGCACTTGAACATTAACTTCTATATGATTTATTCCAAAAGTAATTTTACAAAGATTGTCTTCAATACCAAAAACGTAATCAGGATAACGTACATTGACCTCCATTAATTTATTTATAGAATTAAATTTTTGGGAAACCAGAACGATAACAGAATCCGATTGTAACAAGTTTTCACGCTGATGCGATTTTGATAAATCAAATTCAAAATTGCCATCCTTAAGGATTAAGTCATTGTGTTTAGTTAGACAATGGTTTAAAACATTTGGTATTGTTCCTTCCCAATTACAAAGCGAAATGTGGCTTGTAGGACACCTAATAATACGGAAATCACATGTTTTCTCATGTTTGGGAATATCCTTGGGAAAAAAATTTTCAGGACAACCTTCTTTTTCATATTGGCATGGAAACTCGATAAATTCAGCTAATGCTGTATACACTGTATTAACTAATAAGTTTTCTTGACGATGCATATGTAATCGGCCACAAATATTTTTATCGTTGAAGATACAAATTGGAAAGTAGGATAGATAATTGTTACATAAATCACATTTCAGTTTCTTCAATGTGTCATCCGTTATCAAGCTGTTTAAACTCATGATTGCTTAAGTTATTACATATACTTGTAATTTGATCTACAAAATTAATATACAATAGATATTAAATACTTTTCTAAATATATTACCTACTTACATTTACAAATAATAATATTAACCCTCCGTTGGTCGTGTATGTTTCTTACAGACTGACAAGTGACAAGAGCAGAGACAACCAACTCCAGCTGGACAAGAGTGACAAGCAGAGTTGCCAAATGCGTGACATGTGCAAGCACTAGCAATGACTACCATGACTGGTCACTTTCCCCCACTTCTTGGCTCAAATTGGATCTACGCACCGAGCGATAGCGCAGAAACAAGAGAGATAAAAATTACCATATATATATTCGTATAGGTCGCGTGCATAGGATTTTACCCCCCCTACACTGGAGGACCAACAAAGTCAGCTGATCCATTTGATTAGCATTGAGTTTAGTGTTGTTGAAGTGATTTTTGTTGATTTTTAACGTTTTTTGAACATTTTGGTGTCAGTTTTGTTATCATATATTTAACAGAAGGTTTAGTGAGCATTTTAAATATAAAAAATCTATTTTAATATATTTTTTTAGTGGACTTTTCGGTGTGTTTAATTGGACTTGTTTTTTATCTGAGTGATTTATACAGAATGAGTGTGTTGCATTAGTTTTTAGGTTTAGTAATTGTTTTAAAATTAATACCTAATTAAAAATATAACTATTTTTTAGTTAAATACATAAAATATTAGGTTAAGGATTTTTTGTTGGTGATTATTAGAGGTTACCAATATGTAGTTATACTTTTAGGATTTCCCAATAGCTAGTAAGTAGTAAGCACATGGTTTTTAAATAAATACCTGATTTAAAATAAAACAATTTTTCAGTTTGGTAAATTAGATAATCCAATCTATTTTTTAGATTTTTTATTTTTCTGAATTTCTGTTAAAATTCTTAGGTTAGGTAGGTAAGTAATATATAATTATCATGATAGAATAAATTTATTCTCTACAAAGTGGATGAAATACATTTAAAGTTTATTTAAAGTTTTATACAAACGTGTTTCTTCTGTAACAAATAAGTTTGTTATTAATTTTGAATAAAAACCGTGATTGTACCAGTTCTTGTTGTCTTTCTTTACTTCTCACAATTTCATTAATATTAAACAAAACAACACACACGTGGGTACAGACTTCCCCTAACCCCGCAACACAATCACAGTGGTCTGATTGAATATATCCATTTTTTTTACAAATAATCCAAGGATTTAAAAGTTTTTCGTTTAGTCTTTGTGAATGCAATACCTACAATTTTATAAAGTCAATAAAATTTAATGACATTTTACCTTTCCAATTATTATCAGACAATTATCACCAAATAATTTTACCCCAATTTTCTTCACCCACCCACAAACAGCTTGGTTATAAGCTTCCATGGCACACATTTCTTCCTTGGTGTAAGCACTTTTTTGTTCACCAAGTAATTGACAATATCAGGATATAAGTCGTTGGAAAAATCTTTGATTAGTTGACAAACAGTTAATATCCAACATATAGGGGTCTACACCCCCAATAGCATTTATCTTAAAAAGATATCTTTGTTTACTATCTTCATTCAACTGCATAAAGTAATCGCTCATTAAACCGGACATTGTTGTCTATCTGCAATAATTAAAAATTTAGTTACACAAAATAATTAAAATATTTACATACCTTCAAACCTATATGTTAGGAAATCCATAAAAAAACTTGAAAGTATAACTTAATAACCAACAAAGAATCCTTAATCTAATATTCTATTTATTAGTATTTATTTACTCAACTGAAAAATAGTTATATTTTTAATTAGGTATTAATTTTAAAACAATTACTAAACCTTAAAACTAATGCAACACACTCATCCTGGATAATAAAACACAAGTCCAATTAAATACACCAAAAACTCCACTAAAAAATGTATTAAAATAGATTTTTTATATTTAAAATGCTCACTAAACCTTCTATTAAATATATAATAACAAAACTGACACCAAAATGTTCAAAAAACGTTAAAAAACAACGAAAATCACTTCAACAACAGTAAACTCAATGCTAATCAAATGGATCAGCTGACTTTGTTGGTCCTCCAGTGTGGGGGGGGGTAAAATCCTATGCACGCGACCTATTATACTTAAGGGGATTCTTACACAGCCATCAACTAATGGGAATTTGTGGGATTTTCGTCAAAAAACTGTGACTTACCTATTCGATATTTTTCTACGAAAAAAATATATATAACTCAACTCATTATAACTTAGATGTCTTGAACCAAAAAACCCTTGAAAAATTATTAGATTTCTTTAAAAAAAATAGAGAAATTCCGAAAAATGAAATGTCATCTTTGTAACGATATTTTGCATAGATAATCATTTATTTTCACAAAAAAAATATTCAAGGCAATAAATTCAAGATGTTTTCTATATACTATTAAAATTTGAAGTTCGTCAGTTAATTAGCGGCTCTGTACTTTTTTGAGGAAATTTTCCTGTAAAATGGATAAGAATTAAAATCATCGAACTCTCTATCCTCTCTCGTCGTTTCTCTTCACATTCACAGCTAGGTATCGGCACGCTCCCTTTGTAGTTCCTGTAAGTACTTATGGTTTCCAAGAAATGTTAATATAAAGAAATTGGCTAATTCGTCTACTCAACGTTTAGTTGTATTTTGTACTTCGTGAAAAAATGAGTGAAAAAAGAAAATTGGGACTGTCAGACGTCCGTAAAAGCAAAAAAATATTAAATAAAAATTTTGGTTGTCAATACCAATTTGTGGTATTATCAAAAATGTCATGTAATTAGGGCATAATTGTTATAATAAAGGTGCTATATAATGGTAATGTGTACTTAGTGATACCACAAATCTTTAGAAAACCAGATAAATTTTTTGACGACTTTAAATGAAACCGTAGTATAAAGGATGTAAACGAAATTAGACTTATTCATTTTTTAATAATATTTTTGCTAAATAGTAACGCACTGGTTTTACTGGAAATGACTGTAACTTTTTATACTTAAATAAAACACTATATAATTTTTTTAAATTACCTACATGTTACATTACACAAAATGTGTATAAGGCTTTAGTTTTAATTTTATAAGCAAAAAACTTTGGAGAAAAACAATTTTTTGGCTTTAAATGTTAATAAAAATATTTTTTTAATTACATACATGTTTTTTCTTTACCTAAAATATTTTCTTCTCGATATTTTTAATTACTTATTATTATTGTTATTGTCCATTATTTTGTATTACGTATTCGATGATTATCGGGTGTTTTGTAGGTGCAAAAAAAATAAAAAACCTTTAATTTCTTGGTTACGTTTCGTGGCCTTTATTACCACTTCTTTAGACCTTGGATTATAATATTAATTTTAGATGTTTATTTGAATATGATTTCATGTTTGCCGGAAAGTATTAAGTGGTTCTCCATTTTGTTTTGAATTTCAACAAAATGGGGGACTACTTAATACTTTCCGGCCCCAAAATGAAATTATATTCAAATAAACATCTAAAATCAAAATTATAATCCAATGTCTGAAGAAGTGGTAATAAAGGCCACGAAACGTAACCAAGAGATTAAAAGTTTTTTATTTTTTTGCACGTCCAAAACACCCGATAATTATCATAATTTCTAATTATGATGTGTCAGTTTTATTTTTTAATACTGAGTGATAAAAATAATAAAAAATGATAATCAAAAATGTAATTAGCGATACATCTCGTCAAAAAAAACATCATTTTTCTTTATAACATTTTTGCGATAAATGCTAAAAATTTTGAATTTTGTCCTCCCCATAAAATCACGATAGGCTTATTTATGATTACTTCTCAAATAGGTTAGGTCTGCCTAGTTACCATTACAATACTACATAGACTAGTTGCGGGTATGGTATTTCGTACTAAATTTTTAAATAATTTCATCTTAATAACGGTTGAAATTCCGAAAAAATGGAACCTAAAAAAATATTTTTTAAGATTTTTGCCTATCACTGAGAGACCTATCACTGGCTAAATTTGTGATCATCTTTTGTGATACACCCTGTATAATTGTAATATTGTTCAAAAATTTTGTTTATTGTTGTAGATCCGATTATCTTTTTTTTAAAAAGATAATCTATTTTGCTTAAATATTTGTACAGGATATGTAGTACTTCTCAATATTTTGCGAAAGAACTCCTTTTACACAAGCAGTTTCTTCAGTTTTTGTATATGTACGTTTAAATATTTGAAAGTGTTTATAATTTTTATCAGTACTTAAATGCATCAAATCAAAAATGCATAGTCGGCATCAGCTCTATCAATTTCTATATTGTGTTTTCATCACTGTAAATTCTTCGAAATTAGCCTCATCGTATCATTTTTCGGTTATAAACGATCACCACATATTTTGAAAAGTTATGTATAGTCTACAGTGCGTAATGAATGCCACCTCTCTCAATTAACAAATCATTAATGATAAAAATGTAAAGGTCCTAATACATAAAAGTAAAAATTTTTGAGAAAATGTTTATTGATATTTATAAGCCAAAATAATTCATGTTTGCGGCTTCAGCACAGTCGTTTATGATCCGAAGTGGACTTTACGCACCTGACTGTACTGTTTAGGTACATACATGATGTTTAGGTTGTGTATCTAATTTTTTTTTTATGAAACTAATAAAATCATTGCTTACTATGCAGACTGTAACGTAAGGTACCTAAAAGCTAATAAAATTTTTTATGTAATAAAATTTATTGTAATTTATTGTAATAAAAAGTCTATGTAATATTGTACATAACAGTAATTAGGAGCATGAGATAATTTAGTTTCCCACATTTGTTCCTTGGCTTTAAAAATATGTAATTATTGCAAATAGAACGATTTTGCTAAATGTGCTTTATTTCTTGTTTATTTATTTTTACCCGAATTCAGTCATAAATTTATTGCCTACCAGCGCAAGAGACCACTATAAATTGTGAACAACTGTAGCCGTGATTATTGTACGTTACTTGAGGGGTCCGCTAGCAACCCTATTTCGCATGAAAGCTTGCTCACATAGTAAACATGCAGACCAATTAAATAGAATAGAGAGAAATTCTGACTTCGCCCAAAATGTAAGAATCCTCTTAAGTCAAATATTTCGTACTAGAGTAGATACTGCGTCGTGTTTCTATTGGCGAACTGTTAAAACGTTGCGCTAATGATACACTCAGTTGATGTATTTTCGTCCAAGGTTCCTGAAAATTGAACCATGAACATCAAAGACACCGACAAGAGTGACTAGTCATGGTAGTCATTGGCACTAGATTTTAGAGCAAAATGCACCAGAAAAGAACTAAATGAAAAAATTAAAAACCATTTTCATAAAAAACTTTAATGCAAAAAATTATAAAAAAACAAAGAATAAATTCTAACAAAAATATATATGAAGATATAAATTTAATTAATTAAATATCAAATTCAAAGTTTGGTCATCGATATCACTAGATTTGTTGTAGGCATTAATAGTGCCTACATCTTTTAATACACACTTTTTGGTAATATATAGGAGTCAAAGCATTTGTTATTTGTTAACAAACCAAAAATGTAATAGACCATCATAAGAGATGAAGGATGCAGTAGGTACATTTTGTAGATGTAACACTGCTGGTCCACTGTATTTCTATTATGCTGCCGAAGTATTCTGTTACCGAGTTCATACGCGCAGCACAGGCAATCGTTGGCGGAAAAAAACAAAATAATATATACATATAAGACTCGACATAAGGTTTATTTTCATATTATTTTAAAAAAATATATACATATAGAAAAATTAATAAATAAGTACGTTTTAATATGCTACAATAACACTAATGAAAGCACTAAGCACCAAACCTTTAAAAAAAGCGTCAACGTCTTTCAAAATGCACCAATTTATCAACCCTGGTGACAAGTCCCCTGAACCTGAACTTGAGCACAGATTAGAGAGTAAACCAGATGCGAAGGTAAGACGAAGAACCACATTCTGAGAGTGAGATAACGAATGCAAACCGATTTAAATGTCCCAATCGTGCATCGCAAAGTGTCGTGTATTTACGTACGAGTGAAGCATTGCTATTGGTTCAAAAATGTTTTGTGGTGTGTTAATACACTAATTCTTCTAACTTCAGGATTAACAGTCACATGAGCTCATCACAGACTAATAGAAAATAATTTTAAACAAACGGCGCTTACGTTTAATACGAACACATGACGAAGTGTTGTTCAAATCAGTACAAACGTACTAATTTGAATTTTTTTAAATTTAATTTTCTACAAAAAATTTAAATAAAATTTTTCTGTAAGATCAAGTAGTGACGAGTTATGGATGTTGCCATATAGAACTGAAGCAAAAATAGAAAACTGTGATGAGGAGAAATTATCTATTAAAATTAAGAGCTCATTTTTAAAAAGCATTTTTTAAATATGCCTAGAAACCTATTTTTCAGTGTCGGAAGTTAAAAAAAAAATAGTGGATTGTTTTTGATTTACAGAGCTGACGCAAATGTTTTGTATACAAAGTTGTTCAAATTCTTTGTTATTACGTTCCTTTTTTGATAAGATTTTAGAGCCACTGTAGGTTTAGTTTATAAATTGTTAATAATTATTTTTATAATAGATCATTATAAATATTATAATAAATAAATCAGTATTAGTAACGAGCACCGACTGACTCTTATTTTTACTCTTGCGTCCCTTATGCAAAATTTTTTGTTACAAGATTTGCTGATTGAAAGAAAACTAAGTTAAATAGAAATAGAAGGCCCGCTTAGTAAACGGATAACAACAAAATTGTTGTTACACAGAAGGCGTTTCTAACTTAGCGTTCACCTGCTAAGTTCACTTTCCAAAATTTTTCAGAAGAACGAAAAAACTGTCTTATTGTTATATGCAAATCTAATAAAAAAAAAAAACATTCAAAAACAATTCTCATTTTGTCCTCATGTGTGTGTTAACACTAAGAAAAGCAAAATATCTTTGCAGATTCTTAATAATACGAGTTTTTGAACAAATTTTTTTGGACTTAGCATCTTATAGTCATCGCTTAGATACTTGTACGTAACTACTTACAATAGGGTGGGCCAAAAAAATTGATTATTTTTTTAACTTCCGTCACTCAAAAATTGGTTCCCAGGCACCTTTAAAAAGTGCTTTTTAAAGATGAGCTTTTAATTTTAATAGGAAGGTCCTCCTTATCTCAGTTTTCCATTTTTTCTTCAGTTCTTTATGGCAAAATCCATATCTCGTCACTAATCGTACAAAAAATTCTATTTATATTTTTTTAGAAAACTAAAGGGTCCAAAAAAATATCTTGCAATTTTTTTCATAGCTCTTACCGTTTAGAAGATATCAGAGATCAAAATTTAAAGAATTCAACAAAAATTTCTTTTTTAGTTCTAAATTTCATAATTCGTAGATAAATAAATATTAGAAAATGCGCAACATATATGTTTTTAAAAAATTGAACGCTCTACAAAAAAGGTCTCTTGTGGTTAATCGATTACTCTAACCATTTAGAAGATATTCGCATTTTAAAAACCAAAATTTGAGCCTAAATCCTCAATTTTTTTTAAATGGTTGGAGTAATCGATTAACCACAAAAAACTTTTTTTGTAGAGCTTTTAATTTCCTACAAAACGATATGTTGCGCATTTTATAATATTTATTTAACTACAAGTTATAAAAGTTTTAAAAGTAAAAAAGAAATTTTTATTAAATTCTTCAAATTTTGACCTCTGAGATCCTCTAAACGGTAAGAGATATTAAAAAAATGCAAAATACCTTTTTGTCCTCCCGTATTGTAAAGTAGGTTATCATAGTTGTGCATCCACCAATAGTAAGTTGGACTTTTGGAAACTGTGCGGTAAAAATGAGAAAAACACCGGGTCTCACATTGTACGGTTAGAACTACCACAGAAGATGCTTGAGGAAAAAACTAACCTTGCAGTAATATAGTTTATGTATCAAAGTGTACGTATCTAAAATATTGCCACAAATAAAGCTATATTTAATACAAAAATAATATATTAAAAAAATCGCTGAAACGTCACAGGTCTTACGTCAAACGTTGTGTGAGACCTTAGACAACGCACAGCATAGTTCAAGTGTGGATCCCCATTACTAACAACAATACGAAATTATAGGTATAAAAGTATATTTTAGAAAAAGTTGCAGTTAATAAATTTTAAAATTGACAACGTGTGTATTTAAGATAATTTTAAAAATAATATGCAATTTTATATAGAACAGAATGTTAAAAATAAACCGCTACAGCGCCATCTATTCAGAACCTGTGTGTTCCTGTCTAGTTAATAAATGTCATTATTCTATGGATCCGTGGCCATTATTGTTGAATGTTGAATCTCTCAGTAATTATCAATTTAGAATTAAAAAGTGTGAATAAAAGTACTGGAAAGACCATTGAACATGTTTAAAAGAAAATTATGCAAGCAGTGACAGAGTATTTAAGCCGCATTTGGGTACGTGTTATTGGTTTTTAGAATTTATTTGTACCTAACCTAACTTTTGAAATGGCGCAAAAAAAAACAGAATTTGACTCTTTCGGACAAAAAAAATTATACAAATCTTATGCGGTAGTTAATTTTACAGGCTCCAACTAATCAGGCCCTCGCTTTCAGCTCGGGCCTGAAACAAAGCTGTCGCCTGTAAAATTAAGCCTACCACATACGAATGTAAATAGCTATTTTCAAAGCGTTCAATTTCCTTCAAAAAATGTAAATAAAATTTTTCTGTACGATAAAATAGTGACGAGATATGGATTTTGCCATATAGAAATAAAGAAAAAATGGAAAACCACCCTGATGTACAGATAAGTAAGCAATAATATTAGATAATAAGTAATTAATGCAATTAAAACATACATAATAATAAATGACTGTATTAAAGATAAACAAATTCTTATTAATTATTAATTGTGACCTATTACATTTGTAAGGTCAGATTTTGTTTGGCTATATTTTTCTTTGTAGATTAGCCAAAAAACACCCCGATCCAGACATTTGGTCCACCTGTATATATCTCCACCACTCCTTATAAATGTATGTACATACAAGTGGCGGAATAGATCCGATCGTAGGGTAATCGTGGCTATTCGTGTTGGAACTGATAAGGTAGCCACTGAAATTTTGTTTTAGTTTAATGTTCTGGGTTTTGCATGTGTACAATCAATTGTGGAGTACCATTACCGCACAATAAATAAAAACGATTTTAATATTGCTGATAAAAAATGTAAGTAGTTAATGCGTGTAATAAAAAATCACAATATAAGCAACTATGGGTTTGAACATCTTGATAACCGATGACACTTTGAAGATTTATATGTCCAACGCTCCAACGAAAAAAAAATTGTGGTCGATTACATCTGTATCTTCAAGAAAACTATCAGTTAATACAGTGTATACAACACTAGCTGAATTTATCGAGTTTCCATGCCAATATGAAAAAGAAGGTTGTCCTAAAAAATCTCTTCCTAACGATATTCCCAAACATGAGAAAACATGTGTTTTCCGTAGTACTAAATGTCCTACAAGAGACATCTCGCCTTGTAATTGGGAAGGAGCGATATTAAATGTTTTAGACCATTGCCTAACTAAACATAATGACGTTATCCTTAAGGATGGCAATTTTGAATTTGATTTATCAGAATCTGATTCTGTTTTTATTCGGGTTTCTCAAAAATTTAATTCTATAAATAAATTAATGGAGATCAATGTACGCTGCCCTGATTACGTTATTGATATCGAAGGCAATCCTTGCAATATTGCTTTTACAACAAATAACGTAGAACTTAATGTTCAAGTACAAATCAAGGCGTTTGAGGATAAAAAAATTACTGAAATTTTTCTTGATTCTTTAAATAATTGCAAGAGTAAAAGGGAAAATTAAGATAGACAAAGCAGACAAGAAACATGAATTTGACGAAGAAAAAAATGAGGCATTTTTGTCATTGTTAAAATGTTCAATATGATCGAATTATGTTCTACCTCCGATTTATGAAGTGACCTTAAATAAGACAGAAACAACAGAAACAAACATTCATTGTTCAAAATATAGATCTCATAGATTCCCAGAGAAAAATAATGAGGAAAACAAATGTGTAATAAACTACATTAATCAGTTGAGCACTTTGGTAAACAAAAAGTTTTAGCGATAAATAATACCCTCCTACTTTGTTGTTAAATTGTTGTGCAGCGTGAAAGATGCGTTTTATGATTTACGTATCGAATTGTAGACTGATTATTTATTTCAACATCTGTGAATTATAAACACTTTAAAATATCTTAAAAGAATTTAATTTAACAGATAGTTAATAATCTAATTTCAACCTAAATTTCAAATTTTCTGCAAAAACATCAGAGCCGCGCCCTCAGTGATGATTTTAATACTACAAGAGCGCCATTGTTACTTTTATTGAAATAATTATTTGACAAAAAATGTTTTTTTTTAAGTGTAAATTTAATCAACACACAAAAACTGATAACGTAAATAGCACCAAAAAAGCAGCATGTCAGGTGGTATACTGTTGCAAAGCAATATTGGTTTGGAACAGTATAGTTGTTGGTTTCTTCAGAATTTTGTTCCGCGCATTTCCCTCCTGTTTTTGTAGACACGAGTGAAAATAATTTATTAAAACAGTGTCTTAAAGTAGTTTCCTTATAAAAAAAAAATAGAAAAGTGTGTTAAAAAGAAAACAAATCAATCACAACAAATATCACCAATTTTTAAACGGCAGCGGCGGTGAAGCGATGAATAAGATCTATGTAATCAACACTGCAATAAGAAAATTGTAATTTTTTTTATTGCCGAGGGGTTTATAAAATGCTTATTAAGAAGAAAAGTTCAACAGTTCGACTCGGGAACTAACTGTAAAGAAATTACAATACAGCACAATTAAAGCTTTTAACAGGTGGTAACTCTTGTTTAAAAAATGATAAAAAATCAAAATTGTCTTATACAAATTGATAGTTTTCGAGATACACCCTGTAGAACTTTTTTCATTTTTTTTTAACAAGATATGAGGTTTTTAGCTTTTTTTTACAAATATTAACAGATGATACCCAGAATTTTAAAATGAAAGACACGTAATTTATTTATTATTTATTACTCATTTCTTCCAAGAGGGCGTATCACTTAATTTGCATTGTCATTATAAAATAATAAAACATTCATATAGATATAAATTTATTGTCTAAAAATACAAGAATAAAATTTAAAAAGCTGCTTCACTTGCTTCATATCACAAATAACAAAAATAAATTATCCTTATCTAATGTTAAAATTCACACTATTTTCTTAAAAACTTTTACATTAAACGTTATCAAATCGTTGGAGATAAGATGTTCAATTTGATTATAACGAAAATAACAATATTTTTTTGTTAGCAAATCCTTTTTCTTAACAGCTAAACATGGAAGTTTTGTTTTTAAGCTGGAATCTTTGTGATCATTATTAATTATTTCAATTTCAAAGTTAAATGAGTCATTATCATTTGATCCTATAAGTTGGACCAGCCAATGAAATTCTTTCACTGTCTGCACAAAATCCAAGCGAAAGAAATGATTTAAAAATCTAATAATGTAACATGGTTTGTTATTATCCTCTAGGCCAAATGCACCTAATCTTCTAAAAGGTGTATTCCGTTTTGTCAAAAAAATTCTGGTATTTTCCACGCTTTGTGTTTGACTACGACCTGAAACGTTTTGAATTCTTTCTGAAATAGTTGATGACTTTAAAATTAAATAAGAATGATTTTTTTCAATATGATTTGGTATTTCAATTCCCAAACCTATCCAGTTACAAGATATACAATCACCAACTGGACAATCGAACGTTCCATAAGGACATGATAATTGATGGTTATTCATTTCTGGTGGTCTTGATTTAAATGAACATCCACTTGCTTCATTCTCACATGGAAATGTTAATTTATTGGCAAGATTGTCCAAACTGTAATTCCGAATCTCTTGAATTTCTGAATTACGAGTAGATGTATAATTGTAAAATCCATTTCTAGGATATAGGACCTTATTATTATTTATTAATCTACATTTTGAACATTGAACACTCATTTCTTCTTCTATATCTGCCCTATATGAAGTCACTTCATAAATTGGTGGTAGAGCATAATTGGAACATAATGAACATTTCAATAACGACAAAAATTCTTCATTTCTTTCTTCATTAAATTCAAGATTTTTGTTTACTTTGTCTACCATAAATTTTCCTTTTACTTTAGTTGACGTTTGCTTACGATTTTTCAAACAATCAAGAAAAATTTCAGTATCCTTTCTATCCTCAAACGCCTTGATATGCACTTGAACATTAACTTCTATATGATTTATTCCAAAAGTAATTTTACAAAGATTGTCTTCAATACCCAAAACGTAATCAGGATAACGTACATTAATCTCCATTAATTTATTTATAGAATTAAATTTTTGGGAAACCAGAAAAATAACAGAATCAGATTGTAACAAGTTTTCACGCTGATGCGATTCTGATAAATCAAATTCAAAATTGCCATCCTTAAGGATTAAGTCATTGTGTTTAGTTAGACAATGGTTTAAAGCATTTGGTATTGTTCTTTCCCAATTACAACTCGAAATGTATCTTGTAGGACATTTAGTACTACGGAAAACACATGTTTTCTCATGTTTGGGAATATCCTTTGGAAGAAATTTTTCAGGACAACATTCTTTTTCATATTGGCACGGAAACTCGAGAAATTCAGCTAGTGCTGTATACACTGTATTAACTGATAAGTTTTCTTGAAGATGCAGATGTAATCGGCCACAAATATTTTTATTGTTGGACAGACAAATTGGAAAATAGGATAAATAGTTGTTACATAAATCGCATTTTAGTTTTTTCAATGTGTCATCCGTTATCAAGCTGTTTAAACTCATGATTGCTTAAGTTATTACATATACTTGTAATTTGATCTACAAAATTAATATACAATAGATATTAAATACTTTTCTAATTAAATGTATTACCTACTTACATTTACAAGTAATATTAACCCTCCGTTAGTCGTGTATGTTTCTCACAGACTGACAAGAGTGGCAAGACTGACAAGTCCCCTGAACCTGAACTTGAGGTCCCAACTATTATTTGGGAAATGGTATTTTAATTATTATGTTCCTAGAAAAGCTAGTTGAAATTTCTATTTTTAGCACGGTTATCTGTGCAGGTACCAAAGGGTCCCTCTTAAGAGGAGTATGGAGGTAATTTCTCTTATGGGAATTCCAATGTAAACGCGCGAATCTGTAGCACTTTTATTTATAAAAATATTTTAACGAAATTTGGCACAATCATTCTTCTAATTATTAACTACAAAATGACTGGAAGCGATTTTAAAAAAAATGTTTATAAATAATATAAAATAATTATTAAAAAATCTTTAAAATTTAAAATCAACGAAATTAAAAATTTAAAAAAGTCAAAATGTAGTCCATGTTATTACAATACTCGTAGTCAAAACCGTTTTTATTTATTTCTATAAATAAACAAGCTACAGATTCGCGCGTTTACATTGGAATCCCTATACTAGAGAAATTAGTCCATACTTCTCTTAACATATTCAACAGATACAGGGCGTTTGTTTGTATTATCCTATGTTTAACTACCTGCTTCACTTACTCTCTGACGACACACACCGTTTTCATGCATCTCTGTGTTTATTGCTGGTGAAAAGTCTAATTTCTTGTTCTTATTTCAATGAGTACCAAAAAAAACTTTTTATTTATCTAATCCGGAAGATATTTAGATACATACGATTTATCTGAATAAATCTAATAAATTCTTGAAGTAATTATGGATTTTTTCAACCAATAATATTCAGTGAAATAAAATGCGATAACAATTACTTTTTTTTTTAAATCGTTTTATCGTTAAATAGTAGGCGTACTTAGTAAACGGATAACAAAATTGTTGTTACACAGAAGGCGTTTCTTTGGTTTAGAGTTCACCTGCTAAGTTCACTTTCCAAAATTTTTCAGAAGAACGAAAAAACTGTCTTATTGTTATATGCAAATCTAATAAAAGAAAAAACATTCAAAAACGATTCTCATTTTGTTCTCATGTGTGTGTTAACACTAAGAAAAGCAAAATATCTTTGCAGGTTCTAATAATACGAGTTTTTGAACAAATTTTTTGGACTTAGCATCTTATAGTCATCGTTTAGATACTTGTACGTAAGTACTTACAATAGGGTGGGCCAAAAAAATCGATTATTTTTTTTTAACTTCCGTCACTCAAAAATTAGTTCCTAGGCACCTTTAAAAAATGTTTTTTAAAGATGAGCTCTTAATTTTAATAGGAAGGTCCTCCTTATCTCAGTTTTCCATTTTATCTTCAGTTCTTTATGGCAAAATCCATATCTCGTCACTACTTGATCGTACAAAAAATTCTATTTACATATTTTTTAGAAAACTGAAGGGTCTAAAAAAGATATCTTACAATTTTTTCATAGCTCTTACCGTTTAGAAGATATCAGAGGTCAAAATTTGAAGAATTCAACAAAAATTTCTTTTTTAGTTCTAAATTTTATAACTTGTAGATAAATAAATATTAGAAAATGCGCAACATATAGGTTTTTAGAAAATTAAACGCTCTACAAAAAAGGTCTCTTGTGGTTAATCGATTACTCTAACCATTTAGAAGATATTCGCATTTTAAAAACCAAAATTTGAGACTAAATTCTCATTTTTTTTTTAAATGGTTGGAGTAATCGATTAACCATAAAAAACTTTTTTGTAGAGCTTTTAATTTCCTACAAAACGATATGTTGCGCATTTTATAATATTTATTTAACTACAAGTTATAAAAGTTTTAAAAGTAAAAAATAAATTTTTATTAAATTTATTAAAAGGTTTGGGATTTGGAAGTGAAACATACTAAGTCTTATTTGTACTTTTATTATAATATGTACAATTAATCAAGCTCATCTAACGATAGCTAATTAACAAGTGATACGCACCAGATTGACCGGACGTATTTATATGGTACAAACGCCTATGACCTTATTGTTACACATGTGACAATGAAATCATCAGAAAAACTAAATTCCTTTGTTTAAACATCTTACAGCTTCCTCAAAACACACGTGTCAATAATGAGTAATAAATTATTTTGGTTGAGGCCATCAATTTGTTACGTATTTAAAACATATTAATTTATAGCTTAGTGAAATACATTTTTGTAGAGAGGTAATAAAACCAACAAAATTCTTCAAATTTTGACCTCTGAGATCCTCTAAACGGTAAGAGATATTAAAAAAATGCAAAATACCTTTTTTAGAGCGTATAATTTCCTACAAAATGTAAATAAAATTTTTCTGTACGATCAAGTAGTGACGAGATATAGATTTTGCCATATAGAACTAAAGAAAAAATGGAAAACCACCCTAATGTACAGATAAGTAAGTAATAATATTAGATAATTAGAGATGAATGCGATTACAACATACATAATAATAAATGACTGTATTAAAGTTAAACAAAAACTGTTACAAATTCTTATTAATTATTAATGTGATATATTACATTTGTAAGGTCAGATTTTGTTTGCCTATATTTTTCAAAATTCTTTGTAGTTTAGCCAAAAAAACGCCCCGATCCATACATTTGGTCCACCTGTATATATCTCCACCACTCCTTATAAATGTATGTATAGTTGGTTTATTCAAGAATGAGATTTTGACTTTAACCATAAATTACCCTAACAAACGAATCCAAATTGACCAATTATTAGTCATGCCGATTTATGATGCTTTGAAAAGCCGAAGAAGCAAATAACCTCAAGCAACGACACCCCAGGCAGGGTTCGATGCAGGGATCCGTTCTACCTGATTCTTGAAATAGAATACAAAACTCAATACAAATGCGATAATTTTTAACTACAGTGTTTCCAATTATTGCTTTTCATTTTATATTAATTAAGATTTATAATAATTCAAATGACTTTTACATTTGACGGTTTACTTTAATATTTTATCAAATAATTTATTTCTTTTTTTCAAATTAAAGTCACTATTAGTTCCTTTTTAAAGCATGCTGTGAAAAACTTTTTTAATAATTATTTATTATCAAAACAAGAAAAATTATTTAATAATTTTATTTTTCGATCGAACTGTGCGATTATTTTTAGCAGTACATATTTCGCAGCCTTTACTAGAAAATTCAATTTTTTTATAAAATAATAATTCCCCCTTTTCTTGTACATCTTATAGTTGCACCTTTGTCTAGCCGCAAGTTAATTAATAACCTCAGGCAGTGACATCGAAACCCAGTCCTTAAAACCAGTACCTTTATACCTGCTGGAAACAAAGTAAATATAAAACTAATTTTAAAGATATTGAACAGGAGTATTAACAGAAATAATCTTAACTACAATGATGTTGTTATCTCTAATACCAAGAAAATGACATTAGAAAGTTGGTTTTAGTTTGGTAAAAATAAATACCAGATAACACTGGAAGGGTGGGATAGAAAAATTTCACCTCAGACGTTGAAATTCGTTTAGTTATGATTTGCATTCTAAAAGAAAACTATAATTCAAATTTTAACAATGTGGCAACCATGAAATTGTGATTGTAATGCTATGGCAGAAGATGCTGATAATGTGCTTAATATTGGCTCGGCTGAATCACTTCAGAATCCTAATTTACATGAAGAAGGATATTAGAAGATTGAAAAATATTTACTTGCATTAACGAAATAAAAAGCAACAATTGGAAACACTGCAGTTAAAAATTATTGCACTTGCATTGAGTTTTGTATTCTATTTCAAGAAACAGGTAGAAAGGATCCCGGCATCGAACCCCGCCTGGGGTGCCGTTGCCTGAGATTATTTGCTTCTTTGGCCTTTCAAAGCATCATAAATCGGCATAACTAATAATTGGTCAATTTGGATTCATTTGTTAGGGTAATTTATGGTTAAAGTCAAAATCTCATTCTTAAATAAACCAACTACACATACATACAAGTGGCCGAATAGATCCGATCGTAGGGTAATCGTGGCTATTCGTGTTGGAACTGATAAGGTAGCCACTGAAATTTTGTTTTAGTTTAATGTTCTGGATTTTGCTTGTGTACAGTCAAGTGGAGTACCATTACCGTACAATAAATAAAAACGATTTTAATATTGCTGATAAAAAATGTAAGTAGTTAATGCGTGTAATAAAAAATCACAATATAAGCAACTATGGGTTTGAACATCTTGATAACCGATGACACTTTGAAGAAACTGAAATGCGATTTGTATAACAACTATTTATGCTATTTTCCAATTTGTCTGTTCAACAATAAAAATATTTGTGGCCGATTACATCTGCATCGTCAAGAAAACTTATCAGTTAATACAGTGTATACAGCACTAACTGAATTTATCGAGTTTCCATGCTAATATGAAAAAGAAGGTTGTCCTGAAAAATTTCTTCCCAAGGATATTCCCAAACATGAGAAAACTTGTGTTTTCCGTAGTACTAAATGTCCTACAAGAGACATCTCGCCTTGTAATTGGGAAGGAGCAGTATCAAATGTTTTAAATCATTGCCTAACTAAACATAATTATCCTTAAGGATAACGATTTTGAATTTGATTTATTAGAATCGCATGAACAGAAAAATTTATTAAAATTTGATTGTTTTTTTGGGGTTTCTCAAAAATTTAATTCTATAAATAAATTAATGGAGATCAATGTACGCTGCCCTGATTACGTTCTTGATATCGAAGGCAATCCTTGCAAGATTGCTTTTAGAATAAATAACGCAGAACTTAACGCAGAACATTGTTAAAATGTTCAATATGATCGAATTATGTTCTACCTCCGATTTATGAAGTGACCTTAAATAAGACAGAAACAAACATTCATTGTTCAAAATGTAGATCTCATAGATGCCCAGAGAAAAAAAATGAGGAAAACAAATGTGTAATTAATTCAGAGTTTCAAGAGATTCGGAATTATAGTTTGGACAATCTTGCCAATAAATTAATTTTTCCATGTGAGAATGAAGCACGTGGATGTACCTTTAAATCAAGACCACCAGAAATGAGTAAGCATCAATTATCATGTCCTTATGAAGAGTATGATTGTGATTGTCCAGTTGGTGATAATGAATCTTGTAACTGGAAAGATTTAGGAATTGAAATACCAAATCACATTGAAGAAAATCATTCCAAACAAATTTTAGACTCTGCAACTATAACGGAACAAATTTAAGAACTTTCTGATAAGTGGTTTTATTACAATGAGTGCTTGAAAATGTACTATACTGATATAGCTCCAAAACATAAAATACAATGTTATATTATTAAATTCTCAAATCGTCTCTTTCGTCTAGATTTTGTGCAAACTGATGAAGAGTTTCATTGGTTGGTTCAACTTATAGGTTCAAATGAAAATGATTTATTTAACTTTGAAATTGAAGTAGTTGATAATAAAAATCCCAAAAATTCCAGCTTAAAAATAAAACTTCCTTGTCTAGCTATTAGAAAAGAAGATTTGGTAACAAAAAAGTATGTATGTATTGTTATTTTGATAGGAACCGAATTGAACACTATCTCTCAAAGGATTTAATAACGTTTAATGTAAGAATTTTGTGTCAGGCAAATGCTGTAAATTAAAATTTTAGATATGAAAGATTATTTTATGAATCTTTGTTTTTGTATTTTTAAACAATAAATTTGAAATGTTCTACCTACTCAGTGTCTTATTTCATATTGACAATTTCAGTGACAATTTCTGACCATCTGGTCAGAAATAAGTAAATACAAGTCATGTAACTTTGATTTTACGATTCTGACAACAGATATCAGATATGATACTGTTTATCGCTAAGATTTATTGATATCTTACTGCTGTATCTTAATAAATTTTCTCCAATAAATCTTTATTTCATTAACAACACTAAATTACATTAATCAGTTGAGCTTGAGTAAACACAGAGTTTTAGCGATAGATATCCTCCTACTTTGTTGATAAATTGTTGTGCAGTATGAAAGATGCGTTTTATGATTTATACATCAAATTGTAGACTGATTATTTATTTCAACACCTGTGAATCATAAAATCATAAAACACTTTTGACAGATAGTTGTCAAGAGCGCCATTGAGAGCGCCAAGTAGAGCGTCATTGTTACTTTTATTGAAATAATTATGACATTTTGACAAAAAATGTTTTTTTAAGTGTAAATTTAATCAATACACAAAAACTGATAAGTAAATAGCACTAAAAAAGCAGCATCTCAGGTGGTATACTGTTGCAAAGCAATATTGGTTTGGAACAGTATAGTTGTTGGTTTCTTCGAAATTTTGTTTCGTGCATTTCCCTCCTGTTTTTGTAGACACGAGTGAAAATAATTTATTAAGACAGTATTTTTAAAGTAGTTTTCTTATAAAAAAATTAGAAAAGTGTGTTAAAAAGAAAACAAATAAATCACAACAAATATCACAAATTTTTAAACGGCAGCGACAGTAGAACGACGAATAAGATCTCTGTAATCAACACTATTTATAAAGAAAATTGTAATTTTTTTATTGCCGAGAGATTTATCAAACGCTTTTTAAGAAGAAAAGTTTAACAGTGACTCGGGAATTTTTTTGGTACATAGTGTGTGATTGCAATAGATGCCCCTATTTTTCCTGGTGGTAATTTTAGTTTTAATGTTAAAATCAGATTTAGAGAGTGTTTTTAATTTTTTTTTACAAATGTAACCAGGTGATACCCTTGTTGAAAGAATGCTTAAAAATCAAATTGCCTTAAATAAATGTTTATAGTTTTTAAGATATATGCTGTAGACCGTTTTTTTCAAAAAACATTATTTTTGACATACACGACGTATAACATTTTATAATTTAAGTACATTAGCACTTATCGCTTTTATTTTTTATCACAAAAAACTGTTTGTTTTCCAAAGTGATTAAATAATTATAATATCATTAACAGTAACATATAAAGAATAAACTTTTAACATATCCAGGATATGTTATCAGAATTTTAAAATAAAAGTCACGTGATTTATAATTATTTACTCATTTCTTCCAAGAGAGCGTATCACTGAACTTGCAGTGTCATAAAATAATAAAACATTCATATTCATTTAAATTTATTGCCGAAAAATACAAGAATAAAATTTAAAAAGCCGTTTCAGGATGTCGCTTCATTTCACACATGGCAAAATAAATCCTCCATATCTAAAGTTAAAATTCACAACATTTTCTTAAAAACTTTTACATTAAACTTTATCAAATCGTTGGAAATGAAGTGCTCAATTTGATCACGACGAAAATAACAATATTTTTTTGTTAGCAAATCTTTTTTCTTAACAGCTAAACATGGAAGTTTTGTTTTTAAGCTAGAATCTTTGTGATCATTATTAATTATTTCAATTTCAAAGTTAAATGAGTCATTTTTATTAGATCCTATAAGTTGGACCAGCCAATGCAATTCATCCACTGTTTGCACAAAATCTAAGCGAAAGTAATGATTTAAAAATCTAATAATGTAACATGGTTTCTTGTTATCTTCTGTATGAAATCTTACTGGTTCGTTATCTTCTGCATCAAATTTACCAAATCTTATTACTTGTTTATTATCTTGTTGATCCAATGTATTAAAACTAAATCTTCCTACTTCTGGTTTAATATTAACTTTCGAATTAACAAAATTAAATCTTGTTGCAGATTCCCTGCTTTGTGTTTGACTTTGGTCTGAAAAGTTTTTAAATCGTATCAAGACAGTTGATGACTTTAAAATTAAATCAGAATGATTTTTTTCAATATGATTTGGTATTTCAATTCCCAAACCTATCCAGTTACAAGATATACAATCACCAACTGGACAATCGAACTTTCCATAAGGACATGATAATTGATGGTTATTCATTTCTGGTGGTCTTGATTTAAATGTACATCCACTTGCGTCATTCTCACATGGAAATGTTAATTTACTAGCAAGATTGTCCAAACTGTAATTCCGAATCTCTTGAATTTCTGAATTACGTGTAGAAGTATAATTGTAAAAGCCATTTTGAAAAGAATCATTATTTATTCCTTGAGGAAATGTTGGTTGCTGCTTTAATTTTAATCTACATTTTGAACATTGAATACTCTTTTCTGCTTCTGTGCCTGGCCTGTTTGAAGTCACTTCATAAATTGGTGGCAGAGCGTAATTGGAACATAATGAACACTTCAATAACGACAAAAATTCTCCATTTCTTTCTTCATTAAGTTCAAGTTTTTTGTTTACTTGGTCAACCATAATTTTTCCTTTTACTTTAGTTGACGTTTGGTTACAATTTTTCAAACAATCAAGAAAAATTTCAGTATCCTTTCTATCCTCAAACGCCTTGATACTCACTTGAACATTAACTTCTATATGATTTATTACAAAAGTAATTTTACAAACATTGTCTTCAATACCAAAAACGTAATCAGGATAACGCACATTGACCTCCATTAATTTATTTATAGAATTAAATTTTTGGGAAACCAGAAAAATAACAGAATCAGATTGTAACAAGTTTTCACGCTGATGCGATTCTGATAAATCAAATTCAAAATTGCCATCCTTAAGGATTAAGTCATTGTGTTTAGTTAGACAATGGTTTAAAACATTTGGTATTGCTCCTTTCCATCTACACCCCGAAATGTATCTTGTAGGACATCTAATAATACGGACAGCACAAGTTTTCTCATGTTTGGGAATATCCTTGGGAAGAAATTTTTCAGGACAACCTTCTTTTTCATAATGGCACGGAAACTCGATAAATTCAGCTAGTGCTGTATACACTGTATTAACTGATAAGTTTTCTTGAAGATGCAGATGTAATCGGCCATAAATATTTTTATTGTTGGACAGACAAATTGGAAAGTAGGATAAATAGTTGTTACATAAATCGCATTTTAGTTTTTTCAATATGTCATCGGTTATCAAACTGTTTAAACTCATGATTGCTTAGATATTGAATACATTTATAATTTTATCTACAAAATTAATATAGATATTAAATACTTTTCTTATTATATGATATTACCTACTTACATTTATTAATAATATTACCAAAATTGTTGTTGCACAAGAGGCTTTTGCACAAAGGCAGAATTTGAGCATATACTCTTGTCTCCACTAGTCATCTTTTAAATTTATAAAGGATATACTGACTTATCAGTATAGATACATGTACAGATAAGTAATAAGATTAGATAATAACTGATTAATGCAATTACAATTTAAAATTAAAATTTAACACAAACTGTTACAAATTCTTATATAAAGGGTTTTTCAATAAGGATGGGTTGATGTTGGCACCCTGTGGCCGCCATATGTCTGTGTAATCTGGTGTTTACTGTTCAGTCACTGATGCCAAATTACCATGGCAAATTACACAATTGAGCAACACGTCCAAATGATAAAACTTTATTAGCAAAATGACTGTTCGTTAGTTCGAACATTGCGCTCGTTGCGTCTATTTTATGGAAGACACGGTGGTCCTTCAAAATCGACTCTGCAGCGTTTGGTGACCAAATTTAAAACAACGGGTTCGGTAAACAATCAGCCAACACCCCGTCGTCAAAGAAATGCTAGATCGGCCGAAAATATTGCTGCCGTACGTGAAAGTGTACAGCAAAACCCGTGGCAGTCAATTCCGCGTCGTGCACAAGAACTCGGCCTTTCGCAGACATCAGTTTGGCGAATTTTGCGTCGGGATTTGGGATTACACCCGTACAAAATCCAATTGACTCAGGAGCTTAAAGTCAATGACCATAGACAACGCCGTTTGTTCGCTGACTGGGCTTCGAACCGTTTAGAAGAAGACCCCACATTTGGTCGAAAAATCATCTATAGTGACGAGGCGCATTTTTGGATGATTGGCTACGTTAACACTCAAAATTGCCGTATATGGGACGACGCTAACCCACACGAGATTCAGCAAGTTGCAATGCATCCACAAAAAGTTACTGTTTGGTGCGGATTTTGGTCCGGCGGCGTCATTGGTCCATACTTTTTTGAAAATGACGTTGGTGAGGCCATCACCGTCAACGGCGAGCGCTACAGAACGATGCTAACAGATTTCTTTTGCCCTAAATTAAACGATATGGAGGTAGACGACATGTGGTTCCAGCAGGACGGGGCTACATGCCATACAGCAGACGCCACGCTGGACGTTCTGCATGAAAGATTTGAGGGCAGAGTTATTTCTCGCAAAGGTGACGTGAATTGGCCACCAAGATCGTGCGATTTAACCCCGCTAGATTTTTTTTTGTGAGGTTTTCTCAAGTCGCAGGTCTATACCAATCAGCCGCAATCGACCGATGCCCTTAAAGTCAATATCACCAATGCCATTGGTCAAATTCAGCCAGATCTATGCGAGCGAGTCATTCAAAATTGGTCTACTCGGATCCATGCCACAGTTAGAAGTTGCGGCGGACATTTCAACGATGTTATATTCCATAAATAAAGGCATGCATGGACCTTTCATATAGAAAAAGATTTTTTTAAATACCTCACACACAGCTTGTTTTATTCCATTTTAACATCGACCCATCCTTATTGAAAAACCCTTTAATTATTAATTGTGACCTACCAAACCCCAAAAAAAAACAAAACAAAAAATAGTTCGAAAATTTGTTTACGCGAAAACCAACATGAAAAATGTCTTCTATAATAAAAGATCGCCATTATCTCTGATAGCTAAAATTTGCTCGTGAGGTCACTTAGGAATATCATTTTAACGAATAATTATTTACATTTGCGTGCGGTATCTTAAAATTTATTTAATACACGACATGCAGCAGAGTGTTTTAATAATTATTAAGCGCTATCTGACTTGTATAAAACTTTTTGTACTTTGTTGTCTTGAGCACTATCTGAAAAAATACTGCAGAAATCAGAAAGTTCTATTTGAGTTAAAAATGTTGTGATATTATTTCACATTCCTTATTCGACAATTAAAATTGCCTAAAATGAAGTTTTAATAAATATATTTTACGTTTCCGTTTTACGAAATACAACAATTTTTTTTATACACGGAGCTAAAATGAAAATATGTAAATGTTATTAATAAAACATACAAATATAGTCATTTTTGATCTTTAAAATGACAATTTTGCGAATAGAATACGTAAATAACCTGAGATCGAAATGTAACTAAATTGAGCAAGCCATGTTAACATTTATAAACCTGCTCTGATTCAGTTACATTTCGATCTCACCTTGTAAATATTTATGCAAGTATTTAATACAACTTTTATTCATATTTGCAGCCGCAAATACGAATAAATTCGTATTCACCCGTGTAAATATAAATTCATATTCATAGAAAATTATTAATCTTTATTCGTATTTACTAATATAAATATGCGTAGTATTCTAGTATATCCCTCTTTTCTAAACGTTAAAATATGTCTTGAATTTAAAAAACAATTGTAGATCTGCAATTTATCTCTCTTTATCGTAATAATAAATGTATTGTTTGTTGCAACATTATAATAAATTATCTAATCTTATCTACACCGATGAATTGCCTTTATTCCTTAAATTTTAAAGTCGGAAAGTAGACCTAACTGAAAACTTTTGCTTAAGTACTAATTTTTTTTGAGCATTCTACAATACTGTGTAGAATAAATTGTGCAGTAATATTACCTAATAAGAACGACTTTAATATTACTAACAAATGTACATAAGTAGGTGTACTGTCTATTTTTATTTATAAAACCACCACCTGTTGCATTATGTTGGTATCAAATTAATTTCCCTACAATAGTAATTTTTATTTGTTGGGTTTGTAATACATCTGTCTTAATTTATGTCAGATGTCGGATTATTTTAAACAATTTGACACAATGTCACGAAAACGGCGAAATTTGCTTGATATCAAAGAAAAACAATCGGTAATACGGTGCTATCACGAAATAAAAGAATTAGGACCACATCTAAGTGGTCGTCAATTGGAAGACAAACTAGCAAAGATTTTTTCGGTAAGTATCTTCAACTTTTCCTTTTAAGTAGAGCAAAATCCATCCTATCTCCAATTCAGTCTGAATCACACATCCTTCTTTTTTCCAAACAATAGGTCTCCCGCTCCCATATCCACAAATTATTAAGTATCGACAAGAGAGGAAAAGCACTTACATCTTCAAAAGGGAAGTTAGGAAGAAAAAATTTCAAATTCCTGAGTATGAAGACCACTTTTTAAAAGAAGATTTAAGTCGAGAAATTTACAGGCTGAAAACAAGTGGAACTTACTTCACTGGAGACACGTTGTATAAATACGCCAAAGAAGAGCTTGAATTTACAGGCAGTAGAAGTGTTTTCTATAAGTATCTCAAATCGATGGGCTATAAATATAAATATGAGGATACCCGAAAAGTTTTAACACAAAAACCTATAATTGTTGCAAAAAAATCAGATTTCTGGAAAAATACCTGCAATATAAAGAAAATTTTGCAAACGTTAAATTTATCTACTTAGATGAAACGTGGTTGTACCAGTATGGATCCAAACAAAGAACTTGGGTAAATGATGACGCTGTGTCAAAGTTAACGCATCTGAAGGGCGGCGATACACTATTTTATATGCAGGGTGTTCGTCGGGTTTTTTAGGTGGATGTAGTCTTTTATTTTCTTCAACCAACAGTGATAAAGACTATCATAAAACCATGAATGGACAACTCTTCAGAGAGTGGGTGACAGATCAGTTATTTCCGGCAATAGGTCTTCTTCAGTGCGATGGCAAAGTGCCCAAAGTGGTTGTTGTTATGGATAATGCGCCCTACCATTCAATGCGCCTTGAAAAACCTCCAACGCGTTCGTCAAAAAAGACCGACATGCAAGCTTTTTTTGGAAAAAATGCATGTCCCTTACAATAAAAAATACACAAAACAGCTTTTATAAGAATTGATAGAACCATAGAAATTGGCAAATGTAGAGACTAAATATGAAATTGATGAAATCCTTTTGAGTCATGGAGTAGATGTACTCCGATTACCACCTTATCACTGCGAATACAATCCCATTGAGTTAGCTTGGGCATTCTGTAAACGGTTTTATAATAAAAAAATCAACGAAAAATCGGAAGACAAAGATCGACAAAGAAATATTTGGAACGATGCTTTAGCCAACTTTTCAACAGATATGTGGTCTAACAGTGTAAGACACTGTGAAAATTTGATTTTGGAAGATTAGAGAAAAGAAATGGGGGACTTTAGTGTAAATGATATTCCGCCTGTAATAATTAACTTGGCTGACTCGGACACGGACACAGAAAATGAAAGTTTTTACAATTCCAGCAGTGATGATGACAGTGATGATGGTGGTAATCAAAGTACTCCTTACAATGTAATAGAAGTTTTTGAGGCAAAATCTTCTTCTTCAGAAAACTAACTTCCTAAACTTGTTTTTTACTCAATACTTTATTTTATTTCTTTTAAATTTGTTAAACTCTGAATAAAGTATGTTCTTGATCTCTGTTTTGTGATGTGAAAGCAAATATCTGTAGCAAGCCAGACTAGTTTTCCAAATAGCTATAGCACAATTTCGTAGTGAAGTTTTTAAGCTGCTGGACAGAGCTTTTTTACAGTCGATTCTTTAATTAAAGACAACATTGGCCCTAAAAATTAGCAACAATAATCAATAAAAACTAAATAACATACCGCAAATGAAAAATCGCAACTTTCTTACAATAAACTGCATACATACTGCATGAAGCCCCACTACCAACACCGACATCTGTCGTTGGGCACGAAGAAGCCCAAGGAAAAAACAAGTCTATGGCGTTCCATTCGAATTGAGTTGAGACCCCCTGAATTTGACAGATTGCCAACATAACCTGTTTTCGTGTCTGTCACAGATCACGCCTTGTCATTACCCTTATTTTACCCCATGTCAGATAAATGCTAGATTGCCAAATCTCTTTTAAGAGAAAATGCAATGTTGGTGGTTTTATAAAAAAAAAAAATAGACAGTAGGTACTGCGAATTGTAGAAAAAATATCTTTATATTGATTTTGCAGATTAAATTACAAGTGATCTTATCTTTAATAATCCTGAAAAATGATGAGCTTCAACAGCTTATCAACTATTTATCCTATTTTCCAATTTATATGTCCAACGATAAAAATATTTGTGGCCGATTACATCTACATCTCAAGAAAACTCATCAGTTAATACAGTATATACAGCACTACAGAGTTTTTATAAGTTTCTGTCAACTTTTACATCAATAATAAATTAATAAAAACACTTTTTAATTATTTCTCGTGCCGGCCATGTATTTTTTACTCATTTACGAAACTTGGATTCAGTTGTGTAATTCTTATCTCAATTTCAAGATTTTCTAAATAAATTAAGGTGCAATACTTTAATAACCAACTTATTTACCAAAAAATAATAAAATGATATAGAAAATTTATAAAATAAACACTATTTCCATAAATTTTTCAGTTGTGTTGTTACTTTATTTTTTTTTATTTATAATATTGTTTCATTTTCGGAATTTTTACAATAGTTTAATTTTTTTACAACTACATATTTTAATTGTATTATTTGTTTTTTGGTTCAATATTTTGTAGATTTTTACACTAAGTATTTTTTCACAATCTTCATACTGTTTTTTTTTGACATTTGATAAAAATGTTCAGAAATTGTCTACAGTTTTTAGAAATTGTCTACAATGTCAACTATTGTCAAAAATTTCCAAAAAAAGTTATAATGTTATGAAAAAAGAGAAACAAAGTCAAAAAAAATTTGTAAACATATCAATGACAAGAAAATGTCAAAAATTAACATAAATTGTCAAATAGATACAAATGTCACTTCGTATTTTTTTCCTACAATTTTGTCAGTTTTTGTAAATGTCAGTTTGCATTTCGTTGCGAATTTGGTTTGAAAAAATCCGTTAAAATTTACGTCTACAAATTGCAGTTTTTGACACTTCTCTAGTATTTTCTGTGACTAAACTCTAGTCAACAAACACTTTTCGCGTCGAAAGCTGATGCAATAGAAGAAAATCAACAACCAATAAATGATGGCAATGTGATATTATTAAACAATAAACCCTTAATTCGATAATAACGTAAACTTACCTTGCTTTCAGTGATTGGCTAAACGCCGGACGTTTTTTACTGTGTGCGCCCGCTTCGAACACTAACAATGGGGTAACATTTTGGTAATTATGAACGAATAAATTTGAACGCCATATATATATTTTTTAAAATAAAATACATAATTGACTTCTTATTTTCAGAATAGTTTAGAGAAGTAAAAATGTTAGAAGTCAATTGTATGGCACGTTCACAATTTTAAAATAAAAAATATAAACACTTACCAATATTGGTGGTAACCGCCATATTTGCAATTTCTTTGTCGCTGGTTGTTTATCTTGACAATTTGAACAATGATATTTCGCCTCTAATCTCTCCTCTGATGTAAAAGCTTTCAAACAGTTATCCAAATCAATTGGTTCTGTATGTAATTTTCTACATTTATTCACAGATTCATCATCGATCCATTTCTATAACAAATTTATTAAAATTTTCGGTGATACCTTAAATTCGCTTACCTTTTCCCTATCTTTTTGATATCTTAAATGTAAAGCTGTTGGATCCCAATCGATTGCAATACACATTCCATTTAAATTATTTCGACAACGATCTACTACTAATTCACTGCTACATGGTAGAGTACAACCACGACAAAATTGGGTCCAATGACATATTGCACAGATTTGGCCTCCTTGAAGAACGGCCTTTAGAGTAAAAGGGAATTCGTAACCCAACGAGTCATCACTGAAAAATAAATATATAGAGATACAGTATTTTGTACATAATATTTTAAACAATATATTTTTTTAACAAGTCTTTTTATGTGTAATGCAGGTGCCCCATGTTGTTAAAAACAGTCCCCTCACCATTTCTTGCAAATTTGTTTAATAAATTGTGTTAAAATCGTGTATAAAACATATTTAAAATGTAATGGATTTTTACTTACCAGTCTGTAGCATGATTAGTTTGATCGCTCTGTGGTAAAGGACTCAAAAGCCTCGTCACTTGACTCCAAACTGCTTCATACAAGCTTTGACATGTACTATTTGAACGAAAACCAAGTAAAAGTGGTGATCCAAAAAGACTTGGTTTACTTTTCTGTTGTGAAAGAAAATAAGTTTCTTGTCGAACACATTTTCTATGAACTGCTACTAAATAACTTGGAAATTTTGATGTTGATGATGTTGTAATATCCGATAAGGAATGTGAGATAATTGAAGCTTTCTTCAGGACAACTCCATTCATTAAATGACTTTCACTTTTTTGCTTATTCTGAAAATGTAAGTTTAGAGATTTTGAATAGTTAAAAAAAGATTTACACAAATTGAATTTAATTATTGGTAATTATGTACACTAATTACAACATATACTTAGTTGTTTCTACACAAGTAAACAGTCAAATAATTTAATTAGTTATTGAAACATCTTGAATTGCATTACTCAAGCGAACTCTCTTTTGATTGCATTTTAAGTTCGTCAAGTTCTTAGTTTTACATGAATCACCCTATATGTTAAAATTAATTTTCTAGTTTATTTAATCTAACTTTTCAACTTACTCAACTTCAGTTTTAGAGCCAAAATTCGAAAATATAACTAAATTTTTAACAATAAAAATTAACAAACTTTTTGCAATGTTTTTTAAGATTTGTGATACATTCACCATTTACCAAAATAATGTGATTGCCAACTTTAGTAACAAATTTAAATAAACACTCGTTATAATGCTAAACTTTAAAGTGAAAAAAAATAAAAATAAAAACAAAATCTAATCAATAAGTAATTCATACATTTCAAGATGTTTCACTAAAAAATTTATTGACCGTTCCCACAATCTTAGTACATACCGGGTGTAACTAAAAAGATTTGTCTTTTAATGCTCCAATTTAACAAAAAAATACAGAAATTAAAGAATTAATGACTACTAATCTACTAAAAGTACTAACGAGTGTTAATTTCCGATAACAAATTGTTTTTGATCATTTAAACAAAATAATATTATATTTGTTCTAATTTGTAATTCTTGTTTGTAGACACGATTCAGGAAAGTCTTATCCGGTCCAAGACATGTTTTAAAACAACTTAATATTGAAAGTTTTGAAACACCCGTTAGTTTCAAGTACACCCAGTATATTTAAATAAATAAAAATTCTCATTTATCTTGTTTAGTATAATAAAAACAACACAAAAAATTTGTAATAACGTTGACATTAATAATACAATAAAGGCAAAACAGACAAACAAATAATGCAACAACAAAGGACGATATACGGAGTGTTTAATTATTAGTAAATAAAATTTGTTAAAACTATAAAGCTAATTTTTTGTAAATTTTAATCTTCTAAAATTAGTAAAATAGTATTTACATAAATTCATAAAATAATAATACAATATCGAGTGTTCAATTAAAAACAAATTGACAAAACGTAAGACATAACTTGACATCTCATGTACCAAGCGTGACATCCAGTGATATTATTTTTATTTAAACGCTCGATATAAATAAAAAAATAAAAAATATACATTGCCAAATTAGTTCTTCCATATTTTTAGCCTTGCTCATTTTCATTTTTTCATTTATGGCAACTCTACTGTAAATTTTAGTAAGTTATATTGAGCATTTTGTAGGAAATTTTGAACGCAGCCAACTCACTTTTCAGTGACGTCAAAATACCTACAAGAAAATGGCTGCCGTTTTAACAGCGATAAATCTATTTTTCTTCAGATAAATAATATTATCTTCTCATATTTTTATAAAATATCTGTCTATAGAGAAAAATCAATAAAGTGCTGACCTCTGGTGCAAATCAAAAAACTACTAAAAAATATATTTTTCGATCAGCGACATCTGGTAGATTGGCAAAATAACTAAACTCTAGTATCAAATCTGCGATCTCAAATTAAAAAAAAAAAAATTATTTCGAGCAAGGTCTCCTAGATCATAGAATGACGTAGATGTTTGTAGAAACAACAAATTTTTAATTAAAAAAAAAGACAGCCATTCTCACTGTCAATTTTTTTTCCAAATGTCACTAGCAGAACAAATATCCTTTTTAATTCCTTTTGATCTAAGAAGCCATGGTATCGAAGCCAAAATAATACAAATATTTGCAGAAACCAAAATATTGAGAAGCTAGTTTTGTTTGTCGTGCATCACAACTTCTACTTTATGCAACTTAGTGTACCCCAATATATATATATATATATAAAAAAAAAAAAAACACACGCCGCTCAACAAAAAAAAACAAAAAAAAATCGCACTGTATGGCGTTCTGGGCGCGTGCATACCTTAAAGCATAGAATGTTGGGCATGCAAAGGGCCGAACCACCTCTTACCTCAGGACTGCGGGCCAATGGACTATCAGAAACGGCAACCTCCACATCTAAACACAATCAAAATATCCATGGAAAAATCTGAAAATTGAAAAACGTTGTCTAACTTACCCACATCATTACTCATCTCTTCTATATCTTGATGATCTTCTGGTAATTCATAAGCGTATAATTTCGTCGCAGTTGATGGATTGATTCGTACGTCATCATTTAATACTTGTCTTATTTGAGAATCATCGAGTTCGGCAAGAAGCAAACGTTCAGTTTTGATGTTGCATAGACGGTGCAATTGTTGTTTCAGTTCGATATATTTTGCTTCGGAATTTAGCCGGAGGCCGTATTTTATTGGCACTTCGCCACTTAATCTAACAACTAGAAAAAAATTACTTAGTACTTGAAAACTGATAAGAAAAGTGTGAGTGCGAAGCACGAAGAAACAATAATTACCTAAAACTTCACATAACGTATAACTTTCCATCGGTAATGGCAAACTTAACAAATTGAAAGGATCAAAGCGTACTGATTCATGACCACACGTTTGACAGGTCACTTTACTTTTTAATTGACCGTAGAATAGATCAGTTATTATCGAATGATCTCGCGCCAAATGCTGAACCCATGCTTCTTCAGCAACGACTTCGTCTGGACGACCTGCTGAATCTTTTAATTCTGAGTATTGTTTACGAGGTACCCTGTTCAAATCTTCGTGGAGGGCATCCAGCAACCATGCGAGAAGTTCCTAAAATAAAAATAAATAAATAAATTGTTTCTGTTTCAAAAATAAAATAAAATAAATAACATAGTCAGTGAAACTAGTCTTAACCTGTAAATAAGCGTCAAAAATAAAAAAAAATGCGTTGATGCCATAACATTTATTAGAGAATACGCCCGGACATTCTAAAAAATAATGTTAACAACACAACAATAACTAGATAAACATAACTCAGACGCACAACATAACGCCTACGATTGTCGCTCAATAACGTTGATTCGCTCCCATAAATGCCGCTCCATTGAACCGCTAAACTCAACGCATTCTTTATTTCGTCTTCAATTGCCGCTTTCTTGGAATCGTGTTCGGGTAGTGTTAAACAAAACTGCTTAAAACAAATACTCTTTTTAAGACTTTTAATAACAAACTTTTTAACTTTTTATCAAAATTAATCAAATTATCAAAATTGCAAAAAATTGTATTTAAAAACAAAAAAAATATATTTTCAGTTTTTGCATTTCTTTTAGTGCGTAGCAAATGCATGCATTTTAAAATGCCCAAAAATGGTTTCATTTATTTTTTCTTAAATTGTGCAGTCAGATAATAATTTGTCAAAATATAACTCTAATTAATAAATTATAAGTTTTAAATTGTTATAAATAAACTAGTGATAAACTTTTGTTGCTTTAATATATCATGTATTGATTTTCTTGTTTATTTATCACTAAATATAAATCTAGTTGAATAACATATGTTTTAAAAAAAATATTATTCATTACATAATATACAGGATGATTTTAAAATTACTTCAGACATTTTAGGAAATATAAAAAATTTTTTGCTGTAAAATTTTAACATAAGTTTAACAAGCAGTGCTATTTTCGTTAATAAAAAAACTTAATAAAATGGTAGAACAAGACATAAACACAATAAAATTTTTAAAATTAAAAAAACCGACTAGGTACTAGATGATTTACATTATAATAGATAATGGCATATTTAGAAATAGAAATAGGAAAGAGCATAACAGAAAATAATGATCTGTAGCAGAGAAAATGATTTCTGAAAATACCATGTTTAAAGTACCTCAAATAGAAAGATATAAAAACCAAAGCAAATCAGAAAATTGAGTGTGTCATCCCGAAATAAAATCTTGAGACTTCTCTGCTATTAAAGTCTGAGATAAGCAAGTTGGGATGTCATTACAATTATAGTTCAACGAAAGGTAAATGAGCTGACTTTTTAAGTCCTTCCAATAAACAGAAGCATAAAAATTATTGCAGATATCGCAAACCTGAAATAAACCATAAAACTTGATTAATGAGGATGCATACTTGCACATTTAACAACTTGACCTTGGCAGGATTTGCTTACATCTTTGAATAGTTCCGAGAAATAGAAACCCTTGTAAATCAAGTTTTATGAGTGTTTTATGGTTTATTTGAGGTTTGCGGTAACTGCAATAATTTTTATGCTTCTGTTTATTAGGAGAGTGTAAAAAATCAGCTCACTTATTTTTCTTTAAACTATACTATAACAAAGAAAATCATTTAACCAATTTTACCAAAACTGTCACCGTCTAATGACATAATCTCAGTAACTAATAGCTGTTCTTTGACATATGCCGTCAATTTGACTAGCACTACATAGACATCATGTGTTGTTTGATTTTTTTTTTTAACTTTCGACACTGAAAAAAAATGCTTTTTAAAGATGATCTCTGAATTTTAATAGAAAGAACTTCCTCATCTCAGTTTTCTATTTTTTCTTTAGTTCTATTTGGCAGAATCCATATCTCGTCACTATTTGATCGTACGAAAAAATTTTATTTATATTTTTTGTAGAAAATTAAACGCTCTAAAAAATTATCTTACAATTTTTTATAGTTATTAGCGTTTAGAAGGTATCAGAGATCAAAGTTTAAAGAATTTAACAAAAAAAATTTTTAATTCTAAATCTTATAACTCGTGGATAAATTAAAAAATTCAAAATATACAATTTTATAGAAAATTGAACGCTCTACAAAAAAGGTCTCTTGTGGTTAATCGATTACTCCACAGTATAGGAACAAATCAGTATGGTCAGCTGATAAAAACGTGTCAAAAGCTGGCATCCCTTCACGTAAAATGTGTAAGATGGAGCCACTGATTTTTAGATTTTTAGGCAACTAATAATACAGATTTAAATCTAAAGGGCTATAACTGTAAATTACTAAATTATATAATATATAATAAAAAGACAAGGGTAAAATAACAATTAAAATATTTTTTATAGTATTTTATTTACAGTTATAGCCATTTAGATTTAAATTGTGTATTACTAGTTAAAACTAAAACTAGTTACGCCTAAAAATCTAAAAATCAGTGGCTCCATCTTACACATTTTACGTGAAGGTATGCCAGCTTTTGACAAGTTTTTATCAGCTGTCCATACTGATTTATTCCTATACTGTGATTACTCTAACCACTTAGAAGACATTCGCATTTCAAAAACCAAAATTTGAGACTAAATCCTCATATTTTTTAAACGGTTAGAGAGCGTTCAATTTTCTGTAGTTAAACTGTGTATTTTGCATTTTCTAATATTTATTTATCTACGAGTTATAAAATTTAGAAGTAAATTTTTTTTGTTAAATTCTTCAAATTTTGACCTCTGATATCTTCTGAATGCTAACAGCTATGAAAAAATTGTAAAATACCTTTTCTAGATCATTCAATTTCCTACAAAAAATGTAAATAATTTTTTTCTGTACGATGAAGTAGTGACTAGACAAGTAGAATTAAAGAAAAAATAGAAAACTGAGATGAGGAGGTCCTTCCTATTAAAAATAAGAGCTTATCTTTAAAAAGCATTTTTTCAAAATTCCTAGGAACAAATTACTCAGTCTCAGAAATTAAAATAATATATTAGATTTTTTTTGCCCATCCTAGTGACAGTACGAAAACATACCACAAGAGCGCGAGTCATTTATGATTAAAGATCAATAAACATTTATATAATGTAATTTTAGTTATTTAGCATCAATTCAACAAAGACTAACACCTATTAAATTTTTTTAAATCATTTTAAAAACACCCTGTATGTAGGTATAGATTGAATCATTTCTCTACTGAATTTTATTCATTTTACTTATCTTTGTTTTGCATTTACAAATTTATTATCTTTGAACTCCAAAGATTTTAGTCGAGAAATGGCGTCGAATCGAGTAACTTATTTTTTCATTTTATTCCTGTTTTGTGGAGAAAAGTGAGAAAAACAAAAAAAGTATGTAAACATCTATAAAAACCATAAAATCATCAGAAACCCTCCCAAATTAACTAAAAATGCCTGTAGTAAAATAATCTGAACTAATTTACGACAGCCCGGGCGAAACAAATAATATTTATTTAGGCTAATCGCTTTGAAATGTTTTACTTGCTTATTTTATCCTAAACAAATAATTATGCTAAAATAAATAAATAAAAAAAGTTAATAAAATCGAAGCAAACATTTGTATTCGGTTGTCGGAAAATTAGTTCGTATTATTTTGCAACAAACATTGTTAAAAGGTAATTTGAGGAGTTACTGCCAATTTTATGATTTTCATAGATCTTGCAACAAAGACTTCTAAAATTGAAAAATGGGCTTTTGCAACCGAATTCAATGTTCCCGATTTTATAACAAATTTATCAAAATCGAAAATTATTTTGTTATACAAAAACAAAATCTCTGAAGTAGCGAACTACATGCTTACAGGTTTGTCAAATTTAACAGTTCTACATTTAGCTTTTAACAGAATTTCAAGAATCGAAAACAAATCTTTCGCACAAACTCCAAATCTTGGAATTCTAATATTGTCTAATAATTTTTTGAAAGTTATCGATGGAGAAGATTTGCCAACTATGGGATTATAAAAACTACAAACTCTTGCATTGGACAATAACAGATTGAAATTTTTGTCGTTAAATTTTTTATTTCGAGTTAATTCATTGAAATGGAAACGATTGGAGGAAATCCCTGGAGTTGTCCTTGTCTGGATTTAATTTTAAGATGGTCAAATGAAGTTAATGTGCATTTTATTGAATGTGATCTGAATTTTTTTGGAGGGAAGAAACCGATTTGTGTTGTACCTAATCAGAAAAGTGATGTACAGTAGTAGTCAAAATGATAGCAACTTTTAAATAAATTTAAATATAAATACTAATTTAGTATTGTGACTGCCCAAATGTATCTCCTATAAATTCTTTTCACATAAAAGCTAGAATCAGCACCTGAGATAAGATATCTTTCAGTTCGTATAAAAACAATTTGGTTTTTGTTGTTTTTACATTGGTCAAAAAGATAGCAACTCCTATGTTTCAGATGAAGGAATGAGTCTCAGTTGTAGTATTGGTACACATTGCTATATCGGCTGTTATTAATTAATGAATTGACTATGGGCCGTAATAAAACAGTGTCTGAACCCGTACGGAACATTATAGTGCAACGGTACCGAGACGGAGAAAAACAAATAGAAATTGCAAGAAGTCTTCAACTTTGCAAGTCTGTGGTGTCCCGAATTATTAAGCGATTTCGCAGTACGGGAGAAATTTTAGCTCGGAAGAGTTCAGGAAGACCACTCAAAACTACAAAAAGAATGGACCGACAAATAGAAAACGTCTCGAAGCAGCAACCATTTTTATCATCTTTTAAGATTTGTAGACAATTAGCAGAGTCTGAAGATGCACTAGTGAATGCACGAACAATTAGGAGAAGATAGTGGAGGCTGGTTTATTTGACCGCCGTCCTGCTAAAAAACCGCTACTTTCTAAGCGAAATATAAAAGCGACTTCAGTTTGCTCAAGAGCATTTACAGTGGATGGTGAATGATTGGAAAAAAATTGTATTTAGCGATGAGTCTAAATTCAATCTCTATCGAAGTGATGGGGCCCAATATGTAAGACGCCCTCGAGGTAAAAGACTGGACAAAAAGTATGTGGCAACTACAGTTAAACACGGTGGCGGTTCTGTGATGGTTTGGGGATGCTTTTCTTCATACGGTATGGGTCCCATCTGCAGAATATACGGCAAAATGGACAGATTTATGTACAGAGATATATTACGGAACAACTTAGTACCCTATCTCAACGACGTCATGCCTCTTCTTTGCCAATTTCAGCAAGATAACGACCCAAAACTCATCCAAGCTTGTTGCTAATGGTTTAACGAGGAAAAAATTGACGTTATGAAGTGGCGCTCGCAGTCGCCTGATCTTAACCCAATCGAAAACCTTTGGGATCAACTGGACAAACGTATCAAGGACCAAAACTTTACAAATTTGGACGCTCTGTTTACCGCATTACAAACTAACAAATTACCGAATTAACGAACTTATTGAGTCTATGCCGAAACGGTGTGCAGATGTTATTAGGGCGAAAGGTTCTTGGACCAAATATTGATAAAGTAGCTTCTGTTTTAATAAATGAAAGAAAATCTACGCTGTTTTAAATTTGTTGCTATCTTTTTGTCCATCCTATGTACACAAATTTCTCAATTTAGTTTAAGAGATGAAATAAATAGATTGAAATAATACATATACTTACTGCTTATTACGCCGTCTCTAGCTCCCTAACCTAGTATTTTGCCTTGTTACGTTTTAGAATATTTTATTTATAAAATAATGATAGTTGCTAACTTTTTGGCCACTACTGTATGTCTGTATAACTATAATAAAGAAAAATTGAGACTGTTTGAAAGTTATTACGATACTATACAAAGTGTAATGTACAATCCTAGATATAATTTTTGTAAGATGTACTATTTAATTTGTAAATGTTAAATACAATATTTTTAAATTTTAATAACTAACAATTTATTTACAAGGTGATTCGAAAGACTCAGAGCACCAATTGAATGATGTTAGAAAACGTTAACAGAAGTGTAAATACACTGTTAAAATTTTTCTATCATTCTTTCTAAAAAACTTTTTTTTAACTAATTTTTATCTGTCGTTATCAGTTCCCCTTATTCTAATAGACTAAATTTTTTATACACATGTAGATATGGTGACAATTAAATTATTGTTACTTTAATTTAAAAAATATATTTAAATTTCGGCTCTACAGATAATTATCTCAAAATTACAGAAAACTTTATTAGTTTTTCTACTAAAATATTCCTGCATTATCACTGTTTTCACAAAATTTCAAAAATTAATTTGTAAATTTTGAAGTAAGAAATACGAAACTTTTTGAAAATTTTTATTAAAAAGGCTTTTTACTATAAAAAATATTTTTTTACAGAAGCACGTATAAAAGAAATGATCTTCAAGTTCTGTAATAATAATAACTAATAATGACGTATGACGCATAGAAAATGCGATATTTCTTAATATCGTCTGCATTGATTGACAGTTGTGTCAAGTCGCTCCATTCAATTTCAGCGCAATTAGAGACGCTTTTGTAACAAGACAATGGAAACTATAACTTATTATTCAAAATTGAATAAAATTAATATTTTGTGTTTTTATTAAATGGAAATTAGTGAGATATGTTTTAAATTAGAAAGCAATTTAAAAATACTTATCATTTTTTCCGAACGTACACTTTTTACCCATTGGAATGACTTTGTACCTGTATAACTGTCATCAGCGCAAACGATGTCAAATATGATATCTTTAATTTAAATAGTCTTTAGTTTAATTTCGAAAAAATTAGCCTTAAAGGGAACCCGATTTTATCATAGCTTCTAAATTATTACCACATTCCTCTAACGTCTAAACTTGGATGAAATCGGAGATATTATGGGGTGCAAATTTTATTGTGACAGTCTGTACATAACTGTACTATATTGCTAAACTTTAATTTATTATTTATTGATATTTTTTTTGTTGTTTAGATAAAATCATTGCGTTATTGAACTTATCAAATTTGTTTTAAATTTACAATTTTATTATCGTGAAATAAAACAAAGTTTAGTCGAGAAATGGCGTCGCTTCAGACGATACAACTTTTCATTTTGTTTTTATGTTTTGTTAAAAAAAGTGACCAAACCTGTAAAAAGGCGTCATATCCGTATGATGTAATATGTGATAGTTTAGAAGATTTATATGGAAATAGTAGTTTAGGAAAAAGAATGGAACTTTCTCAAACAAATGGCTTTAAAACATTACAACTGGTACCATACGAAAGAGCAAAGGACATCGAAGAGTTAACTACGTATGGACCAATAAATGGTTTACTCAAAGGCTCAATGAAAAATTTTACCAAACTGAAAGACCTGCGATTGCGTTCAAGTAAAATTGAAATAATACATAAAGAAATCCTGGAAAATCCAAATTTGGAATTTTTGTTAATACAGAAATGTGAAGTTAAAACAATTGAAAATGAAGCTTTTTCCAATCTACCAAATTTAAAAACACTTATTATTGAAAACAATAATTTAACCCAAATTCAAAAAAATATTTTTAATAATTTAGGAATTAGTTCTTTGTCTTTGTCAAATAACCAAATTTCGGAAATTGAAAAACACGCTTTTGCAAATTTATCAAATTTAGAATTTCTTAACTTGCACAATAATAATTTAACCGAATTCAATATTCCCGATTTTGTAACAAATTTATCAAAATTAAAATTAATTTGGTTATACGAAAATAATATCTTTGAAATAACTAACTACATGCTTAAAGGTTTGTCAAATCTAACGTTTCTAAATTTAGCTTTTAACAGAATTTCAAAAATCGAAGATAAAACTTTCGAACAAACTCCAAATCTTCAAGTCCTGGTGCTGTCTTATAATTTTTTAAAAGTTATCGATGGAGCAGTTTTGCCAACTATGGGATTACAAAAACTGCATACTCTTCTTTTGGACCACAACAGATTAATGTATTTGTCATTAAATTTTTTATTTCGGCTGAATTCATTGACAGGATTAAACATCGGAGGAAATCCCTGGAGTTGTCCTTGCCTAGATTTGATTTTAAGGTGGTCAAATGACATTAATGTGCATTTTGTTGGATGTGATTGGAAATTTTTTAATGGAAAGAAACCGATTTGTGTTGTACCTAACCGGAAACGTGATGTATGTGTGTATAAGTATAATGAAAAAAAATGAGATTGTTTGAAAGTTACTATGAAATGTATCGCCCTAGAAAAAATTCTTGCAAGATGTTTTATTATTTGTAAATGTAAAATAAAATTTTTGTGAATTTCAATATTTACTTACACCCAATGCCAAGTTCTACCTGCACTCCCCTGTTTGATCTTATTTCTTATTGGAAAAAAATAAGAAAAATATAGTATACCTTCACAAGGATCTACTTCAATTGTACTTAATTATTTTCAATTTCATTTTAACGGTTCTATTTTCTCTGTTTTATAAAACTAATAAGTGAAACGATTTAAATTTCTGACAACGTTTCGTACACTGCTCACACTTCACCATCAGTCTTGTCTCATTAATAGCTAACAAAAAAAATTATTTGTTATTGTGAAAAAATATATACCTATTTAAAATAAGTTTATTTGACTTCTGATGTTAGTAATTTTTTAACCAAAAGCTAGAAACGATATTATTTAAATACATTTTTGTAGAATTTACATAATGCCTTCTATGATACATCATCATTTATTAAAGACACTAATATGGACTGATGTTATAATGATGATGACGTAAGGTAGACCACTTTTTGTTGGCGTTTCTTATTTTACAAATTTATCAATTTCTCTTTCAGTCTTGTATCCACTCGAGAAGAAAACACATCAACTTCACATATCAAGATAAAACAATTTTAACCGTTATTTGTAATTACTGAATTAATAAATATGCGTTTTATTTACCACCCTCCTTTTAAAAAATAAAAAATTAACCTTTTAAAATAAATTGTTTTTTCATTTTTTTTATTTCTTATTCGAAGTGGTGTAGTTCAAAAACATCGCTGGAAATCCGGATTAAAGGTAGGTCTGAAAGAAGCAGTTGAAGAAAATTCACCACCCATCAGTTCTGGTAGATGCCTTAATTAGATTTCGCCACAAATTGTGAACGAAAAAAATGTCTTAAAAGTGGGTCCATTATTTGTACTTTTTGTTATACATTGAAATATTGAAATGAACTTATCCTAGTACAGTTTATAATTTTACAAAAATTGTTTATTTTTGCTTTAGTTTAAAAAATTTTGGATTAAAGTTACATCTTCTTTCCAATTTTCATCTTATATTTTAACAATTTTTATTTTTCAGGTTTTAATAAGTTTTTTATTTCAGTAATTTTAGTAGTTTTAATGTTTTACGTTTTACAAATTTTTCCGTTTCAGATTTGACATTTTTTCGTTTCAGGTTTTAATTAATATTTTTTCTTTGGTCTAGTTCAGGTAAATACTTTTTTCAGCCCTTAATATTTTATTTCTATTTCAGATATTAATATTTTTTTCAGAGATCCCCCCACTAACAAAAATTTTGCAGACATCCATGTTTAGTTCTGTTTAAAATTAATTCGGTCTCTCAAACATGACTTTTTTGTTATTTTTTCTTGTTTTGTAGACTACTCTCTTCCAATTCTTCTCTGTCTTCGATTTTTTTCTCTAATTATTTTTTTTTTTTTTCATTTTCAGATTTTCTCTTCCATTTTTAAAACATTCTATATTGTAGCCATTAATAGTGACTACTTCCGCAAAAGGAAATTTCGTGGACGTTTGTACAAAAAAATTTTGCTTTAAGAACTTCCTTTGATTTCAATGTTGAAAAGTTGGCAACCCTACAGTCGCGAGAAGAAAATCTTTGTCGTCAAATTAATTTTTAATATGCTTTTGGTAATAATCTGTCAGCAACTATCTCTGCTTTTTCTTTATCAATTAGGTCAAAATTTTACTCAGCACGAAAGACCATTTATTCAAATAAAACCATTTGTGACGTTTTAATGAAATTCTTATGACGAAGATTTCTGCTCGCCTGTAGGTAATACATATGGCAGCTCAGCTTTGTTGGGAGGGCTAGGTCCGTAAGTCAAAGGTTAACAAAAAATCATCTCAGCCAAAAAGTTTAATCATAAAAAAAATATCACAATTTATATGTGTAAAAATACAATTATGTGTAAAATTACAGCATAAAACAAAAAAACTTGAACTGACTTTATAAGAATTAAATAAAATAAAAATATAATATATTTAGAAGTCTTTTGTTATTATTCCAATGTAAAAAAAATTTTGGTAATTTCAAAAATGGGAAAAACTTTGCTGCTGTGATTGAGTTTCTAACCCTCTTCAGCTGACAATAGAGATGGTACGAGCAACCACAGATGAAATGAAGTCGAGTAGGCCAATCGGGACCAATAAGAGCTTTACTCAAGCACTTTTTAGAATCTCACTGGATCCAAAGATTCGTAGAATGCAGACAAACTTGTTTTGGGTCGATAGCTTAGCGGCTTCTAACCCAATTATCCCAAAGAAATCTGGTCGATAGACATTCTCAAAATCATTTTAATAATAACGTGCTAAAACCCACTATACGAATATATTCCCCCGAAACAACGTCCCTGATTGGTTGAAATAAAATAAACCAAAATAACAAATAAAAAATTCGATAGAAATGAGTAAAAATCGGACAAAACCGCCATAATATCAACCAGATTTTAATTACTGAAGCCCCAGATGGAAACTGTAAAGTAAAAAAGTGGTACTAGTCGTAATAATTCTCCACACTCTCCACACTTTTTATTTGACGTCTGTCGTCAATTTCCTAGTAAACTCTTTCATGGAAATGAATAGTTAATTATGACGGTAAGTTAGGTTATTTATATTATAACTAATTATGTATATTAATATAAAGTTACAATACGCTTCTAAAAAGTGTAAAAAAGTACCTAAAAACTTTATTTAAAATATATATATATATTTTTTGGTCTCAACTATTAGAACGATGAACGGTGAAAATTACGGATTAGTTTTATTACTTATAGAGCTTGTGGCTTTCACACTGTACGAATAAATAGTGCTTATGATTGATGTATCTGAAATCTTCCTAGTAGACTGCAAAAGTCTACTTGCAAATAAGACTGCAAAAAATTGCTATTATAACAAGACGCCGGCCGTTATTATATCACAAATTTTGTTTTTTAAAATGTTTAAATTTAATTTTTTGTATGTTATTACATATATAGCAAATCAAATCTTGGTGTTGTTTTTACAACAGAAGAAAGGTTGCATAAACATCAATCTAAATTGATGAGACATTGATATCTCTCATTAAAGCATTTTTCCACCAATCAGAACACCGTACTTTAAATTTAATCGCTTATCAATAAATATTTTTTCATATCGTGACGTATTATTATGTACCACAGCCGTCTGAATTATATAGGAACATTGTAAATGTCTGTAGTCCAAGTGTGCTGTGTGTGTCTATTTTGTTTTTGCCGCTCTACTTCAAAAATGAGTCAGCTTGTAGAAAACCAGTATTGCCAACAGCGCATATTTAATTTTTATTGAGTTTTATCTAGCGTCTATTTAGTAAAAGCTTTTATTCTGTCTTCTTTTTAGTATTTTCGTTCGTTTTTGTAAATCTACCAAGTGCACCACCTCTTTCCTTATCTACTTCGTTGAGTCCATATATCACTATCTCTATTCGGTGATCAAAACTTGATGCTTTTTGACACTGTATCTAAAACAACACACGCTCTTTGTGCACCCAGTTATGAAATGGGACAGAAAGAGCGTACGTTGTCATGAAAACAGTCTTTATATTAGTAATAAATCCTGAATTCAAATAATGCGACTGATTTATCTGTCCTGAATGAGACAAACAAAGTCAGAATAGGTGCACCCGGAGTAACAAAGCCGAACGCACCTATTATAAACAACGCAACAGTACAGCCGCTGTTACAAACGTCATTTTTAAAATGCGACACACTGGATAAACACCTCTTTTATACTATAATTTAGGAAGCCGTGGTATGCAGATAAGTGTAACAATTTTTGCCGTTTTTTATGCAATTTATATTTGCTGTAAAAATGCACTTTTTTTAAGTTGAGTCTAAATTCAAAAAAAATCTTGGTGATGTTTAAAAAAAAATTATCTATTTGACAGCTAGACGAATATGACCTAATCAAAGACATGAAAAAATAATCAAAACAACTGCATTACAATTTCAAAGCACTGTAGAGGTCATTTTTTAATAAACAGTCCTTATACTAATCCAAGTAGGTTAGATGGAAAGAAGAGAGTACGTCCTATACTTCTCATATAAACATTTTGGTATCAGCTTGGTACCAGTTTATGATAGGTTTCAAATGAAGCACAGACTCGACAAATCATGTTCGGCCGTGTCTGGTCTCACACAGTAGCGTAGCTGACGTAAAACGCTAGTTTTTGTTTAGTTGTTTAGAAACAAATGTTATCTTCATTTTTTTTACTAAATTTTTTTGGTCAGTGTGAATTGATTGTTGTTATTCTTTGCTATTGTTATTGTCGTTTTGTTGTGTTTTTACCCTTTGTTTAAACTGTTTACACTACATTGTGTGACGCTACTGACTTCAACCTTGTGGTGCGCCTGCTTTCAGTACCAGTTTAAAGCTTTGCGCAGTGAAGGCGACAAACCATGTTTTTCAAGTCGTGCTCTCTCCGTCCTGTCTAACCTCCTTGTACTAGTCATATTTTAACAATTTACCTGCGAATCATGTTGTCCTCCACCTCCCAGATGCGGTGCATGTTTCGTCACACAATATCTCAATTTTAACGGCGCTACACTTCGCGTCGACCCCGCCCATAGTTCCCTACACAATTCCGCATACCTTCTCGCCACCATACCTTTCGTACCCAACGGATTAACACTATTTAGTTCACACAATTGTCCATCCCTTTGAAAATATAATGTCAAAGGTTTTGTATTTGATACTGCTTGTAACGCCGCATTCATAAAACACGTATTCCCGAGATTATGTAATCCTGTAGCACCTGGTGGTAGACAAATCGTTGGTCGTCGTTCAGCAGCAACTAAAGTCTGACCACCGGCAGCAAGAGCACCAAGTTCTTCAGGCCATGTTAGATCTTTATTACGTACTTCCAGAAGAATCTTATCACCGTCAATAATACCCAATTCTTGAAGAGTAGCGTTCTCGTCTTCAAGAAGAGTAGTGGAGTCTCTAATATGCCATAAACGAACATCTTCGAAACGTTGTTTAAGACGTGAACATAGAAACACAATCACTTGACGAACATTCGCCAGACGACTGAAAGCGGCGGTGTGAGCGAGGTAACGACGAGGAGTAGAAATAGGAGAGGTGGTTATACCAGTAGTGTTTAGAGCAGCAGCACCGTAGCTGAAAAAAGAATAAGAAATTAATACCCCTAGGTATTAATGAAATTTTAGCTGAGCTTTCTCATTCGATAACAAAAAAATATTCCTTACCCTCCCACAACACTAGTCCATGATGCCGCCGACCCCATCGCTTGTGTCTGATGCATCCAAATACTCAAATTCACCGGATACAATTCCAACTCCACTTCGCAACTCCCTGGTGGTAATATCACTTGTCTTGGTAATGGTAACGGCCCTCCATACCAATGCGCTAATGCCTTCCACAACGGATCTGGCACTAATTCAAAATCTCTGTGTTGCACCAATGGTGTATCCTTCTTTAATCTCCCTCCTTCACCCGTTAAAGACTCGACTTTATGCAATGGTTCAGCCACAAGACTCGAATTGTCGATCGGTCCTGGCATGCCTTGACCACGTTTTGATCCAGTTGTACCCGAACTGCTTGATACACCCGAACTCGAGGCGATGCTACAAGTGTCACCTTTACCGAGAAGATCACCCATAGATTCCATACTGTTTGAGTTAAATTCATTCGAATCGGTACCATTACTGATGAGACTTTCATCACAGACAATGCCTTCTTCAACGAGACGAGGATCAGTGCTACCACTACCAGAAGTGCGACAACTGCAATGATCGAGATTGGTACGTGGAGCAGTAGTGTAGTTTAACCAATTCTGCCACCATTCAGATGAAATAAGGTACCAGAATTGACCCACGTGAAAACCGCGGCGTTGCTCCCGTTGCAGCCAACCCATCACTGGTGACAAAAAATCATGATATGATAGACACAGAACTATAATTATATCAAGATATAGGTATCCGAATTGAATTCCAAAATTTAGAGAAAGATTTAGGATGATTAGGATGTCTCAAATCCAAGTAACAAATCGTAAAATATGATTTGTAAGTAAAATGCAGGATACAAAATGACCGGTACAAACATTTTGCTTTTCATACAGCAAGCTTTGTTTCTATTATAATTTCTTCCTAAAAGTTAGTTAAAACCATTCTTAGCTGTGAGAATTCCTTATCGCGAGTCACGTGACACTTATAGAACCCTCAAGACTGCTGTGTGATTACAAAAGTTAACACTATAAAGACGTTTTGGTGCGACTCAATTTAAAAAAAAAATATTGTAAAAAATAAACTAAGACACTCTGCTTTGCGTCGTGCTTTAAAACTCACCAATATCGTGTTCATGATGCCTACAATGTGGCCTCAAAACAAAAGAAACATGGCAAACTTGAAATAACAACTCTAGTAACGGTTCAACCAAACCATTTTCTTCCACAGCCCAAACTAGAAATTCTTCTTGACTTAAACCACCTTTTTCATCAAGTCTTCTTGTTAAAGATTCCAGAATTTTATTATGATCTTCATCTTTATCACTATTACTACCAAAATTTCCATCAAAACTATTAAACCTCTTGAGATTTTCATCTGATACAAGCAATAAAGTTTGAATCATGTGGTGAAGCTCGTTTGGGTTTAAATAACAGTCTCTATCCATATCAAAAATTTTAAAACAAACTAAAATAACAATAAAATAGAATTAACGTTATTAAAATAAATTTGTTTCTCACATTTCATTCTTTCAGCTATTGGTCCACGACATGCTGCAGATATTCCACAGCACAATTCTTTGAAATCAACATGACCGTCTCTGTTTACATCAAGTGCTAAAAACAATCTTAAAACAAAAATTAAACATTTTTCTTAAAATAAAACAATTCTTTACCCTTCACATGTTGTTATAGGAATTGGTGGACAAATCATTGATCGAACACAATTTAAATCTAAATGACACGAAAGTGAAGAACCTTGAAGCATAAAAAAACAATCTTCTAATTCGCATATATCTTGTTCTTCGAGATGAGTTACACCAGCTAGAGTTTGGTAAAAAGTTGGTGCTTCGACTTCGGAACTTAACGAAACACATGGATTTGACAGTAACCTAAAACAAATAAAAAACAATAAAGTAAAAAGTTACAAAAAGTAATTTATTGTAAAGTAATATAACGTCATCTTTTAAGAACGTGCTGAGAAATATGAGTCAGTTCCGGCTCTTTCTAGAAATCGGATTTTGCCTCTATTTATTCGGATAAGAAGCAATACAATTCAATTAGTTTTACTACTACCAGTATTTAACTATTTATTTTTGCAACATTATATTTATTGATTTCATGTTGAAAAATTATTGTTCTTATGTTAAAAGATAAATACAAGTTTATTGCTTCATTAAGAATATTTTTTTGTTAATAGATACAAAATTAAGTTTTGAATTAAGTGTTACCAATCATAAATCATATACTCCTATATTTATGTGTAAATTCTGTTTGATTGCATGATATTATATGAAAATGAAAATAAAATATGTAGCGTGCATGCAACTTTATGCATAAACCTTGAATTTATTTTACATTCATAAATTATAATCTAGTCGCCTCAATGACCCATTTACACTTGTCAATTAACACTAATTTCAGAATAAATTTTGATAAAAAAGTAAAATATGCATCTTAACTTATTTTGCATATTACTGATAAAAAAAAATACTGTAAGAGTTTAGTAACATTGTTTTTGTATTAACTCGAAAAAAATCATAGCTCAAATTGAGTAAACTTGGTTTGATAATCATTATACCTATTAAAAACTAAAAAAAAATCTGTACTTAAAAATATCCACGACGAGGAGTGGACACAAAAAGATTTCCTGTGTACAAAGAGCAGGATTTACTATGAATTCCATCTTTTTACGTAGATTTCCTAAGATTTCTTATAAGATTTCCAGAAAATTCTGAAACATTTGGTTTGATCTGCGCATGCGCAACCAATTTGCACATGCGCAAAATTGAATGCTACAAATGTCAAACTTACAACTTACTTAAACTAAATAATAATTAGTTATTATTTAGTTTCTCCTAGTTTGTCTATAAATGCTTTAATTTTTATGATGCTTAGAAGCAATTAACTTTTTGGGTCATTAGAAATAAAGACACTGCAGTCCTTTCAAGATTGTTTCAACGGCCCAGCCAATAGCGCACACTTATCTTTACAAAAACCCTTATTAAATCCCTCATAAACTAATTTGTAAGTCAAAATCATAAAATTCAAGCATTTCTAGACAAGTTATACCACAATAACTACAACAAATATCGTGTGTTTAAAAAAAAAACTCTAGAGTGTTTTGAAACTAAAAAGCAATTGTTTTGTATGTCTGTGATTACACACTTGTCAAAATGAAAGATCGCATAACCTCATTTTTCGACAATTAAAACAGAAATGCATTTTAAATAAAATAAAGAATGTTTGAAAATCAAAAACACCACGAAGGCAACCATAGAAAAACACACCAAGACCAAGCTCGCTTTGGCGGGAAGAGAAAATATTCTTAGGTTATGGTTAGGATAATTTGTGAAGGAAAAATGGCATAGCAGGCAACCAACAATACATGAATAATGTAAATAATAAAAATTATGTTGTATGGCGTCATGTATAACATACTTAAAAATGTCATGGCTTACTACAAGTTTTTTTTTTAACAAATACACATTATGTAGGAGTATTTATAAAATTCTGTTTTACAATTAGTTTTATCGCAAAATATTTGAAAGAATGGTTTTGGACTGTTACATTGTTTGGATATTTCCAATTTATTAACCAGTTTGGCCACTGATGACGTCATTAATGTAAAAAAAAGAATTAATTTTTAAGAAACCACTGATTTGATAACACTTAAAGAAAAAAAGTTCTTAATTTTTTTGATATTTTTTCGTTGTCTTAAAAGGTTTCAAAGAAAGTGTATAATACATGTTTAACTATTGTGAGACTTTCGATGACGCCACAACCAACTAAATTTCAACGAAACGGCTGTTACAAATCTACTCGAACAAAAACCAATATTATGTTTGTATTGTATGAACTAAATTTTCTATAAATATTTAAAAAAAAAGAAATTAATTCGAACTACTCCTTCAATGTTCATCCAGTAGGCCTTGAAAAATGTAGAGGACGCTTTCAAAACCACTATGACACTATAGATATTTCGCAACTCATCTGACTATTATTTATTTAAATTTATTATTATTATTTCTGTGTATCACCCTTTGCCTTGTTCGCGCTTATACGACTTGTATTCTCCAAAAATAATAGCAAAAATTAATCAATTGAGCGTTTTATTCTTTTATTATTTTACATTTTTATTGTCTAATGTTTTAATTCGTTTTTGATAAAAGATTGATAAGTTTTTTCAACACTTTTAACTGTTTGTGTAACTTTCCTTTTTTATATTGTTATTCAGGCACTTATGATGAAACTTCAGTTTCCAAAAGCGCTTTGCCACTTTGCAACACAATGCAGAAAGGAGGCCTTTTACACTTTCTCTTAATGTTAAAAAATCTTTTGCTATAATTCATTTTTTCGCCGCTAGTGCGTCGCCACTAAAGTTGAGAAATTAAATAAAATATTAAATTTCTAAATTAAGAGTAAAGTAGGTTTTTGCTTTCTCAAATCTATTATTTTCTAATAAACTTAATTGTTTAATTAATTTTATTAAAAAAACTGAAAAAAACTGGAATAGATGTATTCTTCCAAAGAACAAAAAAAGGTTAAAATAGTTTAAAAAAATCAGTAAAATCATTGAAATAATGGACAAAAAATATATAAATTAAAACTTGTAAGGTTAGCATTGCTTCAATAATTTAAAATAACAATAAAAAGAAAATATTAAAAATGTTCAATTTTAATAATAATATTTCAGTTACCATCTGCTTCAAGCCACAACAATGGTCGTGTGACCAGTTTATGAAAAATAAGTACTATAAACTAGAGAAACTACTAATTTGATTGAACTTTAAGAAGAAAAAAATTACAATAATTCAGAAGAAAATAGATTTGTACACAAAAAATCGTTGCCATTAAATTATAATTAATTAAACTAAAGAAAAAAAAGTAAGTGTATAAATAAACAATTTCAAAATTAAACAAAATCATCTATTTGAAAAAAAAATCACCCACATTTTTTCTTTAATGAAAAAAAAAAAAAGATTGTAAAGAGCGGATAAAACTTGATTCATCCAGTATATTGTCAGTATTGACCCAATAAAACAGAAGTTTGTTGTATGAGTACAGAACGCTGAGATGTACTAAAATTCCTTTTGAATGAAAAAAAAAGAAGGGCATTTTTAAATGTTGCACATAATATAATCATAAATAAATGTAATAAAAATAAACGATAGACGGTTATATCACAGCATTGCTAAGTTTTATTATTATTATTGGTGTGATGATGTGTGATGATAAACCCACTGTCCTTGAAGCTCCAGGCCCAGGGTGTCTCTCACGGTTCACCTGATTATTCAAAGATTATTCCCACCCCTTCAAAAAATCGAAAAATATTGCCAAATTTAATTGTGCCATGAGGCAGGCTATAATTAAAAGTCACATAATTATAAGTCACAGAAACAAGAGCAAGAAAAAAATAAATAAAAATAAAATTTAAAAAAATATATTGTGTTAAACACACAATAACTATATCAAAACTAAAATCAAAGAAAATCATTAGAAATGTAACCAGATAAAAAAGCCAGCTCTATGCTATAATAATAAAAATAAAAATGAGGAAAAAACGTAATAAGAAGAGGAAAACCTTAAAAAGATGCCAAAAAAACCACTTTAGATAGAACAAATAAGAAATAACGAACTAAAATGTCCAACAACTAAAAAAAATATATATAGAGTGTTTCAGAAATGAATACAAAAATTTTAACCACTTGTAGATCTCGTTTAAAGAAAAGTTTTTTCTAGATATTTTTTTCCGAATCTCAACCGTTATCAAGATAAAATTAGTTAAAGTCTTGGCAAGAAGATACATACGTGCCACTGGTCAAAACAGTAGAATGCACTATTATAATGGTCACCATGATAACTATAGAAAATTCAAAAATTATTACTTGTCATTGTGACCTCAAATTAATTTTATGATTAAATATTAATTAGAAACATTGAAAAGCATTATTCTAATAATAAATTATTAGATAGAGTGATTAGTAGATCAATGATTACAACTATCGCATTTTATTGAAAAATTAGATTTTAGTGAATTAAAAATTTTATCATCTAATTTGTTAAGTTGTAGAACATATCGCGGTACGCCCCCCTTTAAAAATTTAAATAAGCCTCCAGTATAAAAAAATTCACCAGCATAAAGCGACGCAAGTGCAAAAAAAATAACAGCAACAATTCTTGTACTTGAACTTGAATTCTTGAATATCGATCCGATATTGAATTTTTTTAAGTTTAGTTCATGATGTTTAGTTTAAAGTTCAATGTAATTTAGTGGTCCATCTAATTGTCTTGTGTAGATAAATACAAATGTAATAAAACAACAATATAAGTAAAAATAAAAATGATTGAAAAATAATCTTAACAACTAGAAAGAACTTAACCTCAAACTTAACACAAATTATAACAAATGCTCAAAGTAGCCACCATTTATTCTCCAAACAACGCTGGAGACGTCTAGCGAAGGATTCTTTCACCCTATTTAACATATCCCTGTTGTGCCAGATACTTTCAGCCGCATTTTCTACCCGTTGTCGTAATGCCTCAATTGTGACAATTGGCGAAGAGTACACCACGTTTTTCATGTGACAAGGTGCCCCATCATGAAGGTACCACATACTAGCTCTAGTCTCCAACGACACATTTTCACATAACTGGTACAGAATGTTCTTCAAAAAAATTAAATACTCCACCGCGTTTAATCGTGGAGGTAGAATGTATGACCCAATTATTTGACGATTAGAATGCCAGCCCAAACATTTATTGAAAATTGCTGCTGAAAACAATGCTCCGTAATGGCGTGCGGATTTCCTTCAGCCCAGATATGAGTATTGTGCATGTTAAAAATGCCCTCTCGTGTAAAACCAGCTTCGTCCGTTGCCATTAAAAAGTTTAGGAAGTTACGTTGATGTTCAATTTGCGTAAGCATCCATTCATAAAAGGCACGTCTTCGAGGTAAATCTTCTGGTTTTAGAAACTGTACGTTGTCTATGTGGTATGAATACAAAAGTTGTTCTTTAAATAATCTCCAAACGGTTGTAGAGGAAAGAGGAAATACCGCGACGAAGAGCAAATCTGCGAGTACTGCACCTAGGTCTTGCAGCGACGTTCTCTCACACAGCCTCTTCTACATTTTCAATCGCTTCCAGACGTTGTCTACCTCGATCACGAGCTGCAGCTTGGTACATTCCATAATCTCGAAGATGCTGGAATTGCGCGATTAGGGAATCTTTGCGTATAAATTCTCTGAGCTCTAAAAGCATTGCTCCACTGTTGGTAAAGTCAGGCATCGTGGTAAAGTAATTATGCCAACAAAACAAGAACAACAACGATGGAAGAAACAAAGAGAAACAACAACGAAACAAGAACAAGAGCAACAATAAACGATTGTAAACTAGTCAACAAATTAAAATACAAGTCTCTGCTTGAATTGTAGACATATTGAACTTGTCAATTTGACAATTTTCCTTGAATAAATTGTCATTGCAGCAATGCATTTTTGGTTTCTATGGTTTTTTGAATTTACAAAATTTCATGAGCGTATCGTACTTAGGGGAGATATAGGGGTAAAAAAATTCGGAACGTCTATTTGTTATCTAGAAAAGTTGTTTGTTTTGGTGAGATCTATTACTGGTTAAAATTTGTATTCATTTCTTAAACACCCTGTATAATGTAAAAGTAATATAATATTCAATGAATATTCTGTAGGTATCCATTTTTAACATAAAAGAAAATAACAATGTATAATATTTAAAAATAAAATTACTGTACAAAATGAAAAAAAGCATTTAGAAATAAAATTATCTATTTTCATTAAATCTGTTTGTCTCTGAATTCATCATAATTACAACAGTGATAATAATCGATAAAAATAATTATAATTTCACCTCATCAAACGTAATTAACTGTAATAGAAATTTTTTATTACACTAAAATATAATAAAAAGGAAACTTTATGGTAATTGTTCAAAGTTTAAAAGTAGAATAAAATATTTTTAAAGTGTAAATATTTAAAATAATAAAACATGTAATAATTTATTTAATAAAAACTAAATAAAACAGCTTTGTTGGTGTTTTAAATGATAAAAATAATTTCATTTCTACATCAAACAAGAAAAAACTATTCCTAGAATAAACACAATAAACAAAAGCTGAATTATCAACGTATTATTAATAAGAATTTAATATTTTTATCTAATCACCTTAAGTGTTTGAGAATGATTAAATAAAGTATTTTAAACAAAAAAGAAATAAAGAATTTTTTAAACCGAAATAATAACTTCCAGTTGTAAAAAATCACAAATTATTAATTTTTTATCTAATCACTAATGAGTTTTATTAATTATATCTGGTTATTACACATTCGTGTTTCACTTACCACTTTGATAAAATCGTCGCCTCCTTATTATACTGTATCCAAGCACTAAATTGTTCATAAGTGACCCGATCTTGTCCCACAGGAAACAACGAAAGCATCGTTCTCTCCCACAGGAGATTAGGCCTGTTTGGTTTATCAGGTGGTAGAGTCCCTTCGGTTTGTAACGCATTATAAAACTCGTTTCTTGTAATATGCGTTCCCGAATCATTGCAATACAACGTAAACAGGAACCGAATCTTCTCGTCCTGCTTGCCTTTGGTGAGCAGGACGAGACCGCAGATGAGGTCCTTGAGGGCGATGCCCCTGGGCGTGCCCCCGCATGCTGTGTACAACCATTCGGCGATGGCGAGGGGCACACCGTCCCCCAGCACGTGCAATATAAAACTCTGCTTGCTTAACAGTTGGTTGCCGCCACTGAGACGCTTAAACGCCTCGCATATCCTTTTGAACTCCTCATCGGACACTGAAATAAATTAAATAATTGGCAGAGGGAATTTTTTTTGGGTTAAGTATTAATTAACGTTGCTAGTTAACAACAATAATATTTACGTAGTTATGTCACATGATGTAATGAAAATGACAGGTGAGTTTATTTTCAATGAAGGAATTTTATACGTACTTCGTTTAACGGCATCCTCGTATGGTAAACACGACCTTTTCGAGTCCTTTGCACCCATTTTCACAATTTTACACAATCTTCCAACATTTTAACAATAATTTTTAACGAACGACACGATCAACACGACTTGACTGATACTTTGACATTTGACTAGTTACTTTTAGGTTTGTTTGGTTGGTAACAAACGCTTGCGTCTAGAGACAGTGCGCAAGATATAATCTTGATGCTCGCGCTTTTCAAAAAAAGTAGAGTTAAATGAAGATAAATTAAAAATTATAATTTTTTTTTTACTCAAAACCTTTTTCTAGACCTTCATTTAGATATCCAAAATATATTCCCAAAAAAGACTAGATTTGAACCGTGAATTTCGACTTTTTATTTAGAGAGAAGGGAGCGATTTTAAGTTTTTTGCAAATTACTCAAAAATTATCAATTTGGGTGGGTTTCTCTTATTAAAAATAATTTACTGTTTATATTATTTGTCCAAAAATTAAAAATTCACCACCGTTGGTCACTTTTGTCACTTTTATATATTTACTTTTTTTCTCTTTGTTATTTTTTTGGTGTTTTTCTTTTTTTTTCCTTTTTTTTTATTTTTTTCTTTTTTTTGAGATTATTTATTTACGGAAATTTTTTTTACATTTTACTTTTACACTTACATTTTTAACACAGTCCTGCACCTGCTTTAAAAATTATTATAAAAAAAAATTATGTTTTCTTTACTTTTTTTTTCGTCTTTCATTTTTTTTTTCCTTTTTTCTCCTCTTTTCTTCTTTACTTTTTTCCCTTTTTTCTACATTAAGTTTTCTGTTTTTTCATTTTATTCTTCCTTTCTTTTCGTTGTCCTTTTTTCCTCTTTTCATATTCTTTTTCCAATTTTTTTTTCTTTATTTTTCTTTTCTTCATTTTTTTTCTTGTTCTTTGCTACTTTGCTTTTTTTCTTCATTTCTTTTTTCTTTCTTTTCTTCTTTTTTCTCTTTTTTTCTTCTTTTCTTTCTTTCTTTTTTCTATTTTTCCCTTTTTTCCCTTTTTTTCTTCTTTCTTCTTTTTTCCCTCTTTTATCTGTTTTTTCTTTTTCCATTTTTTCTTTTTTTCTATTCTTTTTTTTATCCTTTACCTTTTATTTTTTCTTCCCTTCATCTTATTTTTTCCTTTCTTCATTTCTTCCTTTCTTCCTTTCTTCCTTTCTTCCTTTCTTCCTTTCTTCCTTTCTTCCTTTCTTCCTTTCTTCTTTTCTTCCTTTCTTCATCTCCCCTTTCTTCATTTCTTCCTTTTTCCTTTCTTCCTTTCTTCCTTTCTTCCTTTCTTCCTTTCTTCCTTTCTTCCTTTCTCCCCTTTTCCTTTCTCTCTTTCTTCCTTTTTTTCTTTCTTCCTTTCTTCTTTTCTTCTTTTCTCCCTTTCTTCCTTTTTCCCTCTCATCTTTTCTTTCTTTCTTTCTTCTTTTATCCTTCATCTTATCTTTCTTCTTTTCTTTCCTCATTTTTTCTTCCTTTTTTCCTTTTCATACCTTCCTTTCTTTATTTTTTCTTTCTTTTTTCCTTCCTTTCTCCCTCCTTTTTTTCCTTTCTTCCTTTCTTCCTTTGTTCCTTTCTTCCTTTCCTTTTTCTTTCTTTCTTCCTTTCTGCCTTTCTTTCTTTCTTTCTTTCCCCCTTTTTCCCTTTCTTCCTTTCTGCCTTTCTTCTTTTCTCCCTTTCTTCCTTTCTTCCTTTTTTTTCATTTTTTCTTTCTTCCTTTTTTTCTTTCTTCCTTTCATCCTTTCTTCTTTCGCCCCTTCCTCTTTTTCTTCCATTCTTCCTGGATCTTTTCTTCCTTCATTCTATTTTTCTTCTTTTCGTCTTTTCTATTTTCTTCTTTCCTCTTTTTTTCTTCCTTTCTTCCTTTTTTTCTTCCTTCTTTTTTGCTTCCATTCATCTTTTCTTTATTCCTTTCTTCCTTTCTTCCTTCCTTCCTTTCTTTTCTTTCCTTCTTTCTTCCTTCCTTCCTTCCTTTCTTTTTTATTCTCTCCCTTTATTCCTTTTTCTCTTTTCTCCTTTTTTCTTTTCTTCTTCTATAATTTTATAATTTTATAATTTTATAATTTTATTTTATAATTTTATAATTTTATAATTTTATAATTTTATAATTTTATAATTTTATAATTTTATAATTTTATAATTTTATAATTTTATAATTTTATAATTTTATAATTTTATAATTTTATAATTTTATAATTTTATAATTTTATAATTTTATAATTTTATAATTTTATAATTTTATAATTTTATAATTTTATAATTTTATAATTTTATAATTTTATAATTTTATAATTTTATAATTTTATAATTTTATAATTTTATAATTTTATAATTTTATAATTTTATAATTTTATAATTTTATAATTTTATAATTTTATAATTTTATAATTTTATATTTTATAATTTTATAATTTTATAATTTTATAATTTTATAATTATTTTTAATAATAATTTTCTTCTCTTTTTATTTTCTTTGTTTCTTTTTTTCTTCTTTTCTGCTTCCTTTCTTCTTCTTTTTTCTTCTGTCTTCTTTTTTACTTCTTCTTTATATTTTGCTTGTTTTTCTTTATTTTATTTTTGTTTTTTCTTCTTTTTCTTCATCTTCATTTTCTTTTTCTTCTTTATATTCAAATATTTGTCGTTTAAACTCAAGTTAAAACCGTTTTTTTTTTATTTAAAAAAGCGCGAGCGCACATCAAGAGCATATCTTGCCTCCTGTCTCTAGAAGTCTAGACACAAACATTACTAACATTTGGTACAGAAATTCAAAATACATACAAAAACACTTCTGTAATTAACGCAATTTATTAAAACAAACCAAAATCTGTTATTATTTCACCCTAAAACTCCAGTTCAATTTCCAGTTTTGTGTGTTTTTAAATAAATAATTTGGTACTTTTTGTTTGTCTAAGTTGGTAGTGTTCGAAAATGGCCGAAGTGTGCCGATAACTAATCAATGAAGGTGTGTGTCTAAACAATCTAATTTTTGTCAAAAAACAGTCCTTGAACAAATAAAATTTCTTGTAAATTGTTCAGGTTTTTCGAATGAATAAAATGTCACGTTGAAATCAAACCGGCATTCACTTTTGGTACAAGATGTCTTTGCCTACAAGTATGGGGCTGTCGAAGCTGAAAAAGAAGCACTTCAGAGTAAAACATCAAAAAGTCAAGCTTTTCAGAGCAAATGAGCCGTTTTTGTCGGTTTTTATGTGGGGAATTAATCATACTGTATGTATAACAAAAAAAATTTAGTACAAATTCTAATAAGTTTGTTTTAGATTAATGAATTGATGCATGTCACTATCCCTGTTATGCTTTTTCCTGATGATTTTCGGGCATATTCCAAAATTAAAATTGATAATCATCTGTTTAATAAGTATGTCAAGTTGAGATTTATAAAAGACAGTTAAAAAAAATGTTTTTTTAGAGAGAATATGTCGTCACATTTTAAGGTTAAGGAATATTGTCCTTTGGTCTTTAGGAATATCAGGGAAAGGTTTGGAATTGATGATCTAGACTATAAAGAATCTTTAACAAGGTAAATTGATTTGTAAAGAAATTGTTTGTACTGTTAATCAGTTTCTTTGATAAGTTTCAAACAAAAAAGACATAAATCATGTTTTTTGTGTTCATATTGTTCTTACGTCATGTTTATTTTATGCATGTTTGTAACATTGAGTACACTAATGCATTAAGTAATGGTATGATGCATGTAAAACCGATTATTTTTTTATGCCGCAAGTGATTTAACAATTTTTATTATTCATTTTTGCGCATTATTCAGTCAGATATGTTAGTACACTTGCCATACGACTCATTCTTCATTTGTCTGTATGAACAATTTATAAATTATAACTTCTTAAACCAATAATAATGTACAGCACATTTCAATCTGGCAGAAGTTACTAGATCTAGTAATTTTTGGGGTGACAACAATTGTAGCTAACCGGATTTAGTAACATTTATTTTTGGTTGTCAAAACAGATTTTAATGTTTTCTGGTGAATATTGTTTCCAGTTTTTGTTTTAAATTTACAATCACAATAATATTAAGCTATTTTGAAGAAAATTTGGGAGGTGAAAGCAACAATTATATAATTATTTAGTAACAGATACCGATTTGGGTGTCGTATTAGCCAGTTCAATACCTAAAATGCATTCGTAAAGTACTAGTGCAATTTAGTTTTTTTGGGTTGGTAACACGCTTTAGCTGGAATGAAACGTCATTCGTGACGTCATTCGTGACGTTTCAACGGTTATGTCAGCGTTGAGATTATAATAATTTTATTCGAATAAATTTTGTTACACTTGATGACCAGTATTCCTCGCCAAGGTGTTTTTGTGTGTGTGTCCTTATTAACCTATAAAACATTCGAAAATGGGATGGACAAGCAGCGGTTATAATGAGGAAACTTCAACTTTTTTTGAGTTTAGAACAGCTTTAAAATGAAACAACTTTCAGACACTATTTTGACGATTTACAACCCCCATTTCAAGAGCATTCCTACGTGACTAAAAGAAAAAATCGTAATAAAATGATGGCAAAAGTAGTTGTTTCGTAAAATTTGCGTTAAATAATATCTGTTGTGTTCGTCTGAATTTACAAATTGGTGACGTGAATCGATATTATTAAATGACTAATTAGACTCGTGCTTTAAAACTTACTATTACATATTATAAATTTTCCTGGTTTTTAGGTCACAACCCTTGCCAGACGACTCTAGTGGAAAGAGTGGAGCAAAATTCTACCAAAGCTTTGACAAATTATTTATCATAAAAACTCTAACTTCAGAAGAAGTCGAAAGAATGCATTCGTTCCTCAAACATTATCATCCGGTATAATCTCGAAATTCGTATTTAAAATCTTATTTAAGTAAATTTTGTAGTATATCGTTGAAAGGCATGGCAAAACTCTATTGCCTCAGTATTTAGGAATGTACCGTTTAACAGTCGATAATCAAGAACACTACATAGTTGTAACACGAAATGTATTTTCAAATCATTTAAACATTCATCGAAAATTCGATTTAAAAGGATCAACAGTTGATCGAGAAGCATCTGAAAAAGAACGTGAAAAAGATTTACCAACGCTCAAAGATAACGATTTCGTCAACGAACAAATGAAAGTCTATATTGGTGAAGAAGCAAAACAGAAATTAATGGATACATTAACAGCAGATGTGGAGTTTTTGACCAAGTTGCATTTGATGGATTATAGTCTTCTTTTAGGTAAGTTTTACAAGCATCAAAAGAAAGTGAGAGAAATAAATATTTAGGAATCCATGAGGTTGAAAGAGGTGAACAAGAAATGGCAAGGGAGAGAGAATTAGAGTCAGAAAATGCCGGTCAAGAATCGGATGAAAGTGAGAGTGGATCAGGATTAGAAAGTCGAAATTTTGGATTTAATACACCGCCGGATTCGCCCAATGCACTTGCTCAATTTATGCGAGAACATAGTTTACAATACGAAGGTAAGACTATTTTTACCAACCTAGAAGTTTAATAAATTTTCACCGACTATATTATACAAAATTTAATTCTCTATTTTTTTGCGACTTTAAACGTTTGCGCAGCGCTTTAAGTAAAGGTAGCGCTACACAAATTTAAAATTTACTCGTTGAAGAGGAGTGATAGAATACCCACGGGTTAATGCACCGTGGGTAGCGGTTTCAGGAAGGAGGAAGCCCCTGGGTTGATGCACCAGGGGGAGATGGGGAAAAAGTTTTTTTAGCGATATTTTGTGACTAAATTTTTTTTTTGTTTTAGGTGGTATAATTCCCGAACTGGATATCTATGCCATCCCCAGTTGCGAATCAGCCCCAGTAAAAGAGATCTACTTTATTGCCATAATCGACGTACTTACCCATTACGGTGTGAAGAAACAAGCAGCTAAAGCTGCTAAAACAGTAAAATACGGTTCAAACGTCGATGGTATAAGTACCTGCGATCCCGAACAGTATGGCAAACGATTTATCGATTTCATAAGTAAAGCAATCGAATAAATATGAAGGGGGAAACAAGTTTTGCTTTAATTTTCTCGTTATGTTGATAATTGTAAATATTATATTTTAGATATGTACATAAATAATGTGATGAAGATCAGTTTTTAAGTTGTTGATAGTCAATTCAAATGCAGTTATCTTACTGGCACACTGCATGATTTTTTTTTGTTTTTTGGAGAAATGTCAATGTTTTATTAGCAGTATTATAAGGCCCCCCAGTTTTTCATTAGAACAAAATCAAAAAATCAATGTATTAAGTGGTTAAATGGGAACGAATTTATTAGGTTTTTTCGAAAACTTTTGGCTTGACTGATTAGATTTCGCCGATATCTAGATCTATTTTTAAGGCTTCTCAAAGTTTCATTTGTGGAAATGGATTGTTTTTGGTTAAGACAATAATTACTTGTCTCAAAAAAAAGAACGTAATATCTTAATACGGTTTTTTACACTTTTTATATAAAGTTTTTACTACTTTTAAATAAATTTCTTCTGTCTGCTGACTGCGCCGGTTTTTGATGGTATACGAATTATTGGGATTAGTTTTTTTGCCAAATGAGCTTTAATATCTATACTTGTTATTTTGTATTTAAATTTTATATCTAGTCTATGTTATTATTGATTATTGCTATGGTAATACATACTTCGTAATAAATTTTCACTATCAGTATATTTAAGGTAACTTGTCTTTATATGTATCTGCTGTGTTTTTTTCATAATAAATTAAATAAAAAAAATACACTTTCAGTAGTAGGAGTAATGAAATTACAACACGACACCAAGCAGAGTATCTAATTAATTAAACATAGTTTTTAATTCTACAATATGTTTCAAATGTTTGGAATAGTTAGAATCTGGATTAGATTTTATAAAATTATCAATCTCTTTAAGATCATTACAAGTTAAATTAGGTAAGTAAAAAAATATACTTATAAAATTTCTTTGTGCCATTTCTAGATTTGATGTTTCCGTTATTTCCAAAGTTGGTAAGTTACCTAAAAGAAAATGAACAAATTATTCAATACAATAATTAAAATAAAAACTTACATAATATAACAGATAATGATTTTTTTACACCCTCCTGTACAACTTTTTGGCCTTTTTTACACAAATTTAAAATTACATTAATTAGTTTGAGTGATACTTGTTTTCTGCAAAGAAATTCAGGCAGTTTTTCAGTCCATGATTGGTATTTTTCAAATCTGAAAGTGAAAGAACAATAATAATTTAAAAAATCAACAATTTCTATACTAAGCTAGCTCTAGGATGTAACATTAAGTAGGTTAAGTGATTTTATGCTATATATTCACAATTTCAAATTTACATAATCAACTACATAATTAAAAATAAAAAAATACCTTGAACATGTTAGTACTTCCAAAAGCTCACTTTTTTGACATTCTGGAATTCTTTTATCACTGTAGAATAATACAATATTTTGCATAATTTCACTTTCAATTATTCCAAGTTTTTGACACATATTTCCTGGTTTCAGAAAAATTTCTTTCAGTATTTTAATTAAATAGTTGTAAGAAGAGGGAGACAAATTTCGTGTAGATTTCAAACAATCTAAAAGAAATGGTGTAACACAATATTTTTATCATATATAAATTGCATTAAAATTTAAAAAAAATGTATATTGTATTTTAAAATAATCGCTAATCTAGAAGCTGACGCCACTCTATTCTCGAGCTTTCTTTCTATAAGCCGAAGCGTGAAAAACAACGAAGAGAACAGAAAGATAAGCAAAGAAAAGAACAAAAGAAGATTCTAAAAAGAAAACATGAAAAACGACTCTTGAAAAAGGAAGAACAAGAAAAATGACAAGTAAAAGATTCTGGAAGAGCAAAAAAAATTTGAAAAAAAAAGAACTAAGCAAGAATTTTTCCTTGCCTTTTTTGCTTGGTTTCTTCAGAATTTTCATTCAATCTTCTTTTTCTTCAATCCAGATATAAGAATAAGGCAAGAATTTTGTACTTTACCAGAAAGCGTTTTTCTAGAAGCTTCCTTTGTTCTTCCTTTTTGCCAGTCTTAGCTTAGTTAAATACAAAATTCTTGCCTTATTCTTATATTCTGTATTGAAGAAAAAGAAGAGTGAATGAAAATTCTAAAGAAACCAAGCAAAAAAGGCAAGAAAAAATTCTGAAAGAACAAAGGATGAAGTAGAAGAGCTTGAAACATCATACATAAATTGCATTAAGATTTACAAAAAAAAAAAATGTAATATTCATATTGTATTTCAAAGTAATCGCGAATTCTAGAAGCTGACGCCACTCTATTCTCGAGCTTTCTTTCTATAAGCCGATGCATGAAAAACGACGAAGAAAATAGAAAGATAAGTAAAAAAATAAGTTCCAGAAGAACAAAAGAAGATTCTAAATAAAAAAAAACATGAAAAACGACTCTTGGAAAAAGAAGAACAAGAAAAATGACGTGTAAAAGATTCTGGAAGAACAAAAAGAATTTGAAAAAAAAAGAACTAAGCTAAGACTGGCAAAAAGGAAGAACAAAAGAAGCTTCTAGAAACATGCTTTCTAAGACTGGTAAAATGCCTTATTCTTCCTTTTTGCTTCATCTTGCCTTGTCAAAAAGAACCTCTCTGGATGAACAACTCAGCCTGTCCATAAAGAAAGTTTCTCGGGAGAATAGACCTGTTTAAATGAAAGACGTAGATTGAAGAAAAAGAAGAGTGAATGAAAATTCTGAAGAAACCAAGCAGAAAAAGGCAAGGAAAAATTCTGGAAGAACAAGAGATGAAGTAGAAGAACTTGAAACACCACATAAATTGCTTTAAAATTTAAAATGCATATTGTATTTTAAAATAATCGCGAATTCTAGAAGCCGACGTCACTCTATTCTCGAGCTTTCTATAAGTGGAAGCGGGAAAAACGACGAAGAAAATAGAAAGATAAGCAAAGAAAAGTTCTAAAAGAACAAAAGTAGATTCTAAATAAAAAAAACATGAAAAACGTCTCTTGGAAAAAGAAGAACGAGAACAAAAAGAAACAAAGAAAAAAGAACTAAGCTAAAACGGGCAAAAAGGAAGAATAAAGGAAGCTTCTAGAAAAACGCTTTCTAAGACTGGTAAAGTACAAAATTTTTGCCTTATTCTTCCTTTTTGCTTCTTCTTCTTGCCTTGTCAAGAAGAACCTTTCTAGACAAACAACTCAGCCTGTGAAAATTGTGTCCATAAAGAAAGTTTCTCGGGAGAATAGACCTGTTAGAATAACAAAGATTGAAAGACGTAGATTGAAGAAAAGGAAGAGTGAATGAAAATTCTGGAGAAACCAAGCAAAAAAAGGCAAGGAAAAATTCTGGAAGAACAAAAGATGAAGAAGAAGAGCTTGAAACATCATACATAAATTGCATTAAAATTTTAAAAAAATATAAAATGTATATTTTAAAATAATCGCGAATTCTAGAAGCTCCAGAAGAACACCACTCTATTCTCGAGCTTTCTTTCTATAAACCGAAGTATGAAAAACGAAGAAAATAGAAAGATAAGCAAAGAAAAGTTCTAAAAGAACAAAAGAAGATTCTAAATAAAAAAAAAACATGAAAAACGACTCTTGGAAAAGGAAGAACAAGAAAAATGACCTGTAAAAGATTCTGGAAGAACAAAAAGAATTAAAAAAAAAGAACTAAGCTAAGACTGGCAAAAAGGAAGACCAAAGGAAGCTTCTAGAAAAATGCTTTCTAAGAAGGTACAGTACAAAACTCTTGCCTTATTCTTCCTTTTTGCTTCTTCTTATCTTGTCGAGAAGAACCTCTCTAGATGAACAACACAGCCTGTGCAAACTGTCCCCATAAAAAAAGTTTCTCGGGATAATAGGTCTGTTAGAATAACAAAGAATGAAAGACGAAGATTGAATAAAAAGAAGAGTGAATGAAAATTCCGAAGAAACCAAGCAGAAGAAGGTAAGGAAAAATTCTGGAAGAACAAAAAATGAAGTAAAAGAGCTTGAATAAGTGGAAGCGTGAAAAACGACGAAGAAAATAGAAAGATAGGCAAAAAAAAGTTCTAGAAGAACAAAAAAAAAGGTTCTAAAAAAAACATGAGAAACGACTCTTGGAAAAGGAAGAACAAGATAAATGACGTGTAAAAGATTCTGGAAGAACAAAAAAAAAATAACTAAGCTAAGACTTGCAAAAAGGAAGCTTCAAGAAAAACGCTTTCTAAGACTGGTAAAGTACAAATTCTTGCCTTATTCTTCCTTTTTGCTTCTTCTTCTTGCCTTATCAAGAAGAACCTCTCTAGACAAACAACTCAGCTTGTGCAAACTGTGCCCATAAATAAAGTTTCTGAGAGAATAGGTCTGTTAGAACAACAAAGAATGAAAGACAAAGATTGAAGAAAAAGAAGAGTGAATGAAAATTCTGAAGAAACCAAGCAAAAAAAGGCAAGGAAAAATTGTGGAAGAACAAAAGATGAACTAGAAGAGTAATAAGAGTTAAGAAAGATTCTAAAGAAGCATGGAAATGGATAAACAAAATTCGTATGGAAAAAAAAAGAACAAATAAAAGATAAATCGCAACAAATCCAATTTGAAGTCACATTACAAAAGACTTTTTTTTTAATTTTCGTATTTTAAGCAAGTAGTATGGTACAGATAAATAAAAAATCTACCAAATCACACCAAATATTTTTTGTAGGTGACGCGCGTTTCGGCAACGATGTTTCTCAGGTGAAACTAAAGACTACTTACTGTTTACATACGTTGAAAGGCTATTTGTTCTTGGTTTATTTCTCGGATTTAAATTAATTCTCAACGTAATAAAGACATAAATAGTAATCAAATTTTCCTCCAAACAGTTTTGATCATAATGAAGTGTAAAAGATTTTGAAAAGTCTTTAATAATTTCAAAATTATTTTTTCTGTTGTGAATATACGGAAAATTATTTAATAAATGATCCAGAAACATTACTGATTTATTATTAGAAAAAATAATAACCTGAAAATAGCTATTATAATGACTTTTCAACTACTCCCAATAAACAGAAGCATAAAAATAATTGCAGATACAACAAACATTTAACGTCCTTTTCTCGGAACCATTAAAAGATGTAAGCAAACTCTGCCAAGGTCATTGTGAAATATGAAAGTGTTTACCCTTATAAATCAAGTTTTATGATTTATTTCATGTCTGCGGTAACTATTTTTATGCTTGTTTATTGGGAGTACTTAAAAAGTTTCGTTAAACTATATAAAGTTGGCAACATTGCGGCCAAATTTACTTACGTTATCACAAATCTGTAAATATTTATGCAACAAAAATAAAATATTCACAATACAACTGAAAACAGCAACTGACTCTTCAGTTGGTAGAACTGTCGGTTCTCCTGAAACACTTTTCTTTGTTTTTTCAGGCACAACTTCAATCCAAATTTCGTGTAAAAGTTGTGTCAAATTCTCAATTTGTGTATCAAACTCGTGTGTTGTTCTTTCAGTGCTGCCAATACAACATTCATACTGTTTTATATCTTTAAAAAGTGGGACAAAAACAGTGTTTTGAGCTTGTATAAAATTGAAATTATCTGAAACTTTTTGATTTTTCTCACTTGTCATTTGTATTAGAGCATTCAAAATGCCATAAAGTCGAGTTAAGACTTTAATTCTCCATTTAACACTTGAGACTTTTCCTTCTAGATTCAAACTGAGGCTTCTTTCTGTCCCAAAATTGTTTTTTGACTTTGATATTAAAGTCAGAAAAGTCGGAAAGATAGAATCAAAATTTTCAGCTACTAACAAACTCTGATTTTCTAAAAGAGCATCAAGTAAAAGAAGGGAATCTTCTTGGATTTGTTTGTTAATATTAGTCATTGCACATTTTAAATTTGTTAGAATGTAATTGAAAAAGGGACGAATTGTTGAACAAGAACCCTAAAATTTCAGTATAAAAAACAACAAACACTAAAATTGTTTATTACTTTTTCCAGAAGTGCATGAAGTAATTTTATTGCGTGTCTTCGTACTTTACGTTCCCTATCTTGTATTAAACCACTTACATTTTGTAAAATCAGTGATAAATGAATTTGTAAAGCCCCCAAAGAATGTGAAACTATCACTTCTTTTAGGTCAACACAAGCTTCGATTTTTACAGATTCATTGTAGTGTTTCAGCTTTGAAACTAATTCCTGTTTGATACAATTTAATTAAATTTAATTAATTTTAAATTGAGTTGTACTCACATCAATGTTTGCCTTCTTTTTGCTCAATAATCCCTCACCTTGTCTTTCTTTGAGCTGTTCTTGTAAGACAATTGGTCGTATTTTAAAAGCAGTCTTTGTGACATTTTGACCTTTTGGTAAAAACTTTGTTTTAGTTTTGATGTGGACTTTGCTTTTTTCTGATTTTAATTTCTTAGAATGTCGGTGATTCTTTCCCATTTTCGTTTCTGAAAAAGTGAGGTTAATCACGTTGTAACTATAAAGAACGTCCTTGGGCAAAACGAGTCTACCGCGCAATGTCTAGAACGCACAATGTCTGAAAAAATCAAAAATGGCGTCGTTCCCGCCAAGCTACAATATTTTGACATTTTTTCAAAAAGTCTCTAAAATTTTGTGTTTGATGATTAAAATACGCGATAATACATATTTAATAATGTTGAAAAAGAATGAAGATAAAATGTTATTTTTATTTATTTATTAGTAGCATAAAGCTTGAAAATGATGTACTTACTTACAAAACAGCAAAATATGCATGCAATTATGCACAAAAAAAAACGAAATATGCACTAAAAAAGTAAAAAATAGGTTTTTATGAATTTTTAAAGTTCGAAACTGTTTAGTTGCACAATTTTAAATTTTACACAAGTTTGTTACGTGCGACTACTCTTTTGGTTAGAATATACGATAATAATAATAATAAATTATTAATCATTTTCGTAAACACACTTTTAATGTTTCAATCATTAAAATCACAAAGAGAAAATATTAATAAAAAGGCATCCTTAACTTTGTTAATCTCTGCTTTTTTAATTAAGTATCTCAAAATTTAAAAAAAAATTAAGAGTAGAAGTTAAATTTTAATCTAATTTTTTTTGTAAATCAAAAGCATTTTTATATTGTAATTTGTTTAAATTTACGTGATTAATTATCTTCTCTAACTCAAGTTAGGTATTTGCCTTTGTGTTTAGTCACACTTTTTAATTTAATTTAATTTAATTCGAGGTTTAGAGAACTGTGTCTCTTTTATAATTGTGGCTAATTTGTTTAATTTATCAAATAGCTTAGACATTATTGTTTTATATGAAATAAAAATTTAAATAATTTAGAAAAAGACTAGGTACGTTATAGCCAAAATAAAATTTTAATTTTGAGTTTCTACGATTTAACGCAGAACAGTCGGTCCGCCATGATATAAAGGACACACCGAGAGGCGTGGAAATATCGGAATAACCGCGCCTTCCGTGGTGACGTTTCAAGCATGGCGGACCGAATGTCGCCCGTTTAATCGTACTCGCTTACCTTTTAATTATTATTTTTTATTAATTTATGTTTATTATTAATTAATTATGGCACATTGTGTAATTTTTGAATTTTTTATAATCTCAATTACAACACCAGTGAAGTTGACGGATTTCAGAAAAAATGAACAAAATGCAAAAGAAGTTAAAAAAATCATTTGCAAATTAATCGATTGTTATCTATTAGATTTAGTAGAAGATGTAGTCTCCTTATTTTTATTTTTTTCAACATTTTTTTATTTCTATACATACTTGGGTACCTAACAACTTATTAAATATTGCTTGTGTAAATACATAGATACGTCTTTAAATTGATTTTTTTATTAGCTTGTTGTTACAAGTTACAATAAATATAGCAAAACCGGTTTCGGGTTTTAAAACTCCTTCTTCAGTTATCTAACTTTGTGTGTCTTAATTTTTATATTTTAACTCTAATAAACAATCAGCTTACAGACAAAGTACTTTGTCGTTTTTTTTTGTACCTATAATATTGTTGCGACTATGGGTAATTTAAACTAGCAGCCTGAATTTTAAAACAAAAATTTATTTACTAAAATTAATAATTACACGACAAAATTACTTAATTAACCACAGTAAATGTCAGAGCAATACAAGCTTTTTCGTTGTTCTGTCCACTGTCGTCGTTCGCACTTCACTAGCTGACTTGTCAGGTTTACACTATTCGACTGCCCAGTCAGTCTCCTTCTTTGTATAATGATTAGTCTACCTTCTAGAATTATTTGGAAGCATATCCTTCCAAACTATTATCTAACGATAAATCAACCGATTAATTATCGTTTGGTATTATTGTCGCTAGCATATTCACCACTTTTTAACTTAAGTCGTCATCTCTAAATTGTTGCAAGAACGCTTTAGCTGAAGAATAATTAAAAAATAAAAAACAACATAAAGATCAGAATAGTAATGTTTAGCAAGGAAAATATAAAAAAAAGAGATTAAGAGATAGAAAAAGGCAAAAATCAAAAATAAGAAAAAAATCAAAAACCTGAGTAAAGCGACAGCTTTTGTTAGATTATACAACTTGTTTTTTTTATCAACACCAGCACATTCAGAATAGCATCAAAATAGGCCTTCCCTGCGATTTAAAATTACCAAAATAAAAATAAACCGTAGATCGGGAATCAAATGCACTATTGGGGTAAGGAATGCAGTCTAAGATCTTTTAACTGTTTTTAAATCAAAAATCAAATTTTATTTTAAATATAAGACATATTTAAAAGTGCTTAGATAGAATAATAAATTTATTAATAATATAATTTAATTTCTATAAAACATTAAATGATAATACATTGCTTGATTGAAACTTTCAGATATAATAATAAACGATAAACATTTATTTATATAAATAAATCATAGATACAGATAAACATGGAATTGAACATCTTTCAAAATTTAACAACTTAAGAAAAATATTTATTTTTCTTTTAATAAACCTACAACAAAAAAAAATCCAAATAAAGTACATTTCGATTTAAAGCAAAGTCGACTCTTAGTACTTATTGTCATCTGACCGACTTTAGTGCGTCCATGTTTTTGTGCAACATTTTCAAAATATATTATTATCTTCCCTATGATCATCCTTGAACTCCTATATTTTGACTTTTTAATGTTGTTCTTTAGTTATGTTTTTCAAATTCTATATAATAATAAAATTTATTTGAAATTGTTGAAGGTATGTTTACGTTTTTTCTATTTAATTATCCATAAACTGATTATTAATTTCGAACAATTTTTAGGTTATGTAAATTAATTTTTTTAACTAAAATGAATAGACTCTCTTTTTAAGTGCGAGAAAAGTAATTTGGATGTATATATTTGCAAATACTGTGAATACAAAACAAGTGCAGCAATTTCTTTTTGTGATCATTTTCAAATATTTCATGCAAAAAATAAGAAAAAACCATTTGTATCTGCTGGAGTGTCTTGTTTGTGTTGTCTCTACAAAAATTGCAATTTTTCAACATTTTCATTATTAATATTATCCAAACATAATTTGAATTGTCAGCGCAATGTTAAAAATCAATGTCCTTTTTACTCACATCAAGCAGCTATCAAATCCAGAACAAGTCTACTTCTGTACGAATTACATGTTCTACACACTTTTTCCAGCTGACGCTCGAAATTTCTGCTACTTCGTCCTTAATCAGTTCGATTGTACCACAACTAAATTTCGGAGAGGTGTTGTTCTTCGTAGCTCCCCCCATATCATCTCAGTCGGATTAAAATTGTAAGGATAACGGTGAAGACGAATAACTTTAAATTCACGTAGGTACTCTGGCCATAATGTCGATAGTATATTTTTTTCAAAAGTTGTTGTCTTCAAAACCTCTAACAACTGGTTTTTTTGTATATAATACTTCAAAAAAGAGATCATTTGAATAAAGAAATTCTTGTATTTCTTCTTTTCTTGAAGAACTATTAGAAATTTTTTCTGCTTGAGCGGAATGGTAACTTGCATTGTCCATCACGATGACACTATTTTTTGGTAGGTATATTAGGAAGCAATTTTTCTAAAAACCAATTTCCAAAAATATTGGCCGACATATTTTCGTGGTAATCTACTTTAGCTTCTTTGACATCTTTCGCAGAAAGTAGCAAAGCATTGTTTACCCAATTGTTTAGCTTCAGATCCCGCATGTAAAATTATAATGGGTTTTCCTCTTGAGGGTGGTACATCTATGCAACATTTTTTGCTATTATCAGTCCATCCTTTCTTGACGGTGTCGTGACTATCAAACCAAGTTTCATCTAGATATATGTATGATAGGCACATTATCTGAACGTATTTGATACATTTCTTTTAAATATTTTGTCCTCTATTCTGAGATTTTCTTTGATTCCATCAAAACCTGCCTCTTGTTAATTGCTTAAAAAAAATTCGATTTTTCGCAGAAACTTTCGTAAACTTTCTTGAGAACACTTAATCTCCAAAATGCTTTGAACTTGCTGGTGCAATGTTTTGATTGTTATAACAATGTTTTTGTCATATGCCTCATACCTATATCATCCTCCTTATTGATTCTGCATGATGTTTTTCAAATAGAGAATTTGCATTATTTTTTCTGACTTTTTTCTCTTCAATTCCTTTCACAACTATGTCACGTACAGTCGCATAAGATGTTTTAGTCAAGTCAGAAGTTTTTTTTATGGCCCCAGATTCATCTTCCAATGATAGTAGCGGCAAATGTCTACAACGGTGTTTTCTGCCATCTGAAGTAATAGGCTGATCATTAAGGCTGGGCGATACCTGTTTTTAGGTATCGGATATCCATACTTGCAAAGTATCGATAGGTACTTGCCAAAGTATCGTAAGTATCGAGGTATCGGGAAGTATCGAGGAATCGGAGGTATCGCGGTATCGGAAGTGTCGGAAGTATCGAGGTATAGGAAGTATCGAGTGGCGATAAATAAATATCGCATCAAATAGCTTGTGAATTTGTTTGTTTTCATCAAAAGAGCTTGTGTTTTAAACATCCAAAGCACTCTGAATAGGATATTCATTTAAGCCACTCTTTATCAGGGTATCGCAGGTATCGAAGTATCGGAGATATCGGAGGTATCGGGGTATCAATACCTCGGTATCGGTGTAGTATACCTGAGCAGGTATCGATACCTTCTGTAAGTATCGATACTTTTCCCAGCCCTACTGATCATCGTGGCCGTCGTCATTGCTGTCGATGTCGCCGTCGCTTTCAATTTCAACGTTGTCGTCGTTGTTGAACTACTCTCCATCAACCTCGGATCAAGGTCTCCACATCTTAAAGATGTAAAAAACTGGAAATTAAAATACATAAAATATTTACTGATTAACAAGTTCTAATCATACACATCTTCACAAAAAAGACTGTAGATGAAGTCTTAAGAAAGACTGTTTTGTAACTGCCACTTGCAAATTAGTAAAAGAAGTTAAAGAACACAAACGAAAAGACCGGAACACTCCAAAAGACGACAGAAATTTGTTTTACAAAATTAGCATCAGAGTATTTATAAAGGATTTATTTACTATCTATTTAATATCTATTGCTACCTGCTTATTTACCATCTATGCCACGAAATTCTCTAATCGATCTTGGAAATACGGAAATACTATTAGAATTCATAATCCTATACTTACATAAGTTCTAAGAAAATAGGTAGATACGTGTTTGTTTAAATATTGGCCGCTTTCTAATAAGTCTTCTTCAGTTGAACTCTCTGTCTGCACCTAATAAGATTAAGAAGTTACTTTTAGTTATTTCATTGGTATTTTAAATAGTGGTAGTGGTACATTGTACAGCCATTTTATTTGTTAAAATCGGACGGTAAATAACGATGTCACAAATTTTTCGGTCTTGCTAATATGACACCACATCGCATCGGCTTGTTACTTAGCTGCCTGAAATATTATTGAATGCGGCCCTGACCAGGTCTAAGCGTGCCGCTGCCAGACCTTACTAGGGTTTTACGATAGGGAGGCTCTAAACTTATTAAAATGGCAAAATTATAAAAGGTCGTAAAAACAACATTTCTTTAGCTGAGCTATAATTTCATTTACTTCTAATTGTTTATTATATAGTATAATAAAAAAATAAATAAATATTATATATTATATAGACATTTTTTATACAACTAACAAAGCATTCCTGTCTTTCCGTATCAACATACCTACTTTTAGAAATTCATATTTCAAAAACATTTGAGGGTGGTAATGACGCCACTTACAAAAAAAGATGTAACGTACACTTTAAAACAAAAGTAATGTTACAATTTAGCTTGACGCGCATTTCTTAGATGGAACATGTTTAACGTTTTGGCAACAACGCCAGTCGATATTTATTTGCAGAGGAGAGTATTGTTAAGTTTTTCAGAGAGTTTTCATATAAAATAAAATCTATTTATTTTATCTTTAATAATAATAATAAATTAAATATTTAATTTAAATCATTGGTAAATTAATAAATTTTAATATAATTTAAAATTGCCGAATAAATAATATCTAAGGTATTTAAAGCAATTAAGTTACTCATTGTGAATTAAAAAATGTTTCTTTCTATTTAATAAGAAAGTTAATTTTTTAACTAAAACAAAAAGGGTCGGCAGTAGCCTAGTGGTAGCGGATGCACACTCCGAGCCGCTAGTAGTGAAACCGATGTCGGTTCGAGTCCGGCTGAAACCATGGGTGTTGTTACGTATGAAGGGCAGCTCACAATGGGTATTGCCTCAGTGAGCGGTCCGCCCACGAAGGCCACCGAGAACCCCCACATGTGGTGGGCTCGGTCGGGCACGGTAATACTGGGCTCGGCAATTCGGGCACGGTACTAGTGGGCTCGGCAATTCGGGCACGGTACTACTGGGCTCGGTAATTCGGGCACGCACGGCCAGTCGAACCCCCTTTAAAAAAAAAACTAAAACAAAAAAGATAAGTAATTTTTTAGTTTTAAAGTGTACATTTCGATTTGAAGAAAAGTCGATATTGTACAGTTGTCTTCTATTAATTACTGTTACCTGACCGACTTTTGTGTGTGTATTAAAACAACTACATTTTCTACAGTCTAGAAGCGTCTACCGCGCAGCGTCTAAAACGCACCATGTCTAGAATGCACGGTGTCTAATTTATTCAAAATGGCGTCGTTTCGCCAACCTATAATATTTTGACATTTTAAAAAAAAGTCCCTAAAATTTGTGTTTGATGTCTAAAATACTCTAGTGATTAAAGAGTTGCATATAACAAAGATTGAAAACAATAAAATTAATTAGAGAATATAAAAAAATGTATATAATTTATAGTAAATATTATATATTACAGATAATATTTTATATAACGTTTATATTTAAAACGTAATACATATTTATTTCACAACTCTTTTCACTTTACATTACCACAAGTAAAAAGCGATCACAAAGTCGTAGAATCAAAGCAGCCTTAGTCAAAAATGCGGTTTGCTCATTTAAAACTCATCATTACTGTTATCGTAAATGTCAGAAATTATTATGCAAAATTTTGTTTGAAAAACAGTTAATCAGGCTGTGGTTTGTGATGGAAATAAAGTCAGCAGCAGTGACAATAAGAACAATTTAATTTTGCATTTTCAGGAGCAAACCAAATGTGAAAAAATTTAATTATTAAATTCAATTTTGACATTCTAAAAAACGCACAAATCTCAGACATAACCACTATATGTAGCTTTTTCTCCCATGGCTAACTGACATTCCAGGAGTTTTTCATCGTTCGTTATCTTTATACATAAGATTTACTTTAAAATATAAACATTTTTTAATATTTTTAATTAATTTTATTGTTTCTAATCTTTGTTATATGCAACTCTTAAATCACTAGAGTATTTTAGACATCAAACACAAATTTTAGGGACTTTTCTTCAAAATGTCAAAATATTATAGGTTGGCGAAACGACGCCATTTTGAATAAATTAGACACCGTGCATTCTAGACATGGTGCGTTTTAGACGCTGCGCGGTAGACTCGTCTAGAACGCTGCATGTTTAAAAAACCAAATATGGCGTCGTTCTGCCGACCATTTTCCTAACATAATTAACGATTTATTCTCTTTTTAATAGACACTTTTAAACTTTAATGTTTTTAATTCGTTTTTGACAAAAGATTGAAATGTTTTTTTCCTAACTCTTCTCTAATTTTTATTTTTTACTTGTTCAGGCACTGACGATGAAACATTGAGTTTTCGAAGCGCTCCACAGCGAAAGCGCTCTGCCACTGTTTTGTAAAAATTTTGTTTTATTAAACATTGTGACACTTCTAAGGCCTGGCCTGTTCAAAAATGAGATTTTTGAATGATCGTCTAGTATGTGTGTTATTAGGACTCTACGTTGTGTTTTGTATTTATTTGTTCGTTGTTTAAGCACTGTGTATCAAGGAAGAGTAAAACAGCTGAAATTGAATAAAGACATTTATTCAAAATTATTACAAGTGTGTATTTGGTTAGCCTAAGATTAGGCAACCCGTTATACAATTCAAACCTTATTCGTAGTTATACAACCCAGAATACGTTGCATCCCTTGAAGGGTTACAACACCTATTCCGGTGTCAAAACCACTGCAGGCCAGAAAGGGTTAAACCCTGTGTTAATTGCAGAGCTGATTAAACACCTCTGACTCAGAAAATTAATAGATAAGAGTGCGTAGAAGCCTCCCCAAAGAACCAACTACCGCGTACTCTCTTTCCCTAATATGTCCCATTTTCGGGAGTCTTTTGTTTGTTAATAATTAGCTAGGCAGTCTTTTTATCGCCAGGTTTTAAGTGTGCCATAGTACTACACCCGGGCTGGCTTAGTCTTTTCCCGTGGTGTGGTAGTGGTCCCTGGCTTCGCCAGGAGAATAGTAAAGAGTTTGCAATTAAAGTGCAAGTAATGAGTCAGATGAGCGTAATCGACTATTGGTTAATTACAGCAAAAGGTCGTTAGTAGTTAGACACGTACAAATGATACGCGGAGCTAACTTAATCAGTAAACAATAAAAATAAAAAGTAAATAAACAAAAGAGTTAATAATAGTAATTAAATGATTGGACTGTAATTTCCAGGGACTCCCCTGTGACTATAAGTCGTTGAACGCGGCTATAAAGTGATGAAATTTAGCTTTTACCCCTTTGATACCGACCTGTGGAATTGTGGTCAATCTCGGGACTGAGTGGCCGATCGTCACCCACGAGGGGCTGTTCTGCGGTTTCTTTTGGCATCGTGGTCCGCTAATTAATAAAGAGAAAGTATTAGTATACGAGTTTATAACCTGGGAAAGGTTTAACCCGTTTAAACCGATTTCTCGTCGAAATAACGAAAATAATTGGTCAAGAGATTTATCCGCGGCAGGCTCAACTCGTCACAGACAGAGAAGCTCTACTTTGGACAACCGATGACCAATTTCTCGTCAAAATAACGAAAATAATCGGCAAGAGAGTTCAAAGAGTTATCTGCGGCGGGCTCAAACTCGTCACAGACAGAGAAGCTCCACTTTCGATAACTGGTTACCGATTTCTCGTCAAAACAACGAAAATAATTGGTCAAGAGAGTTCTCAGCGGGCTCAAACTCGTCACGGACAGAGAAGCTCCACTTTGGACAACTACTGACCAATTTCTCGTTGAAAATAACGAAAATAATCGGTTAAAATAAACAGTCTTTTCCAATAAAGGAAAAAAATAAGTTTATTAAAAATTGTTAATAAGGCTCAGACTCGTCACGGACAGAGAAGCTCTCATCAACATGGAGAATGGTAAAACATTCTTTGACGATGGCTTTTCTGGGGGTTCCTTTTATATCCAAATTTTTAGTGACGTCAAAGGTGGCTACGTGACTTTTCTCAGGGGGTTGCTTGTGTGTTCCCTCAGTCTGGGAATTTTAATTAATTTGTGGTGATAAGATTATGTTCTTTTGGCCTTTTTCTCGTTATGAATTTGGTGATTTTCGACCCAAAAGCGTTTGTTTGGCACTGTTACCGGTCTGTCATCACTCCCTTGATAAGAGAATTTCAGGCGCCAGCTTGGTCGAACCGCGACTCGTTTTCCCATCTAAAATCTTCGATTTTTAGATTAATTTAGCTAAAACATAATCGATTAACCGGCCACTGGAACAATTAAACAAATAATTATGTTAAACATCATGTTCCCATGATGTTGATCTTGATAAATAACTGACTCCGGGGTTGATTTGCTAAAAGAGAAACTGTGAAATCAAAAACAACAAATTACAATACTCGGGCCCGAGATAAATAAACAATTTGCAATTGTAAATATGTAGCCAGTCTTGCTGGACATCATCTCCTTCATGACCACCTGTTAAACAGACAATTAATAGTATTATTGTCTCTAAGAATGCTGAAAAATTACTAGGCTTATCAGATAACAGTTATACATATTAAATTTGCATAAAAACAATTACCAAATACAAAGTATAAGAAATGTAGCACAACCCCAACTGATTTGTATATACCATTACCAACCCTTTCCTGTAATAAAACATCAAAATCATGTCGCTGTATTGTTAGTTGCATATATTAAAAGGCCAACCAGACCTGGATGGTCTCAACATGTGATGTGGATTTTATTTTTTTATTATTTTTTTAATAATTACCCCCTTTGAAAAAGGAAGGACACTTCCATAAAATTTATTCCATTTTGTTGTGAATTCGTTTGTTAATTAATGATTTTATGTTACGCCACTGGTATAGTCATTACGCAATTTAAGCGTGATTTAAGCTCCGCCCTTCTTGTCTTCTGTGATTTATTTTTTTGCTCTATTTACTTATAAAATCTGATTTAGGGCTATTTTTTGTATTTATAAATTCTACAAAGTAATGAAATTCACTTAGAATTGTAAAAGGTACGTTTTTTTTTATTTAATTATCTTTCTAGCTGAACACTATTAATACTTCATGAATTTTTAGGTTATGTAACCCAATTTTTTTTATTCAGACATAAAACAGTTAAATAAAATGGATAAAGATGCATTTTTCAATTGTGAAAAAAGTAATTTAGAATTGTATTATTGCAACTACTGTGATTTTAAAACAAAAATTGGAATTTTCTTTTGTGAACATTTTTATAAATTTCATATAAAAAACAAGAAATTACCTTTTAAATCAGTTTCTAAAGAATGTTACACTTGTAAAGACTGCAATTTTTTTACATATTCCTTATTAATTTTTTTAAAACATAATTTAAATTGTCAAGAAAATGCTAAGAAAAAGAAACAATCTAATGCTAAATATCAGTGTCCCCACTGTCCACATAAAACAACTCGTAATAACAAATTAAAAAATCATATAATAAGAAAACATACAGCACCAGAAAAAATAAAATGGTATAAATGTGATCAGTGTAACTACAAAGCAAAAGTAAAAGATACTTTCAGCCAACATCTAAAAATTCACAAATCAATTTTCGATGAATCGTTACTTTTTAATTGCGATCATTGTAAATACAAAACAACAAGAAAATCATGTCTCAAAAGACACATCCTTGTAATGCACACAGCACGAGACAATATGCTAAAACATGAATGTAACATGTGCAATTACAAAAGCATAAATAAAGGACATTTGAAACAACATATTCTTCGACATCATACAGCCCCGGAAGAAATACGATGGTTCCACTGTGAGCATTGTACCTACAAAAGCAAATTCAAGAGTGGTTTAACACAACATATAATAATACATAAAACAAATGAAGAAGTTTCGTTATTTTATTGTGATCATTGTGAATACAAAGCAAAGAGAAAGTTTGATGTTCAACAACATATTCTGGTAAAGCATACGGCACGAGAAAATGCGCCAAAATATGAATGTGACAAATGCGAGTACGAAACTATACATAAAGGATATTTAAAAATACACATTAAATTAAATCATACAGATCCAGAAAAGATACAGTGGTTTCACTGTGAGAACTGTACCTACAAAAGCAAAATAAAATCAGATCTTAGACGACATATTATGAAATACCACCCTTAGGGTTGGTTTACAGAAAGTAAATTAAATATTTAATTGCGATTAATTAACTTTGCAAATAATACATTTAGTAATACGTGGAGCAATAAAATGGCCAGGTTGATTACCAGATCTTCTCTAGACTTTTTCTTGTGGAGATTTTTAAAAGACAGCATTTAAAAAAAAGGCACAACAACGTGCAAGATCTAAGAAATAGCTTTGTTATTCACTAGATTAATGTTTACTATTTATTAGAATTAGATTAATAGTTATTATTATATCGATTAAGTACTTATTTAATAATGTTATAATTACATTATCATTAATTTTCTTAATTGATAAACTTTCAAATAAAACTATTTCTATTAAAACGTGTCTTTATTTCAAAGCCAACTAGTAGAATTTTCAAATAAAGTTTTTTTATGTTTAGCTGAGAAACGACTTAAATATATTTTTGCATCAAGAGATATGGAACTTGCCAATTAAGTTGTAAAAGCAAAATAGTCGTAAAAACTATGTAAACAGTCGTTAAATTAAGAGCACTTGTTCTTGATACAGTCGACCAGCTTTGTTTTCGATGTAACAGCGTAAAATAACAAATTATTGTCCAACTAGACAACTAATGTCAACATTGAACAGGGTTGGCTTCAAGTTTAAGCTTTAATTTATTTCTGCCGGTGACAGTGACGTGTTCTCTAGTTAAATGTAATTTTTGTGTTCATTTTGGTGGTATCTAGTTGTGTGTGCATTTTATTTATTTTTTGGTTCGGTTCTATAAAAAATTGACCATGTTTTTTATATAAATATTTTTAATGCCAATCCTGCGACATATCTGTAATGTATCAACGACAGTACAATAAACCAGCGATGATTCAAATATGATGGAACCGGTTTGCATTTAAATATAGAGTTGGTCGTTTGTATTCTCTTCTCAGTTTCTCTCGTATCTCTCTCCCTCTGCCTTATATCTCTTGATACAACAATACAGAAGTATATACATTTTTGAATCAGAAAAAAAATTTAATGTCAAAGCCAACTACGACATATATTTAAACAAATGCAACTTATTGTTATTATGGCTAAACTGCTAGCTAAAAAATTATTAACTACTCCACTAGATTCCACGTAAAAAATGCCTGTTTTATGTTTTTGTTTCAAATCAATATATTTAATAATAAAAATATTTTTTGTCTAATTTCTAGCAAAATGTGAACTTTTATTTTTTTAATTTAAAATAATAATTTTGTCAAAAAATGTGTTTGGGAATGTGACAAAAAATTCTCAAAATGTACTTCTCTGTACATTTTTGTTTAGAGAAAATGGACCAAACTCGTTTGGGTCATGTCCATCATGCATTTGAAATTACTCCATATTTTAAATAAAGTAAATAAGTATAACATATTTTATTGAATTCTTAAAATTACAAAAAAACGCAAATAGAATCTTGCTATTCTAAAGCGGCAACAAACACTCTAAAATCTTCTGATTCCGTTCTGTATAGGCCTTTATATTATATAGTTGTGTACTTGCACGTGTTACATTTATATTTTGTGCAAAGAATATGTTGTTGGAAACTATACTTTTAAAGTTCTTAATTTAAAGCTCTTCTTACTTATGTTTTTTTCTTACATGGCGTGTCAAATCTGTTTTCATTTTGGTTCTGTAGGTACAATGCTCACACTGGAACCATTCTATCTCTTCTGGAATAAGATGAAGTCGTTTAATGTGTTCTTTTAAATATTCTTTACGTATAGTTTTGAACTCGCATCTGTCACATTCATATTTTGGTGCATTTTCTCGTGTATGCTTTACAAGAATATGATCTTTTAGAGATCTTTTCATTTTTGATTTGTATTCACAGTAATTGCAGTAAAATAACGAAACTTCTTGGTCTGTCTTATGTTTTCTTATTAAATGACGAGTTAATTCCATTTTTACTTTGCTTCTGTAAGTACAGTGCTCACATTGATACCATTTTATTTCTTCCGGAGCTGTATGATTTAGAAAAATGTGTTTTGTTAAATTTCCTTTAATTATGGTTTTGTAGTTACATGTGTTACATTCAAATTTTGGCATATTTTCTCGTGCTGTATGCTTTATAAGAATGTGACTTTTAAGATAATTCTTTCTCTTTGATTTGTATTTACAATGATTGCAATAAAATATTGAAACTTCAGTATCCGATTTATGAATTTTTGTATGATGTGTTAAATTTAGTCTTGTTTTTCCTTTATAGTCACACTTATCACATTTATACCATTTAATGTTTTCTGGTGTTGTATGTTTTCTTATTATGTGGATCTTCAATGTATATTTTCGTGCTGCTTTATATGAACAGTGGGAACACTGATGATATTTAGCAATGGATTGTTTCTTTCTTTTAGTGTTTTCTTGACAATTTAAATTATGTTTGGATAATATTAACGATGAAAATGTTGAAAAATTGCAATTTTTGCAGAGATAACTCAAACATGATGCTCCATCAGATACAAATAGTTTTTTCTTGATCTCTCCATGAAATATTTGAAAATGATTACAAAATAAAATTCCAATACTTGTTTTATATTCACAGTATTTGCAATAATATATTTCTAAATCACTTTTCTCACAGTTAAAAAGTGAGTATTTATTCATTTTATGTCAAAAAAATTTGATTTACATAACCTAAAAATTGATGAAATATTAATAATCAGTTTATCAATAATTAAATAGAAAGAACGTTAACTTACCCCTTCAGCAATTCGAAATGATTTTTTTAATGAAATTTGATAAACGTAATCAAAAAGAACAACACTAAAAAGAATTCAGGAATGATCAAAATGAGGTCTATTGCGCACTGTCTAAAATGCTCCATGTCTAAAAAATCAAATATGGCGTCGTTTACCAACCTATAATATTTTGATATTTTAGCAAAAAGTCCCTAAAATTTGTGTTTGAAACATTATTATACCAACTCTCGCTACCTTCTAGCACTCTTCATTAGATGGCACACTTTGTCAGTCTATACTACAGAGACTATAACAAGACAGAGGCGACACACGGATCAAACGCACGAATTTTGCCCACGGACGACGCATTGTGGTTGGTGACCGAGGCGACACACCCGACACACGGAGCAATCATAATCAAACGCATGTATTTAGCCCACGGACGGCGCATGGTGATTGGTGACCGTGTAAACCAATGAAAAGTGATACACTCGTGTGTCGCCTCTGTGTTTAGCTATAGCCTCTGTAGTCTATACGACTACTAGCCGAACTTTGCTTGATATAAGATGGTTCTCCCACCTGTTCCAATCGAGCACAACGCTCCGAAATACGCTGTACTGATGAGGGGCAAAAACTCCGAAACCGGTATACAGTTTCTCGATCTCAATGTTGTTGCTCGATTGGAACACCTTTGTTAGAATTTCTTCTGACAGTTCCCGTTTTTTTTTGAAGCCAACTGTACTCTTATTGAATGACAGTGTTTCAAAATTTCACGCTGTTTTGACGTCAGGACTTCTGCAGTTATCTACTCATACGTTATTAATGAAAAAAATTTTTTTACAATAAAGCCGTGTAGAAATATAAATGAAATTAACACAAGACATCCATACATGGCAGCTAGTTAACATACTCAAAAATCGTTGTAGCATAAAATGTCGTTTAAAAGTTAAGAATTTTTTTAGATTTTTGAATTATAATAAAAGTTCTAGAAATGATTTTTTTTAAAACCCTGTTCCTGAAGCATTAGAAATTTGTGATTGATAAATTTTCGAAATTTCAAATGTCCCTGGTAAAAAAAAGAGAGTAATATTAGTATATATATATTACATAATTATTAATACAAAAAACATAAAAAAATTATCAGTCTTTATTTATCACATTTATTGACTAATCAATATATCAATATTTTTATTGACTAGGCAATAAAGCAGACTTTTTAAAGCCAGTCAAAATCTTTCAGGTGTCACAAAAATTTGATGTTTAATGTTAAACAGCAAATTTTTAAAAAAGTTCAATACAGCAATAGGGCAGATTTAATGCCTTGCCTTTGAACTGCTAGTCACGGCATTAAAACACCTACTTCACTCTGACATTATGCTGATAAATAAAAAAAAAGACACCACAAAGGCGCATATATTAAAACAAATAAATTTACATACAACAATTAACGCCAAATTAAGGGTTGAAATTACATTGGGAAATCATATCAGTAGGTAAACTTAAATCAGTAAAAAGTTACAAAGAGTAAATACAAAAAAGAAAGCTTAACTAAAAAAAGAAAAGTTATAGAAATTGGTGGTATTCTAACAGTAATACTACATAAAGTTCTCGCCAACAATTTAACCCATCAGAATATTTATAACAGAAACTTTCCATTCATATTCAGATGAATACAGTAAGAACATCGTCATTCAATCTCCTTCACATTTTAGCATATTCCCTGATATTGGGTGCTTTGCAAGAACATGTCTTTTAACATGACTCTTTACCTTTGATATGTATTCACAGTAATCACAGTAAAACAACGAAATTTCTTCATCTTCTGACATATGCTGTAGTTTTACATGACGTGTTATCCTGGTTTTTATTTTGCTTTTATAAGTACAGTGCTCACATTGGTACAACTCTATCTTTTCCGGGGCTGTATGACGTCGAATAATGTGCTTTTTTAAATCAGATTTATGTAAAGTTTTGTACTTGCAAGTGTTACATTCATATTTTGTTAGATTTTCTTTCGACATGTGATGTAATTTTATATGTTCTGTTAAGCCTGCTTTTATTTTACTTGTGTAGGTACAGTGTTTGCATTCGTACCATTTTATAGTCTCTGGAGGTGCATGAAGTCGAATGATGTGCTTTTTTAAATCGCTTTTATATAAAGTTTTATAATTGCATGTGTTACATTCATGTTTTAGGACATTTTCTGGTTCTGTGTGCTTTGCAAGAATGTGTATTTTGACATCTCCCTTTTTTCTTGATGTATACTTACACTGATTACAATGAAATAACAAAACTTTGTAATTTGATTTATGAATTTTTACATGTAGTGCTAAATCTCTTTTTAATTTTCCTTTATAGTCACACTGATCACATTTGTACCATTTGATATTTTCTAATGGTGTGTGTTTTCTTATTGTATGATCTTTTAGCATAAAACTAGTGGTTAATTTTTGTAGACAATAAAGGCACTGATGTTTACCATTAGATTGTTTCTTGTTCTTAATACTTTCTTGACAAATAAAACTATGTTTAAACAAAACTAATAATTTTTTTATTTTGGTGGATTACGTCCATTTTTTTATTAAATTCGAAATTTGGTTTTACGGGGAAGTGGACGACAAGGCAAGAAAAAAAAAAAAAAAAAACTGTTTTATGAGGCCAACGTTTCGAATCCTTTATTGATTCTTCTTCAAGGCTCCTAATAAATGTCAGATTTGTTTGGCATGGTACCAATTTGTCTCGGCCAGTTCTTCCGGCGACCACTGGCCGAGACAAATTGGTACCATGCCAAACAAATCTGACATTTATTAGGAGCCTTGAAGAAGAATCAATAAAGGATTCGAAACGTTGGCCTCATAAAACAGTTTTTTTTTTTTTTTTCTTGCCTTGTCGTCCACTTCCCCGTAAAACCAAATTTCGGAAAACTAATAATGAAAATGTTAAAAAGTTACAGTTTTTGCATCTGTAACATTCTAAACACACAGATGATAATGGATTTTTCTTGTTGTTTGAGTGGAATTTTTCAAAATGAGCACAAAAGTTAATTTTAATATCTGTTTTAAAATCGCAGTATTTACAGTAAAATATCTCTAAACAACTTTTCTCACAATTAAAAATTGAGTCTTTATCCATTTTAGTTATTTAACTCTTTTTTTATATAAGTCTATTATTGTTGGGTTACATAACCTAAAAATTCATCAAATTTTAATAATTTTCAGTTACCAGTTAGATAGATAATTAAATCAGAACATACCTTTTACGACTCAATTCAGTTAATCCAAAATTAAATCAAAAGAATATGCCTTCTGAAATTCTAAATAAATTTGATTATGTTGTAAAGCTCGATTTTCCCCGAGATTGTTTGTGTGCGAGATCGAAAAAATGGCGGAAATGGTGTCATTGCCAATCCCCATATTTTGACATATGACTGACAAAGTTCCTAAAAGCTGTAAGTTGGTGACAGAAAGACAAGAGCGCCTTGTTAGTTGCATATAAAAAGACTACATAATATTTAAAACAATCGTAAATAATAAAAATATATGTAGTAAATAAACATTTACGAAATAAATATTATAATATATTAGTAAACATACATAAAATATGATTTCTCTTGTTATATCTGTTGATAAACAGTTTGTTAAACCGCCAGGTACAAAAATATTTATTTTGGGTTACAAAAGTCGAAGAAATAGTAGAAGTGATTGAGGTTGAACACTAAAGATTTTACTTTACAGACCTTATTTTTTAACTGTGTTCGAAGCATTTGTTGTTCTTTGTTGTTTTTGTGCTTTTTTCCCAATTTATATTCTTCAAATCAGTTTTTTTTAGAATCTAGCAAGGCTGCTTTTCTCTTCAGAGATTAGTTAAATTTGATGTAATTTTAATAAGCAGGTACAAATAAATACAGTCTTTTTTATAAATATTATTATTAAAAATGCTTTTAAATATTAGATTGTATCGACCTTTTTCCTTATTCTTAATTCCCTACCGCATGCGCGAACGAGCCATTTCTTTGACAGAACATATGACATTTTTCTCCATTGACCTTACAATATTTATAGATGGCTTGTTGACAGAAAAGTTCGAGACAGATCGTCAGGTGGGCGTTTTGATTTCTTTACTATTATTGTTAAAGAATAGTGGCTGAGGTAACTCTTAGGTTGATTCAATTTATGTTATAATTAATATTACTTTATTTCTTAAGTTGGATGGGCTCTCTATACTTTTTATAATTCAGTGAACTTAATGCCGTGGCGCATGCGGTAACGAAAATGACTTTAATAAGGAAAAAGGTTAATCTTTTAAGCATAAACATTTTTATCTATGACTGTTTTGATAACTGCATATTATATTAAATATTTAAGTGAAGTAAAGAGACATATTACTTCACAAGTGAAGTACCTAATCTTTCTAAATTTCCTTTAATTATGCTTTTGTAGCTACAATTATGACTTCTCTTAGATTTGTATTCACATTTATTGCAATAAAACAATGAAACTTCATTATCTGGTTTATGAATTTTTAGATAACTTTTTAAATTCCCTATTACATTTCTTTATAATCACACTGATTACATTTGTACCATTTGATTTCTTCTGGTGCTGTGTGTTTTCTTATTAAATGCTGTTTTAGGCAATAGTAGCTTTGGGCTATTTTAAGGACACTGGTATTTACCATTAGATTGTTTCTTTCTTTTAATATTTTCTTGACAACTCAAATTATGTTTGAATAAAAGTAATAATGAATATGTAAAAAAATTGTAGTTTTTACATTTAACTTTTCTACAGAAATAGATAGGTACAAATGTATTTTTCTTGTTTTTTTGCATTTTAACCCACACTTAAAATGTGCATATTTATCCATTTTAGTTTTATTTTTGATTAAAAAATGTGTTTTACATAACCTACAAATTGATCAAATACTAGTAATCAGTTTGTCAATAATTATATAGAATGGAGATACCCCTCTATAATTCGAAATAAATTTAAATAATTTTATACAATTTAATAAACACAAATAATCCTTAACAGGTCGCGTGCATAGGATTTTACCCCCCCCCCTACACTGGAGGACCAACAAAGTCAGCTGATCCATTTGATTAGCATTGAGTTTAGTGTTGTTGAAGTGATTTTAGTTAAGTGTTGAATTAACTTTGCAAATAATACATTTAGTAATACGTGGAGCAATAAAATGGCCAGGTTGATTACCAGATCTTCTCTAGACTTTTTCTTGTGGAGATTTTTAAAAGACAGCATTTAAAAAAAAGGCACAACAACGTGCAAGATCTAAGAAATAGCTTTGTTATTCACTAGATTAATGTTTACTATTTATTAGAATTAGATTAATAGTTATTATTATATCGATTAAGTACTTATTTAATAATGTTATAATTACATTATCATTAATTTTCTTAATTGATAAACTTTCAAATAAAACTATTTCTATTAAAACGTGTCTTTATTTCAAAGCCAACTAGTAGAATTTTCAAATAAAGTTTTTTTATGTTTAACTGAGAAACGACTTAAATATATTTTTGAATCAAGAGATATGGAACTTGCCAATTAAGTTGTAAAAGCAAAATAGTCGTAAAAACTATGTAAACAGTCGTTAAATTAAGAGCACTTGTTCTTGATACAGTCGACCAGCTTTGTTTTCGATGTAACAGAGCGTAAAATAACAAATTATTGTCCAACTAGACAACTAATGTCAACATTGAACAGGGTTGGCTTCAAGTTTAAGCTTTAATTTATTTCTGTCGGTGACAGTGACGTGTTCTCTAGTTAAATGTAATTTTTGTGTTCATTTTGGTGGTATCTAGTTGTGTGTGCATTTTATTTATTTTTTGGTTCGGTTCTATAAAAAATTGACCATGTTTTTTATATAAATATTTTTAAAGCCAATCCTGCGACATATCTGTAATGTATCAACGACAGTACAATAAACCAGCGATGATTCAAATATGATGGAACCGGTTTGCATTTAAATATAGAGTTGGTCGTTTGTATTCTCTTCTCAGTTTCTCTCGTATCTTTCTCCCTCTCCCTCTGCCTTATATCTCTTGATACAACAATACAGAAGTATATACATTTTTGAATCAGAAAAAAATTTTAATGTCAAAGCCAACTACGACATATATTTAAACAAATGCAACTTATTGTTATTATGGCTAAACTGCTAGCTAAAAAATTATTAATTACTCCACTAGATTCCACGTAAAAAAATGCCTGTTTTATGTTTTTGTTTCAAATCAATATATTTAATAATAAAAATATTTTTCGTCTAATTTCTAGCAAAATGTGAACTTTTATTTTTTTAATTTAAAATAATAATTTTCTCAAAAAACGTGTTTGGGAATGTGACAAGAAATTCCCAAAATGTACTTCTCTGTACACTTTTGTATAAAGGAAATGGACCAAACTCGCTTAGGTCATGTCCATCATGCAGTAAAAATTACTCCATATTTTAAATAAAGTAAATAAGTATAACACATTTTATTGAATTCTTAAAATTACAAAAAAACGCAAATAGAATCTTGCTATTCTAAAGCGGCAACAAACACTCTAAAATCTTCTGATTCCGTTCTGTATAGGCCTTTATATTATATAGTTGTGTACTTGCACGTGTTACATTTATATTTTCGCACATTTTGTGCTAAGAATATGTTGTTGGAAATTATACTTTTAAAGCGGCGCTTAAATTAAAGCTCTTCTTACTTATGTTTTTTTCTTACATGGCGTGTCAAATCTGTTTTCATTTTGGTTCTGTAGGTACAATGCTCACACTGGAACCATTCTATCTCTTCTGGAATAAGATGAAGTCGTTTAATGTGTTCTTTTAAATATTCTTTACGTATAGTTTTGAACTCGCATCTGTCACATTCATATTTTGGTGCATTTTCTCGTGTATGCTTTACAAGAATATGATCTTTTAGAGATCTTTTCATTTTTGATTTGTATTCACAGTAATTGCAGTAAAATAACGAAACTTCTTGATCTGTCTTATGTTTTCTTATTAAATGACGATTTAATTCCATTTTTACTTTGCTTCTGTAGGTACAGTGCTCACATTGATACCATTTTATTTCTTCCGGAGCTGTATGATTTAGAAAAATGTGTTTTGTTAAATTTCCTTTAATTATGGTTTTGTAGTTGCATGTGTTACATTCAAATTTTGGCATATTTTCTCGTGCTGTATGCTTTATAAGAATGTGACTTTTAAGATAGTTCTTTCTCTTTGATTTGTATTTACAATGATTGCAATAAAATATTGAAACTTCAGTTTCCGATTTATGAATTTTTATATGATGTGTTAAATTTAGTCTTGTTTTTCCTTTGTAGTCACACTTATCACATTTATACCATTTAATGTTTTCTGGTGTTGTATGTTTTCTTATTATGTGGATCTTCAATGTATATTTTCGTGCTGCTTTATATGAACAGTGAGAACACTGATAATATTTAGCAATGGATTGTTTCTTTCTTTTAGTGTTTTCTTGACAATTTAAATTATGTTTGGATAATATTAATGATGAAAATGTTGAAAAATTGCAATTTTTGCAGAGATAACTCAAACATGATGCTCCATCAGATACAAATACTTTTTTCTTGATCTCTCCATGAAATATTTGAAAATGATTACAAAATAAAATTCCAATACTTGTTTTATATTCACAGTATTTGCAATAATATATTTCTAAATCACTTTTCTCACAGTTAAAAAGTGAGTATTTATTCATTTTATGTCAAAAAAATTTGGTTTACATAACCTAAAAATTGATGAAATATTAATAATCAGTTTATCAATAATTAAATAGAAAGAACGTTAACTTACCCCTTCAGCAATTCGAAATGATTTTTTTGATAAACGTAATCAAAAAGAACAACACTAAAAGGAATTCAGGAATGATCAAAATGAGGTCTATTGCGCACTGTCTAAAATGCTCCATGTCTAAAAAATCAAATATGGCGTCGTTTGCCAACTTATAATATTTTGATATTTTAGCAAAAAGTCCCTAAAATTTGTGTTTGAGACATTATTATACCAACTCTCGCTACCTTCTAGCACTCTTCGTTAGATGGCACACCTTGTCAGTCTATACCACGGCCAACTGTATTAATCTCCACTTCGTCACAGACTTCGTTCCGATACGGCCATAACGCTCCGCTCATAAAACTGTTCTGATCTAGTCGCCAATTGCGTTACGCAAGTGCTGCCCCCAAACGATTGAACGGTGAACTTTAAAAGTTGACAGATTCAAAATTTTTGCTGTATTTTGTTAAATTATAATTTGAAACGTACGTTCTCATTGCATAATGGGAAAGAAATGTTTGATTTGTGGCAAGCGCAATACACAGCTTTTTGAATTCCCTAGTGATTTTCATCAACGCACTAAATGGCTTGAAATAATTGAAGAATTTTGTGGTAATTTTACACAAACCCTAACAAAATAGATCGATTTTATCAATTTTTATTTGGTTTTTACAGATGTTGCAAGTATAAAAGATCAATCAGTTATCTGTAAAGATCACTTCGAAGAAAATTCCTTTACTTTCACAAAAAATTCTTGTCGCTTAATAAAAGGAGTTGTACCTTCAATATTTGTAAGGATAAATGAGAATTGTCCAATCAAATATTTATATGAAGGTAAAATAATTACATATTAAATTTCATTTGTAGAATATTCCTGTCACACCCGAATATCCTGTCGAAACTCCTCCTAATGTTTATGGCAAAGAAAACACAAATTCTAAATTAATCCAAGTCTCCATTCCATCTGTTGAGCTTGAGAATTTACGTTACCACTGTAAAATATTAAATCAGAAACTAAAGCCTATGACTAATAAGTATTTAAAGTGCCTGTCACGAGTTCAATCTCTCGAAGTGGAACTTCAAAGACAAAGCCATAACTCTAAATTAATCACAAAAATATCCCAGAATGCTAAAGAATCTGATGACAAAGCTCTCTTTTTAATGAATCTTATTAACAATTATGCAAAAAAGTCATCTAGGTGGTCTGAAATGACAATTCGTATGTGTACTCTTTGGCATTTTTGCTCTCCAAAAGGATACGAGTATTGTCGAATCAATTTAGCCAAACTTCCATCCAAAACTACCATATCCAGACATCTTGGTGAATATAGAGGGTCAAAAGAGTTGTGTAAACAGCGTTTACAATCTGAAATAGCTGCACTTAAAGTTCCAGTAGAGCGAATTTGTTCGTTAGTTGTGGATGATATGGCTATAAAAGAAAAAATGTACTATAGTCGACCTGAAGATCGTTTTTTCGGGCTTGATGACTGTCATTCTAATAAAACTATTCAAGAGAAGCCCAAAATTGCAAGCAAAATGCTTTGTTTTGTTATATACGGGTTATCAACACGATATTGCATACCTGCTGGATATTTCTTCCATTCAACACTGACAACTGATAGCTTCTATACCTTGACTATGCAAGTGATACAAATGTTGACTGACTGTGGGTTTATTGTGTGACTGACAATTTTTCTGGAAATGTAGCACTCTTCAAGAAACTATCTAACGCCAGTGGAGCTCTCAAAAACGTAATCGACCATCCTCTGTTGCCAAACGTGCCACTATTTCTTAGCTTCGATTACTGTCATGCGATAAAAAATGCAAGAAACCTATTCTTAGACCACGACATGTGTTCTTCTGAAGGCACTATTATCTCATCATATCTAAAACAGCTGTATAGTCTACAAAAAGGATTACCAATTAAACCAGTCAGATATTTAACCAGAAAACACCTTTATCCGACAAATTTTGAGAAGATGAATGTTCTCAGAGCTGATCAAGTTTTTTCGCCTGCAGTAATTTCATCTTTAAAATTTTTGAAAGAAAATGGACATGAGCAGTTCAAAGATGCAAGTAGCACTGTATCTTTCATGGAAAACATGTACTTTTTCTTTCAGTTTCACAATGTCTCAAGTAGATCCCAGTATATTCGTACCTTAGATAGTCATATTGCTCTTTACGTTGATGTTTCTGATGAACGACTCCAATAGCTAAAAGAAACATTTACAAAATACATTGATGAAGTACAAATTGTATCAGCTAATGTTGGTTTGAAAGGTTTTTCAGAAGAAACTGCCCATGCTCTACAGTTTACAGCAATAAGTACATTTTTGTGTATCAAATTTCTACTGCAAAAAGCAGGATTTTATTATGTACTTACCAGGTCTTTCAGTTCTGACGCAGTTGAAGGAATGTTTTCCCAAGTACGTCTTCGAGGCGGATCCAACGATGCCACAGACGCCAGAACCGCCGAATACGCAATGCGTCAGATTTTAAGATGTGGCATCGTTAAAAGTTTAAAATCGGCCAATATTGCTGACAAAATTGAGTATATTAGCAATGCTAATATACAGACAGAGAGAGCTGAAGGACATTCCTTTGAAAGTGAGATTAAAGAAGACTTGTTATTACCAATATAAGATATAAGAGTCATACATATATAATATAAGAGTCAAGATTCAAAAATTACATAAAGATAATGCAATACCTGACACCAATATATACTCTGCATCTGTAGCTTTCCTGGCAGGATACATTTTAAAAAAATTTGACGACAAATTTCATTGCAATGAATGTCTTTCATCATTGCTAGCCACCACTAGTCCAGGACCTCTGATGCAACTTATAAGTCTGCAAGATAAACCCACCAGTCGAAAAATTTTAAAATTATAGTTTGTCAATAATAATCTATGTAGTTTTCAAATTAAACAGTTAAATTAAATTAAACCTTAATTATTGTTTTTGTATTTCTGTAAACAAAGTTTACAGCTGTTAGTGAGCTGAACGAACGCTTGTTTTTTGACTAGTTGACAGGAACGAGACATCGGCATTAACCTCAAAATGGTTCAAAACACCGTCACTTGTCAGTTTCATTCGCACACTTGTCACTTGGGTGCGCCACTTGCGGACCGTTCGGTCAGGAATTTTATTCCTTATGGGCAAATCGAGGAGCGTTGCGGCCGTATCGGAACGAAGTGGAGATTGATACAGTTGGCCGTGAGTAAAACAAACAAACTTTATGATCGATTAACCTAACAGATGTCGCTGCCTGACAGGAAAAACAAAAGCTTCCGATAACCTCAAATATAGCTTGAGTGAAGCGGCCATATATAGCGTCAGCTATATTTAATCTTAGTAGGCCATGATCTATACGACTACTAGCCGAACTTTGCTTGATATAAGCTGGTTCTCCCACCTGATCCAATCGAGCACAACGCTCCGAAATACGCTGTACTGATGAGGGGCAAAAACTCCGAAACCGGTATACAGTTTCTCGATCTCAATGTTGTTGCTCGATTGGAACACCTTTGTTAGAATTTCTTCTGACAGTTCCCGTTTTTTTTTGAAGCCAACTGTATTCTTATTGAATGACAGTGTTTCAAAATTTCACGCTGTTTTGACGTCAGGACTTCTGCAGTTATCTACTCATACGTTATTAATGAAAAAAAATTTTTTTACAATAAAGCCGTGTAGAAATATAAATGAAATTAACACAAGACATCCATACATGGCAGCTAGTTAACATACTCAAAAATCGTTGTAGCATAAAATGTCGTTTAAAAGTTACGAATTTTTTTAGATTTTTGAATTATTATAAAAGTTGTAGAAATGATTTTTTTAAAACCCTGTTCCTGAAAGCATTAGAAATTTGTGATTGATGAACTTTCGAAATTTCAAATGTCCCTGGTAAAAAAAGAGAGTAATATTAGTATATATATATTACATAATTATTAATACAAAAAACATAAAAAATTTATCAGTCTTTATTTTTCACATTTATTGACTAATCAATATATCAATATTTTTATTGACTAGGCAGTAAAGCAGACTTTTTAGAGCCAGTCAAGATCTTTCAGCTGTCACAAAAATTTGATGTTTAATGTTAAACAGCAAATTTTTAAAAAAGTTCAGTACAGCAATAGAGCAGATTTAATGCCTTGCCTTTGAACTGCTAGTCACGGCATTAAAACACCTACTTCACTCTGACATTATGCTGATAAATAAAAAAAAAGACACCACAAAGGCGCATATATTAAAACAAATACATATACATACAATGATTAACGCCAAATTAAGGGTTGAAATTACATTGGGAAATCATATCAGTAGGTAAACTTAAATCAGTAAAAAGTTACAAAGAGTAAATACAAAAAAAGAAAGCTTAACTAAAAAAAGAAAAGTTATAGAAATTGGTGGTATTATAACAGTAATACTACATAAAGTTCTCGCCAACAATTTAACCCATCAGAATATTTATAACAGAAACTTTCCATTCATATTCAGATGAATACAGTAAGAACATCGTCATTCAATCTCCTTCACATTTTAGCATATTCCCTGATATTGGGTGCTTTGCAAGAACATGTCTTTTAACATGACTCTTTACCTTTGATATGTATTCACAGTAATCACAGTAAAACAACGAAATTTCTTCATCTTCTGATATATGCTGTAGTTTTACATGACGTGTTATCCTGGTTTTTATTTTGCTTTTATAAGTACAGTGCTCACATTGGTACAACTCTATCTTTTCCGGGGCTGTATGACGTCGAATAATGTGCATTTTTAAAGCGGATTTATATAAAGTTTTGTACTTGCAAGTGTTACATTCATATTTTGTTAGATTTTCTTTCGACATGTGATGTAATTTTATATGTTCTGTTAAGCGTGCTTTTATTTTACTTTTGTAGATACAGTGTTTGCATTCGTACCATTTTATAGTCTCTGGAGGTGCATGAAGTCGAATGATGTGCTTTTTTAAATCGCTTTTATATAAAGTTTTATAATTGCATGTGTTACATTCATGTTTTAGGACATTTTCTGGATCTGTGTGCTTTGCAAGAATGTGTATTTTGACATCTCCCTTATTTCTTGATGTATACTCACACTGATTGCAATGAAATAACAATACTTTGTAGTTTGATTTATGAATTTTTACATGTAGTGCTAAATCTTTTTTTAATTTTCCTTTATAGTCACACTGATCACATTTGTACCATTCGATATTTTCTAATTGTGTATGTTTTCTTATTATATGGTCTTTTAGTATAAAGCTAGTGCTTAATTTTTGTAGACAGTAAAGGCACTGATGTTTACCATTAGATTGTTTCTTTCTCTTAATACTTTCTTGACAAATAAAACTATGTTTAAACAAAACTAATAATGAAAATGTTAAAAAGTTACAGTTTTTGCATCTGTAACATTCTAAACACACAGATGGATTTTTCTTGTTTCTTGAGTGGAATTTTTCAAAATGAGCACATAAGATAATTTTAACATCTGTTTTAAAATCGCAGTATTTGCAGCAAAATATCTCTAAACAACTTTTCTCACAATTAAAAATTGAGTCTTTATCCATTTTAGTTATTTAATTTTTTTTATGTCTATTATTGTTGGGTTACATAACCTAAAAATTCATCAAATTTTAATAATTTTCAGCTAGATAGATAATTAAATCAGAACATACCTTTTACTATGCGATTCAGTTAATCCATAATTAAATCAAAAGAATATGCCTTCTGAAATTCTAAATAAATTTGATTATGTTGTAAAGCTCGATTTTTCCCGAGATTGTTTGTGTGTGTGTGTGTGCGAGATCGAAAAAATGGCGGAAAAGGCGTTATTGCCAACCCCCATGTTTTGACATATGACTAACAAAGTTCCTAAAAGTTGTAAGTTGGTGACAGAAAGACAAGAGCGCCTTGTTAGTTGCATATAAAAAAACTACATAATATTTAAAACAATCATAAATAATAAAAATATATGTAGTAAATAAACATTTACGAAATAAATATTATAATATATTAATAAACATACATAAAATATGATTTCTCTTGTTATATCTGTTGATAAACAGTTTGTTAAACCGCCAGGTACAAAAATATTTATTTTGGGTTACAAAAGTCAAAGAAAAAGTAGAAGTAATTGAACACTAAAGATTTTACTTTACAGACCTTATTTTTTAACTATGTTCGAAACGTTTGTTGTTCCTTCTTGTTTTTTGCTTTTTTCACAATTTATATTCTTGAAATCAGTTTTTTTTAGAATCTAGCAAGGCTGCTTTTCTCTTCAGAGATTAGTTAAATTTGATGTAATTTTAATAAGTACCAATAAATACAGTCTATTTTATAAATATTTTTATTAAAATTGCTTTTAAATATTAGATTGTTATAGAAACGGACTTTTAAGCATAAACATTTTTATCTATGACTGCTTTGATAACTGCATATTATATTAAATATTTGAGTGAAGTAAAGTGACATATTACTTCACAAGTAAAGTAATAAAATAAAAATCCACTCTTTAAAATAATTCGTTTTAATTTTAAACTCAATCCTAATTACACGCTATTATTGTTATAAATATTAATAACACAATTTTCACACCTATTTATGGTAGGACAAGCTATTCAGCTCCGAAATTAGCAAGCAACGAAGTAGATGAGCGCCTATAACAATGTCCCCTAAATTCTGCTGAATTAGTTAACTGAAGAAAAGTAGCAATATTCTTGAGAAAAGCAGTAAATGTGTTTATACCAACCATGGAAGAATAAATAAATAAGACTTATTATTAAATAAGTCTTATTTACTTATTATTAAATAAGTCTTATTTATTTATTTTTCCATGATACCAACAGGTAACTTTATACACCTCTAGTTTCTGCATCCTAAAAAAACCGTCCACTACTAGCGTTATTATTCAAGGTCAAGAGATGTATGACATAGAAAAATATGTCTTTCTAAATTTTCTTTTGTAGCTACAATGCTCACATTGGTACCATTGTATCTCGTCAAGGGATGGATGACATCGAAAGATGTGACTTTCTAAATTTGCTTTAATTATGGATTTGTAGTTGCATATGTTGCATTCATAAAATTTTAGGATATTTTCTTGTGCTGTGTGCTTTGCTAAAATATGCTTTTTGAGATTATGACTTCTTTTAGATTTAAATTCACATTGATTGCAATAAAATAATAAAACTTTGTTATCTGGTTTATGAATTTTTACATGATTTTTTAAATTCTCGCTTACTTTTCCTTTATAATCACACTGATTACATTTGTACCATTTGATTTCTTCTGGTGCTGTGTGTTTTCTTATTAGATGCTGTTTTAGGCAATAGTAGCTTCGAGCTATTTTACGTAGACAATAAGGACACTGGTATTTACCATTAGATTGTTTCTTTCTTTTAATAATTTCTTGACAACTCAAATCATGTTTGAATAAAAGTAATAATAAATATGTAAAAAAATTGCAGTTTTTACATCTATACTGAAATATCCCACTTCAAATTCAACTTTCTCCCGGGTTGCCGCTAGTGCATTCAAGGTTGGCAGGTTGGCGGCATTGCTGAAGAGAAGTTGGAGAGTCTACCGCGCAATGTTTAAAACGCACCATGTCTAGAACGCACGGTGTCTAATTTATTCAAAATGGCATCGTTTTACCTATAATATTTAGAATATTTATTTAAAATAGGAAAAGTCTCTAAAATTTGTGTTTGATGTCTAAAATACTCTAGTGATTTAAGAGTTGCATATAACAAAGATTGGAAACAATAAAATTAATTAGAAAATATTAAAAAATGTGTATATTTTAAAGTAAGTATGTATTATGTATTACAGATAATATTTTATATAACGTTATAATGTGTGTTCGTTTAAAAAAAAACGCGTAGCAAGCCATGACATTGTTACGTATGTCGTACATGACCCCATACAACAACCTCCATGACAACAAAATTTTTATTATTTACATTATTCGTGTATTGTTGGTTGCCTACTATGCAATTTTATCCGTCACAAAATGTCTCCTCTTCCCGCCAAAGCGGGCTTGGTCGTGGTGTGTTTTTGTGTGGTTGCCTTCGTGGTGTTTTAGTTTTTCAAACATCCGTTATTTTATTTATCAGTATTTTTCAATACTAAATTTTGTGTTTTCCTTGATTTGTAATCATGGTGTACACCAGTGAACAAAAGACTTTTTTGTTGAAAAGTTATTTCCGAAATGGAGAGAATGTTAACGGTGTTTGGAAATATTCAATTCAGCCGTGTCTGGAGGAGTTTTGAGAAGCTTTTTCTGACGTTGTTGTTGTGTATGAAGGGTTTAAAAACACTCTCCACCGAAGTGTGAATCTGTTCCGTGAAATTGGGGCCATTACACGTAAAGAGGGCAGTGGAAGACCAACTTAACGAACAGATGAAGTTATTCATGCTGCACAAGAGATTCTACAGCAAGATCCAAAAACGTCGATTAGACATCTGTCTCAGCAAGTTGAACTTTCTGTTAGTACATGTCATAAACTCCTACGAGAAGATTTACATATGTACCCTTATCGTCTCCAAGCCGTTCAAGAGTTACGACCCGTAGATTTCCCTAGAAGATTGCAGTATTGTCAGTGGTTTTTAAATAACATTGCAAATACTAATGAAGTCCTTCAAAAAACTTTCTTTACGGATAAAGCGTGGTTTTACCTGTCCGGCTACATGAATTCACAAAACATGAGAATTTGGGCAACAGAACATCCTTATGAAATTGTAGAAGAACCTCTCCATTCACAAAAAGTAGGCGTTTGGGCAGCTATCAACAGTTTTTGTAGGTAATAAATGAATATATTTATAAAAAAATATTTTTGTTCTAATTGTCGAAAAGTAAGGTTATGAGATCTGTCAGTTTGACAAGTGTGTAAAGGATTAATCACAGACATACAAAACAATTGTTTTTTAGTTTCAAAGCACTCTAGAGTTTTTTTTAAAAAAAACACACGATACTATGCTACAGGCGAGACTGCAAACTTCAGGTTGGATCGGAGACAATCACGCCTCTTTCTACTGATCCAGTGGAAATTATTTATTTTCAATTTGCCGGGACAATTTAGCTATGTCTTAAATTTGCAACGGTTGTTTTGTAATGTTTTGAACAAAAAATGTTGATTGTATAAACGCCCTCGACTTGAAGCTGATTGTTTATTAGAGTTAAAATATAGCTAAACTACTTTCAGGCTCTGGATTCTCTTCTTCAGTTACCTAACCTTGTGTGACAAATTTATAAAAATTAAAAAAAAATATCTAAGCGATGACAAGATGACAGTCAAAAAATTTTTAATAAATTAACTGTTATTGTTAAAATTTAAATAAAATTGTTGCATAAAATTAAGTAACTCAAGAAGAAAATTTTCAGCCCGAAACCGGTTTTGCTATACAGGGTGCCCCACCGAAAAGGGCATACCCCCTGTAACTTTTTTATTTATTAGTCGATCTAAATAAAATTTAGAACATAAGCATTAATATGTACGGTCTACATTTTGCTGTTAAAATATTTTTTTTATGATGTACCAATTTTGCACTCGAAAGAATAAAATTATGAAATCTCACAAAATTTCTTCAAAATGCATATTATTATAATGCTATAACTCAAAATACTGTAATGACAAATTTTGTTTTAACACAAATCATTTAGAATTCCTCTAATTGGTTCTTAAAGAACACGGAAAAAATTCGTTTTTTTGTGAGAAATATTGTCATCCATGAAACGGTGTTGTCAGATTGTAAATTGCGAGTTACCTGAAAAAAATATGTGAATTTGTCACTTTGACAATTATTGAAAAAATCGAAAAATGTCTAATCGCGAAAGATGTGAAATAATTTTAGTGTACGGTGAATGCCGCAGAAACCTATTAGCAACCAACAGGATTCTACAAGAGCGCTTTCCGGAAGTAGGCTACACATTGAAAAAAATTCGTAAAGTTGTTCGGTTATTTGAGGACACCAGCTCAGTAGTAAAACCCAAACGGGTCTACTTTCCCGTAAGACATAATCAAGCATTGGTGCAAATTGTAAAAGATGCCGTACAGGAAGATCCTAACATTAGCTCTAGAAGTATAGCACGAAGACACAATAATATGAGCAAAAGCTCTGTGCAAAGAATTTTAAAGTGTAATAAATTCCACCCATATAAAATTGCACTGCATCAAGAATTGCGTCCTACTGATTTTGAGTTTAGAATGCTTTTCTGTCAACAAATGATTAATATTTTAGAAGAAAACAATAACTTTACTGATTATGTGCTATTCTCGGACGAAGCAACGTTTAAAAGTAATGGGCTTGTTAATAGGCATAATATGCATTATTGGGCAATTGAAAATCCACGATGGTTGCGCCAAGTAGATAATCAAAGAATATGGTCTTTAAATGTTTGGGGCGGTATTTTGGGTCAACATGTAATCGGTCCATTTTTCTTCGATGGAAATTTAAATGGTGACATGTATCTACGTTTTTTAAGAAGAAATCTGTTAGAGTTGTTAGAAAATGTTCCGTTAAACATAATAGTACAACTTGTGTTCATGCATGATGGGGCGCCGCCACATTTCGCAAGACGGGTTCGGCGATATTTAGACCGACACTTGCCTGATAGGTGGATAGGACGTGGAGGACCTGTTCACTGGCCAGCTCGTTCTCCAGACTTAACGCCTTGCGATTTTTTTCTCTGGGGTGTTGTAAAAGAAAAGGTGTACAAAACAGCTCCCACGACAATAGAGGACATGAAAGAGCGAATAAGAGAAGCGTTTGCTGCCATATCACCCGAAACTCTTGTTAGAGTAAAACAAAATTTTAGGCGACGATTATTTTGCTGCTTACAAGAAAATGGAAATGTGTTTGAACATTTAATGTGTAAGTCTAAGACGTTCGTTGTTAAAACGTTATTAACTATTCTTTTTATTTCAGAAATTTTTCGATATTTATAGTTTATGCACCCACCATGAATTTTCTCCTTTCCTACTCAATAATGCAGGCTGTAATTCCTTATGCAATAAAATCTTAAAGAAATTAATTTAATTTGTCTTTAAAACTCTTTGCTCATATTGTGTTAGCATTCGTGCTAAAGTATTGTGTTGCTAATGTTAGGATCTTCGTGTACAACATCTCCTGCAACTTGCACCAATTCTTGATTATGTCTTACGGTAAAGAAGGGCACATTTGGGTTTTACCATTGAAATTGGCATCTTCAAATAGTCCAACAACTTTACCGATTTTTTTCAAGCTGTAGAATACTTCTGTAAAGTGCTCTCTTCTTGAACTCTCTGGTCGTGACTTAAGCTTCTAGAAGTTGTTTCTTGAAATAAATTGTTACGTTGCGTTACAGAAATAAAGTGTTTCCACAAAAAATGTTTTATTGGTGACAACTACAGAAACGTATCTGAAACGTTTAACCTGCCAAAAGTCGTAACAAAAAAGCTGCAGGCATTAGAAATTCTAGGCTAAAATGATTTTACGGTTTTTGGGATTAGACACTTTTCGATTTTTTCAATTGTCAAACTGACAAATTCACTGACGTTTTATTCATATTCAGGTAACTCTCAATTTACAATCTGACAACACCGTTTCATGGATGACAATTTTTCTCACAAAAAAACGAATTTTTTCCGTGTTCTTTAAGAACCAATTAGAGGAATTCTAAATGATTTGTGTTAAAACAAAATTTGTCATTACAGTATTTTAAGTTATAGCATTATAATAATATGCATTTTGAAGAAATTTTGTGCGATTTTATAATTTTTTTCTTTCGAGTGCAAAATTGGTACATCATAAAAAAAATATTTTAACAGCAAAATGTAGACCGTATATATTAATGCTCATGTTCTAAATTTTATTTAGATCGACTAATAAATAAAAAAGTTACAGGGGGTATGCCCTTTTCGGTGGGGCACCCTGTATTGTAATTTATAACAACAAGCTAATAAACAATCAACTTAAAAACGTGTGCATTTACACAACCAATAGGTATTTAATACCCAGGAATTTAAAAGAAATAATGATTTAAAAGTCGCACAATGTGTTATAATATTTAATTAATAAATAAAATTTAAAAAAATAATAATAAAAAGTAACTGAGTAGTACGATTTAACGAGCGACTTCGGTCTGCCATGCTATCAAAGCCACCGCGGAAGGCGTGGTTATACCGATGTATCCACGCCTTTCGGTGTTGCGTTTATAACATGGCGGACCGACTGTTGCGCCTTGAATCGTATAAACACAAGATTAATATTTTATTTTGTCAGGAACGTAGTTTTTTCAGTTATTTAAATTTTTATCTTATATAAAATAATGTCTATAATCTATAATAAAGCTGTTTAATAAATCAAACAAATCAGTCACAATTATAAAAGAGACACAGTTCGATAATTTAGCGCATGAGGTAACCATTTTTCGCTTTTTAACAAACCTTTTAGCAGGTGAAAACCACTGCATCTTTTCACTGAGTAGGTAATGAAACGGTTTCGCATTTTTACTCACGAAGAAGTTTCGGAGCGGTAAAATTAAAAAGTTAGTGTTATGCAACTCTTAAGTCACTCGCGTATTTTAGACATCAAATACAAATTTCAAACAACGTCATATTATTTTAAAGAAACAGCACTTTAGACATAAAGCATTTTAAAGAGTGGCGCATTAGACCTACTGTAATGTTGTCATCCAACCGACTTTAGTGCGTTCATGTTTTTGTGTTTGTGCTCGCCTTCCAGCAACCATTTGCAATTTACCTATTCTAAACAAGTGAATTTTATTTACTTATTAAGGTTTAATTAAGGATTGTTCATGTTTATTAAATTCTATAAAGTTATTTAAATTTATATCGAATTATAGAGGGTATGTTCATTATATTTAATTATTAACAAACTGATTATTAATATTTGATCAATTTTTAGGTTATGTAAACCACTTTTTTTAATCAAAAATAAAACTAAAATGGATAACTATGCACATTTTAAATGTGGAACAAGTAATTTGAAGAATTATTATTGCAAATATTGTGATTTCAAAACAGATTTTGCAATTTCAATTTGTGATCATTTTCAAAAACTTCATGCAAAAAATAAAAAAAATATATTTGTATCTATTTCTGTTGAAAGGTATAGATGTAAAAACTGTATTTTTTTTACATATTCATTATTACATTTATGCAAACATAACTTGAGTTGTCAGAAAAATATTAAAAGAAAGAAAAAATCTAATGCTACATACCAGTGTCCTTATTGTCCACGTAAAATAGCCCAAAGCTACTATTGCCTAAAACAGCATTTAATAAGAAAACACACAGCACCAGAAGAAATCAAATGGTACAAATGTAATCAGTGTGATTACAGAGGCAAAGTAAAAGAGAATTTAAAAAATCATCTAAAAATTCACAAGTCAGATAACGAAGTTTCATTATTTTACTGCAATCAATGTGAATTCAAATCAAAGAGAAAGAAAAATCTTAAATCCCATATTGTTGTAAAGCACACAGCACGAGAAAATATTCCAAAATATGAATGTAACATATGCAACTACAAAACCATAATTAAAGGAAATTTAAAACAACATATTTTTCTACGTCATACAGCCCCGGAAGAAATAAAATGGTATCAATGTGAGCACTGCACCTATAGAAGCAAGGCGAAATGGGTTTTAACACGCCATGAAAAAATACATAGAAAAAACGCCAAAACGTGAATGTAAAATAGATAGGCTGGAGAAGTCAGTCACAGTCAAATTATAAATCTGTTAGCTGCTGACCATCCATAACCTGACTAGAGAACTGAAAACCGAACCGGAATCTAAAGCAGAACCAGAATCTTTTTTTTTACTATCAATATATTTTATCTTGGTGTAACATTTGGCATTCTGTTACCATATATGTATTATCTATCATTTATATATTTATTTTTTACTTCCCTAAATCAATTCAAATTCTATTCTTAGATTTTATCATCTTCTCTAAATAGAAATAAGCGCTTCATTCTACACATCACGTAATCAAAATTTGCCTTTGTATTTAGGGTTGCCAACTTTTCGATGTCAAAATAAAGGACATTGTTAAAGACGTATCTAGTATAAAGCAAATGTTTCCACGAGGTTTATATGTATATATATAGCTCTTTAGGCCCTCGGGCCCATGGCTTTAATTTTTTTCAACATTTTCCTCCATTCTTTTCTGTTCTTGCTCCCTTTCATCCAGTCCTGGACTCCTACTCCCTTTAGATCTTCCTTAACCATCTCTTCTTCGGGTCTCCCTCTTCTTCTTTTACTTCCTTCTCCTCCCAGCAGCGCTTTTTTTGGGTACCTAGTCGATGCCATTTTCGCCACATGACCTAACCACCGCACTGTTTGACCCTTTACCTTTTGGATTATGCTTGGGTATCCATATATATCCATTACTTTTTTATTTGTTCTTCTTCTCCAGTTGCCTTCTTCGTCTTTCACTCCCTCAAATACCTTTCTTAGTGCTTTTCTCTCCCACCTTTCCAACTTTTCCGAGGTGGTTTGGGTCATAATCCACGTTTCACATCCATGTAGCACCGATGGCTGGATTACAGTTCTATAGATTTTAATTTTTGTTTTTCTCGACACTATTTTGATTCTCAACACCGTGTTTAATGCCCCTAACGCTTTCGTTCCTTTAGTTAAGTCTCTTTTCTATTTCCATTACTACAGAGAAACCTCCCTTAACGGACACCTCTGATCGACGGACACCTCTCAATAGCGGACAGTTTTTGTTTTTCGTAACTCGAATATACGTAAAACAGTATATTGGAACCTCCCAATAACGGACACTCTCAATAACGGACGCGGACAGTTAAATTTAGATTTTATATATAATGTTATGTGCAAAATCACCTCTCAATAACGGACAAATAAATAAACCCATTCAAAACGTAAATAATACTCGAAGTTCTAATTAGTTCCTAGAAGCGAGCGGTCCACGTCACAATACTCGATACTCTTATTCATCGCTTCTTAGAATTGAGTCGTTCGCGTCACAATATAAATTCATGCTTGTTGTTAAAACCAAATTAGTGTTAGATGCAGTGCCGTATCGAGAAGATGGCCACTAGTTCTGTCAAACGAAAGTTTCTTAGTGTTCAAGAGAAAATTGAAATTATTGAATTCTCAGAAAAATACAAACTTAGTGTCCGTGAAACAGCAGAAAAGTTTAAAGTGGGAAAAACTCAAGTTGGTGACATATTAAAGAACAGAGAAGAAATTCGAAAATCGTTTGCAGAAAATGGAAATTGTGAACGGAAAAAAAAGTTTCCCAAGACTGAAGGTGCTGCATTAGATCAAATTGTTTTCGACTGGTTTTGCAGAGTTCGTAGTAACAATATTCCTGTTTCTGGTCCCATTCTTCAGGAAAAAGCATTAGAAGTTTCTAGAGAACTGAAATTAGACCAGTTTAAAGCTTCAAATGGATGGTTAGAAAAGTTCTGTCACCGCTGGAATATAAACTTGAAAACTATTTGTGGTGAGGCAGCTGATGTTAACATGGAAGAAGTGGAGCAATGGAAAAAAAAACTTTGTTCCATCATTCAAGAATACTCGCCAGAAAATATCTTCAATGCTGACGAAACTGGCCTCTTCTTCAGGGCATTACCGAAAAAAACCCTGGCGCTAAAAAATGAAAAGTGTACTGGTGGAAAATCTTCAAAAGAAAGACTTACTGTTCTATTTTGTGCTAGTATGGCTGGAGAAAAAGAAAATCCTCTTATTATTGGAAAATCCAGGAATCCACGTTGTTTTAAAGGATCTCACGTCAATAAATTACCTATTGATTGGTATTCCAATAAAAAGGCGTGGATGACCAGGGACATAATGAGTGAATGGCTAACCAAATTTGATAGGAAAATGGGAAGACAAAACCGGAAAGTGATTCTTTTTTTGGACAACGCCACCTCTCATCCTAACATAGCTTTGAAAAATGTAAAATTATTGTTTTTCCCTCCGAACATGACTTCTGTTTGTCAACCTCTGGACCAAGGAATTATCAAAAACTTCAAGTTATTTTACAGAAAATTTTTGGTAAAACGTCTGTTGTTATCTATGAATGATTCTGTGTCTACAAAAGAACTAGAAAAAAGCATTACAGTGTTCAATGCAGCCATATGGATCACCGCCGCTTGGAAAAAAGTAAAACCGGAAACAATAAGTAAGTGTTTCTTCAGGGCTGGATTTGGGCAAAGCAACGACTCACTTAACGATTATGATGAAGAAGATGATATACCGTTGTCGACTTTATTAGAAAACATGAACAACGTAGCAATGGATGATTATGTCGATATTGATAAATCTTTACAAACAGAAAATATAAATATAGATATTATTGAATGCATCCGAGAGTTTAAAGACAACAAAACCGACAGTGACAGTGATAGTGATAGTGACAATGAAATTGTTCCGATTACTACTATAAAGAACATGAGTGTCGCCCTTGAAAAAATTAAAGACTTACAAAACTTTTTTATTTTAAATGATGATATAGAAAGTGTTCAGAAAGTTTCAGAACTCCTCTCACATGTAGAAAATACAATTATAAAGCATAATTTTGTTAACAAAAAACAAACAAAAATTAATGACTTTTTTAAAAATGTTACTCCTAATTAATAACCATGTTCATACTTATGTGATATCACGTTAATCCTATGTTATAAATTTGTCTTTATTCAAATTAGTTAATAAATACTAAAAACATATAATCAATTTAATTACATTAACCCCCAAGTTAAAACCTCTTAACAACGGACACCTCTTCACAACGGACAATTTCTCACTCCCCATCGGTGTCCGTTGTGGAGAGGTTCCACTGTACTTCATTATTTTCATTCACCGTAACCCCGAGGTACTCAAATCTGTCTACTCTTTGAAAACAATAATTTCTGCCATTCTGTCCTATCACTTCCAGGTCACCTTGTACTTCTCTTCCGTTTGTTTCCATATACTTTGTCTTGCTTTCATTTACCTCGAGTCAATACCTTATCGCACTCTCTTCCAAATTTTTAAACATTTCCTTTATCTCTTTTCTGATTCTTGCGATTCGTCCGTATACGCAATCACCTGCTGCTTACTGTAATATATTACATTCTCTGTTTTTATCCGACCTTCCCTCATGATTTTTTCCAATACCAAATTAAACACTGTTGACAGCGGGTCACCCTGTCTTAACCCTTTCGAATTGGGAACACTTCTGTCACGCTTCCCTACCACCTTGCTCGCCGAACCTTCTAACGTCAATTTTATTAATCTGGTAAGCCTATTTGGTATTCCCAGGTTGTTTATTGCCTGGTACATTATTGTACGATCGATTGTATCGTAGGCCCTTTTAAAATCTATAAACAATATATGTAGAGGCAGCTTTTGTTCGTAACTATTTTGCTGTGTCATTTTCAGAGTGCAAATTTGGTCGATTGTTGATCTTCCGATCTCCCTACCTTGAAACCTCCTTGATATTCTCCCACCACTTCCTCAGCATATTCACTTAACCTCTTGCGTATCATCACTGCTAATATTTTATATGTAACGTCTAGTAGGAATATTCCACGATAATTTTTGCACATATACATAGTAGCATCTTCTTTTTTGAGTATTGGGCATATAAAGCCAATTTTCCATTATTCTGGTATTTCCTCCTCCGTCCAACTTATTATTATTTATTTTATTTTATCTCGTAACCTCTTCCCCCCATTTTTTGTTATCTCGCTAGTTATTCCATTTTCCCCTGGACTTTTATAATTCTTCAATTTATTTATTATTTCTTCTATCTCTTCCTTTCTCGGTTCCTCCACCTTCCACGAGGTTTATTATAAACAAATAAAAACTGTTACCTTTGGTTTTTAAATTATATTATAGTATATTAAAGAAGGCGTTTTGAAAAAAGTCAACTTTGTAGCACGAATTCAAGTTTATAAAACGAGCGCGAGCGCGAGTTTTTATAAAGAATGAGCGCCACAATGACTTTAATAAACAAGTTCTTTATGCTATTTTTTCTACTTTACGTGTTTTACGTAATTTTTAAGTAAAAAGTTAATTATTTAATCTTTAGGGACTTTTGCGTTAATACGAGACAGTTGGTAATAAATATGTCACTAAAGTGTCAATGAAGTCATTGAACTTTGAAATGTTTTCAAATTTGTCTAAAATTCCGTGTAAGTAACTCACAAATGGTTCTTTTTTACCTACCGTATCGGTTATTGATTGAATAATCCAATTGGCAATTATACAGTAAGGAAAATCTCCATTTATCTCTAAATTCCTACTCCATTTGCGGTTCTCAGCGACTCCTTTCATTTCATCGTTATTTCAGTCAAGCAGATTTATACACTCATCTAGCAAATAACTTGTAAATTATCGAATGCTATGAGGGTTGTAAATGGTAAAAATAAAAGCCAAAAGCTTCATTTTAGTTTCAGGTTTTACTTTAACGCTGTTCTAACCTCAAAAAAAAAGTTTGTGACGTCTACCACCGTTGTCCAGTGTCCACCCCATTTTCAAATATTTTATAGATTAATTGCGACACACACACATAAAAACACTTTGTTGAGGAATACTGCTGGTCATCAACTACAACAAAATTTATTCGAATATAATTACTGTAATTTCATCGCTCACAGAAACGTGATGTTTTATTTCAGCGATAGCATGTTACACCGTGTTACCAATCCGAAAACAGTAAATTGCACTAGCTGTTACCGCACGCAATTTGGGTGCGGAATTGGCTATTACCGCACCCAAATCGGACCCTGTTACCGACGTAAAGTAGAAAAAAATTTTTAAAATACACATTTTTGAAACGAGAATTATTGAAAATCGCCTTTATATATCTTTTAATATCTTGCTCGCAGGATCATCAATTTTTAACACAATGTCTTTTCTAATTTTTTTTTATTTTGATGAATTACGTCCATTCTTTTTACATACGAAATTTGTTGTAACGGGGAAGTGGACAAGGCAGAAAGAAAACTATTTTATAAGGCCAACGTTTCGAATCATCTATTGATTCTTAGAATCAATGAAAAAATAGAAAAATAGTTTTTTTTTCTGCCTTGTCCACTTCCCCGTTACAACAAATTTCGTCTTTTCTAATATTTCAAGGTTTATAACGTTTTAGGTACTAACGTTAGTAGTAAAGTAACAAAAAAAAGAGTGTCATAAATAGAAATATTGCAAAATCTCCCGTTTGTACTCACACCTTTTTTCTTTATTCCGCTCGAAGGAGCATACAGTTTTAAACACATTTTATGAGCCGAAGAACAACTAATATCAAAAAAAGTTTCTGCAGTATTTACAAAAAAAGTAAAATCAAATGCTCGCGAGAAATTGTCTTTTTTATGTTAATAATAAGACGTTTCTCTTTATCTGTTTCTAAAAACCATAAAATATATACACTTTTGGAATCGAAAGGCGACGACTATTACAAAGATAAATATTTACTGCAATTTTTATAAAAAAAAACAGTCTTCTCCAGTTCCTAAATTATATTAGAAACTTTAATATACAATAGATAACTAAAATAGAGATTTTTGGGTGTTTGAAGCGAAACTTATTGTAATTTCTCCGTATCTATCAAGACATTTTTTAGTATCCGACTCCAAGGATTGTTCTTTTATTATTCTAGAATTTTTCTTGGTTTTTTACTGTTTTTAACTTTTTTTTTAGTAGTACTTTTTTAAAATTTTGTTTCTTCAGGACCTCCCAATAGATGATTTCAACTTATTAAATCTTTCTTTATCGTTTGTTTTAATTGTATTTTCTTCATCTTCTGTTCAAATCGTTGGTTTTGTTATTCTTTATTTTTTTTAGAGGCCCAGAATTTACAGTTCTTTTAGAATTGTCTAAACTACATTTTTAAAATTTTTGTCTGATTTCTTTTTCTTATACAACACACATATTAATTTTCTTAGTTTTTTGACATTAGGTCATCTTTTCTACAAATTTCAAATTCTTCTCGAATCTACTTCTGTTCTTCATTTTCCACTAGTCGTAATCCTCATTATTGTTTTTTTCTCTCTACCATTAAATACACTATTTATGTAGGTTTCATAACTAAAGTCTGAATAGAACATTTGTTTGTTTATACGTACTTAAAATTTATTTTGGTGACTTAAAAAAATGTCTAGACAATTAATTTATTTTTGAAATCAACCAGTAACAAATAGGTACAAGTGGCGAGCAAAAAATTTCGGGCAGACTTGAAATTTGAGTGATATAAAATGTTGAAATGAGCTTTACGTGTTAGACATATTAATAACCTCAATTTAATAACTATTCAGTACTGTCGCATGTCATTTTGACAAATTATCATGACATTTATGACAATAAAGGTCAAACTACATTGCTTTTTTTTAATGACATATGAATTGCTGCCTGAAATTTTTTGCTCGCCACTTGTACGTCAAGTTTCTAACGCTTAGGCGTCTCTCTTTGGTAAAGAAACTAGATAAAGAACAAATTGTGTACTTTAAGTATATGTTAAAGACTAAAGGACAATTTATAAAATTGAAAAACTTTATTTTGAAATAAAGGACGGTTGGCAATTCAATTTGTTCTAAATTCTATGTCTCACGTCGTTAATGTTCTAAATTGTAACATTTTAGTGTAGTGTAATTAATAAATTTTAAACGGTCAGTAACGAATCTTCATAATTATTTATCGTAGTTATGTCATGTAATTTTGAATCAATTTTATTTTGTAGTTTTAATAATAAAATAATATAAATTAATTTGTAACTATTATTAATTGTTAGTTTATACTTATTACATTTATTACTTTTTATAAGAAGCGATTCAACATAAAATCGGGAGTTTGCTCACTCAAAGCGGAAGATTTATTTGAAATTGGGTGACTCCCGCCTATAATTAGGTAGTGTGTTGGCAAAACAATCCTATCTGAAGTTTCATATGACCGATTTTCGTGCGGCCATGTTTTTGTGTTTGAGCATGCCTTCCAGCAACCATTTGCAATTTCCCTGTTTCTAAATAACTGAATTTTATTTATACTTATTAAAGTTTACTTAAGGATTGTTTGTGTTTATTAAGTTGTATAAAATTATTTCAAATTCTAGAAGGTATGTTCATTATATTTAATTATTAATATTTGATCAATTTTTAGGTTATCTAAACCATTATTTTTAATCAAAAATAAAACTAAAATGGATAAATATACACATATTAAATGTGGGACAAGTAATTTGAAGAATTATTATTGCAAATATTGTGATTTCAAAACAGATTTTGTAATTTCAATTTGTGATCATTTTCAAAAACTCCATGCAAAAAACAAGAAAAATATATTTGTATCTATTTCCGTAGAAAGGTATAGATGTAAAAACTGCAATTTTTTTACATATTCATTATTACTTTTATTCAAACATAATTTGAGTTGTCAAGAAATTATTAAAAGAAAGAAAAAATCTAATGGTAAATACCAGTGTCCTTATTGTCTACGTAAAATATACCAAAAATACTATTGCCTAAAACAGCATCTAATAAGAGAACACACAGCACCAGAAGAAATCAATTGGTACAAATGTAATCATTGTGACTACAAAGGAAAAGTAAAAGAGAATTTAAAAAAACATCTAAAAATTCATAACACAGATAACGAAGTTTCATTATTTTATTGCAATCAATGTGAATACAAATCAAAGAGAAAACATAATCTGAAATCCCATATTATTGTAAAGCACACAACACGAGAAAATATTCCAAAATATGAATGTAACCAATGCAAGTACAAAGCCATTCAGAAAAAAAATTTAGAAAGACATATCATTCTATGTCATACAGCTCCTGAAGAGATACAATGGTACATATGTGACCATTGCAGCTACAGAAGTAAATTAAAAATGGATTTAACACGTCATATAAAAACACAACACATGCCAAATAATGTTTTACTTAACTGTGATCACTGTGGGTATAAATCAAAGAGAAGATATGATCTTCAAAGACACATTCTTGCGAAGCATACAGCACCAGAAAATGTCCCAAAATATGAATGTAAGATATGCAAATTTACAACTGCATATTCTGAAAATTTAAAGAAACACATTAAACGGTTCCATCCAGATCCACATGAGATACAACGGTACCAATGTTATCATTGTACCTACAAAAGCAACATAAAAAGAAATTTAACAAGCCATATAAAAGCACAACACATGCCAGACAAAGTTTTGTTATTTAACTGTGATTACTGTGAGCACAAATCAAAGAGAAGAAATGATCTTCAAAAACACATTTTTGTAAAGCATGCAGTACCACAAAATGTCCCAAAGTATGAATGCAAGATATGTAAATACACAACTGCATATTCCGGAAATTTAAAGCAACACATTAAACGGATCCATCCAGATTCACATTACATACAGTAATACCAATGTGATTATTGTACTTACTAAGGCAAAAAGAAAGTAGATCTTAGAAAACATAGTATGCATGTACATACTAAAAGCTGCAAAAAATAAATACAGAACTATAGAATTTTTGTGAAAATAAAAGTTAAGCCTTCAAACTAATGCCGTTTTTCAGCAAGACAATGCAAGACCACATGTAGCAGTGCATAGTCGCGAGTACTTACAACGTCATCGTGTTACGTGTTCACCAGACTTAAACCTCATTGACATGTATGGGATTCTATGGGTCGACGTCTTCATTCACTGATCACTGCCGCATCAACCAACGACACTAGAAGATCTCTGACAGCAGCTGAAGGTAGCTTAGAATGCTATACCTCAGGAAAAAGTTGATCATCTCATTCTAAGTATGCCTCGCCAAGTACGAGAGTGTATTAACAACCGTAGTGAAGTCAATTTTTATTAAATTTGAATGATTATTCTTTGTGTTATTTAACCGAAACTTTTATCAGAGAACAATAGGGAAGCATCGTAAATCCCAATATGCAAACGCAACTTTTACCGATCTTTTCGTGTCCAACGCTTTAAATAGGCCCAACGTTCCTTTTGTGGCGCTAAATTCAAAATTATTGCAAACTGATTTAGAAATCTTTGAACCACCTAAACACCTAATAGTATAAAATAACGTTTACTATTATTGATTTATATTCAATGTAAGCTTATTACTTACGCATACTCATTACTGTTTATCTAATTTATTAAAAACGGTTATTGTAAATAATTTTTTTTGACTGTTTTTTTATATCCTGTTTAGCATTTTATTGTTATTAAAACTATTATAAAAAAAACTTACTAACATTGTAACTCCTTTTATTAAAGATCATATACTTTTTATTACAGAGGAAATAATACTTAAAAAACAATACACCAAATTCTGCTTTGAAAATAGTATCATTATTACGATAACAACGAATAAAAATTTAATATCTTACACAATAACAAAAATGCTTTGTTATGAATTGAGTTGTTATCATTTTAACAAAAATATTGTTAAGAACCTTATAAAACTAATAACTATTCTACTAAATTTTAAACTATAATTATTGACTTTATTGACCTCGTCTCTTGCCGTTGCCCCTCAGGTAAAACAGTTTGTCGAGACGTCTACAGTCTTAAATTCCTTACCTGTTTTCTGGAAATCTAACAAGAAGGCTTGGAAGACGAGCGAAATTATGAATGAATGGCTCTCTGAATTTGATAGAAGGATGAGAATACAGAAACGGAAAATTATCCTATTTTTGGACAATGCAGCATTCCACCCCAAAGACTTGAAATTGACAAATATAAAAACTGTTTTTCTTCCCCCTAATACCACATCTCGCTGTCAGCCACTTGATCAAGGCATCATCCATAATTTTAAAACGTTTTACCGACTGTTGATGTTGAAACATATTTTGAGTCAAATGGACGACGCTACATCCTTACATCATTTGAACAAATCAGTTGACCAGCTTGATGCTATTAATTTTATAAAACAAGCGTGGGATCAAGTGAGCATCACCACAATGCAAAATTGCATTTGAATTTAGAAAATCTACTGAAACGGTTTTGCTTCCTCCAGAGCAATATGAAGCAGAAGATGAAATTCCTTTGGCTACTATGGCAGACATTCTTAAAGCTCTCAAAAAAGTGGGTAGTAGCGATGACGCTTCCAATTTTGTAAATATGGACTCAGATCTTTTAGTGGAAGACGACGAACTAAGCAACAATACAAGAAGAAAAAGACGAAGAAGAAGAAGAATTAGATGAGGTATCAGAAAGCTACCCTTGTACGTCGTGTCCAATCAACAGCTTAAATGAAGCTATGATTATGGCAAGAAATATTAAAGTGTATGCGAAAAAATTAGACGATTATGGTGGATTTGAACGAGCTGCAAATTTGGAAGCATACTTATATACAATCAGCAAATTCAACAAGCAGTCAAATATTACGCAGTTTTTCAAAAAAATATAGGTAGTTCTGAATATTTTTTTTTCTTTCTAAGTAACTATACATTTTCATACATAATAATATTATACACTTACTCCAAATAAATTTGAATGATATTTAATTTTGTAAGTTTATAATAAAATAAGTACTATTTTTATTTAATGTTATTTGAGTTAGAATTATACTTGTTTTGTAATTTAGAAAAAAATGTTCTTTTTTGGGGGGGATTGTAACGGTTGTTTCCGTGTCGGGTTCTGGGTATCGTAGAGAGAGAGAGAGAAGAGCGGCTTTGATGGAATTTTATTGACAGTATAAAACTATGTACAGAATAAAAATAAAACTTCTGAACAAAACAAAACGAATCTTCTACTAATATATGTATATGCACGGCCTCGTCCCCGGCGGTCCTTCGTCCTCGACTCCTCGTCGTCGGCTTCTCGTCCTCGGCTCCTCGCCCTCGATTCCTCGCCCTCGGCTCCTCGCCCTCGGTTCCTCGTCCTTAACGTGTCGGCTTCGGTGGCTCGCACTTGTAATGGAGGGGAGGTAGGATTCACCCACAGGTTAATGCTCCGTGGGTAGCGGTTTCGGAGAGGACTCTACTAACGGGTTAATGCTCCGTGGGTAGCGGTATCGGAGAGGAAGCCCCTAGGTTAATGCTCCAGGGGAGGACGGGTCTGGGGGTGGTTACTTACAAGGTAAATGCTCCTGCAAGTATGAAAATATCGGAGGCGGTAGGCGCAATATATAGCATATAGCCTTCGTTTGTAGGCGAGGGGTATGAGAAGAGTATCGTGGCGAAGCGTTGGTGGTGGTTCTCGGTGTGGTGGGAATTGTACCACCACTACCGCCCTGACGTATACGTATGACGTCGCGGTCACGCGGTCCGAATCAGCTGCTGAGCTTGTAGCTGATTCTTGTTTTGTTTACTGAATTATTAGAACGCTTCGTTACAGGATTTATTATTTAAAACATATTTAAAACTTCAAATAAGAATAAAATTTCTGATTTTCCTTTAAGAGGGCAGCTCCAATAAGCGGACAAAAATCCGGCGACCGTCGGTGTCCGCTTATGGGAGATTTCACTGTAATCCCTAAATAAACTAAATTCCAATATTAAAGCATTTTACCTAGAATTTAATTAAACAAGCATTACAAATTTAAGCATTACAACAAATTGTTTAGAAGATCTATTTTGCAGGGAATTATTTTCACGTAGGTAATTCGTTATTAGATCGAGTAGGATTTAAATTAAAAAAAGATTTGTCAGTAATATTATTTAACCATCCATATTCTTCCTTTCTAGTCTACTATCTGCTGTCTTTATTTGTCAGAATGAGAATTTTTTATACATTGAAATTCCACAACCGCCATACGTTAAAGAAACCTAGAAAAGACACAAAATATGTCATTTTTTCTTATTTTTAAATACAGCAGATGTTAATTATTGTTAAAAAAAGAGTAGAGTCAATTTATGATTACATTTAATTACACTTAGGTATAGTAAAGGGCAAAAATATAAGAAACTGACTTATGCAGAAATTTATTAGTAGGCAGCCCCTTTACAACAGATCCCAATAAACACTAATCTTGTTACAGTCAACTACAAAAGACCAACTAATCCAAAAAAAAATTAACAACAATTTCTTATTCGTTCTACCTAAGAATTTGGAGAGATAGCGCCTGGCATCTTGTCGTTTATTTATGCCACCAATAATCCTCTGACCATAAGCTACATAAGCTATCAACAGACTTTTATAATGAGTTTTATATATCTATTCCTTCTTCTATAACTCACCTACTGTAATCAAGTTGATTAGGGTAACCAAATTTCAAATTTGTTCAAAGTGTAATCAACTAATTTACTGTATTTTCTACTTATAGAACTTATAAATTGATGTATTTAAAAATATGTTGATTTAGATTTTTTAATGTTATTAGCGACTTTTTACAGAAACTTTGTATTTTCGTTTTGTTACCTAATAAAATGTATTAAATGGATTATCTTTGTAAGTTATTTATTTTACCTGAACCAGAAGAACAAAATTCTTTTTATAATAGAAACAAATGATACACAAATTAAATTGAAGTTATGAAACTTATAAACATTTCATAACTGTCTAAAGTTAGTAACATTTAGTACGGTATTAGTAGATGAATAAAGTTTGCCACAACAGTTTTATTTAAAATGCAGTGTAACGGTTGTTTCCGTGTCGGGTTCTGGGTATCGTAGAGAGAGAGAAGAGCGGCTTTGATGGGGTTTTATTTACAATAATAACTATGTACAAATAATAAAAATAAAATAATAATTCTCAAATTAAAACGAATCCTCTAATAATATATATACGGCCTCATCCCCGGCGGTCCCTCGTCCTCGACTCCTCGTCGTCGGCTTCTCGTCCTCTCGGTTCCTCGTCCTTGACGTGTCGGCTTCGGTGGCTCGCACTTGTAATGGAAGGGAGGTAGGATTCACCCACAGGATGATGCTCCGTGGGTAGCGGTATCGGAGAGGACTCTACCAACGCAACGGGTTAATGCTCCGTGGGTAGCGGTATCGGAGAGGAAGCCCCTAGGTTAATGCTCCAGGGGTGGACGGGTCTGGGGGTGGCTACTTACAGGGATAATGCTCCTGCAAGTATGCCCAATATCGGTGGCGGTAGGCGCAATATATAGCCTTCGTTTGTAGGCGAGGGGTATGAGAGGAGTATCGTAGCGAAGCGTTGGTGGTGGTTCTCGGTGTGGTGGAAATTATACCACCACTACTGGCCTGACGTATACGTATGACGTCGCGGTCACGCGGTCCGAATCAGCTGCTGGGCGTTATCTGGTTTTGTTTACTGAATTATTAGGAATTATTAGAACGCTTCGTTAAAGCAGGATGGTCTTAAGGTCAGCCATGCCTATCAAATTTCTGGAGTTAAAGATATGTGTTCACATGCAACCATTTCGTAAATTTAAAATTTACAAAATATTATATTTGTTAGACACATATTGGGACGTAAATTGCCTAGAATAGGATCTATTCTTTCTATTTTGTACAAAAAATAAAAGGTAGATTAGTTTAGTTTTAACATATGACGAATTTTCTAAAATGCTGTAAAACGATTGACGTTTCTCTATTATTCTGTGCTTTCATCATATCTTTCCTATGACGTACTCATAATTCTTACGAAGTTTTAGCTTTAACACTTGAAATTTTTAAATTGTGTATTTTTTTAATGAATTTATATACAATAAACAATTAAATAATTTATTGTTAAGTCTCATTGTAATTATTATATCTACAAATTAAGTTTCAATTGTATGTTCTGTTATTTGTGAAGATTCGTTTTTTTAAATATTTTTATGAAATCGTTTGTAACTAAATCAATTAAACTGTCAGAGTTTAACAAATAATGGGCTGATTTCAAGTTGAGATAATACTGGTAGTATCTTCGTTTCTAAGTAAAAATTAAACAATTTGAAGTTGCGATTGGTTGTTGCCATAGAAAAGTATTGAAATTTGCGATACTACCGGTATTATCTCAACTTGAAATCAGCCCATAAATATATTTGTATAATTTATTAATTTTTGACAGAATTACTTATTTAATCTAATGATCTCTATTGTATCAGAATTTTAATTAAATATTTATTATTTATTAGTTGATATTGTTTATAAAAAGAGATTCAATATAAAATCAAAAGTTTGTTGACTTAAAGCGGGAGCTTTTTTTGAAATCCGATTGTTTCCGCCTAATTGGGTAAGGTTGGCAACACTTCTTCTAGTTTCATATGACCGACTTGTATGTTTTTGTCTTTCAAGGACGTTTAATGTTCCTCCGGTCGCCATTTGCAATTTAAATTGTTATTTTCATTAATTAATCTGATGATTTATTAAAAATTTATTGAATTCTACAACAATCGGATTTATTTCAAATTGGAGAAGGTATATTCTTTTGATTTAATTATTGATTGATTACTTGAATATTAAGATTCATTAATTTTTAGGTTATGTAAGCTACATTTCTTAAATCAAGAAAAAAACATTTTACTAAAATGTGTGAAGACGAACTTTTTAACTGTGAAAAAAGTAATTTAAATCTATATTATTGTAATTACTGTGACTTTAAAACAAGTATTGGAATTTTATTTTTTGATCATTTTCAAAAATTTCATGTAGAAAACAAAAAAAGACCATTTAAATCTGTTTCTATAAAATGTGAAAAATGTAATTTTTCAACATTTTCATTACTATTTTTGTTCAAACATAATTTAACTTGTCAAGAAGATACTAAAAAAGAGAAAAAATTTAATAAAATTTATCAGTGCACATTTTGTGTATATAAAACAGACCGAAAATATACACTTAAACAGCATCTTATAAGTATGCATACGGCACCAGATAAAATAAAATGGTATAAATGTAATCAGTGTGACTATAAAGGAAAAGTCAAAAGATATTTGACAGTACATGTAAAAATTCATAAATTAGATGACAAAACTATACATAAAACCAATTTAAAAGAGAAGATAGAATGGTATCAATGTGAGCACTGTACCTACAGAAGTAAACTGAAAACAGGTTTAACAAAACATCTAAAAATAAGTCACAAATCTGAAGAAAATATTCCAAAATATGAATGTCACACATGCAGCTATAAAGCTAGGCAAAAAGATACTTTAAAAAATCACATTATTCGACTTCATACGGCCCCGGAGAAGATAAAATGGTTTCACTGTGAGTACTGCACCTATAAAAGCAAAGTAAAATCCGGTTTAACACAACACGTAAAAATACACCACATGCCAAAAGAACCAAATACGAAATTATTTTATTGCAATCATTGTGAATACAAATCAACGAAAAAGTATAATATTCAAAAACATATTTTTGCAAAGCACGCAGCACGAGAAATTGTTCCAAAATATGAATGTGAGATATGCAAGCACAAAACTATAAGTAAACAACATCTAAAACAACACATTTTTCGAGTTCATACAGCTCCAGAAAAGATAAATTGGTACCAATGTGAGCACTGTACCTACAGAAGCAAGATGAAATGGGATTTAACACGTCATGAAAAAATACATAAAAAAGAAAATGTGCCAAAACATGAATGTAACATGTGCGAGTACAAAACTATACATAAAGAATCTTTAAAAAGACATGTTACTCGACATTATAAAGCTTCAGAAAATTTCACAATATAAATATAAGCGTTTTATTTACAGAAACAAGATAAAATCAATATCACTAGGATTCGTATTTTAGGAAAAAAATTTTTTTTAACACAAATACGTACATAAAACATTTTGTTCACTCTTTATAAAATCACCATTGTTTTAAGTTTAAAAAAATAAAATTTACTAGAATTTGACGCACATAAATTTTTTAGTTACCTATTCTGTCACACTCCTACCATATCCGAGAAAGTTATTAAAAAAACACTAGTATTACAGTTTTTTTAAGTAATACATTTATCTACCTTTCATAATATAATACATAAAACTGTTTATTGTTAACTGTCTCACGGTTTTATCCCTTTTGTAATAAAACCTTACAACGCAAGTAAAGATTCACGATCTTATTGCTACCTTTTTCTACATCATGGCCTAAAATACAACGAACACAAAACGTAGGTATTGTACACACACCAGAAAAGTCTAGGGATATTGATTTCTGAGTAATGTGAGTTTAAAATATTTTTAAATGAATTGGGGTTTGTCACCATAAATTTATTAGATTCAACAAAATAAACAAGTATTATACACCAAAAATTTCATAAAATATAAATAATAATAATAAAAAATTATATATTTTTTTAAAATTGTCTTTATAAACAAATTATCAAAAATTAATAAATTGTGTGACCTCCTGCATTACCAATTATAGCTCTGCATCGTCGTGGCGTACTTGTAATAAGATTGTCGATATCTTCTTGGAGGATTTCTTGACACGCTGCGTTTGGAGCTGCAAATAACTGTAAACGATTTTCTCGCAGTAATTCCATATGTTAAACTCTTCTTTAGAGCGCATCCCAAAAGTGCTCAATTGAGTTCAAGTCGGTGAATTGCGCTGGCCACGGCAAAACAGAAATTTCGTGCTCCTCCAAAAAGTTGCTCACCACTCGAGTAGTGTGTGGGCGGGCATTATCAAGCGTAAATATAAATTTTTTTTCGTAGTTTTCAGCATAAGGCATCACAACAGGGTGGAGAATAAGATCCCTGTATCGAATTGCGCTTAAGGATGGTTCAATCCAAACGAGGTCAGTACTTCGGCCCTTTTGTATTCCTCTCCACACCATGATTGTTCCACCGAGGTGAGAAAGAACTTCTTGAACATGTTGCAAGCGATTTATACCACCAGGCTCTCTCTAAACACGGATTCTCCTTGAATTCGAGGGTATTCCAAATCGGGACTTGTCGCAAAAAAACAAAACATGAGCCCATTGCTGTCAATCTCAAACAACATGTTCTCGAGCCCATAGAAGATAAGCTCCACGATTGCCTCGTGTTAGGGCTACAACTTTCATGGGTTTTCAGGAAAACAAATTGCCTTTCCACAACCGATATCGAATTGTATCTGGTCCAACAGTGACTTGGTGCACTTGTTGCAATTGTATTGCCAACTCAGGTGCTGTAATTGTAGCATTTCTGCGAGAAGTCAAACGCAGAAATCGGTCCTGAATTGGGGTTGTTATGCGATGTCGGCCTGTGTGGCGTTCAGTTTCATCACCTGTCTCACGGTAACGTCCGTGCAACCGGGAAATCACACTTTGTGAGGAACCCAAAGAACGCGCTACTTCACTTTGGGTGGTACCTGATTGGAGCATCCCTATTGCCCTATTCATTTCGTCACGATTTAAATGTCTTCGTACCATGATGTTTCTACACTTATTCGAAACGACTAAAACCAATAAAACATGAATTCTGATAATTTTACCCTCTTTATCAGGACTCAGTATATCTGCAACTTAAGCAATGATACTCTCTGTAAAACGCGATAAATAGCGTACAAGCGACAAAATAATTATAAAAACTGCTTTAGGTTTTTTCGCGCGAACTAGTTCGTCAAAAAGAATCGTTCGTTTTTATAGTTCGTTCGCGAACTAATAAATCGGAATGTATCTTCGCGACCGAGTGATACGTTCACTCGGTCGCGAACGAAATGAGAAGCACGAACTACTATCTAGAATTGAGCCAATTTATGCAATATTAGGTCTTGAAAATGTGAATTACCGGCACCAGGTTTTTACACAAATTGAAAAGTATTATTAGTTGTAAATATTTAATAATTTCTGTTTCATCATGATTAGTGAGATTACTTGATTCACATTATAACGTGTACGTATTTAGGTAATATTAGTGGATCATTTGCACACAATGATGCGCCCGATGCCTCTTATTAAATTAAGTTTATGCAGTTATGGCTATTACTTATTAGAAATAGGTGGTATACCTGCACATGAAGTATTTATTATGAACATGTAATTAAATTTTATTAAAATTAAAAATTTAGAGTCAATATGACGCTTGTGCCTCCACTCCTGGCGTGCTCCTTTCCTTTCCGCTTGCTAAGAGTATTCGTTCATCATCGTAATTCGTTCGTAAGAGAGCAACTTCGACAGAGAGCAGAGACTCGAAAGAAAAAATTGTAGTTCGCGAACGAACTAGTTCATTTATAGTTCGCGAACTAGTTCAAGTAGTTCGTATAAAAGAACCGTTCTTTTTATTAGTTCGTTCGCGAACTACCCATCTCTAGTATGTAGATATTTAATACACATCTATTAACAATAGAAAAAATATATACCTAAACTTATTAAATTAACGAATTAAGCAATATCCCTAGACTTTTCTGGGGTGTGTATTAAGAATGTCACACTTTTTTATCTTCTTTCAGCTTAACACGATGACAAAGACAAAGCTTCTAGGGTGAGTGTAGTGTAGTATTAGAAACTCAATTGCAAACCAACATTCTAAATAACAAGTTACTATAATATTGGCGTCAGTTTACAAATTTATTTTTATTTAATGCATTCTATGTTAGAAAGCGTGATGATATTAAAATTGCTTTTCCATATTTTTTATAAACTTAAACCGTTTAGCCAAGAACTTGTTATAATTATGCTTTGTTTATGCATAATTTGTTGTTTTTCATTAAAAAATAAGTCAATTAAGAACCGAAAAATTAGTTAAAGTATTTACTTTATTAAAGCCTAGAATTTTATTATAAAATCTGGTCTAAATGTTATTCTAACAACTAAAAACATTTTGTTCAATAACATATCTTTAATTTATGTGTCTAGAAATAATAATATTGTTAAAATATCAATGTTAATTTTCTGTAGAAACAGTACATTAAAATTGTTCTTATGTGCTTTTGATTCCTCCAATTGGTGTTTTACAACCAGAAAGTCATTGTTACAAATCGCTGTAACAAAAAAAAATTAGAATTAATTACACTACACTAAAATGTTACAATTTAGAACGTTAACGACGTGAAAACTTTGAATAAATGGTACACATAGGGTTGCCAACCATCTTTTATTTTAAAATAAAGTCCTTTAATTTTATAAACTGTCCTTTAGTCTTTAACATGTAACTTAAAGGATACCTACAATTTGTCCTTTTATCTAGGTTTTTTATCAAAGAGCAAGAAGCAAGCGTTAGAAAATTGATATACCTACTTGTAATAGATTGATTTAAGTCACCAAAATAAATTTTAGGTACGTTACACTCAACCGCAAAATTAACCGGACACTTGATTTTTCTCCCGTAAATTTGCGAAAACGCTCTCTACATTGATTTTATATGGCTACACATAAAAAACAACTAAAAGAAAGGATATTCAAGTTTTTTGGGTTAACCCCTATCAGGCAGATTACTTTTTGTACCTATTTTCTTAATTACGCGGCTTCCAATCAGAAAGGATTTGTTTGTTTTACATGTCTCTCAAATTTGTGTCGATAGCTGGTTCTGGTTTGTTTAATTTGGCTTTTTGGGGAAAGATTTGTTGTAGAAGCAATTCATATTGTAATGAGTCCCAAAGAAGCTGCCCACATAATGATAGACCCAGCATACGATTTATTGCAAATGTGCTTTGCTTTCCTAAAAGCACGGTATCCGATGCCATACAAAGGTTCAGGGCAACTGGTTCCTATTCCAAAAGACCTGGACAAAACAGAAAACGAGTAACAAATGAAGTGGAAGACCGATTTCTTCGATTACAAATGCTGCGAGAACGGACTGTGAAGGGCTTAAAAATGTCTATGAATAATTTTAACAACTTATTATAATTGTTGCAAAAAGCAACCAATGTCGTTAACCAAATGCACGTGGCAAGTACATGTAACAAGCAACAACATTTTTAAGCCGCTTTATCAAAAGACAAAGCGCGCCGAGCTAATTGCTTTATCACATAAATCTCGTCAATATGACACCTAAAATCATAAAATTGTTTATTTTAAATTACTTAGTCCAAAACAGTTTGTTTATCAAATCTTAATTTATTATACGTTATCAACAAGTGATTATGGACACTTGTGTCCATAAATCACTGCAAGACAATCAGGTGTTCCATTAGCGACCACCAATCAAAGATGAACAAGTAAACTTCTTCGTCTTGACCTAAATATTTTGGCCAATAATAACAAGATACCATCTTAATAATCCACCCAAAAGAGTGGGTGAAAGGCTATAAAATTTACGGGAGCTACCAAAAACTCACAGTTTTCCGACAGTTAAAAAAAAACACCTAAAAAGTGTAACAAGTGTCAGTTAAGTTCCTGAAGAAGATACCCTCCAATATCTACTCCAAATTGCACTAAGTCCCGAAGCTGAACTTCGAGATGTTTTGCTGTGAGTACTAACGATTGGCCTAAATCTTGTTCGTCTAAAATGATTTTCATAATTTTGTTCGTTCTTCTTGTTTATGAATTTTTGGTTAAAGTTTCAAAATTATTAAATTAAAAAGTAGCTTGTAGTAATTATTGAGTAAATTGGACTTTGTGGACTACGGGGAAAAATTCACGCTTATTATTCGTTTTACTAAATTATTTGAGTAATTTTTAATAAACTACTTGGTAAATTCATCGTAAAATCAAGTATCATGATTAGCTCGTGCTAGTGTCTCTCCCGACTTCATAAATTAAAACTGAAAGTAAAATAAACACAGATAAGACGTTCCGTCTGGAGTGAAAAACTGAACAACAGTTTGATGATTTTATTTAAAATTGCAACTCAATGCGTAACATGCAACGGTATCACGAAACTTTAAAGGAAAGGAAAAAGTTAATGATTAGCGAAGATTAAGATTTTTAGTTCTAAGACAAAAATCATCAAATCTGTAAAATGTTTATTTTATTTAAATTTTCGTTATATATTAATTTAATTTATAATTTATATTAATTTATAATTCTATTAATTTTAGAAGGAATAAGCTCTTAACAAAACTTGCACCCAAGTTTTGTTAAAGAATTGATTTTTGTTATTAATATTATAATTAAGATTCTATCCACCAACAGTGTTAATATAATTAATCGATAATTGTTAATTTGTCACATCTCCAACTTATACTTAATTTAATTAAATTTACTTTTTCTATTAAATCTCGATTCTTTTCAATGACTGCATAAATATCCAAAAACAATTGTTCCCTCTATTACACCATCACAAGGGATGGAACCTACGCAAAAATATAAATTTAATTGTTTTGTATCAGAATTGCCCTCTCGGCCAGATAACGTAGTTTAACCAAAAGACTCATTAAGAGTTATCTTAGGAAAAATATTTATTTTTCCTAAACATCCTGTCACAGGACTCTTCCTGCTACAGCTTTGGCCAGGAGACTGGCGGATGTTAATGGGACCATGATTTCTCTTGATACTGTTTTAAGAAGGTTGAAGGAAAACAATTTGACGTCACATCCACCTGCTACTGGCTCTAAGTTGAACGCAGAGCATAGCAGACAGCGATTGGAATTTGCGCAAAATCATGTTGATTGAAATATGGACGAATGGTGGGGCTCCTTTCTCTTTACGGATGAGTCGCGTTTCACCCGCTATTCACCTGATCATCGTCAACGAGTATTTAGACGCCCGGGGGAACGGTATGCCCAGTGTTGCTTTGCGCCTAGAGTAGCATTTGGTGGTGGAGGTGTAATGATATAGGGAGGGATTTCTTTGGAGGCTCATACAGCTCTTGTAACGGTGCGGAGAGGTAGCATTAACGCTGACTGGTACATTAGGGAGTGTTTACAAAAGCATGTGGTTCCTTTTGCGCCATTTGTAGAGGAAGAGTTTCTCTTAATGCACAATGCGCGCCCTCACACAGCCCAGATTACGCGTCAGTACCTTCACGACGTTAATGTTCAGGTGCTAAGGTGGCCACTCATGAGCCCTGACCTAAACCCCATTGAGCACATATGGGACAACCTGGGGAAAAGGATTAGGCAGAACTACGGCGAGTTTCATACAACAGTTGAGCTGGAACAGGCGTTGCTGAGTAAGTTGTAGCTAATAGCCCAAGATGAAATCGCAGACTTGATTGCAAGTATGCCTCAACGGATGAGAGCTGTAATTCAAGCGCGAGGAGGAAATACTCGCTAATAAAACTATTTTTTTTGTAGTTTTCTTAATTTTGTTTTGTTACTTGAAATCAAATGATTGTTTAATTTGTAAATAAATATTTATTTTTGAACATTATTAATCAAAATTATCTTGATTTCAATTAAAATGTTCATCATTGCACATTTTCAATTAAAATTATTTTGATTCAAATTTTCGTCACTGAAATTTTTCCAAAAAACATAGTGTCCGGTTAATTTTGCGGTCGAGTATATAAGCAAACAAAATTCTATGTAGACTTGAGCTATTAATGCTAGGGTATTTAATGGTAGGGAGAAAAGAACAATAAAGAGAATTACGACTAATAGAAAAAAAAAGAACAGAAGTAGATTCTAGAAGAATTTGAAAAAGTAGATTCTATAAAAATTTGTATAAAAGATGATCTAATAACAACAAAAAAAAAAAACTCGGAAGATTATTATTTATAATGTACAAGAAAAAAACAACAACAAATTTTCAAAACGTAGCTTAGACAACTCTAAAAGAACTGTAGATTCTAGGCCTATAAAAAATAAAAAATTACAAAACCAACCATTTAAAGAAAAGAAGAAAAAATACAACTAAAACAACAAATAAAGGAAGATTTAAGAAGTTGAAAACATCTATTGGGAGGTCCTGGAAGCTGGAAGAACAAAATTATAGACGAATTTAAAAAACCATTTTTGGAAAATTTGTGAATTAGAAAAATAATATTTGGAATAAAATAATAAGAAAAACGACTACTAAAAAAAAGTTAAGAACAGTAAAAAACCTAAACATTCTAAAATAATAAAAGAATAATTCTTCGAGTTGAATACTGAGAAAAGACTTGGTAGATACGGAGAAATTACAATTATTTTCGCTTCAAATACTTAAAAATCTATATTTTAGTTATCTATATAAAACATTTTAACTGAATTTAGGAGCTGGAGACGACAGTTTGTACTTTTTTTTAAAATAAAAATTGTAGTAAATATTTATCTTTGTAACAATCGTCGCCTTTGGCTCCCAAAGTGTATATATTTTATGGCCTTTCGAGCCAGATGAGGAGAAACGTCTTATTGTTAGTATAAAAAAGACAATTTCTCGCCAGCATTTGATTTTACTTTTTTATAAACACTGCAGAAATATTTTTTTATATTAGTTGTTCTTCGTCTCATAAAGTGGGTTTAGAACTGTATGCTCTTTCAAGCGAAATGAAGTAAAAAGGTTTGAGTATAGACGGGACACTTTGCAATAGTCCTATTTATGGTATTTTCTTTTTATATTTTTATTATTGTTACTTGACTACTAACGTTTCAAGATTTATTAGCCCTTATAAACCCTGAAACATTAGAAAATACATTGTGTTAAAAATTGATAGTCCTTCGAGCAAGATATTGAAAAAAGTCTGAGATTAGAAGAGGTAATTTACAATAATTCTCATTTTCGTTTTTCAAAAATGTATATTTTAAAATTTTTAATAGATAGTAAACAAAAAATCGGGTTCGGTTTTCACTTCTCTAGTCCTGTTATGGATGGTCAGCAGCCAACAGATTTATGCATCCATTAAAATTTAGTTTATTTAGTGACTGTGACTGACTATACACTGCAGGCACCTGCTGGCTGCATCCAAATAAAATAACGATTCTGTTTCAGATTCGCTTCTATATCATTAAAAAAATTTCGTTTCTAGTTCAGTAGTCCAAAAAGAAAATATTAATGAGTTCAGGTTTCGGTGACAACGAAATATAGCTACAGACTATCTATCTTACATTCATGTTTTGGCACTTTTTCTATGTATTTTTTCATGGCGTGTTAAAGCCCATTTTACCTTGCTTCTGTAGGTGCAGTGCTCACATTGATACCAATGTATTTCTTCCGGGGCTGTATGACGTAGAAAAATATGTTGTTTTAAATTTCTTTTAATTACGGTTTTGTAGTTGCATATATTACATTCATATTTTGCCATATTTTCTCGTGGTGTATGTTTTTCAAAAGTATGTTTTTGAACATCATACTTTCTTGTTGATTTGTATTCACATTGATTGCAGTAAAATAATGAAACTTCGTTATCTGGCTTGTGAATTTTTAGATGATTTTTTAAATTTTCTTTTACTTTTCCTCTGTAATCACACTGATCACATTTGTACCATTTGATTTCTTCTGGTGCTGTGTGTATCCTTATTAAATGCTGTTTGAGGCAATAGTAGCTATGAGCTATTTTACGTGGACAATAAGGACACTGGTATTTAGTAATAGATTGCTTCTTTCTTTTAATATTTTCTTGACAACTCAAAGTATGTTTGAATAAACGTAATAATGAATATGTAAAGAAATTACATTTTTTACATTTATACCTTTCTATACATATAGAATCTATATCTATAGAAATAGATACAAATTTATTTTTCTTGTTTTTTGCATGGAGTTTTTGAAAATGATCGAAAATTGAAATTGCAAAATCTGTTTTATAATCACAATATTTGCAACAATAATTCTTCAAATTAGTTGTCCCACATTTAAAATGTGCATCTTTATCCATTTTAATTTTTTTTTTATTTTTGATTAAAAAATCTTGTTTACATAACCTAAAAATTGATCAAATATTAATAGTCAGTTTGTTAATAATTAAACAGAACGAACATACCTTCTATAATTTGAAATAAGTTTAAATAATTTTATACAATTTAATAAAAACAAACAATCCTTAATTAAACGTTTATAAGTAAATAAAATTCACTTGTTTAGAACACATAAATTGCAAATGGCGGATCAAAGGTATGCACAAACATGAACAGCGCACAAAAATCGGTCATATGAAACTTCAGGTAGGGTTGCCAACCCTACCCAATTAGGCGGGAGTCTTCTAATTTCAAATAAATCTCCCGCTTTGAGTGAGCAAACTACCGATTTTATGTTGAATCCCTCCTTATAAAAAGTAATAAATATAAACTAACAAATAATAGTTATAAATTAATTTATGTTAAGTATTTTATTATTAAAACTACAAAATAAAAATTGATTCACAATTAGGTAGATGACACTATTTTAACGACATAATTATTATAAATAATTATGAAGAATCCGAACAGTATCTACAATACACTAATATAATAGTTTTTCTAAACAAACTCGTAGAACAGATGACCTAATGACAAAAAGCTCGGAAGATTATACAACAATAGGCGACTGAGATAGACTAAACGCCACTACGCGGTACAAATACGAACTAACCAAAGGGAGTCGTTAACTGAATTCATGCGATCGCTTACTGAAAAAACGTTTAATTTGTGACTTTATTTGAGGATTTTGATGGTTTTATTATAATAAAAACGAAGTAAGATGATTGTTAAACAATATGTTACGAGCATTTGACCAGCTATTCAACCGTTGAATAATAAAACGAACTGAAACTAACCTCAACCTACTAGAATATTAGTATCGTAATTAAATTTTGCATACGTTTCTTTTTAAAGTTTGTTTGAAAAACAGTGAAAAAAAGTTATATTTTAGGTTCCAAATATTATTTTTTCTTACCTGTATTAAGAATCTTAGAGTTTGATCAATTTTTAAATGATTCCTCCTTGTCAACACTATCCGTGTTGTTTATGTTATTTTATGATTTTCTTTATCATTGATTTAATAAAATATTAGTTGTTAATATAAAATCAAGTCCTTACCTTAATATAAATTCAATTATTGTGGTATTTGCCCTTGTATTTGATCCTTTTTAGCTGCTCTGAAATGTTGTCAAAATCTTCATCATGACGAAGCTCCAAAATTATTATAACAGCTTTTGATTATAGAAAAACTGTGAATTAGAATAAACCACAGACACATTACAGTGTTGTCTTAAAGACATTTTAGATAAAACCTTTAGAATTTGTTGATAAATCATTTTCAATCACAATAATCGCTTTCCAAACAAGTGAAAAACTGACAAAAGTGACCATAAATCGCCGTAAAATCACAAATTTTTATCACAAGTTACAGAAAAACAAATTTAGAAGCACAGATATAACTCTCATTTACTATATTTCAAATAATTGTTACAAAAATCGTATTTAAAACATGAACAAAGTATTAACCTTCAACTTGTTTTAGTTTATTTTTTGCACATTACGATAGCACAACTGGTTAAAACACACAAAATTGAGTATTCAATATTATTCTTACTTTCTTTTTATTAATACTAAACACAAAAGCATAAAGGAGAATAAATAATCATGTAAGAAAGTAGTAAATTTGAGAATGAATGACTCTCTTTTAAAACATGTGTTTAATGCGACAGTGGCGGCCTCACCGGTCATCTCATTCGCGAATATTTATGTTGTACAAAAAAAAAATTAAAAAATTTAAAAAGGTAGTTTTTGACAATCCTCAAAAAACTCTAGATTCTAGGCTTATAAAAAAAAAGAAACACAAAACCAACGATTTAAAAAGAAAAAGAAGAAAATACAACTAAAACAAACGATAAAGAAATATTTAAAAAGTTGAAAAGGACAATTGGGAGATCCTGGAAGAACAAAATTTTAAGTGAATTTGAAAAATAATATTTGGAATTAAAAAAATAAATAAGAAAAACGACTACTAATAGAAAAGTTAAAAACAGTAAAAAATTACGAAAAATTCTAGAATAATCCTTCGAGCCGGATACTGAGAAATGTTTTGGTAGCAACAAAGCAATTACAATAATTTTCGCTTCAAACACTTAAAAATCTCTATTTTAGTTACCTATATTAAACTTTTTAACTGAATTTATGAACTGCAGACGTCAGTTTGTAGTCTTTTTTTATAAAAAATGCATTAAATATTTGTTTTTGTAATAATCGTCATCTTTGGCTATCAAAATGTACATATTTTATAATCCTTCAAACCAAATAAAGAGAAACGTCTTATTGTTAGTATAAAAAGGACAATTTCTCGCGAGCATTTAATTTTTCTTTTTTATAAACACTGCAGAAACATTTTTTTTCTACTTTACGTCGGTAACGGAGTCCGATTTGGGTGCGGTAATAGCCATTTCCGCACCCAAATTGCGTGCGGTAACAGCTAGTGCAATTTACTGTTTTCGGATTGGTAACACCGTGTAACACGCTATCGCTGAAATGAAACGTCACGTTTTTGTCGGCGATGAGATTACAGTAATTATATTCGAATAAATTTTATTGCACTTGATGACCAGCAGTATTCCTCAACAAAGGGTTTTTGTGTGTGTGTGTGTCGCAATTAATCTATAAAATATTTGAAAATAGGGTGGACACTGGACAACGGTGGTAGACGTCACAAACTTTTCTTTTAAGGTTAGAACAGCGTTAAAGTGAAACTTGAAACTAAAATAGAGCTTTTGGCTTTTATTTTGACCATTTACAATCCCCATAGCATTCGATAATTTACAAGTTATTTGCTAGATGAGTATATAAATCTGCTTGGCTTAATGCTTAACGATGAAATGAAAGGAGTCGCTGAGAACCTAAAAATGGAGTGGGAATTTAGAGATAAATGGAGATTTTCCTTACTGTGTTATTGCCAATTGGATTATTCAATCAATAACCGATACGGTAGGTAAAAAAGAACTATTTGTGAGTTACTTACACAGAATTTTAGACAAATTTGAAAACATTTCAAAGTTCAATGACTTCATAGACACTTTAGTGACATTTTTATTACCAACTGTCTCGTATTAACGCAAAAGTCCCTAAAGATTAAATAATTAACTTTTTTACTTAAAAATTACGTAAAACACGTAAAGTAAAAAAAATAGCATAAAGAACTTGTTTTTCAAAGTCATTGTGGCACTCATTCTTTATAAAAACTCGCGCTCGCGCTCGTTTTATAAACTTGAATTCGTGCCACAAAGTTGACTTTTCAAAACGCGTTCTTTAATATACTATTATATTAATTGTTCTTCAACTCAAAAAGTGTGTTTAAAACTGGATAGTTTTTCGAGAGGCATAAAAAACAAAGAAGGTTTGAGTATAGACGAGACATTTTGCAATAGTCCTATTTATGACACTTTTTTTTAGATTTTTATTACTTTACTACTAAACGTTTCAGAATTTATTAGTCCTTATAAACCGTAAAACATTAGAAAAGACATTGTGTAAAAATATGATGGTCCTTCGAGCAAGATATTGAAAAAAGTCTGAGATTAGAAGAAGTAATTTACAATAATTCTCATTTTCGTTTTTCAAAAATGTATATTTTAAAATTTTTAATAGATAGTAAGCAAAAAATCGGGTTCGGTTTTCACTTCTCTAGTCCAGTTATGGATGGTTAGCAGCTAACAGATTTATGCATCCATTATAATTTAGTTTATTTATGCCCGGTTGCACAAACGTTCATTAAAATTGATGGCTTGTTAATCTCTCAATAACGTATTTTTAGCCAATCAGTGCATGATATTTTTATTTAATCAGAGTTTAATTGTCCGTCAATTTTGATTGACTTTTGTGCAACCGGGAGTTAGTGACTGTGACTGACTATACACTGCAGGTACCTGCTAGCTGCACCCAAATAAAAAGAAAACGATTCTGTTACAGTTTCGCTTCTATAGCATTAAGAAAAATTTGATCCTAGTTCAGTAGTCCAAAAAAAAAATATGAGTTCAGGTTTCGGTGACAGCAAAATACAGCTACATCTATCTTACTTCATGTTTTTGCACTTTTTCTATGTATTTTCTCATGGCGTGTTAAAATCCATTTTGTCTTGCTTCTGTAGGTGCAGTGCTCACATTGATACCATTTTATTTCTTCCGGGGCTGTATGACGTAGAAAAATATGTTGTTTTAAATTTCCTTTAATAATAGTTTTGTAGTTGTATATGTTACATTCATATTTTGGAATATTTTCTCGTGCTGTGTGCTTTACAACAGTACCTATGGAATTTGAGATTTTTCTTTCTCTTTGATTTGAATTCACATTGATTGCAGTGAAATAATGAAACTTTGTTTTCTGATTTATGAACTTTTAGATGTTTTTTTAAATTCTCTCTTACTTTTCCTTTATAGTCACACTATAAAGCAAATAAAATTCACTTGTTTAGAAAAAGAAAATTGACCTTTTTCCTTATTCTTAATTCCCTACCGCATGCGCGAACGAGCCATTTCTTTGACAGAACATATGACATTTTTCTCCATTGACCAATATTACAATATTTATAGATGGCTTGTTGGCAGAAAAGTTCTAGACAGATCGTCAGGTGGGCGTTTTGATTTCTTTCCTATTATTGTTAAAGAATAGTGGCTGAGGTAACTCTTAGGTTGATTCAATTTATATTATAATTAATATTACTTTATTTCTTAAGTTGGATGGGCTCTCTATACTTTTTATAATTCAGTGAACTTAATGCCGCGGCGCATGCGGTAACGAAAATGACTTTAATAAGGAAAAAGGTTAATTGCAAATGGTGGCTAAAAGGCATAAAAGTCGGTCTAGTGACGACATTACAGTAGGTGTAATGCGCCATTTTCTAAAGTGTCTAATGTGCTGCATCTCAAAAATATGACGTTGTTTGCCAACCTATAATATTTTAACATTTTAGAAAAAAGTCTCTAAAAAATGTATTTGATGACTAATACGCGAATGATTTAAGAATTGCATAACACTAATTTTTATTTTTACCATTCCTAACCTTTGTGAGTAAAAAAGTAAAGCTGTTTCATTACTGAGTGAAAATATTTCGTAACTAACTTTTTCACCTGCTAAAAGGCTAGTTAAAAATCGAAAATTTTTACCTCATGCGCTCAATTTTCAAACTGTGTCTTTTATAATTATGGCTAATTTGTTTGATTTATCAAACAGCTTTAGACAATGTTTGATATAAGATAAAAATTTAAATAACAAAAAAAAACTACTTTACAAACAAAATGAAATATTAATTTTGAGTTTCTACGATTAAACAGGCGACGGTCGGTCCGCCATGCAATAAACGCCACACCGAAAGGCGTGGAAATATCGGTACAACCACGCCTTCCGTGGTGGCGTTTCAAGCATGACGTACCGAACGTTTGTCGCCCATTCAATCCTGCTCAGTTACCTTTTAATTATTATTATTTTATTAATTTAATTTTCTGTTGCTCGTTAATAAATAAGAGTTATTAGTGCACTTCAAGCCATTTGAAAGAATTGGTTAAACACTCTTATTACTCTTATTAACAAGTTATCAAAAAGTTCCACAGAAGATAAAACAACTTAATAAAACAAAATTTGAAATTAAAGTTAAAGAAATTCTTCTGAAGGAGGCCTTCTATTCAGTAGAGGAATTTTTAAACTGTCCTTTTTTATAAGTTTTTTATGTTTATTGTACATTAATGTTTATACTACATTATATTATCATATACATTTATATATATATATACATATATTGTGACATACCATGTAAACTACTTTGATGGTAAATAAATTATTATTATTATTATTATTAACCAAGGTGAATTGACTACTATAGAGTACAGAGACTATAACAAGACAGAGGCGACCCACGAGTGTATCACTTTTCATTTGTTGGCACGGTCACCAATCACCATACGCCGTCCGTGAGCTAAACACGTGCGTTTGATTATGATTGCTCCGTGTGTCGAGTGTGTCGTCTCAGTCACCAATCACAATGCGCCGTCCGTGGGCTAAACACGTGCATTAGCTCCGTGTGTTGCCTCTGCCTCTGCCTCTGCCTATAGTCTCTGTACTATAGAGTTGTCAGCATTTCCTACCGAAAATAGGCGGGGTCTCATAAAACTTGGAATCGGTTATATGCAACCAGTTATACTACGTCTTGCAATAACATAATAATCTCAAAATACAGTAGGGCAGGGCGGGGCTAATAGTCTCAATTTTCTCTTCCAGTCACATAGGTTGTAAGGTCGAGTACTTACAGCTAAGAAAAGTAGTTGAAAAAAACCTAGCACGGCTAATAAAAATTTTTTGCACTTAAAAGTAACAAAAGTGTTTGTTCTTGTTTCTTTTACAGATCGGCACTAACGGTTAATAAAACACTCACATGTGCTTGTGCTTTTCTCGACGATAGGCGACTCGCGGCTTCGCACTTGTAACGAAGCGTTCTAATAATTCAGTAAACAAAACAAGATAACGCCCAGCAGCTGATTCGGACCTTTGACCGCGACGTCATACGTATACGTCAGAGCAGTAGTGGTAGTATAATTCCCACCACACCGAGAACCACCACCAACGCTTCGCTACGATACTCCTCTCATACCCCTCGCCCACAAACGAAGGCTATATATTGCGCCTACCGCCACCAATATTTGCATACTTGCAGGAGCATCAACCTTGTAAGTAGACACCCCCAGACCCGTCCACCCCTGGAGCATTAACCTATTGGCTTCCTCTCCGATACCGCTACCCACGGAGCATTAACCCGTTGGTAGAGTCCTCTCCGAAACTGCTACCCACGGAGCATCAACCTGTGGGTGAATCCTACCTCCTCTCCATTACAAGTGCGAGCCACCAAAGCCGACACGAAGCCGAGGACGAGAAGCCGACGACGAGGAGTCGAGGACGAGGGACCGCCGAACCCGAGGCCGTGTATATATTATTAGAAGATTCGTTTTAATTTAAGAATTATTATTTTATTTTCATTATTTGTACATAGTTATTATTTTAAATAAACCCCATCGAAACCGCTCTTCTCTCTCTCTACGATACCCAAAACCCGAGACACGGAAACAACCGTTACAAATTTGGCGCCCGAGCAGGGAATTTGGCGCTCCGCATCCCGTTTCCAATCACGTCGATCGTTTGTTCTTAATGCAATTCTATACTGAAATATGTATGTTGGGACTTCTTACCCGCCGGACTTCAAGCCCCGCTCTACCTTATCGAACTATACGAAGCTTTGTTAATAGATATGTTTAAAGAATTAACTGTAATAAAATAACTGATAATAGGTTTGTAAAAAAATGAGAAAGTTGTAAGAATTATTATGAAAAAACTAGTTTTATATGGTAGACAATTAGAAAGTGAGGTATGAAAGAGAAAACATTCCAAGTACAGTTGTAGCCAATCAACGAGCTTTCCTGATGTCTTGTAATAGTTAATTTACCTTGCCTATTAATGACTTTTGATTAATACCAACCACACAAACCAAAATTTTGACATTTATAAACTGTCATATTTATAAAAAAATTATAAAAACAGTATGTTTGAAGATAAATGTTTTAATAAAAGAAACTTAAAATTGCCATAATTTATATTGTACCTAAGTTTATTTTAATAAATACCTACTTACAGAGAAATGTGAGGTTTGATTAATAGATATTAATTACAACTGAAAATTTTGTTTGGGTATTTTGAAGCTAGGATACAGAAAACAATCCTAAATGTGTTACTAGAGATGTGTTAGTAGAGAGAAACAAGTTGAAAAATTTTGGAATAACGTTTTTCAATTATACTAACTCTCGCTACCTTCCAGCACTCTTCGTTAGATGGCACACTGTGTCTGTCTATGCGACTACTAGGAGAATCTCGCTTGATATAAGCGAGTCCTTCCACCGGTTTCAATCGAACACAACGCTCCAAGACACGCTGTACCTACTGATGAAAAACAAATACCCCGAAACCGGTATACAGCTTCTCGACGTTGTTGTTCGATTGGAACACCTTAGAACCCTTTTCAAGTTTATTGTGATATGAAAAAAACATTGTAATCAACGCTTTTATTAATGTAGGATTAATAATCTCAACTTCTACTAATGCCTTCGCTTCGCTCATGCGTTAAAATGTCTCAATTATTAATCACCATGGTTAAATAGCTATTATTTATTTTTATTTAATAATTAAATGATACAGCACATTGTGTGAATTTTGAATTTATTATAATCGCAATTACAACACCAGTCAATCTAACGATTTCAGTAAAAAAAGAACAAAATGCACAAAACTTTAAAAAAAATATTTGCAAATTAATCGACTGTTATTAGATCTATAAGTAGTAGAAGATGCAGTCTCTTTATTATTTTCAACATTTTTTGTTTTAAATTCTTGTGTATTAAATATTGATTGTATAAATGCACACGTCTTTAAGTTGATTGTTTATTAGCTTATTGTTAATATAGCAAAACCGGTTTCGGGCTGTAAATTTCCTTCTTGAGTTGCTTAACATTGTGTGACTTTTTTTAAATTTTAACAATAGCAGTTAATTTATTAAAATTTTTTTGACTGCCATCTTGTCCTCCTTTAAATAAATTTTTAAAATTTTTAAAAATTTGGCACACAAGTAACTGAAGAAGAGAATTTAGAGCCCAAAACTAGTCTATTTTGCTATATTTTAACTCTAATAAACAATCAGCTTCAAGACGAAAGCGTTTATACAATCAACATTTTTTGTTTTGTAAGAACTACATAATCAAATTTTTTTAAAAAAATTATTTCTTGATTATTATTTTGTTCAATAATTTCGCTTTTGTTAATGCAGAGTTTATTTAGATTAAATTTTAATATTTATTTAGTAAAGTTTTATAATCATAAAATTCTGAATTGCTTTCAACCTGTGACACTTCTAAGGCCTGGCCTGTTCAAAAAATTAGATTTTTGAATGATCGTCTAGGATTTTTGTTATTTGGACTCTACGTTGTGTTTTGTATTTATTTGTTCGTTGTTTAAGGACTGTGTATCAAGGAGGAGTAAAACAGCTGAAATTGAATAAAGACATTTATTCAAAATTATTACAAGTGTGTATTTGATTTGCCTAAGAGTATCTAATTTAACAAACCTTATTCGTAGTTATACAACCCAGAATACGTTGCATCCCTTGAAGGGTTACAACACCTATTCCGGTGTCAAAATCACTGCAGGCCAGAAAGGGTTAAACCCTGAGTTAATTGCAGAGCTGATTAAACACCTCCGACTCAGGAAATTAATAGATAAAAGTGCGTAGAAGCCTCCCCAAAGAATCAACTACCGCGTACTCTCTTTCCCTAATATGTCCTATTTTCGGGAGTCTTTTTGTTTATAATAATTAGCTAGGCAGTCTTTTTATGTACTTTGTACATTTCGCCATGTTTTGATTTAGTGTGCCGTAGTACTACATCCGAGCTGGCTTCGTTTTTTCCCATGGTGGGGTAGTGGTCCCCGGCTTGACCAGGAGAATAGTAAATAGTTTGCAATTAAAGTGCAAGTAATGAGTCAGATGCGCGTAATCAACTATTAGTTAATTACAGCAAAGGCCGTTAGTAGTTAGACACGTACAAAGAATACGCGGAACTAACTTAATCGGTAAATAATAAAAATAATAAGTAAATAAAAGAGTTAACAAAATAATAATTAAATGATTTGATCATAACCACCAGGGACTCCCCTGTGATTATAAGTTGTTGAATACAACTATAAAGTGGTGAAGTTTAGTTTTACCCCTTTGATACCGACCTGTGGAATTGTGGTCAACATTGGGACTGGGTGGACAATCGTCGCCCACGAGAAGATGTCCTTTGGTTTGTTTCGGCATCCTGGTCCGCTAATTAATAAAAAGAAATTAAATTATACGAGTTTATAACCTGGGGGGTTTAACTCGTTTGGGGAAGTATCTTCCTAGTTCAAAGAGTTATCCTCGGCGCGCTCAACTCGTTACGGACTGAGAAGCTACACCTTAGACAACAAGTAACCAATTTCTCGTCAACAAGAACGAAAATAATTGGTGTAGTGCGTTCAAAGAGTTATGCTCGACGCGCTCAACTCGTTACGGACTGAGAAGCTACACTCTGGAAAACCGTTGCGATAAACAGTCTTTTCCAATAAAGGAAAAAAATAAGTTTATCAAAAAATTGTTAATAAGGCTCGACTCGTTACGGACTGAGAAGCTCTCATCAACATGGAGAATGCCAAAGCACTCTCTGACGATGGCTTTTCTGGGGGTTCCTTTTATATCCAAATTTTCAATGACGTCGAAGGTGCCTACGTGACTGTTCGCAGGGGTTGCTTGTGCGTCCCCACAGTTTCTTGGAATTTTTATTAATTTTTAGCGATCTCGGACCAAAGAAGGGTTTGTTCTTATGGCTTTCCTTTCATTAAAAACTTGATGATTTTCGACCCAAAAGATTTTGTGGCTAGCTGTCCCCTATCCGTCGCTAATCACTTAATGGGTGAGTTCCACGCCCCTGCTTCCGTCGAACGGCAATTCGTTCTGCCTTCCAAAATCTTCAGTTTTCGACTCCAATATTCTTAATTTAACTAAAATATAAACAATTAATTGGTTCCTGGAATATCTAAATAAACAATAATGTCAATTATTCTGTTTTCATTTCATCCGCATTGCCAGATAACTCGCTACGGGGTTGAATGGCTGAAAAAAGAAGCTGTGGAAGTAAAAACAACAAATTATAATACTCGGGCCCGAGATAAATAAACAATTTATAATTGTAAATAAATAGACAGTAATGCTGAGCATCGTTCATCCAATGTTCACCTGTTAAAATTATAATTAATATAATTATTGTTCACAAAAATGCTAGAAAATTAGAAAGCTAAATATATAGCAGTTATACATCTTAAATTTGACTAAAACAATTACCAAATAAAAGTGCAAAAAATGTAGCACAACCCTATCTCATTTGTATGTGCTATTACCAACCCTTTCCTATAATAAAACATTTAAAATAATGACGCCGTATTGTTGGTTGCATATATTAAAAGGCCAGCCAGACCCTGGATGGTCTCAAACCCCTAACTGCATCAAATGATGAAAAAAATAGAATGAAAAAATAAAAAAATAAAAATTTTTTTGGTTTTTTAGATGTATTTTTGACCTGTCAAAAATAATCGCCATTATGTAATGTTATCACCTAACCGACTTTTGCGCGGCCATGTTTTTGTGTGCATGCCTTTTAGCCACGGGGATGAAAGTTGTATTGCCGATCTTGGTCGACGGATGACGTTTAGTTTGTAGAGAGCTGACAACGCAAGTGCGGGCTGAGGTAAGGGGAAGGAAGACGCCTGACAACACTGCGCACGCGCGAAAGTGTCACTTGTCTTGTCATGTGCTTGTCATTTAGCGTCTTGTTCTATTTCGGCGGGCTTTTAGCGTTTTGGTCTTGATTTTATAGAAGTTACAACGCAATTTTTGGTAAATCTGAAACCTGTGTGATATTAACTGTATATGAACGTAACTTTCGTGGTAAGTGTTTTGAAATTGACTTTAAGAAATTAATTTTTTCTGCAGTTGCTCAAGAAACGACAAAATCTCTTTGCCAGTGACAAAACTCGAAGTCATTATTTCATTTCCCATAAAGAGAGGAATAAGGACTTTGATTGTTTGCTATATCCGAGTGATCAAGTGACGGAACTCGTTGACTCGATTCATATCAAGTTGTATGAGTTCCTGGATGATCATGGTCACGATGATATAAAGCTGGAAGACGCTTTTCAAACCAAGTTTTCTACTTTGCTCAACTTTTTTTCATTTTGCAGTTTGCACAATTGTCACAGTGCAATTATTGATAAATGTGTTCGGCTGACAATTTATAAATATTTGCGTGACAAAAAAGGCAGCAAAATATCTGTTTCTGCTTTCTTTTCTATTTGAGTGCGACATTAAATTGTATTTTCCAATTGTTTCATATGAATGGACATCCTCTGGAAACCTGGATATGACATTGTTGTAACTGGCTGTGAAGATTCTAACTGGCTGTGACATCGCAAAGACTGCAATCTGCAGCTTTTGCTGCTTTTCCTGTTTTGTTAATTTTCAATTTATATCAATAGAATAAATAGAAAAATTGTTATTTTCTAATTAACCTGTATTTAATTTAATACTTTGTAACTTTTAAACAGTTTTTTTTATTATATAGGATTAAGGACATTTGTTGTTTTAATGCTCAACTTATTTTTTTACCTAAATAAGTTGATCATTTTGTTCAAATTGCATTTTTTATATTTCTGTTTAAAGAAAAATGATGTATTTTTTTCAAACAGAAATAAAAAAAATACAATTTGAGCAAATTGATCAATTTGAAATAAAAAAAGCAAAATTCCAATAAGCTGAAGTCCGTTCAAATTTCGCGCGTCTATGCCAACGCAAAAAGATGGCGGCTCTCTGTCATTAAACTGTCACCGAAATTTCCCTGGGTATACGTTGAGCTTGCGCTTCTGATATGTATATGTTTTGTGCTTTTAGCCACCATTTGCAATTTGTATGTTCAAGGCAAGTGAATTTTATTTACTTATAAAAGTTTAATTAAGGATTGTTTGTGTTTATTAAATTGTATAAAATTACTAAAATTAATTTTGAATTATAGAGGGTATATTCATTCTATTTAATTATTGACAAACTGATTATTAATATTTGATCCATTTTTAGGTTATGTAAACCACTTTTTTTGATCAAAAATAAAACTAAAATGGATAAAGACGCATGTTTTAAATGTGGGACAAGCAATTTAGAAAATTATTATTGCAAATATTGTGATTTCAAAACAAATGTTGCAATTTCAATTTTTGATCATTTTCAAAATCTCCATGCAAAAAACAAGAAAAATACATTTGTATCTGTTTCTGTAGAAAAGTATAAATGTAAAAACTGCAATTTTTTTACATATTCATTATTACTTTTGTTCAAACATAATTTGAGTTGTCAAGAAATTATTAAAAAAAAGAAACAATCTAATGGTAAATACCAAAAATACTATTACCTAAAACAGCATCTACTAAGAGAACACACAGCACCAGAAGAAATCAATTGGTACAAATGTAATCAGTGTGACTATAAAGGAAAAGTAAGCGAGAATTTAAAAAATCATCTAAAAATTCATAAACCAGATAACGAAGTTTCATTATTTTATTGCAATCAATGTGAATACAAATCTAATAGAAGTCATAATCTGAAAAAGCATATTTTAGCAAAGCACACAGCACAAGAAAATATGCCAAAATTTCATAAATGTAACATATGCAATTACAAAACCATAATTAAAGGAAATTTAGAAAGTCATATCTTTCGACGTCATCCATCCCTTGACGAGATACAATGTAAGCATTGTAGCTACAAAAGCACAATTAAAAGAAATTTAGAAAGACATATTTTTCTATGTCATACATGTCTTGACGATATACAATGGTATCAATGTGAGCATTGTAGCTACAGAAGTAAAATAAAAACAAATTTTACACGGCATATGAAATCACTACACATGCCAAATAACGTTTTACTTAGCTGTGATCACTGTGAGTACAAATCAAAGAGAAGACATAATCTTCAAAACCACATTCTTGCAAAGCATACAGCACCAGAAAATGCCCCAAAGTATAAATGTAACCTTTGCAAACACACAACTAAATATAAAAGACATTTAAAACAACACATTAAACGGATCCATCCAGATCCGGATGAGATACAATGGTACCATTGTCATCATTGTACCTACAAAAGCAAAATGAAGGTAGATCTTAAAAGCCATATTATGTATGTACATAAGAAGTGCTGAAAAAATAAATACCGAACTGGAATTTTAAAACAAATTTATATAAAAGTTATATAATAAAAACAAAAGTTGGCAAAACTGTTAACACTATTAAATGTATTGTCTCAAAAAACTAAGAAAGGGTTTTTTTTTTTTTTTTTTGATGAACGGATACTTAGGAAATCTGACAAAACCATTGAAGATAAACTCTATATACTAAACAAATGAATAATTTATTATTTTATGTATTATTATTCGTGTAATTTAAGTTTTAATTGTATATTTATTTCTTGTTCTGACAGTTTAGAACTGTTCAGTTTAATAAAAAAAATATATTTGTAAATTTTATTAATCTCTGTTGTAATTATTAACATAAGCTAATAATCCTATCGAGGCAAAAATACAGCTAAAACCAAAAGTCTTTGTTTTATTCTTTCATCCTTGCCACTTAAGATTTTTACACATTTGATTACTACAGCTTATATGTAGTTGGCGGGATAAAGGCAATTCAAAAAAATCTAATAGACTAATTTCAAATTAATATAATACTGGTAGTATCTTCGTTTCTATGGAAAATTAAAATAATTCGGGGCTGTAATTGATTGTTACTATGGAAAAGTATTAAAATTTGCGATACTACCGGTAGTATCTCAACTTGAAATTAGCCGACATGAGTATGAAACAGGGAGAGGTATTAAAAACACCTGCAAAATTTTCTCACTTCCTTTTGAAGAGGGTCCCATATAACGACCATTTACGGGACGCCAAACCTGAAAATCATTCTCTTGCCAACCTTGAAAACAACTGGAAATTTGAGTCATCAAATAAACTCCAGTCAATTTCCGCCAATAATCTATTTAAATGATTTACTCAATCACGAGAAGTATCTCCGGAAATTTGGCAAAATGCCAATGTCAGACGACGTGTTCGGTCGCGATGACGATCTTATCCGGTCTGATTAAAACTTTTTCGAGAGATAAAGGCGTCGTCGTAATTGATGTAGCTTTAAGGGGGTCAGTGCTTCACAAATTAAAAAAAAATACCAAATAGTCCCCAGTACAATGTCTTTAAAAAAATTTTTTATACATACAAATGTAAAACTTTGTGAGGGCTTTTCTTGCAACAAGTCCGACAAACTTTTCTAATGGAAAACCGACATACATACATACCGACATCTTCGGCGTGGTGGACACTCCATACGCAGTATGATTTTTGTCGGACAAGTTGACCAAAAGTTTTAAATTTTAAAATTATAGTAGTGGTCAACTTGTCCGACAAAAATCATGCTGCGTATAGGGTGGCCAGCACCCCGAAAATGTCGATATGACTTCACTGCCTACGGGAGTCATCCCCGTATATCCAATTTTGATTTCTTGAAATTTGTTTAGTAAAATTAATTAAAAAATAGTGGTTAACTTGTCCGACAAAAATCATGCTGCGTATGGAGTGTCCACCACCCCGAAGATGTCGGTATGACGGCATTCGAAAACGCAACAGCGCCGAAAGTTTCCAATTAGATAAGTTTGTCGGACTAGATGCAAGAAAGGCACTCACAAAGTTTTACATATGTATGTATCAAATTTTTTTTTAAGGACATTGTACTGGGGACTAAAAATGTGCAGAAAGAGTTGTAGTTTTGAGAAAAAAAATTAAAAATATGTTTTTTTATTTGTGAGGCACTGACCCATTTAAGAGGTTTTTCTGCGGGCTTTGTGTACTTATATGTACAGGTGTCCCATCGTATATGCATAGTGGAATTTTGAACCCTTAGAATATATAAAAAAAAATTTGTTAACTAACCATTCACTTATCAGGAGCTACAAAAATCTTAAAAAATATTAGCGATTTGTTAGTTCGTTTAAGAGAAAAATAGCAATTTATGCAATAAAATTTTATTTTTATTTTTTTAAATTTTTTTCTTTTTGATCTGGTAAAAGGTCAGGAAGTGATTTTAAAAAATCAAAAATTAAAAATCTTTAACAATAGCCGCGAAATTAACCATTATTTAAAAGCAAATAAATTGAAGCGTTATTTATTGGTATCCTAATACTAATTGAAACTAATAGCAAGGTAAGTCCTTTATTTATGATGTCAAAAGTTTATGAGCTTTGGGATAGACGGCTTCGATTCTTAGGTAAATAGAGCCCATTGTTAAAACTACCTACTGCCTGAACCATAAATAACTACCCCTCATTTTGTGGTATTATAATTATTCGTCGTAAATATCTTTCTTAAAGTGACGTCTTCCTTTAATCAAAGATATCTCAATTACTAATAGACTTTAATTAATTTTAATTGCACAAGGTGACTTCTGATATATGAGCATTATTTGTAGGCAAAAGAAAAAAATTTAAAAAAAATAAAAATAAAATTTTATAACACAAATTACTATTTTTCTCTTAAACGGACTAACAAATCGCTAATATTTTTTAAGATTATTGTAGCGCCCAATAAGTGGATAGTTAGTAAGAAGTTTTAATTTTTTTCTGTTTATTCTAAAGGTCCAAAATTCCAGATGGGACACCTGTACATTTAAGTACTTATATTTATGTACTTACGACTATGTCGCAATTAATACAACGCACTAATTAGGGCGTTCTAAATTTACAATCCCACTCCTGAGTGTGATACACAATATATTATAAATTTTATTGCTCATTCCAATGAACATAATTCATAAGAAATACATAATAGCTCATTCACAATGAACATAATTCATAAGAAATACATAAGCATAAAGTGATCGTAAGCGCCATTTTTACACGCAGTGTTCACAATGTACATAACGTAATTTTGTCACCTGTCATTAATCCTAACCTAACTATTTCTTGTTTTGTTTATGAAATATAAAAATATTAACAAACAAAAAATTAATTTAAATTTTATGCCTTCTCTTTGTGAGAAAATTACGTAACAAAACCAGAAATGAATATTATTTAAAAAAAAAAACGCTGTTGGGTTAGACTCTCCAATCACAATCGGCAAAGAAATCCAAATATAATCATTCCAAATATAATCATTTAATGATATAATTAAAATTACATGATCAAAAGTTGTTTTTCAGAGGTTAGGACTCATTTGGTGTTTCTACGTATAAGTTGGTACAAACCCTAAATTCACAAAAACCCTAAAAGTTACCAAATCTGTACGTAAGGAATACGTAATAAAGTTGGATAAACAAAACAAGAAATAGTTAGGTTAGGATTAATGACAGGTGACAAAATAGGGGCATTCAATAGAGTAAGCGATTGTAATATTTGACAGCTAGCGGTGTTCAGTCGGAGTAATCCGATTTGAATCGATTGCAAAGATTGCAATCGTTCTTTTTCGACGATTGCAATCGGATAATGGCAGTTTCGCAGTACAACGCATGCGCATGCGAGACAAGTTAGTTTGAGAAAGAATGGCTTTCGCATATTTCCCCTATAAATACTTTACGTATAATCTCATTCATTTTTATATATGTCTCAATATTATTTTCGTCGAAAATTACAATTTTGTTTTACGTTTAAAACTGAGTGAAATGACAAACAAACGCAGTTGCGATTTGACAGCGAAAATTGGACGTTCAATGTTACAGAATCGATTCAAATCGCATCGCAATCGGTAATCGCTAATCGCTTACTTTATTGAATGCCACAAATTACGTTATGTACATTGTGAACACTGCGTGCAAAGATGGCGCTTACGATCACTTTATGTTTATGTATTTCTTATGAATTATGTTCATTGTGAATGAGCTATAACCCGGGTTGAATTTTCGTAAACGCCTAATGTACATAACGTAATTTTGTCACCTGTCATTGATCCTAACCTAACCATTTCTTGTTTTGTTTATGAAATATAAAAATATCGACGAACAAAAAATTAATTTAAATTTTATGTCATCTCTCCGTGAGAAAATTACGTAAAAAAACCAGAAATGAGTATTATTAAAAAAAAAACGTTGTTAGATTAGACCCTCCAATCAAAATCGGCAAAGAAATCATACCGAATATAATCATTTAATGTTATAATTAAAATTATATGATTAAAAGTTGTTTTTTAGAGGTTAGGACTCATTTGGTGTCCTCACGTATAAGTTGGTACAAACTCTAAACTCACAAAAAACCCTAAAAGTTACCAAATGTGTACGTAAGGAATACATAAAGTTGGATTCGTTTCAACTTTATGTTCATCTTACGTTGACCTTGAAACGTCACATAAACATAAGAATTACGTTTGTCCATTGTGAACACCGCCATTGGTTTTACACGCATTCAACATTACGTTTGACGTTTCTCTTATGTATTTCTTACGTATTATGTTCATTGTGAATGAGCTATTATGTTCATCTTACGTTGACCTTGAAACGTAACATAAACATAAGAATTACGTTAGTTCATTGTGAACACCGACATTGGTTTTACACGCATTCAACATTACGTTTGACGTTTCTCTTACGTATTTCTTATAAATTATGATCATTGTGAATGAGCTATAAGAGAAACGTCAAACGTAATGTTGAATGCGTATAAAACTAATGGCGGTGTTCACAATGGACTAACGTAATTTTTATGTTTATGTGACGTTTCTTCAAGGTCAACGTAAGATGAACATAAAGTTGAAACGAATCTGTACGTGTTGTCACCCGACCGACTTGTGTGCGGCCATGTTTTTGTGTTTGTGCATACCTTCCAGCCACCATTTGCAATTTGCATGTTTAAAACAAGTGAATTTTATTTATTTATAAAAGTTTAATTAAGGATTGTTTGTGTTTATTAAATTGTATAAAATTACTAAAATTTATTTCGAATTATAGAAGGTATGTCCATTCTATTTAATTATTGACAAACTGATTATTAATATTTGATCAATTTTTAGGTTATGTAAACCTCTTTTTTTAATCAAAAATAAAAGTAAAATGGATAAAGATGCACATTTTAAATGTGGAACAAGCAATTTGAAGAATTATTATTGCAAATATTGTGATTTTAAAACAAATTTTACAATTTCAATTTGTGATCATTTTCAAAAACTCCATGCAAAAAATAAGAAAAATACATTTGCATCTATTTCTCTAGAAAGGTATAAATGTAAAAACTGCAATTTTTTTACATATTCATTATTACGTTTATTCAAACACAATTTGAGTTGTCAAGAAATTATTAAAAGAAAGAAAAAATCTAATGCAAAATACCAGTGTCCTTATTGTCCACGTAAAATAGCCCGAAGCTACTATTGCCTAAAACAGCATCTATTAAGAAAACACACAGCACCAGAAGAAATTAAATGGTATAAATGTAATCAGTGTGACTATAAAGGAAAAGTAAGCGAGAATTTAAAAAAACATCTAAAAATTCATAGGCCAGATAACGAAGTTTTATTATTTTGTTGCAATCAATGTGAATTCAAATCTAAGAGAAAGCATAATCTCAAATACCATATTATTGTAAAGCACACAGCACGAGAAAATATCCCAAAATATGAGTGTAACATGTGCAAGTACAAAACCATACAGAAAAAAAAATTAGAAACACATATTTGTCCATGTCATACATCCCCTGAGGAGATACAATGGTACAGATGTAAACATTGTAGCTACAGAAACATAATAAAAAAAAATTTAAAACGCCATATGAAATCACTACACATGCCAAATGAAGTTTTATTTAACTGTGATCACTGTGAGTACACATCAAAGAGAAGAAGTAATCTTAAAAGTCACATTTTTGCAAAGCATACAGCACCAGAAAATGCCCCAAAGTATGAATGTAAAGTATGCAAATACACAACTAAATATAAAAGACATTTAAAACAACACATGAAACGGCTCCATTCAGATCCGCTTGAGATAGAATGGTACCATTGTGATCGTTGTACGTACAGAAGCAAAATGAAAGCAGATCTCAAAAGACATATGCATGTACATATGAAATGCTGAAAAAATAAATCTACAAAAATTTCTTTAATTTTTTTATTTTAATATAATGAAATTTCTAGTCTAATAAAATAATTTGTAAACTAATTAAAGTGTTACAGATTAAAAAATGTTTAATTAAAATATTTGTATATTTTATTAATATCTGTCAGCCCAATATACAACTAAAGCCAAATTTTTTTTTTTTTATTCTTTTATCTTATTTCCACACATTTGAGGTAGTTAGGGTTTGAAAGCAATTCGAGTCTTATGATTTTAAAACTTTACATTACTACGAGTATATAACATCATATCTACACAAATACAGTAGTAAAAAATTCCTAATAAATATAAAAAATATAGAAGGAGCCTTAGAAATCATTAAGAAAAATGCTATCATACAAAAAAAATTCAGTTGTTTACTCTCCGGTGTATTCTATTGTTTAACATGTCGTATTAAATTAGATTTCGAATCACTTCTGGTTTAGTACCATTTTATGCATCGATAAAAATATTTCAAGTTCGTACATTGTTTGAAATTGTACTTGCATGTTCCTAGTTCGTGCCTCGACCCTTTTTTCTCTTTACTTGTACTAATAGGCATTATGCTGTTCTGCTACCCAAACCTGCCGTTTTCTGCACCAGTCTAAACATTAACGACGGTATGAAAAAATTCTAGAAGCTCAAATGCGGCAATATAACTTTCGCATACTAACAAGTCTACTTTTTTCTCCATACTTTGGTCACCGAGTTATCGCCTAGTAGCAAAACGGTCTCGAAAAGCTAGTTGTCTCAAGCGCCAGTCTTGACGTTTTGATGTGATTGACCTGTTGCCCTGTTGGTCTGTTTCGTGTTCCTCTTCTTTCTTCTGTCTACAACCGAAACATACGTATTTCCGTCTTTGCAGTAGAATTAACACGGTCAGCAATTTCGCGATAGGACAAACCAACTTCTCTAAAAGGCCGCAATTCTACCTCGGTCTAAATCGCTAAGATCGTGATATCGTTGATGTATTTAGAATGGAGTTTATTACTCTTAAAACAAATAGACAAACACACAACAACTGCAAATACATGTAGGTACTTATCAGCTTTGATAAGCTTTTTTTTAACAAAAATAAAAAGGTTAAACGTTTTCTGCAAAATGTGTAAAAAATATATCATTGTTTTAGTTTCTGTAACTTAACTAGCTTTATAAATTCACTTTTATTCGGTTACCAAAAACTCACTTCCATAAAATACTTTTTCTACTTTACGTCGGTAACAGAGTTCGATTTGGGTGCGGTAATAGCCATTACCGCACCCAAATTGCGTGCGGTAACAGCTAGTGCAATTTAGTGTTTTCGGATTGGTAACACCGTGTAACACGCTATCGCTGAAATGAAACGTTATGTTTCTGTCGGCAATGAGTTTACAGTAATTATATTTGAATAAATTTTGTTGCACTTGATGACCAGCAGTATTCCTCAACAAAGTGTTTTTGTGTGTGTGTGTGTGTGTGTCGCAATTAATCGATAAAATATTCGAAAGTGAGGCGGAACAAGCGGCGGTGGACATGCGACAAACTTCAGCTTTTGAAGTTAGAACAGCTTTAAAATGAAATTTGAAACTAAAATAAAGTTTTGAGCTTTTATTTTGACGATTTACAACATCCATAGCATTCGATAATTTACAAGTTTTTTGCTAGATCAGTGTATAAATCATCTTGACTCAAATAACGATGAAATGAAAGGAGTCGCTGACAACCGCAAATGGAGTGGGAATTTAGAGTTAAATGGAGATTTTCCTTACTGTGTTAATGCCAATTGGATTATTCAATCAATAACCGATACGGTAGGTAAAAAAGAACCATTTGTGAGTTACTTACACAGAATTTTAGACAAATTTGAAAAGATTTCAAAGTTCAATGACTTTATTGACACTTTAGTGACATTTTTATTACCAACTGTCTCGTAGTAACGCAAAAGTCCCTAAAGATTAAATAATTAACTTTTTTACTTAAAAATTACGTAAAACACGTAAAGTAGAAAAAATAGCATAAAGAACTTGTTTTTCAAAGTCATTGTGGCATTCATTTTTTATAAAAACTCGCGCTCGCGCTCGTTTTATAAACTTGTAGGTATTCGTGCCACAAAGTTGACTTTTTTCAAAACGCCTTCTTTAATATACTATTTTCTGGGTGTAACACTTCTAATGTGAAATGTTACTGAGTATACTTAGAAATTGTTTTTTTTCTAATTGTTCCGAAATCAGATAAATAACAAAATTTAATCAAAATAAACTTTGCATTAACAAAAGCCAAATTATTGAACAAAATAAAAATCAAAAATAAATCTTTTAAGAAAATTTTATTGTGTGGTTCTTACAGAACAAAAATTGTTGGTTGTACTTATAAACGCCCGCGTCTTAAAGCTGATTGTTTATTAGAGTTAAAATATAAGTAAACTACTTTCGGGGTTTGGATTCTCTTCTTCAGTTACCTAACCTTGTGTACCAAATTTTTAAAAATAAAAAAAAATTCTAAGCGATGACAGGATGACAGTCATAAATTTTTTAAATAAATTAACTGTTATTGTTAAACTTAAAAAAATGTTGCACAAAGTTAAGTAACTAAAGAAGAAAATTTACAACCTGAAACCGGTTTTGCTATATTGCAGCTTGTAACAATAAGCTAATAAACAATCAACTTAAAAAACGTGTGCATTTACACAACTAATATTTAATACCCACGAATTAAAAAAAAATGTTGAAAAAATAAAGAGACTGCATCTTTTACTAAATCTGATAGTAGTCGATTAATTTGCAAGTGATTTTTCTAAAATCTTGTGCATTTTGTTTTTTGTCTGAAATCCGCTAGCGTCACTGGTGTTATGATTGCGATTATAAGAAATTTTAAATTTACACAATGCGTTATAATATTTAATTAATAGATAAAAATAAAAAAAATATAATAAAAACATAATAAAAGGTAACTAAGTAGGATTCAACGAGGGACTTCGGTCTGCCATGCTATAAAAGCCACCGCGGAAGGCGTGGTTATACCGATATATCCACGCCTTTCGGTGTAGTCTTTATAGCATGGCGGACCGACCGTTGCGCCTTGAATCGTAAACACAAAATTAATATTTTATTTTGTCTGTAACGTAGTTTTTTTAGTTATTTAAATTTTTATCTTATATAAAATAATATCTCAAGCTGATAACAAATAAATCAAACAAATTAGCCACAATTATAAAAGAAACACAGTTCGATAAATTGGTCGCATGAGGTAAACAGTTTTTGCTTTTAACAATTTTTTTTTTAGCAGGTGAAAAAGTTAGTTACGAAATATTTTCACTGAGTAATAAAACGGTTTTATTTTTTTACTCACGAAGTTTAGAAACCGTAAAATTATAAAGTTAGTGTTATGCTACCCTTAAATCACTCGTGTATTTTAGTCATCAAATACAAATTTTAGGGACTTTTTGCTAAAATGTTAAAATATTATAGGTTGGCAAACAACGTCATATATTACAGATGTAGCACATTAGACATGAACCATTTTAGAAAGTGGCACATTAGACCTACTGTAATGTTGCCATCCGACCTACTTTTGTGCGTTCATGTTTTTGTGTATGCCTTCCAGCCATCATTTGCAATTTACCTGTTCTAAACAAGTGAATTTTATTTACTTATAAAGGTTTAATTAAGCATTGTTTGTGTTTATTAAATTGTATAAAATGATTTAAATTTATTTCAAATTATAGAAGGTATGTCCATTATATTTAATTATTAACAAACTGTTTATTAATATTTGATCAATTTTTAGGTTATGTAAACCACTTTTTTAATCCAAAATAAAACTATAATGGATAAATATGCACATTTTAAATGTGGGACAAGCAATTTGGATAAATATTATTGCAAATGTTGTGATTTCAAAACAAATTTTATAATTTCAATTTGTGATCATTTTCAAAAACGCCATGCAAAAAATAAGAAAAATACATTTGTATCTGTTTCTGTAGAAAAGTATACATGTAAAAACTGCAATTTTTTTACATATTCATTATTACTTTTATTCAAACATAATTTGAGTTGTCAAGAAAATATTAAAAGAAAGAAACAATCTAATGCAAAATACCAGTGTCCTTATTGTCTACGTAAAATAGCTCAAAGCTACTATTGCCTAAAACAACATCTAATCAGAAAACACACAGCACCAGAAGAAATTAAATGGTACAAATGTAATCAGTGTGACTATAAAGGAAAAGTAAGAGAGAATTTAAAAAATCATCTAAAAATTCATAAGCCAGATAAGGAAGTTTTATTGTTTCATTGCAATCAATGTGAATTCAAATCAAAGAGAAAGCATAATCTTAAAAACCATATTGTTGTAAAGCACACAGCACGAGAAAATATCCCAAAATATGAATGTAATTTATGCAGGTACAAAACCATACAGAAAAAAAATTTAGAAACACATATTTTTCGATGTCATACATTCCCTGAAGAGATACAATGGTATCAATGTGAATATTGTAGCTACAGAAGCAAAATAAAAACAGATTTAACACGCCATATAAAAGCACAACACATGCCAAATAAAGTTTTGTTATTTAACTGTGATCACTGCGAGCACAAATCAAAAAGAAGAAATGATCTTCAAAAACACATTCTCGCAAAGCATACAGCACCAGAAAATGTCCCAAAATATGAATGCAACGAATGCAAATATACAAGTATACATAAAGGACATTTAAAGCAACACATTAAACGGCTCCATCCAGATCCTCATGAGATAGAATGGTACCACTGTGATCATTGTACTTACAAAAGCAAAATGAAAGTAGATCTTAGAAGACATATGCATGTACATATGAATTAATGAAGAAATAAATACCTGTTATGATACACTTTCATTATTTTTTTTAGATTACATACTGTTAAATTTACAAAAATTTGCAAAGTAATTTGGTTTTTTTGCATATACTACAAAGTGACTTCATCTCTTTTAATTGTTGGCAGACGTTTATGGTCATTATGCGGCATTCAATGGCTTTTTCCAGAGTTAGTGTCGATCCATTCTTTTGAAGAAGTCTTTCGGGTACCTGTTCCTTCTTCATTCTCGTGATTAACACTGTTTTAATTAAAACCTCCTCCAAGTTTTCTAGTTTTCAACATTCCTTTGCTTTATTTTTTAAATTCGTCACACATTGTTCGATGCTTTCGTTCTCTTGTCTTGAAGAAAAAAATTTATGCCGGCAGTATGTCAAGTTTTTTCTTGATATTCTCTAAATTTCTTTTTTAATATTCTTCAAATTCAAAAGAATTATAAATTTCAATACAATCCTCACCAAACAAATACAGTAATTGACTTTAACTTTTTCTTTAAGTCTGTCGTTGTTGCATAATTTCTAACTTTTGGATTTACTTTCCCAGTTTTTCGCTGGATTTTTTGTCGTCTGCAGTGGTGCCAATTTATTTGATACCATATTTATTTATTATTATTTTTGTAACCACAACGATATAAAACATTACCACTAATACTGTTTATTTTCTTATAATTAAACTTGTTGACGTGACAGAATCATCCTACTGATTGCGCCATGTTATGGTGGGAGGTTTGAACAAGACGACAGTCAGTTGAAGACTATTTACAATATACCGGGTGACTCTGCTAAAAGTGTTTCTTAACTTTTCTCAAAAACTAGTCATCACATCAACTTCACACTTTGGCATGAAAAACTTTGTTTTTTGCACTACACAGGTGATTTTTTTCAGAATTTTTCTAATATTTCTTCTAATTAAATTTTCTTCTAAAAAATCTAAATATTTCCAATTTTTAACATTGTTCTAAAAGAAAAGATGTTATAGTATTATTTTGTGCAAAAAATATTTAAAAAAAAATGTAGATAACTCCAAAAAATAATAACATTTATTTAATTCCTATGACGCGTTTTGGTGCAGCATTGCCAAGCTGAATCTGCCATAACTCGACAATACCTACCTCTAGTGTCTTGGTCCCACCAAGATCCTACCTACCCTCCTAGAAAAAAATGGCGTATTTAAGTTTCAAATGTATCGCTTCAGTGGTGGCTCTTAACTGTTATAATAGGGGGACAGATAAGTCACAGACATTAACAAATACAAAATTGGAATATTTATGATTATTTTAAGATAATCCGAATTGACGTTTACAGTTCTGCAAAAATTGTATTGAGCATTCAAATAATAACCCAAGTTTACTCTACATTTGTTTCTCTGCTAAAATTACGTTTATGTTGAACGGTGAAGTAAATAGGCATAATTGTCGTTTTTAGAGTGATACTAATCTACACATTTTGATGAAAGGCACAGCCAAACGTATCAAAAATTGAATTATCAATTATCACATTATCGGGCCACATTTTGGAAAAAGCAATTTAACTGGCGACAGCTATTTTCAGTTGTTAGAAGACTTTATTGACCCTTTAATCACTCAAGCACTGGAAGAAGACATAAACCTCTACCAAAAACAAACTTTTCTTTCAACAAGATGGGGCGCCTCCCTATTATCATGTACGAGTACGCGTTTTCTTAGATGCTTGGTTTCCGGACAATGGATAGGACGTGAGGTTTCATTGAGTGGCCACCTAATTCTCCCGATTTAACCCCTGTGGATTTTCTTTTGAGGATCCACTTAAAGTCAAAGGTTTATGCAAAACTATCTCAATCTTTTCAAGTGCTTTGAGAAAAGAATCGTCGCAGAATGCCGTTGATCACACCCTAAATGTTGTATAACGTTAGGCAAGCTTTCGAAAATCGTTTGTACCATTGCATACAGGTTGGGAGTGGAAATTTTGAGCAATAAATTCGTTAAATTGAATTATTTTTGACCACTTTTGTTTCTTCTCGCTGTTATCTAAGCAAAAATCTCAAAAAAGAATCGTTCAAAATTCATAAAAGATGCGTCGTTGAAAAGATAATGAAAGTAGCTTTAAAATGATGTGTCACTCGATCCCACTTGCTATTTAATTGTTTTTAAGAAGTGATTCTGGCGCTAGAAGGATGTGGTAATAACTTTGAAATTATGATAAAATGACGAAAACGGTGACTTTAGAGGGTGCAAATTTTAGTTGAGACACCTGTAGAGAGTAGCGCTCAATTAAAGTCACAACATGCTGAAGAACTAACTGTCAAAGAATGCAGCAAGATTTTCTCGGAGCTCCGAAAGCATGTAGGAAGAGGACTAATTTATCTTAAAGGACAACTGTTAAAAAAATCATAAAAGCTAGTGTATACAATTTTATTAACTGTTTCATAACAGTTTTAGATGGAGTATTGCACTGTTTGAACATCGTTGAACTTTTTATTAAGAGTCGGTGCGTAAGAATTGGTTTATAATAAAACATGTAAAATAAAACACAAAATTCGTCGCGACGTTTCGACGATATATTTCTTCTTCTTCACGGCCAGAAATTGTTTTACTTGTTATCTTTGGCAAACGCCAAGGAGAAACCAGAAGGTTGCCAAAGAACAAGTAAAAAAATTTCTCGACTTGAAGAAGGCAGAATATATCGTCGAAACGTCTTGACAAATTTAGTGTTTTATTTCAGTAAATACACTATTCACAATCATACTACTTTGCCGTCTTCTTCAAGGCAATATGAAGTCGATTAATATGTGTTTTTAAATCAACTTTATGTATCGTTTTGTAGGTACATTGAGCACAATAAAGCCATTTTGCCATCTTTTCCAAGGCTGTAGTATGACGACGAGCAACGTGTGATTTAAAATTCGATTTCGTATTGCTTTTATACGTACAGTATTCACAATAATACCAATTCTCATTACTCGGAGCTGTATTATGTCTCCGTTGTACATGACGTTTTAAATTAAATTTCGTATTACTTCTATAAGAACAGAGCTCACAATGATACCACTCTGTGTTCTCTGAGATTGTAGAATGACAACGGCTATTATGTTTCTGTAAGTCTGCTCTTATTTGACTTTTATAGTTACACTGTTCACAATAGAGCCATTTTACCGCCTTTTCCAAAGGTCCAATATGACGTCGAATAATATGTGATTTTAAATTTGATTTCGTATTGCTTTTGTAAGTACAGTATTTGCAAAAATACCAATTCGTTTTTTCATTCTTCGAGGATGTATCATGTTTCCGTTGTACATGCCGTACTAAATTAAATTTCGTGTTACTTCGATAAGTACAAAGCTCACAATAATACCATGCTGTGTTCTCCGAGATTATACTATGACATCGAATTATATGTCTTCTTAAATCTCCTTTTATCTTATTTTTGTAGGGACAGTGCTCACATTTGTACCATTCTACGTTCTCTGGACCTGTATGTCGTCGAATAATGTGTTGTTTTAAATCTAGTTTATGTAAAGTATTATATTTACATGAGTTACACTTATATTTTGGCATTTTTGATTTATGAATCGTTACATGACTTAATAAATCTTTTTTTACTTTTCCTTTATAATCACACTGATTACATTTGTACCATTTAATTTTTTCTGGTGCTGTGTGTTTCCTTATTATATGGTTTTTTAATATATATCTTCGAGTTGCTTCATATAGACAATGAGGACACTGATAATCTTTAGCTATGAGTTGTTTCTTCTTTTTAGTGTTTTCTTGACAAGTCAAATTGTGTTTGAAGAAAAGTAGTAATGAAAATGCTGAAAAATTGCACTTTTTGCATAAATAATAAGCTTCACAAACAGGTGAGAATGGAGTTTTCTTGTTTTTTACATGGAAGTTTTGCAAATGATCATAAAAGAAAATTGAAAAACTTGTGTTATATTCACAGTATTTGCAATCATATATCTCCAAATTACTTTTTTCACAGTTAAAAAATACGTCTTTATCCATTTCAGTTAACTGTTTTATTTTAGATCATAAAAATGTTGTTTTTCATAACCTAAAAATTAATCGAATCTTAATATTTAACTTATGGGTAAAAACATACCTTCCATCATTTAAAATAAATTTCATTTATTAATTTTTTTGCAGAATTTGTTAAATACAGACAAGAATCTACTATATATCATTATTTCTTGTAATAAAATTATCTACGTAACAATAGTTGTATTCGTAAGACTCAACAATCGTGCAACTGATACCAATCAGTCTTACGAATTGACCGACGCCAGTGGCGCCACATTGGAGCGAGCGGTCATGATTTGTACCAACTTGAGAGTATCAGAGGCGGCTCGCGCGGGTAAGCAGGATAGGTGGCGCCTACCTTAACATTCTAATTTGTATAATAAAATTTTGAGTATTTTGATATTATAATTTTTAATCTTGGATTTATAAAAAATAAGTGCCGAATTCAGTAGCGGTTTACGTTAAATAACTGTTACTCGCTCTCAGTCATTTACTAGTTTTTGCCCTCGTTTTTGCCTTTTCGTCTTTATAAAACGTTGTCTAGTAGGCTACTTTTATCGGCTCGTATCGAATGCTGTTGAATTAAATCAGATTTTTTTCAGTCACTCACAACCACAGGCAGAAAAAACGTTTTCTAATCTCACACTAGTTCTCGGTATCTTAACATTTTTTTCTTGTTTTTTGCGAAAATGCAAATTTATTACAAAAAACCTAGTGGTATTTGCGGTGTTTAGGTTATAAAAAATAATTTATTTTGTAAATATTATTTAAATTTTACTTATTTATGATTGTAATAGGAAGCTTTAATAGAAACTTGTTAATGGTATATTATTATTTAAAATTTCATTTATTTCACAAATTAAAAAAGAGTTACGTATCAAATTACATTTTTTATCATTTTATAGACTGTTGCGAGGTTGTTGTTTTTTTACAAATTAAAATTACAGTACAAACGTACAAAACGCACGTTTATGTTTAATAATATTAGAAAATATATGTACTCAGTTACATTAGAAGTGTTTAATAGGTCAACCGAGGCGCACTACGGAGCGATAGGACAGGCGTATTAAACAACAAACTCTTTAGGCGACTGAGATAGACTAAACGCCACTACGCGGTACAAATACGAACTAACCAAAGGGAGTCGTTAACTGAATTCATGCGATCGCTTACTGAAAAAACGTTTAATTTGTGACTTTATTTGAAGATTTTGATGGTTTTATTATAATAAAAACGAAGTAAGATGATTGTTAAACAATATGTTACGAGCATTTGACCAGCTATTCAACCGTTGAATAATAAAACGAACTGAAACCAACCTCAACCTACTAGAATATTAATATCGTAATTAAATTTTGCATACGTTTCTTTTTAAAGTTTGATTGAAAAACAGTGAAAAAAAGTTATATTTTATGTTCTAAATATTATTTTTTCTTACCTGTAATAAGCATCTTAGAGTTTGATCAATTTTTAAATGATTCCTCCTTGTCAACACTATCCGTGTTGTTTATGTTATTTTATGATTTTCTTTATCATTGATTTAATAAAATATTAGTTGTTAATATAAAATCAAGTCCTTACCTTAATATAAATTCAATTATTGTGGTATTTGCCCTTGTATTTGATCCTTTTTAGCTGCTCTGAAATGTTGTCAAAATCTTCATCATGACGAAGCTCCAAAATTATTATAACAGCTTTTGATTATAGAAAAACTGTGAATTATAATAAACCACAGACACATTACATTGTTGTCTTAAAGACATTCTAGATAAAACTTTTAGAATTTGTTGATAAATCATTTTTAATCACAATAATCGCTTTTCAAACAAGTGAAAAACTGACAAAAGTGACTATAAATCGCCGTAAAATCACAAATTTTTATCACAAGTTACAGAAAAACAAATTTAGAAGCACAGACATAACTCTCATTCACTATATTTCAAATAATTGTTACAAAAATCGTATTTAAAATATGAACAAAGTATTAACCTTCAACTTGTTTTAGTTTATTTTTTGCACATTACGATAGCACAACTGGTCAAAACACACAAAATTGAGTATTCAATATTATTCTTACTTCCTTTTTATTATTACTAAACACAAAAGCATAAAGGAGAATAAATAATCATGTAAGAAAGTAGTAAATTTGAGAATGAATGACTCTCTTTTAAAACATGTGTTTAATGCGACAGTGGCGGCCTCACCGGTCATCTCATTCGCGATTTACTACTATGTTTTACTACTAAGCGACAACACGCTGGCAAATGGTGTGAAGAAGAAGATCGACTTGTTAGTAATTAGTATGCAAATTTGATATGGTTATACAATTCTCAACGGAAGAAAGATTGTTGCGTAAAACTCCAGCCAAACTAGAAAGATTCTTACACGGTACTAACGCGAATTAACATGCGTATTAAGAAGCACGCCAGGGCATGAATAACCGTTTAGTTCCCTACGCCGAGTCAAACAAGAAATTAGGTATAGAGAGGAGCAACATTACGAACCATTCAAAATAACAATAAGAGAAAGAGATTTTGAGAAAGTAATCTAAAAAAATACTAGAAGGATATCGCTTTAGAAGCGCACTGAGTCGTAAAATTCCCCGAAACCATTAATAAACCTGCCATTGCGTACTTGGGAAAGATTAGTCATCGCTTCCAATTGAGTAAAGAAAAGTTACGAAACATCAGGATACTTTGTAGAAGAACGTTTATTTATTGATCAGAAATCGGGTAGTCAGTCAGTCAGTGATAGCTAGACAAGCGAGTAAAGTAAGCGGTATAATTAAATCGACGACGATTGTAGTGTAAATATCGAGCTATTACTGATATTACTTATATAACTATACAAAATTTAATGTGTTAGAAATAAATAGAGGAAAATACCGGAATCTTTAATATGTTTTTGTTACAGCGTTTTATAACAGTGACTTTTAATTGTCATTCTGATTGCTAAATGACGTACTTTTAAGCACTAGTGCTCAAAAATAAAAAATACATTTTTTATTTTATTTATTTATTATAAACATGAAAAGTACAATTACTTAAGTGACTAAATTGAACATTCGAAGATTTCATATTTCTTTCCTGAACTTCAATACAAGTGGAAACGGTACTTGTAGACGCCACTTCAGATTTGCTATTTTCGTCACAGATTCTTCTTTTCTGTGATATAGTTTCTTCTTTTCCCATAATTTTTATCAAAATAGCATTCTTGCTTTCAACAGAGTTTTCTATGTAACTTTCTGCAACAGAACTCGATCGCCATCTTCCATGTTTCTTGACTAATGTAATATCTGCTCCTAAATCTGCTAAGAGTGTTGCTGAACAACGGCGAAAGCAGTGCCCGGTATATTCTTTTGCACTTAGAAGGTTAAGACATTCTGCAATTTTTTAGGCATACTACCAATAGTATTTATACTAGAAGGTAGCGTACAACACCTGGAATTTCTATAGGTTAAGAAAAATTTCTAATGTTTAGTATGAGGAGGTCGACGCTGTGCGTATTTGCGGAAAATTTCTACGAAACTAATTTCATCTAAAAATCCTTCAGTTATTGTAAACATTTGTGAAATTTTTGTCTTGGTGTTCGGTATCTTCACTTTAATGAAACTTGTACAATCTTCTATGTCTTCCACCTTCAAAAACGTAATTTCTTCTCTGCGTAACGCGCCAAAAATCACAGTAATTAGCACAACTTTTGCCAATAAATAGTCTTAATCATTAGCTGTTTTTATGAAACGATCTATCTCTTGCTTGGTAAATATTTTGGATTTTTTAGCCTTCTACCCACTGGCATTTCTTTTTAGAAATACAATCAAGTTTGTAAATTTTTTAATATCTATATTCTTGTTAAGATATATCATGGTTCTTAGCATTGAGTAGATACTCCATAAAATAGACGGCTTATACATAGAAAATAATTTCGAAAAATAAACCAAAAGTATCTTTTCTTCAATACTTGTTACATTTTTTTTCCTCACATCAACTACCAAATTTCCTATATGTTTCCTTGTAAATGTTCTTAAATTTTTTAGGCACTAGCGTGGCTAGTACAGCTTCCGCAGATTTTCAAAATCGGAATCAAATTCAGAATCGCTCATTTTTGTGTTTCTTTATCACAGAACTTAAACACAGAACCCAAGTTGATAGACTGTAATTTTATAAAAACAGTAAACAACGAAATTTACATCTATAGCAACGTCTGCCTACTGTACAATGTCAGTAGGCAGATGTCAATGTTCGATTGAGATCATTATTGTTGAAAGAAAAATCTGTTATAAAACGTTGTAAAAAAAACGTTGAATGCAATACGTTGCAAAATCGATGTTTTTTAAAGTCACGTCGCATTCTTAAAACACTTTCTTTTTACAACTTATTGCATTAATAGCTATTTTCCAACTAAGAAATACGTTTATAGCTAGTTGCGGTTTTTACAATATTGTAGAGTGGCTGAACTAAATGATCTGAGTGCCAAAAACCAAATTTTCGGAAAATAAATAAAAACTCTACAAAATATACAATTTTCATTGAAATTTATTCAAAAAAAATCACTTAAAAAATTGTGAAAATGTAGGTTTTGTCTTTTAAAAAATAAAAAATATCTGGAATTGATCCAAGTACCATACTGATATGCTGGATATTGTCTATCTTCGTAATTCTTACATACTCAGAAGTCAGAACATCTTCGAAAAATGGTCTGTCCTTTTCATTTATGAAGTTAAGTATGGCTGAGATGTCCTTCTTTTTGTTGGCACTAACTGCTATTTTCTTGGGCAATACAGAAAGAGCAGCAAACCTGAGTGACTGCGGATTTACGTTTTTTCTTAATACTCGTCGCATCTCAAAAGGAACTAACTCATTAAAGTTTTTCTTGTAATAAACTACGAAAAGATCTTCTTTTGTTACTTTTATCCAAGATGCTTGGCTTATACCTATAGAAACGAGCATCCTTAACTATTTGGATGACATCATCCACTACCTAAAGTTTTGAGCATTTAGCTCTTTTTTCTATTAAACCAAAGTCTCTAGTGTTTTGGCTGCTTTTGTTCTTTTCTACTGTTGCGTTTTATAAGATTATCCACTTGCGCGATTTTCACTTTGCTGCACTCGTTTTCTCTTAGAAACACAAAACATCATCAAAAGCTTTTTGATTCATTGTATAGATAGACAGAAATCATTTAAAACAATAAGAGTCTGCCGAGCAACAATACCAATCGCGCACTGATAACAACGCGTGCCTAAAACATTGATGGCTTATTGGCACTTAGATCAACTAGCCCGAAACAGACCACTAGAGTTACACAAACGAATTTTGCCGTTCTCTGCTAAAACTACTTCCGCAAAGAATTAGGTGATAAATCACTTAGCTCTATATTGGCAATAGTTAATAGATCACTTTGAACGAATAAACAAAACAAAAATTTTTGGCACTTAGATCACTTAGCTCTGCAGCTCTACAATTTATAAATCTACGCAGTTTGTATTGAGAGCTTTTAATTTCTCTGTTATATACAGAAAACAAAAACACTAGAAAAAAACAAAAATCAATATTATTCAGCACTTTGTTCGATTATAAGATCAATAGTTTTATCTCCATAGCTGCAATCTAGATGGCCGTGTTAATACATAAATAAATCTGTCATCACACCGGTTGTCAATTTCTAAACAAAGTTCAAGACGAAAAGAACAAAGTAAGTATAAAAATAGCGATAATTTAGTCAGTGAAACGTAATTTTTGAAGATTCGTATAAAATGGCATCCGGTTTAGACGACATTGTCACAGCTATCAAAACACTTACGTTCTATGGACGTTATAAAGATCTCCGAGAATATCTATTTAAATCTATAAGAATTCTCGTTGAAAACGATCAACATTTGGATAATGTGCTCAATGCACTCGATGTAAAACAGCACTCATTTGGATATTTATTTGTATTATTTATCAAATTTCAATGTGGAGCCTCCATTCAGTGCAATTTTACCGGAGATACTCGGCTTGCTTTAGGGCAAAAGTTTATTCTTGAATGTAATGAAGAACAAATCAGATTATCACCACATATTTTTGCTTCATTGTGTCACTTATTCACAAGCTATTTATTTAACACAAAGCAACCGAGAATTGGAATTAATCTGATGAAGACAGCAATTGCTAAGCTAAGAGTTCGTAATACGCAGTTGACTTCAATTCATGCTGATTTATGCCGGTTATCTTTGATGGCACAATCCTTTGAACCCGCTTTAGAAATTCTAGATACTGATATAACTGAAGTTTGCCAAGAGATGTTCTGTAATCCAAAGGAAGGACTATTCTTTTTTTTATATTATTATAGTGGCGGACTGATTTACTTATTCGTCAAGAATTTACATCGTGCTTGCTATTTTTTTAAAGAAGCTCTAACGACTCCTGTTTATACCGTTCCTCATATTATGATTGAAGCATATAAAAAATATGTTTTACTTTCACTTATCGTACATGGAGAAGTTGGTGCGATTCCTGAATATGCTTCACAAGTGGTTTATCTGATAATTAAACCATTATCTAAGGCTTACAATGAATTAGCAAAAGCCTTTACATCAAATAACAGACACAGATTTAATGCTGTATTGAACAAACATATAATAGATTTTACCAAAGATGCCAATTTGTGTCTTATAAGACAAGCATCTATAGCACTTTACAAGAAAAGTATTCAAAAACTGACTGAAGTCTATTCAACTTTAAGTCTATCAGACGTTGCTAGAAGAGTTGGTCTTCCTGGACCTTCATATGCTGAGCGTTACATAGAAGATATGATTGAAAGGCAGGAGATCTACGCTACTATTGACTTAAAAAACAAAATGGTTGTGTTTAAAAACAAGCCAGACAACTAGGAAGATCCCGAAATTCCCCAAAAAAATTGAAGATCAGTCAGTAAAAAAACAATACAAAATACATAAAAAATGTAAAAATTTGAGTAGCTTAGTGTTTTCAGTTTTTTTTTAAAACTTTTTTAAGAAGTAGAGATAAGCTTGTTGACTTGTTATCAAATTTATTCAATAAAATATTTAAAAAATACTGTCTTTGTAGTTTAATACTACTTGTTTCTAAAAAAACGTGTAAGTAAGTACACTAGGTGATATAAATAAAGAACAGCAATGGTTATTTACATTAGAGTGCCGTAGGTAAAATAAAACAGTGCGCAGACTTAATTTTATAATATTTCCTTTGCGGGCGGTCCTGGATGACGTAGAGAGAAATAAAGACGTAGCTATGATAGACTTTGATTAAATATAAAACTATGTACAAAAATAAAATAAAAAAATAATTCCTAATAACAAACAACTAAATCCTGTTTCTACACTTCGGCTTGGTCGTCTTCGGCAGCTCCTTCTCCACGTGTCGCTTTCTAAGTGTCTTGCGAGTTAACGCGTCGCAAGCACTTGTCGAGGAGTGTTAGGATACCCACGGGTTAATGCACCGTGGGTAGCGGTTTCAGGAAGGAGGAAGCCACTGGGTTGGTGCACCAGTGGGTAAAGTGACTTACACGGTTAATGCGCCCTTAAGTAAAGTTTTGGTGGCGGCAACGTGCAATATGTCGACTATAAACAAGAGAATCGAGAGGAAAAATATAGAAAGACGTTGGTGGTGACCTGACGGTAGTGAACTTTGATTTTTTGTTTTGGGAAAGTTTATAACAAGTGGCTGACAAGCACCGACACGAACCAAATTTAGTTTTGTACTATCAGTTCGTTTTTCGCTTTTAAATAAAGCATAATCAATAGAAAACCTACTTTATTTATAATATTATTTTTATAATAATTCTAGGAACAGTTTCTCCGCTGCGCCGGAATTATCGGAATCGAATACCAAGAAACAAGAAGTAAATAAGAAATTAATGCTTTTTCGACTATTACTTGATTTATTTAATACAAATATTAAAGTAATTATATAAAAACTGCCACATAATTTTTCTCGTAGAGGCCCGGGGCCCGCTGGAGTCAGGGCCCGTCGATGCATTGCACCGATTGCAACGACGCGACGTTAAATACGCCCTTGCCACACGTCTCTGCTTTTCGCGTATTCGCACTCACCCTCGAACGCGGATGTGCTTCGGGCGTTTGAAATCCATCAGAGAAGATTAATTTTTTTTATTTTTTCCGCCAGAAAATTGACAGTTCTACAGTCGGCCAACAAAAATAACTGATAACTTTTTCCAACAAGTATGTAAGTTATTTTTGTTGGGCGACTTTAGAACTGTCAATTTTCTAGCGCGAAAAAGAAAAAATTCAATCTTCTAGGATTCAAAGGGCATCAGATTTCAAATGCCCCAAGCGCCACCCACGAACGCGTCATTTCCACGCGCGTACTTTTGAAGATTTTTTTGAACGCGACGTTATTTTCTTTGGACAGTATTTGCGAAATGTCCGATCTCCTAGCACTTGAAACACATTGTTTACTTGATTAACTTGACTCTTCTTTACGCCATTCTTAGCTACGAAAGCAATTTTGCTGTTTGATTTCTTTGGTAGTCTCATTTGGATAAACCGTAGCCTCTCTGTTAATTTATTTATGGTCCGCTCCTTGAGCGGAATTGACTCCTACACACTCTTAAATTTAAAGTATTCGGAGGGCAACGTTGACATGATTCTACTCATTAACAACAATTCAGGAAGCTCTTGTCACTCTTGGCTATCGGTGCAATTTTGTTTTGATTGGGAATTGGGAATGTGGTGAATAATGAATGGAAGTGGTAATTTATAAAAATGTAGGAAAGAAAAATTAAATTTAATTAAAAGAGTCATAATTAAATTGTTTAAAACAAAAAAAAAATAAAACACTGGTATTAAATGTAAAACGGCACTGTTAGGCGAGCTAGTTACAAAAGGGGTAAAAGGGTTGAATGGGTTGAGAGAGAGATGGCGCTGATGTGAGTGAGTAACGCGCTGTCACTCCGCAAGGTGGCACGCGAACGAGCAAAGAGAGAAAGAGCGAGTTGTGGGAGTGAAAGAAGCACAGATGAAGACAAGCGATGTCTTCATGAACTTGCAACCAACTGCCGACTGACTCTCGAAGAGCCTAGACGGTGGTTAAAACCACAGAACATTTTTAAATAAACCGAGAATTTCGCCACCTTTAAAAAGGTTCGGCAAAGATCGAGAGTTCAAATGAATTTGTCCACGCGAATTAAGATCGCGAGATAATTGAATCGCGAGGATGAGATAAAGCGTGGGAGGAGCGGAACTGAAAAAGGAGTTGAACGAAATAATTTTACGACAACCCGTTTATGAGATATAAACGAAAGAAGCTTAATTAACACAATTAACGGTTTAATAATTAATCCGCAACATGCGAAAAGCTGCGGGATGCAAGGTAGGTCACGAGAAGCCTACCTGACGAAATGAGAGCGAGATTGAGCATGTCGCGGTTCTAATTATCGAAAAATGCGTAAGATGATTTAATTAGTTAATTAATTGCGGTTTTTGATAGGGTTGCCGTAGGAATTACGAGATGAAATTTACACGAAAAGACTCGGATTAAAGAGAGCTTTTCGATGTGGTGTTCGTTACGTAGATACCTGTGCCGGTAAACGCGTGAGCCGAGATTTTCCGCTTTCTTTTGTTTGATGGCAAGCAGGTAGAAACTTGAGAGATAAAAGTATCGGTCGAGGGGTGATCTTGCAGCTAAAGAAAGCGACTTTTAGAGATGGAATGTTGTGGAATTCTGTTCAAGTTTTTAAAATTACCGATTTGATGACGTTTGTTAATTCAGGCAACACAGAAAATTTGTGAAAACCTAATTAAATAAAAGTCGGATTGCGATGGTGGTAACACTCTGTAGTGGATAGTTTTTTTAGTTCATCGTTCATCTCCCTAAAGTTCTTCTGAAGTCTGGAAGTGTGCGTGGCAACATCCTCCGTTGGGTTTTTTTCACAGCCAAAAAACTGTTCCATCAATCGGTTGAATCTTTGTCCTGAACTTTGCTCAAAAACTGACGACAGTTTCTCCCAAATCTCTTTTGCTGTTTCGCACATTAAAGTCAGGTCGACGTTTAGATCATTCATTGCCCCAACGAAGACTAATTAATTGAGCTAAGGCGTCCGACTTATAGTATGTTTTATAAGCTTGTCGCTCCGCTGCTAAGCTTTCCGTAGTAAGTTCCGCCGGTGTCTCCCGTTGCCAAATCCAGCACTTCGTTGTGTTGTAACAACAACTCCACTTGCCTTTTCTACTTGCTCTAGTTTGAGGCACCTTCCAATTTTTCAATTTGAGTTTTAAAATCCATTATTTCTTTTTTAAAAAACACTTTCAAAAAAACACTTATCACTTTACTTTTCCGGTCATTTGTGGGCTAGGCCCATAACCTATTAAAATTTATTTTGATTAAAAAAATAAGTAAAATATAGAAGGTTTCGGAGATACTTTATTATTGTACTGCTACAATCGAACTCACTTTACTTAACTAGAGATCGGAGCTTGAACCCTCAACAGACAAAAGAGGCAGCGCAAGCGCCATGTACAAGAAACAGAAAATTTGGGGTTGTACAGTTTCAACAAATATCTATGATTAAATGCTCGTTGCATAAAACCTTTTCCAGTTCTGTTTCTCGAAGTGAAAAGACCATAACTTTTTTATATTTTTTAGATCCGGCATTTTGTTTCATCATAAATCTGTAGTTTCATTTCCATAGCTACAATCTAGACAGCCATATTAATGCATAAATAAATCCATCACACCGGTTGTCAAATTCAAGACAAAGTTCAAAACAAAAAGAACAAAGTAAGTATTGAGTAAAGAATTTAGTCAGTAAAACGTAATTTTTTAAGATTCGTATAAAATGGCATCCGGTTTAGAAGACATGATCATAACTATCAAAACACTTTCGTTCTACGGACATTATAAAGATCTTCGGGAATATTTAGGTAAATCTTCGAAAATTCTCGTTGAAAACAACCAACATTTGGATAACGTGCTCAATGCACTTAATATAAAACAACATTCACTTGGATATTTATTTGTATTGGTTGCCAAATTCAATTCAGAAGCTTCCATTTACTGCAGTTTTTCTCCCGACAGTCGGTTTGCTCTAGCCAGAAGGTTCATTCTTGATTGTAACGAGGAACAAATCAGATTAGCACCGAATACTTTTGCTGAGTTATGTCATTTATTAGCGAACTACTTATCTAATATAAAGCAACCCACAATCGGAATTTTTGTGTTGAAGACAGCAATTGCTAAGCTAAGAGTTCGTAATACGCAATTAACTTCAATTCATGCTGATTTATGCCAGTTATGTTTGATGGCAAAATTCTATGAACCCGTCTTAGAAATTTTAGATACTGATATAACTGAAGTTTGCCAAGAGATGTTCTGCAATCCAAATGAATTACAATACTTTCTTTTATATTATTATTGTGGCGGATTGATTTACTTAATTGTCAAAAATTTACAACGTGCTTTATATTTTTTTGAAGTTGCTCTAACGACTCCTACCCATTCAGTTTCTCGTCATATGCTTGATTCTTACAAAAAATATATTTTACTTTCACTTATCCTACATGGAGAAGTAGATACAAAGCCAGAATTTGCTTCAGAAGTAGTTAATCTGTACGTTAAACCATTATCTAAGGCTTATACTGATTTAGCAAAAGCTTTTGCATCAAATAATAGAGATAAATTTAATGATGTATTAAATAAACATAAATCAGCATTTACCAAAGATTACAATTTATCTCTTGCAAAACGAGTATCTTCAGTGCTTTATAAAAAGAATATTAAAAGACTGACAAAAGTCTATTCAACTTTAAGTCTGTCAGACGTTGCTAGCAGAGTTGGCCTTCCTGGACCTTTATATGCTGAGCGTTACATAGAAGATATGATTGAAAAACAGCAAATCTACGCTACTATTATCCCAAAAAACAAAATGGTTGTCTTTAGAGACAAGCCAGACAAAACCGAAGACCCCGAAGTCTTAAAAAAAATTGAAACTCAGAAAATAATTATTATGAAACTTAAAAAAGAAATTCTTGCAGTGGCTAAAGACATTCAAGTGAATCCAATTTACAAAGTGCAAGACTAAGAACAAGAAGAGTACAAAATGTAAAAATTTGAGTAGCTTAGTGTTTTCTGTTTTCTTTAAACTTTTTTGCTTTAAAGCTTGTTGACTTGTTATCGAATTTCTTTAATAAATAAATTAAAAATTCTGTCTTTTTTTAAGTTGATACTACTTGTTTCTCAAAAAATGGGTAAGAAGGTACAATAGGGGATATAAATAAAGAACAGCAAAAACTTTTACTACTTATGGTCTGTGTTTCATTCTGTAACATTTTGTTATATCATTTTACAAACAATTAGATTTTTACTGCAAGAAGGATCAGATAAAACCTTCCTAAACCGTTTGTACAAACAAAACTCAGATGAAATATCAAATATGTTTACTATATAAAACTAAAAAAAGAAAAACTGCGATAAAAGAGTCTTTTCAATTAAAATTAAAAGCTCATCTTAAAAAATCATTTATTAAAAGTGCCTAGAAACCAATCAAAAGTTAAAAAAATAATAGTTGATTTTATTGGGCCACCCTAATATTTACATAAACATTCAACAAAAATTTTCACAAGAATTTTGAAATATTTTACATTTAAATTTGGGAAAAACATGACAAGTCAGGTCACTAAATTCTGCAAAAGTTAAAAAAAAATACAAAGGTGTGACACAAATAAACACAAGTAATTGAAAATATGGCCCTAACAAAGCTACTTGAAATAGTAGCTAAAATAATTGATAGAGAATGTCTTGGCACGAGACTTAGTCTTGATAGTAGCCCCAATGTATGCTAGCTATCCCCGCTCCTTCCTTCGCTGGTTAAGCCACAAAAAATTCTTATCAGGTACGTTTGGGTAGTATATGAGACTGTTGACGTTCTCATCCCAATTCATTCTTTTCCTTAAACAAAATCTTTTAAAATTCAAGTCAGTAAAGGGCTGGCTAAATATGAGAAATGTTTTAGTAGAGACTACTTAACGCCCATCATCTAGAGCTTCATCTAGCGGCAAGTTACCATTTGATAGAGCACTGTAAAGACCACTTTTATCCCATGTGAGCGAAGTTTCCGAGAGCTTCGGATGATTCAACATTTATGGGAACGGATGAATCTTCGTGCTTCGAGAATAAATCTGGTAGGTCATGTTTCGAAAATGTTTTTATCTTAATTTTTTATTATTTTTTAGTGTACATTACAAGTAGGTATGTTGTAATACCAGGTATAAATAAATAAAATGTAAGTACATGTTAAAAACGCACGAATTTTTATTCAAATAAATTGTTATTTTTTTTTTAATTAAAACTGTCTTCCACCTTACGCACGCCGGTGGAAGGTCAAGTAGGCGTTCTTACTCATCCCTGAGCTGTTCTATTGCTAATGTTATCTCATTTAGTACCATTTAGCCCTTGTTTACAGGGACTAAAGTGTGCCATTTATTCCCTAGGGACTAAATAAGTTGCAGGACTTAAGTTGATACTTTAGTCCCTGTTTACAGGGAGTAAAGTATTTTGTTTATCTCTGTAACGAAGCGTTATATAATAATTATTATTTAGAAGAATTTAGTAAACAAGCAAGATAACGCCGAGCGGCTGATATCGGACCGCGTGACCGCGATGTCATTCGTAGACGTCATATGAGCTCTGCTCATGCTCTACTCCCGCCACGTATACTTCCCACCAACGCTTCGCTACGTTACTCGTCGCTAGTTCCCCTCGCCTACAAACAGAGGGTATAAATACCACCTAGCCGCCGCCAACATTTCATACCTACAGGCGCATCAACCCTGTAAGTAGCCACCCTCAGACCCGTCCTCCCCTGGAGCATTAACCTAGGGGCTTCCTCTCCGATACCGCTACCCACGGTGCATTAACCCGTTGGTAGAATCATCTCCGAAACCGCTACCCACGGCGCATCAACCCGTTGGTAGAATCCTACTTACCCTCCACCACAAGTGCGAGCCACCGAAGCCGACACGTGGAGGACGAGAAACCGTTGAAGATGAGGTCGTGCACAAATTAGTAGAAGATTCGTTTTAGTTATTCAGAAGTATTATTTTTATTTTCTATTTATTCTGAACATAGTTTTATACAGTAAATAAAATCCCATCAAAGCCGCTCTTCTCTCTCTCTATGATACCCAGAACCCGACACGGAAACAACCGTTACATATCATTGCCACAGAAACAAACAGCATACTATGTTTATTGTGTTAGGGCTTCAAATGTATGTAGAATTACCGGAATTGCAAAAAATAACGTATACACCTCTCGATTAAAGTGACAATAATCCCTTAGATGGATTGTTTCAAACACTACCCGCGGGATTAAATGAGTCACTTTAATCGATTGGTGTATAAATAACTAAGACTTTTTGGATAGGGTAATTTTTTTACCCACCACACTACTGGTAGTATCGCAAATTTTAATACTTTTGAGTAGCAACAACCAATCACAGCTTCAAATTTTATTAATTTTCCATAGAAACGAAGATACTACCGGTATTATCTTATATATTAGCCCACTAATGCTTAATCTGGCTTTAAAAGTTTGGCTGCGCCTTGCTTTTGAACTGCCTTTTATAATTAAACAAATGACTTTTTTTAATACGAAGCCGTGCAGAAATATAAATACAACACACAATTTAAACTTTATTTTATTTCTCAACAAATCAAAAAGTAAAACCTGTAACAGCAAAACAATTTTTACTTCTTAAATCTACTAAAATTACATAATTTTAAAAAAATTGAACCAAAATGCGTTGTTTTTCAAAAACAAAAAGTGATTAGTGGTTATCATCGCCACAAAAACGTTTCGTTCTTTGAGCCTTGTACTCTCATAAATCTGTCATTTTATTTTGTTTCTGTGAGTAGTGTAAACATCAAAATCACTGTATTTTCTCCAGGATTGTCTAGTATATTTTTTTTATTTGTAGTTTTGTAGTTGCATATATTCAAATTTTGTGTGGTGTTTTTGCACATTATACTGTTTCCTTGATCGCTTTTTCACATGTGATGTGATGTGACTTCACATGACGTGTTAAATCTGCTTTTATTTTGTTTCTGTACGTACATTGTCCACACTGGTACCATTGTATTTCTTCCGCAAATGTATGACGTCGAATAATGTGCATTTTTAAATGTTCTTTCCGTATAGATTCATACTTGCACATGTTACATTCATATTTTGGTACATTCTCTCGTGGTGTATGATTTGAAAGAACATGTTTTCTGAGATTAGAGCTGCTCTTTGATTTGTATTCACAGTGATTACAGTAAAATAATTTCTTATTCTCTTCTTTTAACAAGTGTTGTACTTTTACATGGCGTGTTAAATCTGTTTTGATTTTGCTTCTGTAGGTGCACTGCTCACATTTATACCATTGGGTCTCCTCTGAGACTGCATGACGACGAATAATGTGTTTTTTTAAAACTTGTTTATGGATGGTTTTGTAGTTACATGTGTTACATTCATATTTTAGCAAATTTTCTCGTGGTGTATGCATTGATAAAATGTGTCTTTTGACATGACTTTTTATTTTTGATTTATATTCACAGTGATTGCAATAAAATAACGAAACTTCAAAATCTGATTTTCGTTTTACTATTCCTTTGTCGTTATCATTGTCATTGTACCATTTGTTTTTTTCTGGTGATTTGTGTTTTCTTGTTATATGTCGTTTCAGTGTATTATTTCGGATTGTTTTGTATAGACAATAGGGGCATTGCAATTTAGGTTTAAATTCACAAATCAAATTATGTTTAAACATAAATAATAACGAAAATGTTAAAAAATTGCAATTTTCACATGAATAACATTCTGCAGTATAAACAGATGTAGATGGATGTTTCTTGTTTTTTGCGTGGAGTTTTTTAAAATGGTCACAAAGGAAAACTTTAATAATTGTTTTAAAGTCACAATCTTTGCAATAAATCTTTTCTAAACTACTTTTCTCACATTTAAATAGAGAGTCTTTGTCCATTTTTTTTTGACTAAAAAAATGGTAGATTACATAACCTAAAAACTGATTTTTAATAACTAACTTAGCTATAATTAGTTAGAAAAAAAACATACCTTCTACCCTTCGAAATAAATTTTAATTATTTTATAGAATTTGAGAAACATTCACAACTCTATATAAATCAGATATTTAAAACACGTGATTTACAAATGGTGGTTGGAGGACAAACAAAAATCGATCGTATAAAACGTCGGTTACATGCAAAATGTGGAGTATGCGCATAGTACCGCAATCAAATCTAACTCAGTGAAAATCGTAAAAAATAGCATTTTAAGTAGCCTGTTTTTATTATTTTTATTAAAGACTTTTGTGTTTTACCCAAAAATAAAATCTGGCGTGTAATAACACAAAAGTAATATTACATAATATCACATGACCGACTTTTGTGCGTTCATGTTTTTAGTGTGTTTTCTACAACCATCAGGCAGTGGTCTCAATAATTTATTTCTCTGGTTCAAAAATTAAAAAATGTTAAAATGATTAATCAATAAAGAGGGATACCTAAAGAGTCAAAATCTTGATCTACTCTGATCTTTGGGAGACCTTAAATCGCTTTCTTTTTTAAGAAAAAAAAATCTATAACGATGATTACCTTCCGAATCTTCTATCTATTTATAGTGTTCTAAAAGTATAAAAACAAGTGGTTTAAGTTGTTTAATTCCTATAAACATAATAGATAAGAAACAAGTAAAAATTCATATTTTTATACTTTATTAGACGGAAATCAGTTTTAAAACAAATAGGTGGTAAGCGAAGCTGATTTCATTTAATGTATGAAGTTAAGCAACACAATCAGCGGTGATCATTTGACTATGGTGCCGTCAGTCCCGGCCACTAGTAGTCTTTAGGTCATCTCAAAAGCTGTAGATGTGACCTGAAAACTTTTGACGTTTGGGTGAAGCATTACTATCACAAAATTATCTATTTATTCAGAGTTTTGAAATATACAGTGTGTCTCCGGCTCGACTTTAAAAGAGAAAAACATTTTTCATTTTTGAGTGTTCAGAAAATTTCTCTTGTTGATTTGCCTTGTTTGTTTTTAAACTTCCAAAACACGTTATTTTTTATTTAACCCGAACGGTTCTTGAGATAACATCATTTTTCTTTAAAATGTCTAGAAATACATAGGAACAAAGGACGTCTAATCAACGCGGACTTTGGACCCATCCCTGCTTCTGCGCTTTATTCATTGATTGGGGGCGGGGCTAATGTGTATATAAACCGTGAAATTTTGTAAAATATTCAGTTTAATTCCCCATCTGAGGATGACAACTTTGTTGTTGAAACGTGCGTCGTGCAAAGTGAATTTGTTTGGTGCTTTTGAGTGCTTGCTTCATTTCATTCTATACACTAAGGAGATCCAACACGAAGTTAATAAGTTAGTAGAACTGCAAATTAAATCTTTGCTAATTTACACAGTATTTATGCTATAATGTTGACTATACAACAAAAAAGTTATCTAATTAAACATTACGGAACTGGGAAAGAGTGTTACTGAGTTATTATTAGAAAGTTCAATCAAAAATTGTGGTAGGCAAATCTTGCCACCAGTTAATTACCTATCGATTTGATTGACCAAAATCGTATATATTCGTATATATCTAGAAATCATGTTTTAAATAAAATCTTTAATACATTTTTCAAAATTTCTAAACTAAACTCCAGCATCGCATAGTTTAGGAATCCGCACGTGGACTCTATTAAGTGCCGTTCAAGCGGAACAAGAAGGGTCATAAAAACCGAAAAAAAAACTAGGTAAGAACCTCGTCTAAATTTAATTATGACAAAAACTGAAAAATTTAGACGAGATTGAACAGCAAAATCTACAATATACGGATGACCTTAATAACACTTAAATGAACCAATCACGTACGAGATTAAAGTCATATCCATATATAGGATTTTGACTCGGCACATGGAATGAGAGCTTAAAAATAATTTCGCACCATACTTCACCAATTCAAATTAGTTTAAAAGTTAGTAAAATAAAAGTCAGAGTGCCAAGTTAAACCAACTCCACCCCAGACTCCCAGAGTCTGCAATCCTGCCTTGAGGGAAGACTTCGACTCTTGTCTACCGAGGTTCATAAAGAAATCGTACGTGTTTATTTGAAAGGTCACAATTATTATGTTGTTTTTTAAGTTAATTGTCATTCTAATATAAACAGAACCAGTCAGTTAATTGATTTAGTCATTGAAGTAATATGTTGGTTTATGTAGATAAATTAAAAGCCCAGAGAATTGTTTCGCTTGTCGGTGCGTAAAATACATTTTCGTCATTAAAGTCATCTCCAAATTAAAATCAAGTATAGATTGTAAAGATATTTCTTCTGATAAATTATTAAACATTAAATTATTGCAGGATTTTGGACATAATTCTGTTAATGATTTGTTGACCAGTAATTACTAATGTCAAGTAAAATTTCGTAGACTCAAATTGAGTAGAATAAATAAGTACACATAAATTAAAATATTATTTTGAGCTGTTCACAAGTTGGTTTGGGTTCGCTCTCTAAACTTCAAGATTTCTTGTCGCAGAGAATATTTAAAAAAAGTTAATGTGTAGTGTGCGGTTTCGTACTATGACATTATTGGCCCATATTTTTTTGATCAAAAATTAAACCGTAATTCACATTTGAAATTATTGAAAAAAATTTTAACTGATAAACTGAATGAACTGCTGTTAAACTACTAAATAAAAATGTTTTTCCAGCACGATAGGTGCCCTGCACATTATGCTGGCATTATTCGCAGTGACTCAATACAGAGTTCTATGATAACTGCATAAGGAGAAATGGTAGCATTTTAGGGCCACCGAGAAGTCTTGATCTCATAATAATAGACTTTTATCTATCTGTAAAGTCGTTGTCGTTTAAAACAAATTGTTTACAGTGAGCCACTAGACAATGATGTAAAGCAATTAAAAAATCGGCAGTTCCTATCGATCTTAGAAATAAGACAAAGTTTGAATGAATTTAGAGCTCGCATTAAAATTTGTACATAAAAGAATAGATTGAATAGAAAATTAATTGTTTAGTTTTTATAAAACTTGAGTTTAATTTGAATACTTTCTAGTAACAAAATGATATTATCTCAAGAACCTCGAGCTAAATAAAAAGTAAGTTGGGTTTTGAGACATTTTTTAAAACTACAAAAATTTAAAAATATTTTATCAAAAACAAAAACTTTGAAAAAGAGACCTAATACAAGGTAATTAGTTGAAAATATAGTACATATGACATCTATTAACATTTTGTTAAAGTATTCTTCAAATTCGTTTACTGCACAAGGAAGCAGATAAAACCATCCGAAACCGTCTTCTCATAGTTTACAAACAAAACTCAACAAAAAATGTAAGAAAGTCTTGCACTAAATTGTGTTAGAATCAAAATGTTCTTTTTACTTCGATCCACCAAATCCTAACACTACAAAGTTAGAAAAAATCAGCTGAAGGGTGTTGTAAATGTAATAAATAATGCAAATAAAAAACAATAAACAATCAAATCTTTATTAATATGGTAGAAATTACAAGATAGTACGTTTCTTTTAAGAATACCCCAATAACAAAAGTTTTTATTTAAATTTCCTTAGTAAATAGAGTTGATTCCAAAACTTAACTGCGTAAAAATTCATTAGTTTGATTCACTTGTTTTATGTTTTAGTTTAATATGCTTAGTTAAGTCATATTTAAGCTTTCCTTTGTACTTACAGTGCGGACACTGATACCACTCAATCTTTTCTTGGTGTGTATGAAGTCGAATAATGTGTCGTTTTAACACGTCTTTATGCACAGTTTTAAAATTGCATGTGTTACATTCATGTTTTGCCGCATATTCTGTATGTTTTGCAAGAATATGTCTTTTAAAACATCTCTTTATTAACGATTTGTATTCACACCTATCGCAATAAAACACCTTCGGATTATCTTCTTTTGAGATGATACTGTGTTGTACTTTGACATGGCGTGTTAAATACGTTTTTATTTTGCTCTTGTAGGTGCAGTGCTCACATTGATACCACTGAATATCTTCTGGAGCTGTATGAAATTTAATAATGTGTGTTTGTAGTAATCCCTTATGCATAGTTTTGTAATTGCATGTGTTACATTTATATTTTAACACATCTTCTTCTGGCATGTGATGGATTTTTACATGTTGGGTTAAAGTTGATTTTATTTTACTTTTGTAGGTGCAGTGATCACATTGATACCATTTTATTTTATCAAGAGCTGTGTGGTTTCGAATAATGTGTAATTTTAAATGTCCTTTTTGGATAGTTTTATAGTTACATGTGTTGCATGCATATTTTGGCACATTTTCTCGTGCTGTGTGCATTGTAAGAATGTGTTTTTTAACACATGCCTTCTCTTTAGATTTGTAGGCACAGTGATTGCAATAATGTATTAAAACTTCGTTGTCTGATTTATGTTGACGTCTTATATGTCGTGTTAAATATATTTTTCTTTTTCCTTTGTAGTTACATTGATCACATTTAAGCCATTTAATTTCTTCTGGTGCTGTGTGTTTTCTTATTTTATATTTATTGAATTGTTTCTTCTTCTTAGCAAGGTCTTTACAGTTTAAATTATGTTTAAACAAAAATAATAATGAAAACGTTGTAAAATTACAGTTTTCACATGTGTAATATATTTCACATATAGATGTAAACAGATTTTTTTTGTTTTCTGTGTGGAATTTTTCAAAATGACTACAAAAGAAAATTCCAAAATTTGTTTTGAAGTCGCAGTATTGGCATTGATAGAATTCTAAACTTATCTTTTCACAATTGAAAAGTGAGTCTTTATTCATTTTCATTTTAGTTAGTAATTTTTCTTTTTTTTTTAATATTGGGTTACATAACCTAAAAATTGATAAAATGTTAATTTTTAGCTAGTTGAAAATGAAATTAAAAAGAACATTCTTACCTTTTACAATTCCGAATACTTTTATTTAATTATTTTTTAAAATTTAATAACTTTATTTATTTATTTATGAAATGACAGGTCCCAAATTAAGGGAGCCACATCACAGAAGCCACACTAATAAAATTTCGAATATAAACACGTTGTGCTTATCGACCCAAAGTATAGATGTCGCTACAGAAGCTGTATATAATTTTATAATAATTTTTTGTAAAGTCTAAGTTTAATGTCTCACTTTTGTTGCTGACTTCAGCTGACATTTAAAAATTAAAATTGATTTTCTATATTTTTTATAAAGTTTAAAGTTTAGCAAAGAATTTGTTATAATTTATACTTTTTTTGTGCATTTATTGTTGTTTTTTAGTAAAAAAATATGTCAATTAGATATGGAAAAATTAGTTAAAGTATTTACTTTATTAATAAAGCCTAGAATTTTATTATAATATCTGGTTGAAATGTTATTCTAATAACTAAAAACATTTTGCTTAATAACATAACTTTAATTTATGTGTTCTGAAATAACAATATTGTTAAAATATCAATAAAAATTTTCTGTAGAAACAGTCTACTAAAATTGTTTTATCCACAATTACCTTATAATTAAAGTTTTATTCACACTTACAAACCGTATAAAGTAACACTTTATCCACTAGTGGAGTAATAAAAAAACAATCTTAAATCAATCGCATTCTATTTATTATTAATATTGACATTAATATTTACATTAATAAACATTTCGTTTTTTGTTTTATCACATTTCACTTCGTTTCCATTAATAAGAAGCTTGTAGTTGTTATCGGTTCCAGAACAAATAGTAGTTGTAAGAACAATGGACGTCTCCTCTAGTAAGGAACGACTAGTACCAGGAAAACCTTGGATTTTCCTTGCGATATCAAGCTTATTAGATACAGAATCTTCGATATAAGTTTCTGCTATGGCGGAGCTCCTCCACCCACCATGTCGTTTAATTGTTGTAAGATTAGCACCTCCATTGGCAAGTAGAGTTGTTGAAGTGCGCCTCATACAATGACGGGTATAAGCTTCTGCGTTTGCCAGATTCAAAAACGAAGCGACTTTCGAAAGAACTTTTGATAAAATGTTAATTTCAACAGGTTGCAATGAACATTTTTGATTAGCGTATCGTAAAAAGAATCTCTCAATAGATAACTTCTTCGGACGTAAAGACATATATTTCCTATACTTCTCCACAGTGTTGACAGAAAATCCTTCCTCTATAATTGTGAATTTTCGTGAAATGCCCGTTTTGGTATCTGGTATCGAAACAATTAGGTATGCGCTCTTGTCTTCTACATCACTAATTTTCAAATTTGTCAGCTCACAGCATACACAGACACCCCCATTGTTAATGCAACCTAAAATATCTCAAAATTTATTATCTACAATGTATATGTAATGAGAGAGATAAACTTGATCATCAAAATTTTATTATCGCAAGCCCTTGTCAAAAACTCTTCCACATGTGCTCTTTCCAATACTGCAGCTTCCTCTTCACTGATCCTTCAGATAGGCCATGAGCTTACAATATTTTCCAATGTCTCTGTTTTTATAGACCTTTATAGCGGCCTTCAGCATGGAGTATCTACCTACTTCGACCACATGGATGAAATTGCATACCTCTTCTTCACATTTATGAAATACGATAGCAAAACTTCTTTATTTATTGTCATTACCCCCCGTTCTTCTTTCCATTCATTAAATTCTGAAAATGCTGTTTCATAATGTTTCCTGGACTTCGCAGGCAATAACTGGTGAGTCGCTTCTTCAGCTTCCCCAAGAATTGTCTCAGGAACAGTACCTATCACTTTCTTCCATTTTCACCAACTTACACAGCGTTTTGTACAAATAGAGTCGATAAACAATCAAAATAAATAGCAACGATTCAACACCTCCCATGTTTTTTAGTTAATTTCAATGATTTTTGAGATGACATCCGCTGCCAGAGTGTAATATCAAATCATTTTTTGATGACATGAGATGAAATTTTGGCGATTCTGATTTTAAACCGCTGTAATTGTGGATAAAACGTTATATTAAATTCGTGTTTTAGACGTGTTTTATCCACTTAACAATTTTAAACGCTCGACTGCATCTTGTGCTTAAACATTCTTGCGTGGATAAAACGCTGTCTAAAGCACTTATACAATAAATAACTATTATTTAGCAATAACAATGTTGCTACTTTTAAACCGACTTGGGTTTAATGTGTCTAAATATTTATATGTATATTTAAGGTGAGCCAAAAAAGGTAAGACTCTTTCTTAGGAGACAGTAAATTTTTTTGTATAAAAATCGAATTATATAGAGCTGAGTATTGATATTGGGCAAAATAAAAGTTTGAAACAACTTGAATAATTGAAAACGTAAATTTTTGATCAAGTTATGATCAGTCATTTAGAAGTGTCACCCGAAAAATTCTAGTAAAAAAATCATCATGTTGAAAGATTACTTAATTGAAATTCTAATCATATTTGTGCTTTTGGCTTTGTTGTATTTCTGTATAACATGGTTTTTCCGATGTAATAAACATGAAATAATGCTCTGTTCATATGGGTATAGTGACGCAGATGGTAAATATTGGTTCCATCTTGGTAAAAAAACTATAAATTGTTTCTGAAGGATCAAACAAATGGAAATACAAGTTTCGAATTCGCGGTGAAAATCAATCTCCTATTAACATCTTATCTATTTGTGCAACTTTCGTTCCTTCTAAAAGCATCGCACCTTTAGATTTTACCGAGGAATATCAAATCCCTCCAGAGAAAATGAAAATACTGAACGATGGATATACAGGTATTTAGGTTTATTTTAAAAACATCAGCGCAATTTAAAAAAAGTAATCTACTACTTCCGTAAGTCAACAGATTTAATTTGAACAAATTTAAAATTCCAAATCTACTTAGGTAAACTAACATCAAAAAGTACGTTAAAGATATAGATACAGGCTGTCCCAACGATCTGAAAAAGCTCTATATTATAAATATTGACTTTTAATAATTTCTTCGGCCAAAAAATCTAATACAGTTGTCGTGCGTTAAGTAATTTATAGTGTTTAGACTTATCTGACCCACACTTTTGGCTCTGGCTTAAAATTAAGTCTGCGCACTGTAAATTTTACATATTATTTAATTTACTACATAATTTAACTATAACCTACTCAATTATAAATATTTTTATTGATCTAATGAAAGTTCAGTGGCAATTTACAGTACTTGGTCGTATGCACGTATACCGATTATCTGTGGAGGTCCTCTATGCGATGAATATAAGCTGTTTTGTATGCGTTTCCGATGGGGTCCCAACGACGCAGAAGGTACTGAGCACTCGATTGATATGCGTCGTTATAGTATGGAGTTGCAAGTGACTTTTAATAAATGCTCCTGCAAGTGTACAGATATGTCAAAATCCCTTAAAACTTGTGCTGTCACTATTATTAGCTACCTGTTTGAAGTAATACCTCAAAATTATAATTTTCCAATTTATTAATCTTCAAATTTCAGGTCACAGAAGTCGATAATCCGTATTTCGAAAGTATTATCCATGGATTACGATACATCCAAAAGCCTTGTCGTAGTTATTACATCTCGCCATTACCGCCCAGTTTACTAGCACCGGTTTTTACTCGAAGGTATTTTTCATATGAAGGCTCTTTAACATATCCTCCATGTACAGAAGGTGTTAAATGGATTATTCAACCTGAACCTTTAACCGTTTCTGCTTATCAAGTTCGCCAGTTTAGAAAATTAAGAGGTTTTCAGGGTTATATTCTAAATAATACCAGATCGGTGCAAAATACGAATAACAGAGATATTATTTTTTATGATTGAAACTGTTCTAAACCTACAAATAAATTATATAAACGAGTACGTTGTTTTATTTGAGTGTTTTGTTTGTATTACTAAACACTAGTTTGGAGAGTTATAGCCAATGAAAGCCAATCACTTTTTGTGTTTATTTGAGGCAGTATGACAGCTGTGCGTTATGTTGATGACGTCCTACAAACCACTTTACTGTCTTATCTAGATGACCGTCAACATATCTTTTTTCAGCAAGACAACGCACGTTCACATATTGCTCCTCAAATTATAGACTTCCTCCAAGAAAATAGCGTTAATGTTCTGTCGTTCACTGGATTTAAATCTCATCGAGCATGAGTGGGATATAATGGAGAGAAAACTGTCCGCTTTGTGTTTGTCTCTACAGAATCTGGCACAGTTAATCCACAGGGTTCAAGTTGTTTAAAATGAAGTGCCACAAGCACTCAGTTACGGCGTCTCCAAACACATTATTAATTACCTACTTTTAAGTTAATGTTACTAAAATTTCTAGCAAGTCTCATCGTTTCATTCTCGATGTAAGTTTACGATACTACCCAAAAATCAAGCCCAGAAAATTATTTCTTTTAGATGTAACACTTCTAATGTCATTGAGCACACTTATTATACCGATTTGGTGTCGTATTAACCAATTCAAAACCTATTTGCGTGCTAAAAAGTAACTATACGCTGTCCGCTGAACAGATAGAGTAATAAAAAAGCCCACTTAAACCGCGCTGATGTTTGAATAACGGCTCTTTATGGGTTAATTTTAAATAGAGCGCTCAAAGAAAAAGTCCTTAACACACTAGAGCACATTTTTAGAAAGTAAGAATTTCCAGGCTTGCGCCTAAAATAAAAGCTAAACGTAGGGTGTTTTTGTTTACCATTTACTGTTTTGTTTGACTAGGTGAGTTTTATTACTCTACCTGTTGGGCGGACAGAATATAGTACAATTAATTTTTTTAAGGTTGGTACGCTTTTGCTAGCATCGGACTTCAGAAAAAATAAATAAAACGTCATAAATTTCAGCGTTATAACAGGTTGTAATTTTATTCAAACAAAATTTCCCATAAAGATGTTTTGAAACACTCAAACAGTGGGATAAGCTACTTGAACAATAAGGTAACTTCAACTTTTTTTGAGAGAAGAGGCTTGAAAACAGCTTTTAGTTACTACTGTCGATTTACAGCTCCTATAGCATTTGATGATGTACAAATTATTTGCTAAGTAAAACTAACTATTGTTTTTATGGATGCCATATATTTACCATAAAAGTAAAAAACCTAGTGTCAGTTTTAATTTCTTTCCACCGCAAAACATTTGTAAGATTAAGATCGTTAATTTTTACGGTACTCAAGAATTTATGCAGAGAAGAAAAGCTTGGAAAAAATATCTTATTGCTGGAAAAACGTTCTACAAAGTTTTTGAGAGTGTCTGGAAAACATTTTGCACTTAAAAACGACATTTTGTGATAGGTTGTTTTTGTTAGGCTTACGAAAAATGTAATTTTTCTTATCTTAGATGTAACAGTTAATAAGGCCGTGAACGGTTTCCTATCCAACAGATCCAATTAAATTTATATTTTTGAACATAGGTCTTCCCTGCGATTTAACAACAAAAGGAATATAAAAATATTCAAATTATTAAACCGGAGATCGGGAATCAAATGCTTTAGGGGTAAGGGGTGCAGTCTAAGATCTTTAACTGTCTTAAAATTGAAAACACTGATTAAATTTAAAGATAAAATATATTAAAAGAAAATGCTTAGATAGAATAACAATTATTTATATAATATGAAATTATTACTTATACTTAAAAAATACGTTAAACAGTGTAAAACAGACAATATTACTTTAATTAGTCCAAAACTTTTCCAGATATTTCAATAACTTGCTTATTAACGAAACAATTTAAAATTTTCAACCTACTGATAGCGTATGATTTTTCCAAACAACGATACTAAAGCTCTTTTTAAAAAAATATTCTGATAAGCTAAAGCACACACAGTTATCTTAAACTTAAAATTACATATAGGGATTGCAAATGGATAAAAATATACGTCTATATTTGTGGAAAGAAAGACTAATAGGTAGGCAACCACAAATATCTACTCCTTACGCGTTTACAATAAAGCCTTTCTCTCAAGGTACATTAAGAACCAATCTCTACTTCTTATATTAGTCGTTCTTTCTCACAATTAAATATTAAACTACTTAACAATGAAAACTTGAGTGAAGGGGAGGATTCTATGATACCGAATGACGCTCGACTTTTCCAAACACTTGTCAAAAATCGTCCTGACGTCGACTACCCAACCCTTTATCGTCTTGACAAAGGTCACAATTTAACCCCATAAAGGTTTCAAACACTCAAAGTCGACAATAGCAAAATAAATTCTAAAATGTCCGGACTATCGGCAACAACAACCAATATTCATTAAAAAGCGTGATTTGTTCAAGACTGTCAAGTACATTCAAATGGCCTCACCAATTCGATAAATGACTCTAAACACGATTTGAGTACAATAAATCTTTTAATTTCTGCGAAATTAAACCATTACCTAATAAAAACCATTTTAAAAACAATTAAAACATTCTTTTACGATATACTAAGAAAATATTTATTTTTCTTCGAGCTAAAATATCATTCTTCAATAAATTTCAACGAGGTCAACACTCAGATGCGAATTTAACAATTAAAGCAATTTAAATACTCTATAATCCTTTTCGAATAGCTAAGATTGTCAACGGAATAAATTCTACCCAAATAATCTCTTAATGACTTATTTCATAGAGAAGTAAAATAAAAATAAGAATTTTTATTGATGACATCACGTAATTGAACGTAATTGAACTGAGTTACACTTACTGCTTTTCTGCCAAGGGACACTAAGACACTTTCTGGACACTTGAATAATTAACTTAAAATACTTCACTAGTTTTACGCTGATTATAAGCTTCGACACTTGTCGATATTCTAATGAATTGTCATCTCTCATTTAGAGCAATATATACTCCGATTGAAGGGCAACTCTTTGCCACTAGACGAAACTAGACGAAAAAAGCTATTAAACAATTCGCCATGGTAATTAAATCATCAAGTTCCGTGTCACCCCACGCAGCTTTGTGTGAGAACAATAATTTTTTCTTTGTCACATTACGTTCTTCCGTACACTTGCTCCCTATGATTCACAAAAATTTGCCAATATTACATATGCGACCTTGTTTTAATTTGATGGAAGAATTCTTTAAAATTTTTTCTTTAATTTTTAAAACAACAAAACTATAAATCATGCTTTTATAGTCTTCTCACTCTTCATGCTTCATTAACAAAATTTAGTTGTTTTATGATTCAGTTCTTTTTGTAAAAATTCTCACGGATCTTATCATGAATAAATAAAATTTAAACTAATTGACAATTAATGTCCAAATATCAAAATCTACCCTTCACAATTTTTCCTCAAAGGTGGTCCAAAAAACACATTTAAAAATTTAAATATTACATTATTTACCGTTAAAATAAGCTGTTGAAAGACAGTTAGTTATTAGTTTACCTATAATATACTAAAAATGCACTTATATTTATGTATATGAAGGTTATTCCTTGTCGTATTTGCGCACTTTGCAGACCTGTCAAGAGTCAAACATCAGCTGTTCGAATTCGCCAATAATGCCAATTAATAACATCACGTTTTGTAACATAGTAAAATGCTAGAATTAAATAAAAATAAAGTTGTAAAGTAGCGCCAATATTTTGGTAACTTTTTATTTAGAATGTTGGTTTGCATTCGAGTTTCTAATACTACACTCACCCTAGAAGCTTTGTTTTTGTCGCCACGTTAAGCTGAAAGAAGATAGAAAAGTGTGATATTCTTAATTCAATACGTTTTGTGTTCGTTGCATTTTAAGCCATGATATAGAAAGAGATAGTAATAAGAACGTGAATCTTTACTTGCGTTGTAATGTTTTATTACAAAAAACGATAAGACAGTGACACAGACTTATTTATTTATCTCTACTGGTCACTAAATTCTGCTAAGTTTAAATAATGACAAAAGTGTGACACGTGTGAACAAAAGTAGTTAAAACTATTGTCCCAACTAAGCCACTTGAAATAGTAGCTAGAACAATTGGTAGAGAATGCTCTGGTACGAGAATTGGTCATAAAGATAGTCCCAATGTTTGCTATATTCTTCCCGGTCTAGCCTCAAAGGTTTCTTATCAGGTCCGTTTAGTAAGCATATAAAACTATTGACGTTCTCATCTTAAACAAAACCTCTGGAAATTGAAATAAGAAATGTTTCAGTAGTGACCACTTATCGCCCTAATTAAAATTTTTTAAATAACATTTAATAATGTTAAAACATGCTCAGATTACCTGTATATTATTTAAAAGTTCAATAAATCAACGTTGTAATGTCAACATTTCATTGCAGTTACTAGAAAGAAATTAATCTTCTTAGATTTCAACTGTCCGTCAATCTTTATTAAAGAGTCTAATAACTAAAGATTTCTCTTTAATAATGTAAATAAAAAACAATAAACATTTAAATATCTTTATTAATTTTGTAAAAATTACAGATACATTTCTATTTTTGATGAAACTCCAATAAAAGTTTTTACATTTTCTTTGTTAACAATGTTGATTACAAAGATACAATTTAATCAAAAAAATATCCTGTACAAAGCTATGACTTTGATACTTTCCATATAATTTACATTGGAAAAAAGCATTTCACCTGCTTTTAGAAGATATTTTTTAATCGTATTTGTAGAAACTCCAAACCGGCTTAAATTTGTTGTGATTGATCAACAATTATGTAGAATTTTTATGTCGTAGTCCTGCAGACACCTCCTCATTAAATTCTTTTAGACTTGGTTTCATTCTGACAAATATTTATCACAAGAAAAAACTTAGATTTATCAAATTTTATTTTTTACAATGCAATATTATTTAGATTTTTCTGTTTTATGTTGTAGTTTTATGTGCTGAGTTAAGTCCCCTTTAAGTTTTGCCTTGTATTTACATTGAGGACACTGATACCATTCAATCTTTTCTTGAGCTGTATGAAGTCGAATAATGTGCCTCTTTAACACACCTTTATGCATAGTTTTAAAATTGCACGTTTTACATTCATATTTTGGCACATTTTCTCGTGCTGTGTGCTTTGTTAGAATGTGTCTTTTGATACAATACTTCATCTTAGATTTGTAGTCACACTGATTGCAATAATGCAACAAAACTTCGTCCTCTGATTTATGTCGACGTTTTATATGTTTTTTTAAATCTGCTTTTCCTTTTGATTTATATTCGCACTGATCACATTTGTACCATTTGATTTTTTCGAGTGGTGTGTGTTTTCTTATGATATGGAGTTTTACGAGGTAATTACGAACTGCTTTGTATGAACAAAAGGAACAGTTAGCAATTTTAAGATTGGTTTGACAAGTCAAATTATGTTTAAAGAGAAGTAATAATGAAAATGTTGAAAAATTACAGCTTTTGCATGTGTAGCATTTAGCAGAAAAAGATATTAATGGATAATTATTTTCGTTAGCGTGGTATTTCCGAAAATGACCACAAAGAAAATTTCCAAGATTTGTTTTAAATTTGCAGTATTTACAGTAATATATCTCTAAACTATTTTCTTCACATTTGAAAAGTGCTTCTTTCTTCATTTCAATAATTTTTTTATGTTGTGTTACATAACCTAAAACTTGATTGAATATTATATTCAGCTAGTCAAGAATAAAATAAAAAGAACATTCTTACCTTCTTCATATCTGAATATTAAATTAAATTATTTTGAAAGATTAATAAACTATTTTTATTTATTTATAGCTGATTTTAAGAAGAAGTTACCAAATCACTCAGCAGAGTATAAGCCTAGATCCTAGAAACAATAGAAAAACGTTGCGTTGTACTGATTCACTAAAAACATAGATGTCGCTACAGGTGCTAGTGAAAATCTAACCAGCAGACTTGACATGTTTTTCCCCATATTTAAATGTAAAATGTTTCAAATTGGTATTAATGTTTTTGTTGAATGTTTATGTAACGTTCTTGAACGGTTTAGATTTAATGTTGTTGACCCGGATTAGAAAGATTTTATCCTGTTCTTCTTGCAGTAAAAATCAGAACATACCTACATGTACTTTGTACTTTATTGTTTCTTTATGTGTTTTTGATGTCTATTTTAATTTATAATTGTTTTGTTGTTTTATGATGTGCATTTTGTTTTGATTCACATTTATTTCTTAAACGATTTACTGCAAGAAACAAACAATTGTTGCCTTCCAAATTGTAATTTTATTGTACTCTCCTAACTTGAACCCTCATGTAGTCACATCTTAAAAAACTTTACCGCCATTTTGTCAAACACAACGCTTTTTTTCACTAGGTGACGATTACAACTTTTGACCACTTTTATTTGAATTTAGCGCGCAATTTTAAATTCTGGGCGATAAGTATGGCCCGTTTTGAGTCATTACAATATCTTAAAAATGAGCAGTTGTCACGCTTCTCTGTCAAAATATCTTAAAGCTATTTATATTGAAAAAAATAAATAAAAGTACGAGTATCAACATTGAGACGAAATACACTATAGTTTTAAAAACAGACTAGTAACTAAAGCATGTTCCGATATAAATAAGAAAAAACAGTCAAATCACTTTATTAATATTATAAAAATTACAGATAGCAAATTTGTACATTTTTCTCTAAGAGGGCAGCTCTCAATAACAAAAGTTTTTGAAGTTTTCTGATTGATGACCTTAATTTTGCTTTGAGTCTTCATTTTTTTCAATATTATTTTGATTCATCTGTTGTATGTTTTCGTTTAATGTGCTTAGTTAAATCATTTCTGAACTTTCCCTTGTATGTACAATGGAGACACTCATACCAATCAATCTTATCTTGAGGTGTATGAAGTCGAATAATGTGCTTTTTTAAACCATCTTTATACACAGTTTTGTAACTGCATGCATTACATTCATAATTTCGTACATTCTCTTTTATTGTATGATATTTTTTTTCATGTTGTATTAAATGTATTTTTGTTTTTCCTCTATATGTACAATGCTTACATTGAAACCACTGTATCTTCTCTGAGGCTGTATGAAATACAATAATGTGCGTTTTTAATACTGCTTTATGTATCGTTTTGAAATTGCATGTGGTACATCTATATTGTGGTACATTTTCTTTTGACTTGTTATGTATTTTGATATGTCGTGTTAAATTCCCTTTTAGTTTACATTTGTAGGTACAGTGATTACATTGATACCATTTTTGAAGATCTTCCGGGGCTGTATGACGTAGAGTAATGTGTGTTTTTAAATTAGATTGACGTATAGTTTTATACTTGCAGGAAGGACATTCATATTTTAGTACATTTTCTTCTGGCAAGTGATGTAGTTTTACATGAAACGTCAAATTCGCTTTTACTTTTGCTTTGTAATTACATTGCCTGCATTTGAGCCACTTAATTTTTTCTGGTGATGTATGTTTTCTTATTCTATGCTCTTTCAGTGCGTAATTACTGACTGCTTTGTGTGGACAATAAGAACACTGATATTTACCAGTTGTTTGTTCCTTTTTCTTAGTATTTTCTTGACAATTTAAATTATGTTTAAATAAAATTAATAATGAATGTGTTGAAAAATCACACTTTTCACAAGCATAATATTCTATAGAAACACATGTGATTGGACTTTTTTTGTTTTCTGTATGGAATTTTTTAAAATGATGAAAAAAGATAATTCTAGCATCTGTTTTGAAGTCGCAGTATTGGCATTGATAAATCTTTAAACTTGTTTTTTCACAATTGAAAAGTAGATTCTTACTCATTGTAGTAAACAGTTTTCACATAACCTAAAAATTGATTGAATGTAAATATTCAGGTAGTCAAGAATGAATAAAAAGCACATTCTTACCTTCCACAATTACGAATGAATTTAACTATTTTCTAGAATTTATTTAAACAATTTATATTTAGTTATATCATCCCTAGTAAAAACCCTCCTCAAATCATGGATGTGCAATTGACCGACTAGGATTAGGATTAGACCATCTGGACTAATATTACTTCATAGAAAAAACGTAGTGTATTTATAGTCCAAAAACACAGATGTCGCTCCAAACAATATACACCTAGTGTCCCTGTATATTAAAGAAAGAGTACCGCAATAGTCGCCATTTTGTCTCCAACAAAAAGCGGCAAATTTAAAATATCAAGTCAATAAAAAAAATTGTTTTCTACAGTTGCCTAAGAAACGGGTGTTTACACATCAATTTCAGAGCGTAGAGCACGTGTTTTTTTCACCGTTAAAAAAGACTTTGGCGCAAGGTGAAAAAAAGCATATCAATAAAAGTTCAATAATTTTTAATAAATCACAAATTTTATTGAAAAAATTATAACAGGCAATTACAATTTAATAACAATTATTTAGCTATGGATATGATAACCCCTGCTTTCTAATTTCCTCATAACCTTTTGTTTCACAAGCCATGAAGAGTTTAAGTCCTTTATTCATTGTGTCATCCTCATCAGATCATTCTTCTTCCCTATGAGTTCCGTATTTCAAAAATTTTAACTGATCCTCATTAAATATGTGATTGTGAAATGAAACCTTTTTTTTTCCATTTGCTTAATTTCACTTTCAAGGAAAGAAATCTTTTGCAAAGCATTTTTAAATTTGTTTCTCAATAATTGCTGAAATTGTAGATTTTGTACAAAAGCATTTTTATTTTCAGCAGAAGATTTCCTAACATCATCTAAAATCATAAATAGTACAATATTGTTTAAACCACTTTGCTAGAATTACTTGCAAATCCTGCAAGTTTCAAGGATGAATCTGCTTGATGTGTAAAATTTCAGTTGTCTGAAAAAGACAAATTTAACACCACCAAATAAATATTTTTTTCACCTACCGATCTTTTAGGAAGAGGATTTTAATGTTCAAGAACACCAATAGTTGGCACAGCATTTTATTTTAAGAGTTTTCTCTTGTCTGCTCAACCTGATTCAAATTGGTTTTGCTCGAAATGTGTCTAATAAATAACATATATACACCTAGTGTCCCTGTATTAAAAAAGAGAGTACCGCAATTGGTTATGCCACTACTTGGAGACAAAATGGCGGATTGGAGGGTGGGGTGATGTGATACACGTGTTGATGTTTATGTGTTGACGTGTTATTAGTGTCACTTATTAATAATTACTAAGATTGCTATGTCGATTTATGCAATTTTACACTGTTCTTTGAAAGCAAAAAATGTCTGGTTGTTTTGTCCCTAATTGCAAAAATCGTTCGGTAGAAGGATTTCGACTTTTTCCAATACCCTGTGGCAAGAACAACGTAGAAAAAACTAAAGCATGGACAAAATTTGTGAACCGAGGTGTATTACCATTGAGGGCAATCAATCATATGTGAAGTAAGTATTGGCCTAAATTCAATATGTAAAAATCTTGTTTGAGAAAATTGTCCACGTGTCCTAACCTCACTTTACTGTTATTAGACACATTTCGAGAAAAACCAATTTGAATCAGGTAGAGCAGACAAGAGAAAACTCTTAAAATGGAATGCTGTGCCAAGTATTGGTGTTCTTGAACATCAAAGTCCTCCTCCTAAAAGAAAAGCAACTGGTAGGTAGAAAAAATATTTATTTGGTGTGTTGGTGGTGTTAAATTTGTCTTTTTCAGACAACTGTAATTCTACGCATGAAGCAGACTCATCTTTGAAACTTGCAGGATTTGCATGTAATTCTAGCAATATATAAAGTAGTTTGGACAATATTGTACTATTTATGACTTTAGATGATGTTAGGAAATCTTCTGCTGAAAATGAAAATGCTTTGGTACAAAATCTGCAATTACAACAATTTAAAAACAAATTAAAAAATGCTTTGCAAAAGTTTTCTTTCCTTGAAAGTCAAATTAAGCAAATGGAGAAAAAACACAATCACATATTTAAATAGGATCAGTTAAAATTTTTGAAGTACGGAACTTATAGGGGAGAGGAATGGTCTGATGAGGATGACACAATAAATAAAGTACTTAAATTCTACATGGCTTTTGAAACAAAAGGATATGAGGAAATTAGAAAGCAAGGGTTGTCATATCTATATCCATAGCTAAATAATTGTTATTAAGTTGTAATTGCCTGTTATAATTTTTTCAATAAAATTTGTGACTTATTGAGAATTACTGAACTTTTAGGGAGAATCTGTTTTCAACTTGCGTCAAAGTCTTTTTTTAGCGGTGAAAAAACGCGTGCTCTACGCCCTGAAATTGATGTGTAAACACCCGTTTCATAGGCAACTGTAGAAAACAATTTTTTTTATTGACTTGATATTTTAAATTTGCCGCTTTTTGTTGGAGACAAAATGGCGACTATTGCGGTACTCTCTTTTTAATATACAGGGACACTATATACACCTACAGAGGCTATAGCTAAACACAGAGGCGACACACGAGTGTATCACTTTTCATTGGTTGACACGGTCACCAATCACCATGCGCCGTCCGTGGGCTAAATACATGCGTTTGATTATGATTGCTCCGTGTGTCGGGTGTGTCGCCTCGGTCACCAACCACAATGCGCCGTCCGTGAGCAAAATTCGTGCGTTTGATCCGTGTGTCGCCTCTGTCTTGTTATAGTCTCTAGGATCACTTGATATACGGGTAACGCCAATGGAAATCACTAGACGGGTTCAAATTAAAAGAGATAGCTATATACACGCATGAGTGAAACAAAGATAGAAATAGTTTTGAATGCATTTCTAGGGATTTTGGATTATTATGTTGCCTACATTGGTAATTAGTTTAGTATAGCTTGAGTTCAAATTAAAAGAGAGGTCCAAGAGAGAGATAGAGAGTTGGCGCTACCCTTGATTATATAAAGTGACCCTATATACACCTACAGAGACTAGAAAACACAGAGGCGACACACGAGTGTATAACTTTTCATTGGTTGGCACGGTCACCAATCAGCAGCGCGTCGATGGGCTAAGCACGTGCGTTTGTTTATGTTTGCTCATGTGGAAAAGGAGCTTTGATTCGAACCGATCAAGTCAATATTGTGAATATACAGTTATTAGAATCTTTAAGTAAGGCAACTTCCACGAATATTAAAAAACATCCAACCCAAAATTAAAAATATTATAAACAGACACATTTTGATTACACTTGTCAGCCAACGTTGCATTTAATAACAAATCACCCATCGATATCGTGTCAGTTGTGTAATCGATCACATTTATTACATTCATCGTAAAGATTCTATCGCATTAAAACCATTGCAACGGTTAAATGAGCAAAAATAAACGCAAATTAGTACCAATTGCTTAAGCGGAAATCATAAATTTGAGAGTTATTCATCAGAAAATTGTCTCAAGTGCAATAAAAGGCATCACTGTTTGTTACATATCGATAACGATAAGTATGAATCTAAACGCAAATCAAGACGTTCAATGTACATCGAGAAACTGCACGCGATTAAACAGTGAAAATAATATAACAACAGCCTTTGTTAAGGTCATTGATGCAGGCAAAAAAATGCACCACTTACGCGCATTACTTGATAACGATTCACACTCGAATTTTATTTCGAATTGTAAGTAAAATGTCAGGACTTTTATGTTATAATAATAATGTGCCTGTTATTGCTATTAATCAAAACACAACAACTATAACCAAATCAACTAAAGTCAATATCATAACTCATGGCACAACTCTTTTCAGTTAAACTTAACTTGTCTGGTAATTGCATCCAAAACTCAAAATATACCTTCGGTTACATTTGATACGTGAAATTTAAAAATTCTAAAAAATATACCATTAGCAGACTCAGAATTTGATATACCTACCTGCCGCTATCAACCTTCAAATTGGAAACGAATATATTTGGGAGATAATTTGCAAGGGAAAAATTTAAATCAAATATAAAGATCCAGTTATACAACAAAGTAATTTAGTTGAGTAATCGCAGGTGCTTTATTAACTCATCCACAAAATAAAAAACAAATGCACAATTTTTCTCAAATTTTGGATTTTTTCCGTAAGAAACATACTTTTAATATTTTTAAAGTCACCAAAAAATATATTTCCTACTATTTTATCAAAAATAAAAATTACAAATACATTTTATGATTTCCCACTTTAAAACCCTATTTTCTCTAAATTTTCTACTCGTAGGCAAAAGAAATTTAAAAAACTAAAAGACCACATAATTAGCAACATTCACAATTTTTTTTATAATTTTTAAACGGTTAGTTTAATTTTTATTTACAAATATAGAGCGAAGAATTTTTTTCGGTATTTCAGTTTCGGTGGTTAACAGATTAATAAACTGTACAGCAATCGAAAGAACGGATTATTTTTCATTACATGCAATTTTTTCATATTTTTTTACGCAACGGTTTCACTTTTATTTCAGTTTTTAGAACAGATAAATTTTACAGCGCGCCCGTTATGGCGAATGGGCAGAGTTTAAACTCCGTGTGTCGCCTCTGTGTTTAGCTAAAGTCTCTGTATATACACCTACAGAGACTATAACAAGACAAGAGTGTATCATTTTTCATTGGTTGGCACGGTCACCAATCACCAAGCGCCGTCCGTGGGTTAAACACGCGCGTTTGATTATAATTGTTTCGTGTGTCGGGTGTGTCGCTTCGGTCACCAATTACAATGCGCCGTCCGTGGGCTAAACACGTACATTTGCTCCGTATGTCGCCTTTGTCTTGTTATAGTCTCTGTATATACAACAAGAGTGGTGACCTGGCGACAACTGATTGTCACATTTTTGATTGGACGTGGTCGGGAAGCTGCCATGTTGCAGCAAAATCGGCTGACAGCAGGGCCGAATTACCCAATAGGCTATCTAGGCTGTAGCCTAGGGGCGCCAGCAAAAAGGGGGCGCCAGAAAAAAGGGACGCATTTAACAAAAAAAATATAATAAATAGAAATTTAGAAAAAAAAGTTTCGAAACAAAATCACTCATGCTCACAGTCTTATCCCTTTTTGTACTAAAAACTTTCAACGCAAGTAAAGACTCACGTTCTTATTGCTATCTCATTCTACATTATGGCCTAAAATTCAACGATCATAAAATGCATTGTAATAATATCACACTTTTCTATCTTCACACTTTAATAATTTCACAATTTCAATAACTAAAAAATTAAAATTTTGGGTATAATTCCTTGTGCTGAGTTCTGTTGCAGCAACAAAGTTTTCTCAAATTTAATTCCCAAAATTACAATATTTAGTTTGTGTTCTGTCAAATGTCAAATTTGCACGAAGCTATACGTCGTAGATTGAAGCATACTCTAATAATTTAATTACAAAAAGGGAGACAGACTTTAATAAAAATATGATAACAATAACATTCTGTGGAATTCACAAAATTATTGAAACCATATCTATACTGGCGATGTCAATTACTGAAAAGTACTTAATTGTATTATTTACACACAATTTGAGCTACAGTATAAACCTTTTAAAATAAATCTAAAAAAATAAGAAATTATATTTGTTTTATTTTGCTCAGTCTGTATTTAGATTAAATGTGATATGCTTGAAAATTTTGTATTAACTGAAAAGCAAATTCCTTAAATTAAATAATATAAAGTTTGAGTGAGTCTTTTAATATTTTCTAAAAAAAGTTAGGCAAATTTTTTTTTGTATGATGTAGATGATATATTTTTTTAAGAATGTGTAGTTACAGTTTAAATATTTTTTGAAGAATATTAGTTCAACTAGTCTAAGTGTGGACTAAATGCTTAAATTAATTCGGAACAACAAAGTTATGTTAACATTTCCTAATGTAACATGTGGCACTGCGAATTTTTTTATGCATTTCTATTACAAATTGTTCGGAGGAAAGATCATTTTCGACTCTTAACTATATAAAAATTTTATTAGAAGTCAATTAAGTCAGGAAAAACTGATGTATATTTCACTTTTGGCTATTCTGTCAGATTTGGTTAAAAATTGTAATTTTGATAAAATCATAAAAGAATATAACATAGTTTTTAAGAAATGGGAGGGCGTAGAATAAGATTAGCCTAGGGACGCTAACAACTATAATCCGGCTCTGGCTGACAGACGCGTGATTAGCAAAATACATTACTGCTGTTTATTACAACGCTTCACGGACGAATCAACAGCGGCAACTTTTAACGCGCCATGTGTTCTTTGCTAAATGGGCGGAGTTTCCAGCTTAGTTGTCGCCATTCAATGTCACACTTTTCTATCTTCTTTCAACTTAACGCAACGATAAAACAAAGCATCTGGAACTAGTTTCTATAGTATCGGTGTTCTGTCAAATGTCAAATTCACACGAAGCTGCTATACATTGTAGTAGATTGTGGTATACTCTAATAATTTTATTACAAAAGAGAATAAGTCAGTAAGACAGACTTTACGTGATATAAATCAGCTGTCAAAGTAACTGTTTTTTGTTTGCTGGATGCAAGGAGGTTAGATAGAAAGGAGAGAGTACGCCCTATACTTCCCGTGTAAACAGTTTGGTACCAGCTTAGTACCAGTTTATGACAGGTTTCAAATTTCAAATGAAGCGCAGAATCGACAGATCCTGTTTGGCTGTGTCTGGTCTCGCACAGTGGCGTAGCTGACGCAGGATGCTAGTTTTTGTTTGGTTGTTTACAAACAACGTTGTTTTGTTTTTTTACTGATTTTTTTTTGGTATGTGTGAATTGATTGTTAATATTTTTTGTTATTATTGTTGTCATTTTGTTGTGTTTTTATCCTTTGTTTAAACTTTTTACACTACATTGTGTGACGCTACTGACTTCAACCTCGTGATGCGCCTGCTTTCAGTACCAGTTTATAGCTTTGCGCAGTGAAAGCGGCAAGTCCATTTATTTCAAGTTGTACTCTCTCCGTCCTATCTAACCTCCTTGGCTGGATATAAGCTGACCCAGCCATTGCCTCAACCGACAGTCATTTTGTCGATATCAGCAATCGCCCATCCGCATCCGCAGGTTTTCGACCTAGCAGGCTAACGAACTTCCGCTTCGTGACAATATGTCTTTTTTATACACAGTCAGCCTGTAGTTTAAAAAAACACATTTTTTACTGATTTCAGTGTGAGTGAATTTTGTATTTTTTTGTAAAAGAATATTTCTTCTCCCGTGTTGTAAATGTGCTATCACAGTTATTCATTTACCAATAATAATCCGGACTTTCGAAAACTGTGCGGTAAAAATGAGAAAAACACCAAATCTCACATTTTACTGCTAGAACTACCACAGAAGATGCTTAAGAAAAGAACTACCCTTGCAGTACCTAATTAAGTTTATGTATCAAAGTGTATGTACCTAAAATATTTCCACAAACAAAGCTATATTTATAAGAAAAATAGAAAATTAAAAAAATCGCTGAAACGTCACTAGTCTTATTTCAAGCGGTCAAAGCATACTACACACATCAAAAGAATCTAGGGGACAGATATGTATGGCAAGAAATTTTAATAAAATATGTACAAAATTTATACGAATTATTAAGAGTTTTATTTTTTCAACAAAATCTTACAACAAAGAAACGAAAATGTCAAAAAAAATTGAAAAATTATAATTTTATAAATCAATAGAAAATAAAAATTAATAAGGTGTGTGCCCTCCTCGACTATTAATTACTGCCCTACACCTGTTAGGCATACTTAAAATTAAATTATCTATCTCCTGAAACTGTATAGAGCGCCATTCTTTTCTGAGGCATTCTGTAAGCTGCTCTCTTGTTTCTAAAAAGACATTATGCCGTAAAAGACATCTGCCCATCATATCCCATATGTGTTCAATGGGATTTAAATCAGGTGACTGGGCAGGCCATGGTAAAACGTTGATGTTGTTGGTCAAAAACTCGCGTATCACCCCAGCCGAATGTGGACGGGCATTGTCGTGCATCAGTATAAAATTTTCTCCCATTTCTTCAGCAAATGGAAGAACAACAGGTTGGAGAATATGGTCCCGATAGCCCACTGCATTTAAATTGCCATCTACAGGAACGAACTGCGTTCTTCCACCAATGGTGATACCAGCCCAAACCATCACCGTACCTCCTTGGTAAATGGAGACCACTTGAGCAGTTGCCAGCCGTTCTGCGTTTTCAGGTCGCCTCCAGACTTTTGTTCGTCTAGTGTCTGGACGTAAACCAAACCTAGATTCATCCGTAAACAAAACTCTGGCCCATTCTTCCCGTTGCCAGTTCACGTGTTCTTGCACCCACTGTAATCTGATTGCCCGATTTCCTCGAGATAATTTAGTCACTCTTAAGGCTAGTATGACCCTAGCTGCAAGTTCTAATCTGCCCCGCTGAATTTCATCGTTTCGACAACCCGAAATACCTTTGCTTGACCTGATGAATGTCATATAGTATAATAAAGCGAAATAGTGGAGTAAAATCGGGCTAAAATAACGTTTATTTTTTAAATAGGGGTATAACCAGATGAAACCTTTACAGTCTTGTAAAGCATCATTTTGGCCATCTGAAATCGCTATCTACAACTTTTTTTAGTAGGACACAACTTCGTAAAATTATGTTTTTTATGTCAGAGCAACAATTTCTAAAATCGTGATTTTTAAAACATACATCAAGCTTATAAATTAATTATTTAAGATGAAATTTTGAAACTTTGTTCACTTATAGAGAAAACCAGAGCGCATCTAACAGTAATAATAAATTTTAGAAAAAGTTTTTTGTTTTTGAGAAAAGGCTCTTCAAATTCACTTGTTGCGAAATTGTGCATTGACAATTTCAACCTGCATGAAGCTATGTGAATTATTAAAAATTTTACCATATAATGTACATTTTCGGATTTACAAAACTTTAAATAAGTTTTTTTTAAAAAAAATTATAATAATAAACCAAATGGTTTCTAAAATATAATTTTTTTAAAACAAGGCTTTGCCGCGCTGCTCCGCGCAACACGCCTTCATTATACATTTTCGCACAGTAGTTCTTCGTTTGTACTCCTAACATTCTAACTATACGAGTATTATGACTTATTTATAACTTACTTGAAGGTAATTTGATAGATATAATTATAAACCACAAAAGATAATTAATAAAATGTTATTAAAACAAAAATATTTTGATGTAAAAAAAATAAAAGCCAAATTTCTTCTTTGTCTTCATCTGATTTGTCGTTTTGCAAGCTGCTCCATATGGACCGCAATTTCATATTACAAAAATAGAATATAAAAAACCACGTTTTAAGAAATTATTATTCAAAACTTAACGAATTAAAAAATAATACTGCTTTTTCCGTAGAACAAATAAAAATTTTGGGCAGCAAACTAGAAAAATTACGAATAGCTGTCACTTCAGCAATAGCATATTAGAGCAAAAATTCTGATATGCAGTTTGACCAAAAAGTAATAGAACTGCAAAAAGATATTAGCAATGGGCCCTTACATGTGTTTGGTAAACACAAAAGATGTATCGAAAATAATAGACCGTTTTGCACAGAAGAGAAACGCTATATTAAAATAGTAAATGGAGAAATTAATGTTGTTGACATTTTACAACAGAATAATTTCTTTGATGAAATAATGAATAAAAATAAAAGAGTGGCAGGTAACGCTTGGAGTTTGTTACAGAATGTCAACAATAATATGGCGGAATGCTATAATTCAATTATAAGCAAATTTGTAGGAGGAAAAAGGATAAATTTTTCTTTTAAAGGAAGTTATGCAACAAGGTGTGAAGGAGCTGCCATATCGTTTAATAGTAATCACAGCGCTTATCACAAAGTGTTACAATAAAAGTTGGTGAAAGAAGGTGCAGGTATTTACATAAAAAAACATTGTGAAAAGATTATTAAACAACGGAAAAGAGAGAACTTTAGACGTTATAAGTTAAATAAAAAATCTGCAGAGCCTGATAGCAGTTATGACTTATGTTCCGACGAAGTACCCGACATAAATCAAGAAGAATTTGAAAAAAAAAAAATATATAGAAAACTTATCGTCCAAAAATTTTGAAGATGTAGAAGAAAAAAAAAAGAAATCAAGCATTTTCGCAATTATGGATGAATGAAAGAAAACTACGTTTGACCGCATCAAATTTCGGAAAAGTGTGTAGTATGCGAAAAACAACCTCTTCAAAGAAACTGGTAGAAACTTTATTATATGGCACATTTAAAGGAAATATAAGCACAAGATATGGACAAGAAAACGAAGAAAAAGCTATTGAAAAATTTGAACAGTTTACTAATTTAAGAACGAAAAAGTGTGGTCTCATAATTTTTAAGGATAAACCGTTTTTAGCTGCTAGTCCAGACAGACTCTTAGATAATGGTTCTGCAGTTATTGAAGTCAAATGTCCTTATAGCGCCAGAAACTTGACACCTGAGGAAGCTGTAAAACAAAAGAAAATTACTTGTTGCACTCTAGACGGAAAAATTAAGTTAAAAGAAAAACATTTGTACATGTACCAACTACAGGGACAAATGGCGACACGTTTTTTTTAAATAAAACAATGGTACTTTTTTTGTCATTTATGGCAATAGTTAAGTGCCCTAGGCAATTAAAAAACACGTCTTTTGATGTATAATACATTAAAAAAATACATATTTAAAGGCAAAAAAATGTTATAGAAAAATTTCTAGGGAGGTCTGACTAGCCTTAAAGGACGTCTAGCATTTAGACCAGCTTCATAAAGTCGGTTTCTAACAGTTTAGTCACTCACTATAACATTGTGATTCCTTAAAGCTTATAACCGGAGAAATCGGTCTTCAATAGCATTTGTTTTTCTTGTACGTCCTGTATGTCGTTCTTTGACGTCATCAGTTTGCTGATATCTCAACCAAAGTCGATTAACAACACTTTTGCTAATGTTGAGAGCGTCACCTACTGCTCGTTGGGACAAACCCCCTTGGAGCATTCCAATAACACGCAACTGGGTATCACGGTTTAAATGATGTCTTTCCATCTTTACCCGACCTCATACTGAATAAAAAGCAAAGAAATTTTATCCTTAGCATAATTTAAACCCGATAGTAAAAGTGATGTTTTTAGTCCCACTGAATAAAAATCATTTTAATAGCGTTTCTAATCTCAAAAATTTTGGTCAACCGAAAGTTATCACTAGAAGTTGATAGACATATGCTTAATTAAAACTTTAGCTTAAAAAATACTCGTTAAAACGGTGTACGATATTTTGTTTTTACATTATTAAGCTTGTCCCCTAGATTCTTTTGATGTGTGTATATTTAATTTATTTATTTTTTCAAATTTATTAATTGAAACAAAGTTGTCGCCTGTAAAATGCATACAAATACAAATAGCTATTTTTTTCTTCAAACAAAGCGTAAATAAGCTATTTCACGCAACGTTTTTTTACAGTGTTTTTGTAAAAAAATAAAAAATATTGACTATTTAATTGTAGAAAAAATGTTGCTTACATTGAGAGCAGAGAACAATAGAGAAGCGTCAATCGTTTTACAGCATGTTAGAAAATTCGGCATAGTTTAAAACTAAATTAATCTACCTTCTATTTTTTGTACAAAATAGAAAGAATAAATCCTATTCTATGAAATTTACGTCCCAATATATGCCTAACAGATATAATATTCCGTAAATTTTAAATTTACGAAATGTTCGTATGTGAACATAACTTTTTAACTCCAGAAATTCGTTAAACATGGTTGACCTTGAATTTTTAAATTAAACTGTTGTGGCAAACCTTCTTTATCTACCAATATCGTACTAAATGTTACTAACTTTTGACAGTTCTGAAATGTTTATCATTTTTATAACCTCAATTTAATAAATATTAATTTGTTCTTCTGGTTCAGGTAAAATAAATAACTTACAACGATAATCTTTAATACATTTTATTAGGTAACAAAACGACAATACAAAGTTTCTGTAAAGAGTCGCTAATAACATTGAAAAATCCAAATCAACAAATTTTTAAATACACCAATTTATAAGTTCTATAAGTGGAAAATACAGTAAATTAGTTGATTACACTTCGAACAAATTTGAAATTTGGTTATCCTAATCAACTTGATTACAGTAGGTGAGTTATAGTAAAAGAAATAGATACATGAAACTCAATATAAAAGTCTGATGATAAGTGCACAATAGTTTATGGTCAGAGAATTATTGGTGGCATAAATAAATGACAAAACACCAGGCGCTATCTCCATATTCTTGGGTAGACGGATGAAGAAATTGTTGTAAAATTTGTCGCCTAAGTGCCTGTTTTCTAGGCGTGTTTGATGATAAACTAGCACCAGTTTGTGTACCACTGCTGCTAAAAGAAGTTGACGGGTACATATCTTCATCTGAAAGTATTTTGGAAGATGTGGAAGGCATCACCGATGTCGAAGGCAACAACGGCAAATCTGTCTGTCCTTCAGAGGTAGAAGGGATTTCAGTCGCTCCTCCTAAAAGTTAGAAATACATTTACATATTACATTTCACTATTAAGTTACTAAACTATATAAATATTTTAGATTTAACAGAAGAATTGCGAAGAAAATAATAAATTATAGTCACCTATCACGTGTTTTGTGGGAACAGCATCAAATTGGAGCCTATTTCTTTGCGGATTGAAAAACATTCTATCTTCAAAGTGTGCTGCACAAATTTTGTACCTTCTGAAATATTTTTCGTCTTTGTCTAACAAATCTCTTCTGCCACATGCTAACGCCCATACTTTGAATCTGTTAATAGATAGACAAAGTGTTTACTTAGCTGATACATACAATGAATTGTTTTTAAGTAAGGTGTTATTAAATTTAATTATTTATTACAACTGTATTAATATTTTTCTGAAATAAGTATGTAAATACGTACAGTCACGTGTGAGAATGTTACACCTCTCGACAAAAAAAAATTATGCTAAAAATGTAAAGCTCCAAATGCGTCTATATCGAGTACAATTTTTCAAAGAAATCGTTATTAATTTATAACACAAAAAATGATTGTTGCAGTTTCGGGTCAGTATTTTAAGATCCGAACCGGACTATAAGACTAACAATTTTTACACACGTGACTGTACATTTTACTACAATCACGTAACTTAAGAAAATTTTGGTAAATTTGGTAAATTGATTAGGTAAATTGATAATTATGCAGTTTTTTCTGCTTTACGTTGTTCAATTTTACAAATAGCACATTGCATTGAGAGATTTGCTAAAATAATTTAATTTAAGTGATTTAAACAAGCCTTTATTGCTTAAGTTACGTTAATTTACATAATTGTAATCAAGGCTTTACGTGTTTGTATCAGTTTGGTTTGCACTTACCTGTAAAGTTTTTTAGGGAATACAAAAAAGCACAAGTTAGAGTTATTTGTAGTGTTTTTGCATAGTGAATCACTGCAATACACAGTATTCTTTTTTTTGTCCATATTGTTTTTGTACACTAACACGAATTTAACACTAAATTAGAATAGTTATTTCCTTTGTAATAAAAAGCATATGACCTTTAATAAAAGTAGTTACGATGATAGTACGTTTTTTTTAAAATAGTTTTAATAAAAATAAAACAGAATATAAAAAAACAGCCGATAAAAATTGTTTATAATAACCGTTCCTAATAATTTATATAAACAATATGTGTAAGTTACAAGCTTACATTGAATATAAATGAATATAAATCAATAATGGTAAGCGTTATTTTATACTATTAGCTGTTTAGGTGGTTCAAAGATTTCTAAATCAGTTTGCAATAATTTTGAATTTAGCGCCACAAAAAGATCGTTGAACACGAAAAGTTTGGTAAAACTTGCGTTTGCATATTGGGGTTTTTGACGCTTCTCTATTGTTCTCTGTTGAGAGTGTGACATTGTTTTTAGCGGTTCAAATAATTTTTAGTCGAGACCTTGGGTTAGGTTAAGTCAGGTCAGGTTTTATTCTCACCGCTAAAAACAACGCTAAAAAAACGCCCTTAATAAAACAGTTATTAGGACAACGAGTGTTGAAAATGCAACTTGCAAGTGTGGAATGTTATGTTACGAGGCGTAGCCGGATTTATACACAACATAAAAAAACGCACTTCCGTATTTTGGTATTTTTAGGCTTAATTTTGCCATTATTGTGACACCCCCTATTTTAAATCACTTTTGTTATAATAATACCCTTTAATTGGTAGTATTGTAACGACATTTCTAAACGTTTATAATAAAAACAATATAAAAATGAAAGTTTTGAAAACATGCCGGAAGAATATCACACATTACGTACCATTCTACGAAATCATTAATAGACACACCCATGGGCCGATCCAGCAGAATAAGTTATCGCTTCGCACAAGTGAAGAAAGTTCGCAAAACATCCGGACACATTCTAGAAAAACGTATGGTTATATAAGCGAGTAGAGACACTAATCGGGCAGTTAGTTGGTTAGTGTAGAACTCGAAACCGATTAATGTGAATAATCTTCTCGCAAGCGACTTTATTAAAGTAACGGCGCGGCGGTCATAGTTATTACTACTTATATGTAAAAATATTTATTTGATAACAATTTATTGTTGTGTGTATTCGTGTAGATAGTAGAAATAAATTATTCGTCATTAATCTAACTCTTTGAATTAAGAGAATTCCGAATTGTGCACATTCTTTGCAGTATTTTACAGTACGATTTCGTTAGAGTAGCCTTTACAACCGAGTTAGAAAGTTTTGTGAAAGAAGCTCGAAGAGTGAGGCCGTAAAGACCCTAACAGTCCCGTTTTGTATAATATTTTTTTCTTATTTCATGTTTGCTATGATAATTTGTAGCACTGTTTTTTTAGATTCAATTTTGTCATTTTTTACCGACGAAAAACAATAATTTAAATTTGGTGTTTTCTTCGGCGATCGAATAGACTTTTAATGGTTTCTCACAACATGTCGACAAATCAGAGGTTCTTTACATCCTGACAAGCAGTGTCAATACTTGGTAACAAACAATCCTTAACTAGATAATAAAAAATCAATTTTTTCGTACATTTATTGCTTACATAAATAAATATTACAAAATATTTTTTTCCTACATTTATTTTTAAGTTAGTTTTTAAATTTATGTTGTCGTTTCATGTGCCGAGTCAAGTCATATTTCAAATTTCCTTTAAATTGACAGAGAATACACTAGCCTTCTATCTTTTTTGGGACTGTATGAAGTCGAATAATGTGGGTTTTTGATACAGATTTATACATAGTTTTGTAACAGCATGTGGCACATTCATACTTTCGTACATTCTCTTCTATGTGTAGTTTTATAACTGCATATGCTACATTTATATTTTTACACATTTTTTTAGACTTATTATGTACTTTTACATGTTGTATTAAATTCGATTTACTTTGCATTTGTAGGTACAGTGCTCAAATTGATAGATACTCTTTTTTAAGCTCCTCTGGCCTTGTGTGACGTCGGATAATGTGCCCTGTTAAATAATCTTCACGTACAGTTTTGTACATGCATACCTGACATTCATATTTTCGTACATTTTCTCTAGGCTTGTTATGTATTTTTACATGTTGTGTTAAACCCGATTTTATTTTGCTTTTGTAGATACAATGTTCACATTGATACCATTTTTGAATGTCCTCCGGGGCTGTATGACGTAAAATAATGTGCGTTTTTAAACTGGATTTAAATATAGTTTTATACATGCATGCGTGACATTCATATTTTAGTACATTTTCTTCTGGTAAATGATGGTTTTTTACATGAAGTCTTAAACTATCCTTAGCTTTGCATTTGTATGTACAGTTTTTACATCGGTACCACCGTATTTTCTCTAGGGCTGTGTGGCGTCGGATAATGTGGCTTTTTAAATTTCCTTTTTGTGAAGCTTTGTACTCACAGTGATTACAGTAATGTAAAACAACTTTGTCTCCTGACGCATGTTTAAGTTTTACATGAAATTTTAAATCACTTTTTACTTTTGCTTTGTAATTACATTGCTTGCATTTGAACCATTTAATTTTTTTTGGTGATGTATGTTTTCTTATTCTGTGGTTTTCCAGTGCGTTATAACTGAGTACCTTGAGTGGACAATAAGAGCACTGATATTTACAAATTGTTTGTTTCTTTTTTTTGGTATATTTTTGACATATTAAATTATGTTTGAAAAAAATTAATGATGAATATGTTGAAAAATCACACTTTCCACAAGTATAATGTCGTATACAAACAGGTGTGAGTGGACTTTTCTTGTTTTCTGTATAGATTTTTTGAAAATGACTACAAAAGATAATTCCATCTGTTTTGAAGGGGCAGTATTGGCATTGATAGATCTTTAATTTTGTCTTTTCACAATTAAAAAGTAGATTCTTACTCATTGTAGTAGACAGTTTTCACATAACCTAAAAATTGATTGAATGTAAATATTCAGCTAGTGAAGGATAAGTAAAAAACACATTCTTACCTTCCAAAATTACAAATGTATTTAGCTATTTTCTAGAATTTATTTAAACAACATTTATTTAGTTATATCTCTTGTAAGAATTCTTCTCAAAGAGGAGCGTGTATAACTGTGCAACTGACCGACTGGACTAGTGACGCTAGTGACTGACTAGACCATCTGGACCATTCTGGACTAAAATTACTACATAAAAAAAGATGGCCGTACTTACGACCCAAAAACAGAGATGTCGCCCCAGACGATGCACCAATAGGGTCTCGTTTGTCTCGAGTTCGATTACATGGCGGAAATGTCGTCATTTACAGTAACTAGATATTTAAAATATCCAGTTACTGTAATGCATCATACAGACCATGGCCAACTTTTGGAATTTAGGTTAAAAAACTGCACTTATGTGTCATAAATAGAGACATTAGTTGACAAATTAAATTTCCAATTCACATTAGGTCAAATTTTATTTCCCGATTTTTTTGAAGCCAACTGTCCTTAGGGCTGGACGATACCTGTTTTTAGGTATCGGGTATTGATACCTGCAAAGTATCGAGGTATCAGAAGTATCGGAAGTATCAAGGTATCGGGGGTATCGAGGTATCGGGAAGTATCGAGGTATCGAAAGTATCAAGGTATCGGAGATATCGAGGTATCAGAAGTATCGATACTTCGATACTTGATTGCAGTTGGTATCGGTGTACGATACCTGAGCAGGTATCGATATCTTCTGTAAGTATCGATACTTTTCCTAGCCCTAGTTTTTATATTTCCTGTTGAATTTTACTTTTGAAGATTATTTTTGTAATTCTGAATAGACAATACATGTAAACGTTGTTTTTCGTGACTAGACACCTAATAACTTAAAGTTACATGCCTTTTTCACTGATACCAAGACAACGTGACTGAAGTTTTTTAAGACGTTTTTACATTACCTGTTTAAGTAAAACACAGCAAGTAGGGTACCATTATAAAGATAATTTTGTCCTCTTTAAAACGACGTGTCACTTGACCCCACTTCTCATTTAAAATTTTAGGGTTGTAGCTCACCCCCGTGAGGGGGTTCAAGATATGGATTGCAAAATATTCTTAATATGTGTCCCCCTTTTTAATAAAAAATCGACCTGTCCAAGCATTTCTGCATTAAATTTTACAAACAAAGGTACGGCTAGGTGCAAACTCTTCATTGGACCAGTCTGTATATCTCTGTACTTTTCACAGCTCGAAAGAGCCAATCAAATGCTTGCTTAGACTGAAAAGGACATATATTTCTGTATTTTTCTACATGTTTGCCACAAACGCAGACCCCTTGAAACCCGTATATGTATATTATTTATGAGGTATTTAATCATAAGCGAGCTGTTTGATTAATTCTCAATTGAAAACTTGACAAATGTCATTACTTTATTAGTGCCAACCACATTGTCAAAAATCCCAAATTGTAATAATTTTTCAAAAGAGACTATTAGAATGCTTTTTTGCAACGCAAAGTAGAAAAATAGTATATTACACTCGTTCATAAGACGACTTGTGACACTTATTCTATTTGAGTATTCTTTGCTTCGCTCGTCGTGCTCAAAGCTCATTCGTGTCACAATAATTGTCTTATAAAACACGTACAATAATGTACTATTTTTATAGTTGTTAAAAAAATAACTATTAGGTATACAAGTTGACTTTGAAGTATATTTGAGAAATAACCAGCTATAGTACATATAATAAAAGAAGTCGAAATAGCCTAATTTGCTTTATAGGTACAACTCTGATTAGTTTTTGAAATATATCCTGTAGACATTAAAAAAAAAACATTATTTTTGAGATACACGATGTATGACAATACTGTTTTTAAATAAAAAAATTTACATCGTAAATCTCGAAATCTATTTGTCATAAGTATATCGTTTATCTTATTTAAAAATAATGTTATTTGAAAAAAAACTTCTACAGGGTGTACCTTAAAAACTAATAGCATTTGTTTAAGACAAAATAGGTTATTTTAACTTTTCTTGTTATGTATTATAAGTAATTAAATTTTGCAAACATAACGTCGCGATCCGATATCAGCCTTATCTGTTAATCGGTTTGTTATACAACACAGACTGAGCACAGAGTGTCATGTCACCACAGCAATAGCTCTATTAATTCATAACCTTCTTTACAATTAGCTTTCTTAACATCTCATTAATGCTAAGATTATCAGTTACCACGAGAACGTTCAAGTGAGCAGCTATTTATCATCTTCGATAAATTTTGTCAGTTGGAACCACTCGATAGAGATATCTTTCTGTATTGTAACGGTGTTTTTTTGCGGAGGTCCTGGGTGACGTAGAGAGTAAAAAAAACGTAGCTATGACAAGCTTTTATTAAATATAAACTATGTTCCAATAAAATAAAATAAAATTTCTTAATAACAAACTAAATCCTGTTTCAATAAAACGGTGATACTGCTAAAGTCGACACTTTGACCTTGTCGTCTTCGGCAACTCATCCACCACGTGCCGGTCCCTAAGTGTCTTAGGGGTTAATGCGCCGCGGAAACATTTTGAGTAGGAGTGATAGGATACCCACGGGTTAATGCACCGTAGATAGTAGTTTTAGGAAGGAGGAAGCCTTTGGGTTAATGCACCAGTGTGTGACGGAGTCTAGGAGAAGTGACTTATAAGGTTAAGGCACCCATAAGTAAATTTCTGGTGACGGCAAGGTGCAATATACAATATACCCTCGATTATAGACGAGGGAAACAAGAAGAGAAGAGTAGAAAGACGTTGGTGGTTAAATAACACCCAAATAAAAAAATGTTTACCCTTGTAATTTATTTATATAAAATTTTACATAGTTTTACTTATAAAAAATAAGCTTTCTGTTATTTCTTTTTTAAACCGGTCTTGTATTAGTTTGAATAAAACCACGAAAACCCATCAAATTTCTAAACTGACGAATTTGGTATGAGGAAATAGTCAGAGTTTTAGGCTGCACAATACATCTCACTCCTTCTGTACACAGGGGGTACGTTAAGGAACCAGCATCAAAGAAAATACCCCCCGGTAAATTTCGGTGCAATTAAACTAAGAGGAAATGGCTTGATACAATAACTACAGCAAGGCTTTTGTTTGTGTCGTAATTCATGGATAATATCTTCGAAAAACGAGTTGTCGGCTTCTGTGACCTAAAATTTAAAGATTACAAAGTTGTAAAATAGTGACTTTGGGGTAGTACATAAAACATGTAGCTAATAATAGTGACCGCACAGGTTTTCGTGATTTGGACATGTCTGTACATTTGTGGGAGAATTTATTATTAGACACTTGCAACTCCATTCCATAAAGGCGCATTTCAATCATGTGATCAGATCCCACCTCGTCGTTGGGGCCCCAGCAAAATCCCATACAAAATAGTTTATATCCATCGAATACAGCCCCTTTACAGATAATCAGCGTGCATTCATCCGACTAGAATCTGTAAATTACCACTGTGCCCCCATTAGCTAAATAGGAATATTTATTAAGTTCAAATTTGTCTATTATATTTTTGACAGCTTTAACCCAACGGGGGCCATTAAAATCGGTTATAGTTGAAATTGCAAAAATAGATTTTCGGTCATTTTTTCTTAAAATTTTGAAAATTAGTTTTAATGTTTTTCAAATTTTAAAAATAAAATAAGCCTTTGACTTTAAAAAAAATTGACCAAGTTGAATTTTGGAGAAAACCTTTCCTCTATGGTGCGTCAGTCATGTTTACAAAATACAAAACAGGCAATCTGTAGACTAGCTAAAGTGATAGTACCTAATTCTGCAGATTGATTGGTCATTTGGAAATTCTGCAGATTGCCTAAGACCTAGGTATTTTGCAAAATGACTGATTTCTTACGTTTCTGGTAACATTATTTTTAAATTAAACTTAAATACCTTTATATCCATCATTCAGTAGTTTCTTTATTCGCTGGAAGGATGTGATACTCGTCGGTGAAATTCAAAGATGCTAGACTTTCAGTCGGAATTAAACTTCCACAAACAGACAAAATACTAATGGGACATTAATTACCACCGCAAATTTTAATTAAACCCTATATTATCAAATGTTTAGTCCTTGAAAAATAATTATCTTTTTTTTACCAAGATGAAACGAAAACTTACCATCTACAGCAATTTTTCATGTTTATTACATCAGCAAAACCATTTTAAAAAAATAGGTACAATAAGGCCAAAAGGACGAGAATAATTACAATAATTTTCTAAAATAAATATTTTCTTCCGCCATTTTGTTATTAATTGATCAACACACTTGATAAAATAAAATTACAGTTTTATATTTTCAAGTTCTTGTTTCTCTTTTCTACTATAAATGCTAACACAATTTGTAATAAAATAATTATAATATCATATTTAGAATAATTACTAATTGTTTTATTGATTTAATAATGTCGTAAAAAGAATTTTTTCTAATAACATACAAAATAGTCCAGTAGGCCAGTTCAATTAGAGTTTTTCTAGAACTGAATTCTCGAAAAGTTAGAAATGGCAACTTTGATTGATGTAATTGGATAAGAAAAATCTCATTTTTCTGCTCAGTTACAAGAAGTAAAATCAACTTTTGAGAGCAAAAGCGCCAGATAATGTTTTTTAATTTTATAAGTTTTTCAATTTTGTTTAGTTTTAAATGCTAAACCACACTTTTTAGCTAAAAATTAAAAAACATTAAATTGTAGCGCTAAATAACATCTTTAAATTTCAAAAATTGTTGCTTTAATACCATAATCGTAATCGCTAGTAAAATAGTGATTTTCTTAAATTTTGAGTAAGACTTCACGACTATTATCACTAAAAATTAGGATATAAAAGGAGTACGAGAAAAACTAAAATCAGAGAATGCTATACCAATCTCCACGCTGGTCGGCTTACTTTTTTGAAAATAGCAGCTTTCTAGTCTCTGACGAGTTGGGTACTGACCAAAAGACTGTCTACCTGCAAACTCGTAAAATGCAGATTGTTTGTTTTTGTGTCCAAAACGCAGATTCTCAGTCACCGATGGGTTGATCGCGTTGCGAACACTTTAAATTAGCAATTTACACCTACTTATAAATTCTTAGTCAGCGACGAGTTGATCGCAAGTTGACGTTACTTATCGCCAGTCAGTGTGCAGTACTATGGCACTTAAAACATAACAAGATGTATAATAAAATACATAAAAAATGCTTAGCTAACGACAAATAAAAAACTCCTTAAAAATAAATTATATTAGAGAGAGTGGTAGTTTGTTTTTAGAGAGACTTTCTTTTACACTTAATTGTTTTACTTATTTTATTATACATCAAATAAAACCTTTTATAAATGGTTAGGCAATAATGATATGATAAAGCAATAAATGTATAAAAAATAAGTGCTTTTAAATAATTTCTTTTAAAGCATTAAATTGACTTGGAAAAAAAGTAAGTAGGTTTTTAAAAAAGCTCAAAATTATAACAGATGCAACCAAAAGTAATGGTTTTGAGACTGATAAAATAGTTCGAAAAATTAAATATACGAAAACTGACATTAAATCAACGATTTTTGTAAACAAACCAAAAAAAACAGCTTTTATATCAATACTTTATGCCTTTTCAATTACAAGAAATTTGAGCAAAATTTTCAAAAATTTAAACTTACAAGTTGTTTACAACTCGGGCACAAGTTTACAAAGTTTTCTCGGTAACCCTAAAGATAAAACAGGGTCTTTACAGAAGTCAGAGATTTATGAAATTAACTGTAAAGACTGTAATCAAAAATATATTAGACAAACACATAGATTAATTTACACTAGATTTAAAAAACACATGGCTTATCTCAGATTTAACAAAATAGAAAAATCATTAATCGTTTCAAAAGTGGCTATTTATTGTAGTGACTGACAGCACTGATAGAACCAAAGTGGGTCGCCATAACAGTTCTTCAAATGGTGACTAATCACTATTACGTTTATTAGTAAATGTTTGGGGGGGTAAGTCGAGATGGGGACGTTAAGTGGTAGACTGTTGAAACAGTTCCTCATGTCTACTACGCCCTTTGCTTAGGTGTTCTCCTTAAATTTTTAGAGGTTTTGTTTAGGAAAAGAGAGAGGGTTAAAATAATGTTGTTCATTAGTTTTATATGCGATCCAAACGTACCTGATAAGAATTGTTTCGAGTCTAACCGACAAGGGGAGAAGAGAAAAATGAAAGCATTGAGACCATTTCGTGACTAATTCTCGTGTCAAAACGTTCTCTACGACTTTATTTGCTATTATTTTAAGTGTTTTGGTTGAACCAGTAATGTCATCCACATTTGTTCACACCTGTTAGGTACACTTTTATAATTATTTCTTTAACTTTTGTAAAATTTAGTGACCTGAATTGACAAGTTTTTCTCAAATTTAAATGTAAAATGTTTCAAATTTGTTGTCAATGTTTTTTGTTGAATATTTATGTAACTTTTATTTATTATAAAAACATATTTGAGTTTTGTTTTTAGACACGGTTTAGGAAGATTTCATCCGGTCTTTCTTGCAGTAAAAAAATCTAATTGTTTTTTAAATACTATTACAGAATGTTACATGTATTTTATTGTTTATTTATGTGTGTTTTTTATGTGTCTATTTTATGATTGTTTTGTTTATTTGTTGTTTTCGTTATAATGTGCATTTTGTTTTGTTGTCGTTCTTGTCCATTAATTTAATTTTATTTTGTTTATTTTACGTTTCTTACATAATTTAATGCAAGAAGCGAACAAATAAATATTTTCTTTCACATTGTAGTTTTATTGTATTCTCCCAACTTGAACCCTCAAGTAGTCACATCTCAAAAAACTTTGCCGCCATTTTGTCAAACACAACGTAGGGCTCTTTTTTACTAGACAACAACCATGACCTCGACCACGTTAGGTTAAATTTAGCGCGCAAATTTGGGTTTATGGCGGTAAGTATGGCCTGGTTTGGGTGATTACAAGATTAAACTTTTTTTGCAAGAACTGTCAAAGATAAACCGTTGAAATAGTTAAATTATAATTAGCTTTAAATTTACTCATTTTGTTGCTAAAAAATCACGTTCAAAAAGTTATTTTTCTTGGTTAGTTATTAGTTATCTAGTTATATTAGTTATTTCCCGATAAACCACAAAACTCTAAAATATGTTCAATATCTAATTGACTAAACTCAGTATTGCAAATTTCGCTGTCGTGTTAAATTTCTTTTCCGAAATGCCCAGAAATTTGATTTCATTGTTTAATAGAGCCAGAATAATAAAGAATTTACAGGTTCGACATTTCCAGGAGTTCCGTCATTCGGATTGTCCATTTGTACCAACAAACCGGAGGTCACGAACGAAGACATAAGACTGGCTCTCCTAGGGTAAAAAACGAAAGGCAAGATCGTTACCTGACAAATTTTGTACGTCGATTTCGAAACGTTTTAGTAACAACGGTTCGTGATCCTTTTTTGAGAACTTATCGCTCAGTAATTTCAAGGTCCACGGTTTGTCAAAAACTTCGTTATGCAAATTTAAGATCGAGACGAGTTTTAAGGGTACCTAGACTATCTCCGCAACATACCGCTGCTCGTTTACAATGGGCACAGGAGCATAGAAACTGGCTTTTACTTCAATGGCGAAGTGTAATGTTTTCCGATAAGACATGATTTGGATTAGTGAGTGATAACCTTCATCTAAGAGACTGGAGAGTACCAGGTAGGCAAGAAAGACTTCAATTTCCTAGAGAAGTAGTCCCATACCACGAAGAATTAGTCATGATTTGGGACGGTATTATGTAGAACCGTCATACAGCGCTTGTTCCTGTTACCACCATCGCAATCCGATTTTTATTTAATTAGGTTTTCACATATTTTCTGTTTTGCCTGAATTAACAAACTTCATCAAATCGGTAATTTAAAAACCTTGATCAGAATTCCACAACATTCCATCTCTAAAAGTTGCTTTCTTTAACTGCAAGGTCACCTCTCGACCAACGGTTTCATCCCTCAAGTTTCTACCTGCTAGACGTCAAACAAAAGAAAGCGAAAAATCTCGGCTTACGCCTTCACCTGCACAGGTATTCACGTAACGAACCACACATCAAAAAGCTCTCTTTAATCCGAGTCTTTTCGTATAAATTTTATCTCGTAATTATTACGGCAACCCTATCAAAAACAGCAATTAATTAACCAATTAACTCATCTCATGCATTTCTCGATAATTAGAACCGCGACGTGCTCAATCTTCCTCTCATTTCGTCAGGTAGGCTTGTCGCGACCTACCTCGCATCACGCAGCCCTCTCGCATGTTGCGGACTGATTATTAAACCGTTAATCATGATACTAAGACTAACAGTAGTTGTTTAGTCTTAGTATCATGACCGTTAATTGTGATAATTCAGCGTCTTTCGTTCATATCTCATGAACGGGTTGTCGTTTAATTTAAAATTATTTAATTTTCCATTCCGCTCCTCCCACGCTTTATTTCATTCTCGCGATTCAATTATCTTGCGATCTTGATTCGGGCAGAAAAATCATTTAAACCTCTCGATCTTTGCCGAACCTTTCAAAGATGGCAAAATTCTCGCTTTTAACCACCGTTTCGGCTCTTCGGCAGTCAGTCGTAAGTCGGCAGTTAATTGCAAGTTCATGAAGACCACGGACCACGCTGTCTTCATTCGTGCTTCTCATCATTCGGACAATTATTCATCTCTTACGTAATGAAATCGTATAAAATTTCATCTTTATGAATGACAACGCAACGCCTCACCGCACTCGAAGAGTACAAGATGCATTAGAAGATGCAAATATTCAACGATTAGCATGGTCAGCAAATTCCTCCGATATGAATCCTATCGAGAATTTGTGAGATTAAGTTACAAACGCTATCCACAACAGAAATAACTTTCTCATAACTCTTAAAGATTAAGAAACACTGCACAAGAAGAGTGAAACAATAGGTATACCCCAAGAAACAATTAATAACTTCATCGTTTTAATGCCCAGGCGTGTCATACTCAGCATTGCTCCAGAATAGATGAAGACACACAGAATATTAGGCGATTTTGTTTCAGTTTTCTGTATGGTTTTTCTCATTTCCTGTAAATCATTGAATATCATTCTATTGTTAAAATTTTTTTTTGCTTTTTTGAAAGTCAATTTTCAATTAAGTCAGAACAACAAACTAATAATGTAATTTAAATGATACTTTAGGATAAAATAATTACTTTAAAATTTTGAATAAAAATTTTTACATTATCAAGGAAGTTCAAGAATTTTGGTTATATGTGTATTTAATAAATTAATTTGTTTTTTTTTTTAATTATTTTTGAATTTTTTATTAAAAGCAATCTTTAAACCACTTTTTGAATCTAGCACATTAGACATAAAACATTTTAGAAGTTAGGCATTAGAATCTAAAATTGTACGTTGTGCACATTCGATCAAAAAACAGCACAATTGACGAATCATGAGTCACAACTCACAACTCATGCCATACTCATGCTGTGAGCTGTGACTCAACAATCAATCTATACAAAGATTTCTGATTGTACTATATTTCCTTCATTCCAGAAAATAAAAAAATATTTCCAATTGTAGAAAGTATATTTATATTCTTTGTATTTAGTTCTCAATAACATGATAAATTTTTAGGTTATGTAAGCCAACTTTTTTGTGATTTAAAATAAAACAGTTAACTAAAATGGATAAAGATGCCCTTTTTGACTGTGAAAAATGTAATTTAGAGATATATGATTGCAAATACTGTAAATATAAAACAAATATTGCAATTTTCTTTTATGATCATTCTCAAAACTTCCATGCTAAAAACAAAAAAACTTCATTCACATCTGTTTGTGAGGCATATTATAAGTGCAAAAAGTGTAATTTTTCAACATTTTCATTATTACTTTTCTTCAAACACAATTTGATTTGTCAAGAAAACACTAAAAGAAAGAAACATCAATGTCTTCATTGTCCATATAAAGCAGCCCGAAGATATGCATTGAAAATCCATATAATAAGAAAACACACAACACCAGAAAAAATAAAATGGTACAAATGTGATAAGTGTGACTACAAAGGAAAAATAAAAGCAGATTTATTAATACATGTAAAAACTCACAATGAAGTTTCTGTATTTTCTTGCAATTATTGTAAATACAAAGCAAGGAGAAAGGACTATATCAAAAGTCACATTTTTTTAAAGCACACAGCACGAGAAAATGTGCCAAAATTTGAATGTAACACATGCAACTATAAAACTGTGCATAAAAACGATTTAAAACAGCACATCATTAGACGTCATACAGCTCCAGATGAGATACAATGGTTCCAATGTGAGCACTGTAGCTACAAGAGTAAAATAAAATCCGGCTTAAGACAACATATACTAATACATCATAAAGCAGAGGAAGAAGTTGCGTTGTTTTCTTGTGATCACTGTGGGTACAAAGCAAAGAGAAAGTGTTATGTTCAACGACATATTCTTTTAAAGCATACAAAACGAGAAATTGTACCAAAATATGAATGTAACCAATGTGAATATAAAACTATACTTAAAGACAGTTTAACAAAGCACATTAAATTACAACATACTGTTCCTGAGGAGATAGAATGGTTTCAGTGTGAGCACTGTGCCTACAAAAGTAAAGTGAAACCAAATCTTAGACGACATATTGTAAAAGTACATCTCTCTTGATCAAAGAATATGAAAAAGTCGAACTAACAGCAGTCGTCTCCGCCTAAAAAATAAAAAAAATATTTTGTTGTGATATTTTAATATATTATTAATGTTTTTTTATGTGGTTTTTTAAATAAAAATTGTTACCGAGAAAATTGGAGTGGTCAATAATAGACTGATTTTTATTTGCACCGTAGTGGACTTGATAAAAAAAAAATATATAAAGTAATGAGCTCATTTCAAGTTGAGATAATACCGGTAGTATGCAAAATTAAAATAATTCGGGGCTATTACTGGTTGTTGCCATAGACTTGAACTTGAAATCAGCCCAAAAATAGCTATTTATGTATTAAGTACGCAAAATGTAGTTTTAGGGGACGTTATCCTACGTCGCCTCGTCTTTAATTATGATTCGTCTCCTAAAAGCATGAGTTCTCTAAATTACCAAACTGATTCTTAAGAGAAATGATAATTGTTATGCGGCATAACAGAGTACGTTTTTACGTATTATAGTTAGTTTGGCATTTGGCTGTAATGATAACATCATAAATAAAAAAACTATAAAATTAAAATAAATCAAAGCGCAATCGCTGAAAAAGCAAAAAATATTGTTTTGAATTTACTTTCTGCTAAATCTCGTGAACAATATGAGAAAGAGTATACCTTGTTTTGCGAGTGGAAAGCAACAAATGAAGTAACAACAGTAAATGAAGATGCAATTTTAACTTATCTTTATGAAAAAGTAAATACACCTGCATGTGTGTATTTCCTTTTGACTTTTTAATTTTAGCAGTAACATCATCTTCTGTTTGCAATTTATCACATCAAATTGCTGCTGTAAATAAGAAAGAAAATGATTTTTTATTTAGCAATAATAGTTTTAAATATGTTCAAAACTGTGAATTTCATTTTTATGTATCAAAATAAATAGTTCTTTCTAGGTTATGGATTTTTCAATAAAAATAATCTTATAAAGTTGCCATAACAACTTTAGCGAACTAAGCCGCAAAATTCTAATTTTAGAAATCGAATAAAAAAAAAAGTTTCAGTTGATGAAATGCAATGTTTTCTTTAAAAACAAATTGTTTTAACTCTATTATTGTTTCTATAACAACGTAATGCTTTTAGTATTCAGGATTATTTTTTAAAAACAATCCACCCTAATTTTCTATGAATTTAAAAAAAAAACTGAGACAGGTCGATTTTTATTGCCATGACATGTTTTCGTGATAAAATCACGTTGATCCTACAACCCCCTGGGCAAAAAAATTAAGTAATACCTTATTATTATTATTAACAGTCTTTTTACAAATTTACTTTAGTTTTAATAGTACTCATGGGGCAAATTATTTTTAAAAGAAACAGCTTTATTTTTATATCAAAGAGGATTACTCGGTCTAGGATATAAGTGTGCAATCATTTATCTATTTTACCTTAAAGTAACCTGTTTTAAATTTAAAATTTTACATGATTGCCAACCTCTCGAATTTATGTTGGTATTGCAAAACTCACTACCAGCGGGGAATGCCACACTTCAAGCAGTACCGACGCCATTTAAACGAAATAACCAGTGAAAGTACTGTAAAACCATTAAGAAGATTTTTAGTGTTAATGTTTTACTTGAATGGCTTTGGAAATCAGATTTTTGTAGATAAATCGGAAACCACGTGGTGTGAGAAGACAGACACCTCAGTGAAAAAATGGACTTCTATGTGTTTTACAGATAATCTGAACCTTTTTTATTATTATTAAATATTGTTTAAAATTGTTATTTAATCATAATTTGTTGAAATGTGGTTTTATGCCTTTGAAGTGGGGGCGACATTTCGAGACTTGTTTTGTTTAATTGATAGTTTGAATTACAGTTTTGTGACATTAGAATTTTAGATTGTATTGTATTAGCTTCGTAGATTAAATTTTGAACTAAATTATTTGACAAAAATAAATATTTTAACTTTATTTTTGTTTCTGAGTCAATATTCAAATCATTAATCATTTCAAAAGTGGCTATTTGTTTTAGTGACTGATGCCACTGATGAAAACGAAAGTGGTAAACCATAACACTATCAAATTTGAAGTGGCTACAAGGGGAAGAGTTAGATCGTATTGGGGGTATTTTTGTAACTAATTCTCGTGTCAAAACATTCTCTATCAATTGTTTTGTTGATATTTCAAGTGGTTTTTAAAGAACCAGTAATTTCAGACATTTTTGTTCACACCTGTCGCACCTTTATAATTATTTCTTTAACATTTGTAAAATTTAGTGACGTAACTTGACATGTTTTTTCTACATTTAAATGTAAAATGTTTCAAAATTGTTGTAAATGTTTTTGTTGAATATTTATGTAACTTTTATTTATTATAAAAACATATTTGAGTGTTGTTTGGGAACACGGTTTAGAAAGGTTTTATCTTGTCCTTCTTGTAGTAAAAACCTAATTGTTTATAAAATGTCTTAAATGAATGTTACATGTACTCTATTGTTTATTTATGTGTGTTTTGAAGTGTTTATTTTATTTTATAATTATTTATTTTGTTGTTTATGTTGTACATTTTGTTTTGTTGTTATTATTGGTCATTGATTTATTTACCTTTATTTTGTTTATTTTACATTTAAAATAAATGTTTTCTTCTACATTGTAGTTTTATTGTACCTACTCTTCCAACTTGAACACTCATGCAGTCACATCTCAAAGAACTTTGCCGCCATTTTGTCAAACACAACATAAGGCTTCTTTTTACTAAACGACAATTACGACCTTTGGCCACTATTATTTGAAAATAAATTTAATGCGCAAATTTGAGTTTAGGGCGGTAAGTTTGGGTCATTATATATAATAGTTTTTAGGATTTTAGTTTTTAATACTTTTAATAATTTTAAAAGGAGATTTTTGAAGATATGTTTAAGACATTAAGAATTAAGAATTTTTTCGAAATTTTGCGTTTTTTTGTTTAATTTTATTAGACCACTACATGAATGAAAATATTTATAAATACTTCTATTTCGTTTGAAAAGTCGTAAAATTTAATTAAAAAAATCTCTATTTTGTTGGCAATTACATCCATACTATTAAACCAACAAATTTTTAAGTTTAAAGATGTCATTTAGAGCACAATTTTTAGTTTATGTTTAGCAATTTTTTGCCAAAAAGTGCGGTTTAGGATTTAAAGCAACAAAACCGAAGAATTATCAACATCTTCTGGTTTTTTGCTCTCGAAAGTTTAGCTCACCTCCTGTAATCGGGTAAACTGAGATTATTTTTCTCTCATTCTATCAAAGTTGCCATTTTCAAATTTTCGAGAATCCAGTTCTAGAAAAACTCTAATTTTACTGGCCTACTGGACAATATTGTATGTTATTAGAAAAAAAATTTTTTACAACATTATTAAATCAATAAAACAATTAGTAATTATTATAAATATGATATTATAATTATTTTATTACACATTGTATTAGCATTTATAGTAGAAAAAAGAAACAAGAACTTGAAAATATAAAAATGTAATTTTATTTTATCAAGTGTGTGGATCAATCAATAACAAAATGGCGGAAGAAAATATTCATCTTGGAAAATCATTGTAATTATTCTCGTCCTTTTGGCCTTATTGTACCAATTTTTTTTTAATGGTTTTGCTGATGTAATAAACATGAAAAATTGCTGTAGATGGTAAGTTTTCGTTTCATCTTGGTAAAAACATGATAATTGTTTTTCAAGAACTGAACATTTGAGAATATAGGATTTAAAATTTGCGGTAGTAATTAATGTCCCATTAGTATTTTGTCTGTTTGTGAAAGTTTAATTCCGACTGAAAGTCTAGCATCTTTGAATTTCACCGACGAGTATCACATCCCTCCAGCGAATAATGAAACTACTGAATGATGGATATACAGAGGTATTTAAGTTTAATTTAATAATAATGTTACCAGCAACGTAAGAAATCAGTCATTTTGCAAAATACCTAGGTACTAGCCAATCTACAGAATTTTCAAATCACCAATCAATCTGCAGAATTAGGTGCTATCACTTTAGTTAGTCTGTTGATTGCTTCTTTTTGTATTTTGTAAAAATGACTGACGCACCATAGAGGAAAGGTATTCTCCAAAATTCAACTTGGTCAATTTTTTATAAAGTCAAAAACTTATTTTATTTTTAAAATTTGAAAAACATTAAAATTAATTTTCAAAATTTTAAGAAAAAATGACCGAAAATCTATTTTTGCAATTTCAACTATAATCGATTTTAATGGCCCCCGTTGGGTTAAAGCTGTCGAAAATATAGTAGACAAACTTAAAAATTTGGACTTAATAAATATTCTTATTTGGCTAATGGGGGCACAGTTGTAATTTACAGATCCTGGTCGGATGAACGCACGCTGATTATCTGTAAAGGGGCTCTATTCGATGGATATAAGCTATTTTGTATGGGATTTTGCTGGGGCCCCAACGACGAGGTGGGTTCTGATCACATAATTGAAATGCGCCCTTATGGAATGGAGTTGGAAGTGACTAATAATAAATTCTCCCACAAATGTACAGACATGTTCAAATCACTAAAACCTGTGCTGCCACTATTATTAGCTACATGTTTTATGTACTACCCTAAAATTACTATTTTTCTACTTTTTAATCCTTAAATTTCAGGTCACAGAAGCCGACAACTCGTTTTTCGAAGATATTATCCATGAATTATGACACAAACAAAAGCCTTGCTGTAGTTATTGTATCAAGCCATTTCCTCTTAGTTTAATTGCACCGAAGTTTACCTGGGGGTATTTTCTTTGATGCTGGTTCCTTAACGTACCCCCTGTGTACAGAAGAAGTGGAATGAATTATCTAGTCTAAACCTCTATCTCCTCATACCAAATTCTCCAATTTAGAAATTTAAGAGATTTTAACGGCTCTATCTGGACTAATACAAGGGCGGTTCAAAAATAAAATAACAAAAAGCTAATTTTTTATAAGTAACACTATGTAAAATGTTATACAAATAAATGTAATTTATTTGGGTGTTAATTTTTATACCTGTTTAAGGTTAATTTCAAAGACAGTTCGGAATGTAGTATTTAAAATAAAAAATATTTAATAAAAATGACATAAAGGAACAAAATCGCACGGCGCTTGATCCATTCATTCAACGAATGACGTGTCACGCTTGAATACGTCATTGGTGACTCAGCATTTTTTAATAGCTATTTATGTGTCAAGTACGCAAAATGTATTTTAGGGGACGAATTGTAATTAAAGACGAGGCGACATAGAAGCCGAGTTTTTAATAATGAGATGAGATGAGTTTAATGTAAATTGTTTTTTGTTCTCCTGAATTGTAAAGTTGACTTTGACGTATTGTAAACGTTAACTCAAAGTGTCACTTTACGCACTAGTGCGACAAAAACTGCAGTAAATTTTAAGTTTTAGAAGATGTTTAAAAAATAAGTTAGATATACGACGATATAGTTAATTACACAAAACTTTACTTTACATAATAAGCGATAAATAAAAAAAGGAAATAAATTTATTATTTTATTTTTTATTTTATAAAATTAGGGCGACATCTATGCGAATTTAAGTAAGTTTATAATTATCTGTATTACCGACATACCGACCAAACACCCGACCAAATGTCAAATATTTTTATAGAGTATAAAAAATACAGTTACACGTGAAGTATTTTTTAGTTTATTCAGTTTATTAACAATAATAGTCATAGTTATAGTTATAAGAAACACTGCTGTATAAAGAAAAACAATTTACAATGGCTGGGACTTGGTTTGTGCATGTAGTTTTTAGGTACTTACCTAACCTTAAAAATTGATATTTATTTTGTAGGACTGTTTTAAATTATAATAATGACCAGTTTATAAATCTAACACATTCAAGAAAAACTTAAAACCGTTTCATTCTATTGCTTCCAAATCCACCCAGCATGAATCAATGATGTCTTATTACTTCTCAATTCGTGACGTGACGTGACGAGGACCTGATCGTGATTTTTCAATTTTACAAAAGTGGTAATTTTTGTGGAGACTGAATCATTAGTATTGTTAATTTGCCCATCTTTCTTTCTAGTATTTTGATAATATTTAAAAAATTATGAAAGATTTCCCATTTTGCTCTAAAATTTGAGGTTATGTATGTTTATTAGATTTATTAAAATTAAAAAAAAAACTGTCGGACAAAAAATATTATACAAACTTCGTGTGTTAAGTCATTTTACATCGCTCCAGCTAATGAGAAACTCGCCCTACGGGCTCGTTTCCCAAACGAAGCTGTCGCGCTGTAAAATTTGACTTTACCACACTCTAATGTAAATAACTATTAATAAACTTTTTTTGCACGACTTGTTTAAATCACCAAATTCATTCTTAAGAGAATTGACAATTGATATGCAGCATAATAAAATACGTTTTTAAGTATTATTGTTAGTTTGGTATTTGGCTGTTATGACATCATAAATAAAAAAACTAAAATTAAAATGAATCCAAGCGCATTTGCTGAAATAACAAAAAAATTGTTTTGAATTTACTTCCTGCTAAATCTCGTGAACAATATGAGAAAGAGTATACCTTGTTTTGTGAGTGGAAAGCAAAAAATAAAGTAACATTAAATAAAAGTAAGTAAATAAAGATGCAATTTTAATTTATCTTCATGAAAAAGTAAGTTCACGTTTTGACTTTTCAATTTTAGCAGTAACATCATCTTCTGTTTGCAATTTATCACATCAAATTGGTGCTGTAAATGAGAAAGAAGATGGTTTTTCATTTAGTGATAATAGGTTTCAATATGCTCAAAACTGTGAATTTTATTTTCATGTATCTAAATAAATAGTTCTTTGTAGGTTATCGATTTTTCAATAAAAATAATCCTATAAAACTGCCATAACAACAGGAAAAACGTCAATCTTCTAGGATTCAAAGAGAATCGGATTTCAAACGCCCGAAGCGCACCTCTAAAGACTTATTTTTCGGCGTTTTTTGAGTTCGCAAAATTCTAACTTTAGAGATCAAATGCAAAAAAAATATATTACAAATGTTAGGGACTTTTTAGGAATATTTAACAATTAAATAAAAACAATTGAGATTGGCATTATTGGCAATGTCGCCATTTTTACTAAAAATTGTTCGTAGCGCACATTTGGTCATTTTGGTCTAAAGAAAAATCGAGCTTGTGAGACTTATGAGTTATGATCATTATCATATTATTTTCTTCATTTAAATAATTAGGATTTTATCCCGCCTATCTTGCAGAAAAATGTTTATGTTTATAAAATGCTATAAGAAAATGTTATACATAGGGTTCTTTATACAACCGTTTTTTATTAGTTCTTTAATTTTATAAACTGTCCTTTAGAATTTAATATGTACTTAAAGAACACAATTTATCCTTATTTCTAGTTTTTTTGCCAAATAAAAACGAGCAAACATTAGAAAACTGACATATCTACTTGTAATAAGTCGATTTCAAAAATATATTAATTGTCTAAACGTTTTTTTAAGTCACCAAAATAAATTTTAAGTAAGCAGTATAAACAAACAAAACTTTTATCCAGACATGAGTTATAAAACTACGTAAATAGGGTATTTAATAGTAGAGAAAAAAAACAATAAAAAAAAAATTACAAATGAGAAATATTAATATATATGTTGTACAAAAAAAAAAATTTGAAAACGTAGTTTATACAATTCTAAAAAAACTGTAGATTCTAAGCCTATAAAAAATAATAAATAATCACAAAACCAACGATTGAAAGAAAAGAAGAAGTAAATACAACTAAAACAAATGATAAAGAAGGATTTAAGAAGTTAAAAACGTCAACTGGGAGGTCCTGCAAGAACAAAATTCTAGACAAATTTAAAAAACAATATTTAGAAAAAATAAAAATAAGGAAAACGGTTACAAAAAGAAAAGTTAAGAATAGTAAAAAACCAAGAAAAATTTTAGATTAATAAACAAATAATCCTTCAAGCCGGATACTGACAAAAGTTTTTGTAGCTACAAAGCAATTATAATAATTTCTACTTCAAACACTCAAAAAATTATATTTTAGTTATCTATATTAAAGTTTTTAATAGAATTTAGAAGCTGGACATAATAGGTTTTACTCTTTTCTATAAAAATTTTAGTAAATAATATTTTTTGTAATAATCGCAGTCTTTGACTTTCAAAGAATATATATTTTATGGTTCTTCGAGCCAAATAAAGAAAAACATTTTATTTTTAGTATAAAAAAATAATTGTTCTTTGGCTCACAAAGTTAAAAACTATATAGTCCTTTGAGCAGGATAAAGAAAAAAAGTTTGAGTATACACGAGACATTTTGCAATAGTCTTATTTGTCGCACTCTTTCTTTAGACTTTTGTTTTTGTTATTTTACTACTAACGTTTTAAAAATTATTAGCCCTTATAAACCCTAAGCTATTAAAAATGACATATTTTTTTATGAACAAATAAAGGGAAATACCGAACATTTTGGCCTACTTTATATTTTTATAGTTTTTCTACTTTAATATAAAAATTGTGTTAATTATTAATAGTCTTTCAAGCAAAATATTGAAAAAAATCTGAGATTAAAAGAGACAATTTACAATAATTCTCGTTTATGTATTTCAAAAATGTATATTTAACAATTTTTGACAGAATTCAGGAATTAAAAGTAACAGTTTTTATTTGTTTATAATAAACTATGTAAAAACATTTATTTTTAGAATAATTATCGTCTTTGACTTTTAAATTGTTTCTTGAAAAACCAGATGTAAAAAATTAGTCTAACAGCCTACCCAAAAGAAGACTTTTAAAGACTTTAAGTAAGATCGTAAAAAATGATGACAAACACAATCCTTAATACGTCTTTGACAATATTCTTTATTTCAATGTCGAAAATATGACAACCCTAGTTATACATGTACTTTATTGTTTATTTATATGTTTTGATGTGCTTACATATTTTATTTTTTGATTGTTTTGTTTTGTTCTTTTTATAATCTACAATTTTTGTTTTGTTGCTGATATTTAAAACTGATTCACTTTTATTTTCTTTGTTTAACATTTTATAAACATTTTATGGAGCGCAACGATCATATAATCTCAGTCGGCCATGGTTTAACCTAAACTCCATTTCTTCTTTATCTATGGTTTAACCGCAGCTGTGGCGACATCTGTGTTTATAGTAGATAATTGCGTGTCTCTATTTCCTAGTAATTTTTACGCAACTTACAAAATGCGTTATTTTGTTATCACTTAAAATAGTCTTTTTTTTTGCAGATTTTCATCATTTGTGATGTATATCAGGTTAAAATTTAGCTACATTTTTGAATCACCCTATATTTAAATATTAATACTTTCAAAACCACAAACCGCAGAAAAATTTTAACAGCAAATTTGCGCTTCTGTCAGCGTTTCCTTTTACTACAGAAATGGTAATTCCAACTCTTTTGAATCATGCTGTATATGTAAAGTATATTTTTTTACTATAATACCTGTCAAATTATTGTACAGTTGGCAATACCATTTTTGAAATGACAGCAAATTTAGTTGCTTAATGTTTCACGTCTTGCTTACCTGCCATATTGATAATTTGTAAATTAAATTTTTTGATATTAATCATGAATTTGAGAAAAAGGCGCAATTTATTAAATGCGAAATTAAAACAAGCGGTACTGAGGTGTAAAATTTATTAATTTAAAACTAGATATCTCAGAAGAAGACCTGCTGAATCGGCTTTGCAGAATATTTGATGTTCCATTTCAAAGAAGTTTTTATTAATTTTGAAATAATACTTCAGGATTCGAAAACTGTTATTTGCAACATATATTGCAATAAAGAAAATTTGCAAGATGCTTATACGAATAGAAAAAAGCTGGAAAGAATAGTTTAATAATTTTTATTTAACATTAGAGAGCACGACTCAAAAGTTTTCAAAATTTAAAAACCGAAAAACATTTTGGAATAATTAAATTGTTGTATTTTGCGAAAACAGAACTTGAATTTAGTAGTTCGCAGAGTTTATTATATGTAATAGCTCGAGACATGAGTTATATTTACAAGAAAGTTAATCGAAAAATTTTGATGGAAAGAAATCATGTAATAACAGCAAAAACTAAATTTTTGAAGAGGTACCTTTAATTAAAATATTCCGGAGAAGAAGATAATTTTATATTTTTGGATGAAACTTGGATCTACAAAAATGGTTCTAATCTTCGTAGGTGAGTAAAAAAAAATAACAAAAGAATAAAAAATGTAAAAAAAGAGAAAGAGGTCATTTTACTATATTTCATCAGTGATAAAGATTATCACAAAACCATAAACTTTAAAAGCTTTCAAAATTTGATCAAATATAATTACAATATAAATACACTGAAACCATTCCATCTTCTATGTATTTTAAAATTTTTAAAATACCTTTTTTTATCGTTTTGTAATTACATGTGTGTCCTATCTTTCATTCAAATCCCTAATTTTAAAGGAGCAAAAGAAAATGCTTCAGTTTTCACTTAATACTGATTTATTTCTACAAAAAAAAAAACAAAAGATAACTTTGTATTTATTACATTCATATTTGTGCAACTTTTCTAATGCTGTGTATTACAAAAATGTGTTATATTATGACTTATATTCACAGTACCGCACTCAAATCACTCACATTTTGGTTTATTTTGTGTTCTTCTGTGCTTTGCAAAAATGTGATTTTTTAAATAACCCTTCCATTTTGTTTTATATTCACAGTGATGGCAATAAAATAACTCTATATTTGACATGTGGTGTTGTTTTACATGTCGTGTTAAGCCAGATTTTAGTTTACTTCTGTATGTGCAGTGCTCACATTGGTACCATTTTATGTTCTCTAGAGCTGTATGTTTTCCAATTACATGATCTCTTAAACGTGCATTTGTGGTGCACCTGTAAGTACAGTGCTCACATTGATGCGATTTTACCTTCTCTAGAGCTGTATGTTTTAGAATAATATGTTTTTTTAAATTACCTTTTAGTAAACTTTGAAACTTGCATGAATTACATTTAAATTTTAATACGTTTTCATCTGATTTATAATGTAGTTTTAAATGAAGTGTTAAAAGTGATTTTATCTTGTTTTTGTAGGTACAGTACTTACAATGGTGCCACTGTATCTTCTCTGGAGCTGTATGTTTTCGAATTATATGTACTTGTAAATGTTCTTTTTGTAAAGTTTTGTATTTGCATAAGTTACATTCATACTTTAACACATTTTCTTCCAACATGTGATGTACTTTTATATGTGTTCTTAAACGTGATCTTGTATTGCATTTTTGGGTACAGTACTCACATTGATACAATTTTGTATTCCCTAGGGCTGTATTATGTCTCAAATTTACATGTTGTGTTAAACTCCATTTCGTGACGCTTCTGTAAGTACAGTGCTCACATTGATACCATTTTATCATCTCTGGGGCTGTATGTTTTCGAATAACGTGTAATTTTAAATGATTTTTTTGTAATGCCCTGTACTCGCATGTATTACATGCATATTTTGGCACATATCTTGTTGTGTGCTTTCTTAAAAAATGTCTTCTAGCATTTTTCTTTACCTTTGATTTGTATTCACAACGATCGCAATAAAATAACGAAAGCTCGTCATTTGATTTTGAAATTTCTATATGTAAATTTTCTTCTACTTCGGCTTTTTTACATCTCAAATTATGTTTTAACAACATTAATGATGAAAATGTTGAAAAATTACAATTTTTGCAGGTGTAACAATCTTCATTGGCAAATAAAAGCAATTGATTTTTCATGGTTTTTGCGTGGTATATTTGGTAATGACCAAAAAAGGAAATTCCAAAATTTGTCTTAAAGTCACAATATTTGCAGTGATATATTTTCAAACTAGTTCTTTCACAATTAAAAAGTACGTTTTTTTCCATTTTAAATGACATAGTAAGATTATTTGACCTAAAAAAAGTTCATCAAACTTTAGTTTTCGGCAATTACTAATTAGTCAGTATTTAAATAAAATAATCATACCTTCTTCAGAACAAAATAAGTTTATTTATGTTATATAAATTTTGTATAACTTGATAAACAATTTTGGGACGTTGATGAACAACTGAAGCAAACTGAAGAATGCAACAATGTTCATGAATCATAATGCTCATACAAAGTTTTTGACTAGTAATATGACTAATATGTTAGAAGCAAAATTCAAATGTGAAAAAGACAAGTGCGGAGCTTAAGCTGCGTTATAATTATAACACCAGTAGCGTAACATACATCTGTCAATTTAGCCAGAAATTTGTCAACTAACAAAATGAATTCCCAACAATCGAACAAACAGTACAAAATAACTTTAATAACCAACAGGACAAAACTAAATTGCAAAAAATCACCTCAAAACTTTAAAAAAGCGCTCAAAACACGAAATCGAAGTTCACCAAACGTGGATGACAGTTGACGAGCCGACTCTGTCAAACATAACCTCCCCTTATAATACAATGGACTCGTCCAATATCTGAAAGTCGTCCGTGACGCAGAGATGCCATTGTCTTTTTCTCATTTGATTTCCACTTCTAGTAGGGTTAGTAGGTAACCTTGAATGATCTTGAATTTACACTTTGACAGTTTACACTTGAGTTTCTTATTAGTAATAATAATAAATAAATAAACAAATAAATAAAGATTATTTATCAAATTCTATAAAATAATTAAATTGTATAACGTGTAAATATTTTATTTAATTATCGACTGAGTTCTCCGTTTTAACCTCAATAAGTTTTTAGGTTAAGGTTAAGTAATTCTACAAATTTTAACCAACAAAATATTGAGAATTTATTATAAAACTTTGAATTAAAATGGATAAAGTCTCGCTATTTATTTGTGAGAAAAGTAATTTAGAGTTGTATCAGTGCCAAAACTGCGAATTTACTACAAATATTGGAATTTTCTTCTATAGTCATTTCCAAAGAGTTCATTCAAAAAACGAGAAAAATCTATTTACGCCTATTTCTGCCGAGTGTAATTTATGCAAAAATTGCAATTTTTCAACATTTTCATTATTACTTTTCTTCAAACATAAATTGAGTTGTCAAGAAGCTAAACTAAAAGATTCAGCACTACAAGATGGCAAAGTTCCTTTATTTTATTGCAATCATTGCGAATACAAATCAAAAGTAAAGACGGGTATCAGAAGACACATTCTTATAAAGCACACATCACGTGAAAATTTGCCAAAATATGAATGTAACATATGCAAATACAAAACTATCCATAAAACAAGTTTAAAAATGCACACAATTCGACGTCATACAGCCCCAAACGAGACACAACTATTCCAATGTGAGCACTGTTCTTACGAATGCAAAGTAAAAAACGACCTAACAAAACATGTAAAAGCACATCACGTGTCAGAAGAAAATGTGCCAAAATATGAATGTAGCACATGTAATTACAAAACTACTTGTAAAGGAAGTTTAAAATCACATATTATGGTACGTCATACAGCCCCCGAAGAAATAAATTGGCATCAATGCGAGCACTGTACTTACAGAAGCAAAACAAAACCTAATTTAAGACACCATATAAGAGTACAACATATGTCAAAAGACGACCAAAAGGAGTTATTCCACTGCGATTACTGTGATTACAAATCAAATGTAAAAACGAATGTGAAATCACACATTCTTGCAAGGCATACAGCTGATGAAAGTGCCGCAAAATATAAATGTAACACATGCGAGTATAAAACTGTACGTAAAGCACATTTGAAATCGCATATTATTCGACACCATACAGCTCCGGAGGAGATAGAATGGTACAAATGTGATTATTGTACCTATAAAAGCAAAATAAAAAGAGGTTTAATACTCCATCTAAAAGGACACCATATGTCAGAGGAAAATGTGGCGAAATTTGAATGTACCGCATGCGAGTATAAAACTATATATAAAGCAGCTTTAAAAAAACACGTTATTTTACGGCATACAGCTCCAGATGAAATACAGTGGCACCAATGTGCGCAATGTAGTTACAGATGTAAAATAAAAACGGATTTAAGGAAACATCTTAAAGGACGTCATGCAATTAATTGACTTGAGTCTGACATTTAATATCGCACGGCCTGGTTTCGTAAGGGTTGAGTTAGTTCCGCAATTTTTTTACTCTTCTATTAGGCGAGTTAAAATAAGATAATATTGTTGGTTTTACATTTACCAGATGTACTATATTTTAAAAATGTAAAAATTTGTTATTACTAGGCCTCGGTGGAAATATGGGAACAAAAACGCTATGCAGTCGTCTAGCTAACTACTCGCATCCGCCACGCCTTAAAACATTGATACTTGAATTGGTCGATAGTAGTATCGAACTATTATACCGCTATCGACCAATTCAAGTATCAATGTTTTATCGCGTAGCGGATGCGAGTAGTTAGCTAGACGACTGCATAGCGTTTTTGTTCCCATATTCTCACCGAGCCCTAGTTATTACGTTATTATTGGTTATACAAAATTGTATTATGTTTGTTTTTAATTATTATTATGTATATATTAAACGAAATAAATTTGTATTTTTTATAGAAATGATTGCGTTTTTTTTTAAATAAAATACTTTTCACAAAGTAATTTTAACAATAATCTATCCGGTAGAAAAAAAAATTGATAAACTAAAAATAAATAGTATTTTATTCAACGAGCATTACACATAACATTACACAAAACCAAACTGCAAAAAAGTGACTTTTAACAAAAAGTAAACAAAAATAATATGTGTGATAAATTGTCATATTCTGAATAGTGCAGTTATTAAACTGCAACTGTGGCATTCTTAGCAGTCCTCTAGCAATCAATGGCGTAGCGGAAGGCCTCGCAGACCCCGCTTTACGTGGGGGACCATTGATATAGGGGCCCACACTGTGGAATTTTCTTCCTTAGTATTTAAGTATTCATAATAATTAATAATAATCAACTTTCTGTTTACCTTAACTTTGGAATAGCCAAGTATTACGTTAATAATAAAACCCGACAAATTGGTTACATCTGGTGTGCCTACAAATGAAGATTTTTTTTTTATGGGATTTTGACCTTCCATTCTGAGACCATCCAGGTCTGGCTAGCCTTTTAATATATGCAACCAACAATACGGCGACATTATTTTAATGTTTTATTACAGGAAAGGGTTGGTAATAGCACATATAAATGAGATAGGGCTGTGCTACTTTTTTGCACTTTTATTTGGTAATTGTTTTACTCAAATTTAATGTGTATAACTGCTAATTATTTAGCCTCCTAATTTTTTTTCAGCATTTTAGTGAACAATAACTATACTAATTATTGTTTTAACAGGTGAATATTGAGGACGATGTTCAGTATTATTGTCTACTTATTTGTAATAGTAAATTGTTTATTTATCTCGGGCCCGAGTATTATAATTTGTTGTTTTTACTTCCACAGCTTCTTTTTCAGCCATTCAACCCCGTAGCGAGTTATTTATCAAGATGGACTTCATAAAAACAGAATAATTAACATTGTTGTTAATCTAGATATTACAGGAACCAAATAATTGTTTATATTTTAGTTAAATTAAGAATATTGGAGTCGAAAATCGAAGATTTTGGAAGGCAGAACGAATCGCCGTTCGACGGAAGCAGGGGCGTGGAATTCACCTATTAAGAATTAGCGACGGATAGGGGACAGCTAGCCACAAAATCTTTTGGGTCGAAAATCATCAAGTTTTTAATGAATCGAAAGCCATAAGAACAAATCCTTCTTTGGTCCGAAATCGCTAAAAAGTAACCAAAAATTCCAAGAAACTGTGGGGACGCACAAGCAACCCCTGCGAGCAGCCACGTAGGCACCCTCGACGTCACTAAAAATTTGGATATAAAAGGAACCCCCAGTAAAGCCATCGGCAGAGAGTGCTTAGCCATTCTCCAGGTTGATGAGAGCCCCTCTGTCCGTGACGAGTTGAGCATCATTAACTATTCTGCGATAAACTTATTTTTTTCCTTTATTGGAAAAGACTGTTTATTGCACCTGTTGTCCAAGGTGGAGCCCCTCTGTCTGTGACGAGTGAGCACGCCGCGGATAACTCTTTTAACGCACTACACCAATTATTTTCGTTCTTGTTGACGAGAAATTGGTCACCTGTTGTCCAAGGTGGAGCCCCTCTGTCTGTGACGAGTGAGCACGCCGCGGATAACTCTTTGAACGCACTACACCAATTATTTTCGTTCTTGTTGACGAGAAATTGGTCACCTGTTGTCCAAGGTGGAGCCCCTCTGTCTGTGACGAGTGAGCACACCGCGGACGACTCTTTTGAACGCTCTTGCAACGAGTTAAACCTTCTTCAGGTTATAAACTCGTATAACTTAATTTCTTATTATTAATTAGCGGACCAGGATGCCGAAACCAACTAGAGAACATCCTCTCATGGGCGACGATCGTCCACCCAGTCCAGATGTTGACCACAATTCCACAGGTCGGTATCAAAGGGGTAAAGAATAAATTTCATCATATTATAGCTGTGCCCAACGGCTTATAGTCACAGGGGAGTCCCTGGGAATTACAGTCAAACCTACTAATCGTTATTTTGTTCATTCATCCATTTATTTGTTTTTATTAACTACAGTTTAAGTTAGCCCCGCGTATCATTTGTACGTGTCTAACTACTAACGGCCTTTTGCTGTAATCAACCAATAGTCGATTATGCTCATCTGACTCATTACTTGCACTTTAATTGCAAACTCTTTACTATTCTCCTGGCCAAACCAGGGACCACTACCACACCACGGGAAAAGACTAAGCCAGCCCGGGTGTAGTACTATGGCACACTTAAAACCTGGCGATAAAAAGACTGCCTAGCTAATTACTAACAAACAAAAAGACTCCCGAAAATGGGACATATTAGGGAAAGAGAGTACGCGGTAGTTGGTTCTTTGGGGAGGCTTCTACGCACTCTTATCTATTAATTTTCTGAGTCGGAGGTGTTTAATCAGCTCTGCAATTAACTCAGGGTTTAACCCTTTTTTGGCCTGCAGTGGTTTTGACACCGGAATAGGTGTTGTAACCCTTCAAGGGATGCAACGTATTCTGGGTTGTATAACTACGAATAAGGTTTGAATTGTATAATGGGTTGCCTAATCTTAGGCAAACAATAAACACTTGTAATAATTTTGAATAAATGTCTTTATTTAATTTCAGCTGTTTTACTCTTCCTTGATACACAGTGCTTAAACAACGAACAAATAAATACAAAACACAACGTAGAGTCCAAATAACAAACATCCTAGACGATCATTCAAAAATCTAATTTTTGAACAGGCCAGGCCTTAGAATTGTCACAATTCATAACTTTCGTTTACTGTTATAAGTATATGTAAAAATAGTTATTAATTTCATTTTTTAACTGCATGCAGACATCTTAGACATACACGTCTAAGATGTATGCAGACCATCTAGCTGGACTGGCTGGACCGCTGTATTTTTGATTCTTGCAGGAATAGAGAAAGCAATATTTTTATGCAAAAGCATTGTATGAGCTCATGATGGTCATGATTCATGAGCACTGCTGCATTTTTCAGTTTGCTTCAGTCGTTCAAAACGTCCCAAAATTGTTTATCAAGTTATACAAAATTTATATAACATAATTAGACTCATTTGGTATGATTATTTTATTTAAATACTGACTAATTAGTAATTGCCGAAAACTAAAGTTTGATGAACTTTTTTTAGGTGAAATAATCTAACTATGTCATTTAAAATGGAAAAAGACGTACCTTTTAATTGCGAAAGAACTAGTTTGGAAATATATCACTGCAAATACTGTGACTTCAAGACAAATTTTGGAATTTCCTTTTGTGGTCATTACCAAATATACCACGCAAAAATCATGAAAAATCAATTGATTTTATTTGCCAATGAAGATTGTTACACATGTAAAAATTGCAATTTTTCAACATTTTCATCATTAATGTTGTTAAAACATAATTTGAGATATAAAAGAGCCGAAGTAGAAGAAAATGTACCACTACATATAAAAATTTCAAGATCAAATGACGGATTTTTGTTATATTATTGCGATCGTTGTGAATACAAATCAAAAGTAAGGTGCAATGTTAAAACACATTTTTTAACAAAACACGTATCAAGAAAAAATGTTCCAAAATATGCATGTAACATATGCGAGTACAAGTCATTACAAAAAGTTCATTTAACATTACACGTTATTCGATGCCACACAGATCCAGAGAAGATACAGTGGTACCACTGTAAGTACTGTACCTACAAAAACAAGGTAAAATCACTTTTAACACACCATTTAAAGCTACATTACAAGTCGGATGAAAGGATATTAAAATTTAAATGTAATTTATGCAAGTTTCAAAGTTTACTAAAAGGAAATTTAAAAAAACATATTATTCGAAAACATACAGCTCCAGAGAAGGTAAAATGGTATCAATGTGAGCACTGTACTTACAGAAGCAAGACGAAATGGAATTTAACACAACATGTAAATGGAAAACATACAGCTCCAGAGAAGGTAAAATGGTATCAATGTGAGCACTGTACTTACAGAAGCACCGCAAAATGGCATTTAAAACAACATGTAAATGGAAAACATACAGCTCCAGAGAAAATAAAATGGTACCAGTGTGAGCACTGTACCTATAAAAGTATAACGAAATCAAATCTAAAACATCATGTAAAGATACATTACAAATCAGTATTTAAATGTAATTCATGTAAGTTTCAAACTTTTCAAGAAGGATATTTAAAAAAACATATTATTCGAAAACATACAGCGCCAGATAAGGTAAAATGGTACCAATGTGAGCACTGTACTTACAGAAGTGTAACGAAATCAAATCTAACACAACATGTAAAGAAACATTACAAGGGGAAAGAAGAGTTGTTTTACTGCGATCATTGTGAATTCAAAACAAAATGGAAGTGTTATTTACAAAAACATATTTTTGTAAAGCACAGAACAGAATATAAATCAAAATGTGGGTTACTTGGGTGTGGTTACTGTGAATATAAATCTGAGAGTAAGTCTAATCTCAAAAAACACATTGTTGTAAAACACAGCACTAGAAAAATTGCACAAATATGAATGTAACACAAAGTTATCTTTAATGTTTTTATATGTGGAAATAAATCATTATTAAGTTAGAACTCAGGCGTTTTTTTTTCGTTCCTTCAATATTAGGGATTTGAATCATAGGTAGAACACACATGTAGTTACAAGACTATAAAAAAGGAATTTCAAAAATTTTAAAATACATAAAAGATAGTATAGTTTCAATGTAACTGTGCCTACAGAAACAAAACAAAAAATTTTTAACGCTTGAAAAAGTATAAATTAAGTACGAAACATCGCTGAAAATTTGAATAGTTTGTATTCAGTAGTTTCATAAAAAAAAGAAACGAGAAAACAAATTTACATTAATAATTCTGAAAGACAAGAAAATCTAATAAAAAAAAATTTAATAAGATATAAATTTTGTTTCTTATTCGACGTTATACAGGATTAGTCAAAAATATGGAATAGACAGTTTATCTCCGTAAATATGAACTTTATGACAAAATTATATCGATAAAAGTTTCTTTACTAATTATTCTTTATCTCTTAGCCTGCTTGTTGTTTTTTTATGTCAACGCATTTCCATGGAAACGTAACTTTTTTTTCTTTTTTAAATAGCAATCAAGCAATTTTCTTGGTGATTCTTGTTCCTCTTTTTTTTTTTTTCTTGAAACGACTTGGTATTTTTTTAATATCTTTTAATAACAAAATTTTTGTGTAAAATCATAATTTTTAATGAACGACAAAAAATGGTATCAAATCAGATTCTCTGCTTTTTACTAATTTTTTTAATTTATTTGATGATAAATTTACAAAAAATAATAGTGGCCTCTGTTCCTTTAATGATATTTTTAATGTCAGTGTGACGTACGTTTTAATAAGTTAACAAATTAATTTAATAAAGATAGTTTTATTTTAATTTGTAAATATGGTGAAACTCTGAAACTGAAAGAATTAAAATTCTCATGATGGTTGGTTATGGAGATCGAACACGTTCACACCAAGATGTTTCTCATTTATTTAACAACGTTCACCCTGGAAGAAATCCTATTGTACAATCCACGGTGTCTAAATTGGTTAAAAAATTTAGAGAAACTGGAAATGTAAAAGATATGCCAAAATCTGGACGTCCGAAATCAGCCACAAATCATGATCAAGCTCTTGTTGTATTACTAAATGTTATGGATAATCCAATTATGACAACCACGCAACTTTTTTTGGATAATATTAGTCAATCGTCGATTGTTCGAATATTGAAAAAGAACAAACATAAACCCTACAAGATACACCTTCTCCATGAGCTAAACGAAGATGACCCAGACAGAAGAATGCAGTTTTGTGCAACCATGATGGAAATGATTGATAATAATCCAAATTGTCTAAACAACATTTTATTGACACATCTGTCGATACTGGTCTAGTGGGAATTCTCATTGGATGATGGAACATCATACACAGCACCGTCAAAAACTTAATGTATGGGTTAGTATTAATAGGCAGCACATAATAGGCCCATATTTTGTTAATGGGAATTTAACTGCGGCTAGATATCTACTCCTATTGCGTAATCACATTGTACCCAATTATTTCCGGATGCAGATCGACAAGGAATGCCAAACCGAGATAATATTTGGTTTCAGCAAGACGCACCACCTCATTATGGGGTTGATATTCGTCTAATTCTGGATAACATTTTTCCACGTCATTGGATAGGACATCGGGGTCCTATTGAATGGCCTGCTAGGTCCCCCGATTTAAACCCCTTAGATTTTTTCCTCTGAGGTTATTTAAAAACTACAATTTACAAAGAAAAACCTCAAAATTTGGAAGACCTGGAAGCCAGAATAAAGCACGGAATCGCAGAAATACCACCTAACTGGCTGCAAAATTCGTTACGCAATTTTTATGACAGATTAGGTTACTGTCAAGCTGTAGGGGGTCTTCAGTTTGAACATTTTATTTAAGTTAAAGATTATTTGATTGAATAAAATATTATGGCCATTTTCTCTAAAATTTGGTTATAAAAGAATATTAAAAAAATACCAGGTCATTTCAAGAAAAAAATGAGGAACAAGAATCATCAAGAAAATTGCTAGGTTGCTATTTAAAAAAGTAAAAAAAAGTTACGTTTTCATAAAAAAAAACAAGTTTTATCGATAACATTTTGTCATAAAGTTCATATTTACGGAGATAAACTGCCTATTCCATACTTTTGACATTCAACGTTTTGACTAATCCTGTATAAAAACGAAATTTAATTTGCAGGTTTGGCACTCTCTAGCTTCTAGGCCGCGGAACTTGGTAAGTTGTGTTAAATCGCTTTATTTTGAATCGATAAATCTGTAGTTCAGGTGAGTACAGGTAGAATGTCTTGGCCAGCGCTCAATCCGTCAGAGACTAAGAAGCTACTAATTTCAAAAAAGTAAGTCGTCTAGCAGGGAGAATCTGAAAGAATTATTTGACGATGTCTTTCCTTGATTATGAGACGTTTTTATTTACAGGGATTGTTTGTGCGTTTCCAGAGTTTTTTGAAAAGTGAATTAATTTGTAGCGATTTCGGACCAAAGAAGGGTTTGTTCGTATGTCTTTCTTCTGATTATGATAAACTTGGTGATTTTCCACCCAAAAGAGATTTTGAAGAAGTAGTTACTTCTCACACTGTTTGTAGAAAAATAGGTCTTTTTTACTATGAAAAAACAAAAAAGATAGGTTTTACACAGTAAATACAATATATTTTTTTAATAATTGTAGAAAAATGCATTTTTTTAATAGTTATTAATTTCAATTTTTAACTGTACGTCTGGAATTTTTGCAGAACATCTGACTGAACCACTGTATTTTTGATCTTATCAGGAATAGATGAGGTAATAATATTTTCATGTGAATGAGCGAATGCTTTGCATTGTTGTATTATTCACCAAAGTCACAAAATTGTTTATCAAGTTATACAAAATTTGTATAACATAAATAAACTTATTTTGTACTGAAGAAGGTATGATTATTTTATTTAAACACTGACTAATTAGTAATTGCCAAATGCTAAAGTTTGATAAACTTTTAGGTTAAATAATCCAGCTATGCCATTTAAAATGGAAAAAGACGTACCTTTTAATTGCGAAAGAACCAGTTTGGAAATATATCACTGCAAATACTGTGACTTCAAGACAAATTTTGGAATTTTCTTTTGTGGTCATTATCAAAAATTCCACGCAAAAAACAAGAAAAATCACTTGCTTTTATTTGTCAATGAAGATTGTTACACTTGTAAAAATTGCAATTTTTCAACATTTTCATCATTAATGTTGTTAAAACATAATTTGAGATGTAAAAAAGCCGAAGTAGAAGAAAATGTACCACTACATATAAAAATTTCAAAATCAAATGACGGATCTTTGTTATATTATTGCGATCGTTGTGAATACAAATCAAAAGTAAGGTGCAATGTTAAAACACATTTTTTAACAAAACACGTATCAAGAAAAAATGTTCCAAAATATGCATGTAACATATGCGAGTACAAGTCATTACAGAAAGGCCATTTAAAATTACACGTTATTCGATGCCACACAGATCCAGAGAAGATACAATGGTATCAGTGTGAGCACTGTATTTACAGAACTATAACGAAATCAAATCTAACACAACATGTAAAGATACATTACAAATCAGATGAAAACGTATTAAAATTTAAATGTAATTTATGCAAGTTTCAAACTTTATTAAAAGGAAATTTAAAAAAACATATTATTCGAAAACATACAGCTCCAGAGAAGATAAAATGGTATCAATGTGAGCACTGTACTTACAGAAGCAACATGAAATCGAGTTTAACACGACATGTAAATGGAAAACATACAGCCCCAGAGAAGATAAAATGGTACCAATGTGAGCACTGTACTTACAGAAGCAACATTAAATCGAGTTTAACACAACATGTAAATGGAAAACATACAGCCCCAGAGAAGATAAAATGGTACCAATGTGAGCACTGTACCTATAGAAGTAAAACGAAATCAAATCTAAAACATCATGTAAAGATACATTACAAATCAGAAGGAAACGTATTTAAATGTAATTCATGTAAGTTTCAAGCTCTTCAAGAAGGATATTTAAAAAAACATATTATTCGAAAACATACAGCGCCAGAAAAGGTAAAATGGTACCAATGTGAGCACTGTACCTACAGAAGTGTAAAGAAATCAAATCTAACACAACATGTAAAGAAACATTACAAGGGGAAAGAAGAGTTGTTTTACTGCGATCATTGTGAATTCAAAACAAAATGGAAGGGTTATTTACAAAGACATATTTTTGTAAAGCACAGAACAGAATATAAATCAAAATGTGGGTTACTTGGGTGTGGTTACTGTGAATATAAATCTGAGAGTATGTCTAATCTCAAAAAACACATTATTGTAAAACACAGCACCAGAAAAATTGCTCAAATATGAATGTAACACAAAGTTATTTTTTATGTTTTTATATGTAGAAATAAATCAGTATTAAGTTAGAACTCAGGCGTTTTCTTTCGCTCCTTCAAAATTAGGGATTTGAATTAAAGATAGAACACATGTAGTTACAAAACTATAAAAAAAAAGAATTTTAAAAAATTTAAAATACATAGAAAATGGAACAGTTTCAATGTAACTGTGTCTACAGAAACACAACAAAAAAAATTTTAACGCTTGAAGAAGTACAAATAAAATACGAAACATCGCCAAAAATTTAAATCGTTTGTATTCAGTAGTTTTATAAAAAAAAACGAGAAAACAAATTTACATTAATAATTCTGAAAGACAAGAAAATCTAATAAAATAAAATTTAATAAGATAGAATTCTGTTTCTTTTTTGACGTTATATAATAGAGCCTTTAGTAAGCATCAATAAAAAAAGAAATTTTTTCTATTAAATTGTAAATCCTTATTTTAATGGTAATATTAACAACTTTGAAAACAATTTATTTATTGGTCAATCTTGATAATTTCACTAGAATAAAAGGTTCAAAAACAATTTGTTCAGTGATGTTAAATCTGATTGTTGGTAATGAAAACACCGTTTGCCAACATCAAATTGTAACTCCATGGATTCGAATTTTTGCATTGTTAACAAATTTTAAATTTCTGTTTTTTAAAAAGTTTGATAAATTAAAAAAATAACAACAACCTTGTACCTTGCTTTTGAAGTACATCAAAATAATGAACACCTTATGGAATTTTTTCTCAAATGTAAAAAAATATTTTGGTTTTGGTTATATATGCTAATTTTAATAAAACTTTGGCTGTTATACATGAGTTCATTTGGGAGGTTTCCTCAATAAGCTCTGTAGGAAGCAAACTGCCGTCAACAAAAAAGTTTTGTGTTGTGTACACCTAATCTTGGCTAGTGTGAAACAAAAAAATTTATCAAAATTTAGTTAATTTAGAATAGCAACATAGAATTTTACACTAGACTATACAAACCTTATATTGATGAAAATTTTGACAAAAGATCGTTTGATTGGTCCAATAATAAATAGAGGGTGCCATTTGAAAAAAATGAGTTTTTGTCATTTTTAATTTCTCATGTTTAAAAAATCACAGTAGGCATATGCCACTGAGCAGGTTGTTGAGTAAACACTTAAAAGATGCGTCAAATATTCAGGAATCAAACGGCGGCACTTGCTTTAACATGTGTGCAGGCATTTAGAAGATACGAATTTTTAGACTGACCCCTTCATTTCAAAAATTCTGGTAAAAAAAAGGCTACAAATCAAAATTGATAACAGATAAATGAAAACATCCTTTATAAAAGTTATTTGTAATGTAGCATAGATTCTAAAAATAAAATCAAACTAAGTAGATTCTATTACAAAATCATAACTTTAGTGTTTTTTTAATATTGGGACATCCTGTACATAAACCGCAATATTCTTAAAATGTGCAGCAGAAACACAACTATAATCTAAAAAAAAGTTTGTATCTCTTAACGTAAACAAGTTGTAGAGCTTTTTTGAACCATTGGGACAGCCTGTATGTTGCAAATAACAGTTTTCGAAACCTGAAGTATTATTTCAAAATTAATAAAAACTTTTTTGAAATGGAACATCAAATATTCTGCAAAGCCGATTCAGCAGTTTTTGTTCTAAAATATCTGGTTTCAAGTTGTTGTTTAGGTACACCTCAGTACCGCTTGTTTTGATTTCGCATTTAATAAATTGCGCCTTTTTCTCAAATTCATGATTAATATAGAAAAATTTGAATTCACTGTCATTTCAAAAATAGCATTGCCAATTGTACAACAATTTAACAGGTATTATAGTAATATATAATTTATAGATAGGTACAGCATGATTCAAAAGAGTTGGAACCACCATTTCTGTAGTAATAGGAAACGCTGACAGAAGCGCAAATTTGCTGTTAAAATTTTTCCGCAGTTTGTGATTTTGAAAGTATTAATATTTAAATATAGGGTGATTCAAAAATGTAGCTAAATTTTAACCTGATATACAGCATCACAAATAACGAAAATTTGCAAGAAAAATAAGACTATCTTAAGTGATAACAAAATAATGCGTTTTGTAAGTTGGGTATAAAAACGTTTCTTTTTTTTTTAGAAAAAACGTATCTCAGAAACTACGCAACTGATTTTTACAAAATTTGATATTTAGTTTTTTGCGTTACCAACTCTAATTTTTATTACAAAAATTAAAATGCCAGTAGATTATATAAAAACGAAATTTAATCTGCAAGTTTGGCTCTCTCTAGCTTCTAGACCACGGAACTTGGTATAGGGGTAAGTTGTGTTAAATTACTTTATTTTGAATTGATAAATCTGTAGTTCAGGTGAGTACAGATAGAAAGTCTTTTAGCCAGCGCTCAACCTGTCAGAGACTAAGAAGCTACTAATTTCAAAAAAGTACCTAAGTCGTCTAGCAGGGTGAATCTCAAAGAATTATCCGACGATGTCTTTCCTTGATTGTGAGACGTTTTTATTTGCAGGAATTGCTTGTGCGTTTTTAGAGTTTTTTGAAAAGGGAATTAATTTGTAGCGATTTCGAACCAAAAAAAAAGGTTTGTCCTAATCTCTTTTTTCTAATTATGATAAACTTGGTAATTTTCCACCCAAAAGAAAATGTGAAGAAAGAGGAAGTAGTTGCTTCTCACACTGCTTGTAACAAAAAGGTCCTTTTTACTATGAAAAAAAAAGATAGGTTTTACACACTGAAATCAGTAAATACAATTTTTTTTTAATAGTTGTAGAAAATAGTTATTTATTGTATAAGTGTTTTAGACAGCGTTTTATCCACGCAAGAATGTTTAAGCGCGAGACGCAATCGTCAGTCGAGTGTTTAATATTCTTCAGTAGATAAAACGCGACTAAAACACGAATCCAATATAACGTTTTATTTCATCTCATGTTATCAAAAAATGATTTGACATTACTCTCTGACAGCGGATGTCATCTCAAAAATCATTGAAATTAACTAAAAAACATGGGAGGCGTTGAATCATTGCTATTTATTTTCGATTGTTTATCGACCCCATTTGTCCAAAATGCTGTGCAAGTTGGTGAAAATGGAAGAAAGTGATAGGTACTGTTCCTGAAACAATTCTTGAGGAAGCTGAAGAAGCGACTAGCCAGTTATTGCCTGCGAAGTTCAGGGAACATTATAAAAAGTATTTTTAGAATTAATGAATGGAAAGAAGAGCGAGAGGTAGTGACAATAAATGAGGAAGTTCTGCTGTCGCATTTCTTAAATTTGAAGAAGAGGTATGCAATTTTATCCATATGGTCGAAGTACTCTATGCTGAAGGCCGCTATAAAGGTCTATAAAAACAGAGACATTGGAAAATATAGTAAACTCATGGCCTATCTGAAGAATCAGTCAAGAAGATACCTACAGGCCGAAGAAAGCTGCAGTATTGGAAAAAGCACACGTGGAAGAGTTTTTGACAAGGGCTTGCGATAAAAAATATTTGATGATCAAGGTAATCTCTGTCATTACATAGACAATGTAGATAATAAATTTTGGAATATTTTAGGTTGCATTATTAATGGGGTATATGGGGTATATGGGGTATATGGCTGTGTATGCTGTGAGCTGACAAATTTGAAAATCAGTGATGTAGAAGACAGATGCGCACACTTGATTGTTTCGATACCATCAGATACCAAAACGGGCGTTTCACGAAAATTCACAATTATAGAAGAAGGATTTTCTATCAACACTGTGGAGAAGTGTAGGAAATACATGTCCTTACGTCCGAAGAAGTTATCCATTGAGAGATTCTTTTTACGATACGCTAATCAAAAATATAAATCGCAACCTGTTGGAATTAACACTTTATCGAAAGTTTTTTCTAAAGTTGCTTCGTTTTTGAATCTGGCGAACGCAGAAGTTTATACCGGCCATTGTATGAGGCGCACTTTAACAACTTTAGTTGCCAATAGAGGTGTTAATCTTACAACAATTAAACGACATGGTGGGTGGAGGATGGCAGAAACATATCGAAAATTCTGTATCTAATAAGCTTGATATCGCAAGGAAAATCTAAGGTTCTCCTGTTACCTACTAGTCGTTCCTTACTAGAGAAGACGTCCATTGTTCCTACAACTATTGTTCGTTCTGGAACCGATAACAACTACATGCTTTTTATTAATGGAAACGAAGTAAAATATGATAAAACAAAAAACGAAATGTCTATTAATGTAAATGTTAATAACAATATTAATAATAAATAGAATGCGATTGATTTAAGATTGTATTTTTTCATTATTCCACTAGTGGAATAAAGTGATTTCCTTATTCCACTAGTGGATAGAGTGTTACTTTATACGGTTCGTAAATGTGAACAAAACTTCAATTATAAGATAATTGTGGATAAATGCATTTTTTTAAATAGTTATTAATTTCTAATTTTAACTGTACATATCTAGGATTTTTGCAGAACATCTTGCTGGACTACTGTAATTTTGATCCTATCAGGAATAGACGAGGCAATATTTTCATGAGAATGCCAAGTATTGTTGGCCGTTTACATTCTTCACCTAAGTCCCAAAATTGTTAAATTATTCAACATTTATATAATGTAATTCAACTCATTTGGTATTGAAGAAGGTATGATTATTTGATTTAAACACTGACTAATTAGTAATTGCCAAATGCTAAAGTTTGATAAACTTTAAGGTTAAATAATCTAGCTATGCCATTTAAAATGGAAAAAGACTTACCTTTTAATTGTGAAAGAACCAGTTTAGAGATATATCACTGCAAATACTGTGACTTTAAGACAAATTTTGGAATTTTCTTTTGTGGTCATTATCAAAAATTCCACGCAAAAAACAAGAAAAATCACTTGCTTTTATTTGTCAATGATGATTGTTACACCTGTAAAAATTGCAATTTTTCAACATTTTCATTATTAATTTTGCTAAAACATAATTTGAGTTGTAGAGAAGCCGAAGTAGAAGAAAATTTACATATAAAAATTTCGAAATTAAATAACGGGTCTTTGTTATTTTATTGCGATCGTTGTGAATATAAATCAAAGTTAAGGAGCAATGTTAAAAGACATTTTTTAACAAAACACACAATAAGAAATGTGTCAAAATATGCATGTAACATATGCGAGTACAGGGCATTACAAAAAGATCATTTAAAATTACACGTTATTCGAAAACATACAGCCCCAGAGAAGATAAAATGGTATCAATGTGAGCACTGTACCTACAAATGCAAAATAAAATCAGGTTTAACAAAACATTTAAAAGTACATCAAATGTTGAAAGAAAATGTGTTAAAATATGAATGTAACTTATGCAAATACAAAACTTTACGAAAAGAACATTTACAATTACATATAATTCGAAAACATACAGCTCCAGAGAAGATACAGTGGCACTACTGTAAGTATTGTACCTACAAAAACAAGATAAAATCAAGTTTAACACGTCATTTAAAGCTACATTACAAGTTGGATGAAAGCGTATTAAAATTTAAATGTAATTCATGCACGTTTCAAGCTTCTCAAAAAGTACATCTAAAATTACATATTATTCGAAAACATACAGCCCCAGAGAAGATAAAATGGTACCAATGTGAGCACTGCACATACAGAAGTATAGCGAAATCAAATCTAACACAACATGTAATGATACATTACAAATCAGAAGAAAACGTATTTAAATGTAATTTATGTAAGTTTCAAAGTTTACTAAAAGGAAATTTAAAAAAACATATTATTCGAAAACATTCAGCTCCAGAGAAGGTAAAATGGTATCAATGTGAGCACTGTACTTACAGAAGCAACACGAAATGGAGTTTAACACAACATGTAAATGGAAAACATACAGCCCTAGAGACGATAAAATGGTATCAATGTGAGCACTGTACTTACAGAAGCATCACGAAATCGAATTTAACACGACATGTAAATGATATTCATACAGCCCTAGAGAAGATAAAATGGTACCAATGTGAACATTGTACATACAAAAGTAAGAGAAAATCAAGTTTAACACAACATGTAAAATTACATTACAAGTCGGATGAAACGTATTAAAATGTAAATGTAATTCATGCAAGTTCCAAACTTTACAAAAAGGACATCTAAAATCACGTATTATTCGAAAACACACAGCCATAAAGAAGATAAAGTGGCACCACTGTAAGTACTGTACCTACAAAAACAAGATAAAATCACTTTTAACACGACATGTAAAAAACACCACATGTCGAATGAACAGTTATTTTATTGCCATCCCTGTGAATATAAATCAAAATGGAAGGGTTATTTTAAAAATCACATTTTTGCAAAGCAAAGAACAACACAAAATAAACCAAAATGTGAATTATTTGAGTGCGGTACTGAAAATATTAAGTCATAATTAGAGCTCGCACGAAATATGGGAACAAAAACTCTGTGCAGTCGTTTAGCTAAGTACCCGCACCTGTCACACGATAAAATATTAAAACTTGAACTGGTCGATAGTAGTACCGAACTAATACCGCTATCGACCAATTCAAGTTTCAATGTTTTATCGTGTGGCAAGGTGCGAGTAGTTAGCTAGACGACTGCACAGCGTTTTTGTTTCCATATTTCGTCCGAACTCTGGTCATAATGTAACACATTTTTGTAAAACATATTTAGAAAAATTGTACAAATATGAATGTAACACATGTAGGTAAATAGAGATTATGTAGAAAACTGACTGCTGTCTTTTGATTTAAATCAATACCTGACAATTTTGCAATACTGACAACAAATACTTACTTTGCTCGCTAAATTAAAATTTAAACAAAAGTAGCTAAATGTCTTAATTGACCTCTGGTGAAAAGGAGCTCTACGTTGTGTTTGAGAAAATGACGGCAAAGTTCTTTCAAAAACTACAATGTGGAAGAAAACATTTATTTGTTTGTTTCTTACAGTTAATTATTTAACAAATGTAAAATAAACAAATTAAAAATTTCAATTTTTAACTGTACATACATGTCTGAGATTTTTGCAGAACCTCTAGCTGGACCATTGTAATTTTGATCCTATCCGGAATAAACGAAACAATGCGTGAAACTCAAAAATTTAGGAAATGCTTTTACTTGATTAAAACAGGACAAACTTATGCATTTAGCATTTGTTGAAAGGAGATAACTAGTTAGTTAAAGCTATTGCCACTCTTTATTCATATGACTGTATGACTCAATATGTATTTTTATGTGAATGCCAGCCAAGTATTGTTGACTGTTACATTCTTCACCTAAGTCCCAAAATTGTTAAATTATTCAACATTTATATAACGTAATTCATCTCATTTGGAGAATCTCATTGAAGAAGGTATGATTATTTTATTTAAATACTGACTAATTAGTAATTGCCGAAAACTAAAGTTTGATAAACTTTTTTTAGGTCAAATAATCTAATTATGTCATTTAAAATGGAAAAAGACGTACCTTTTAATTGCGAAAGAACTAGTTTGGAAATATATCATTGCAAATACTGTGACTTTAAGACTAATTTTGGAATTTCCTTTTGTGGTCATTACCAAATATACCACGCAAAAATCATGAAAAATCAATTGATTTTATTTGCCAATGAAGATTGTTACACTTGTAAAAATTGCAATTTTTCAACATTTTCAGCATTAATGTTGTTAAAACATAATTTGAGATATAAAAGAGCCGAAGTAGAAGAAAATGTACCACTACATATAAAAATTTCAAAATCAAATGACGGATTTTTGTTATATTATTGCGATCGTTGTGAATACAAATCAAAAGTAAGGAGCAATGTTAAAAGACATTTTTTAATAAAGCACACAACAAGAAATGTGCCAAAATATGCATGTAACACATGCAATTATAAAACTATAAGAAACGATTATTTAAAATTCCACATTATTCGACGCCATACAGATCCAGAGAAGATACGGTGGTACCAATGTGAGCACTGTACCTACAGAACTATAACGAAATCAAATCTAACACAACATGTAAAGATACATTACAAATCAGATGAAAGCGTATTAAAATTTAAATGTAATTTATGCAAGTTTCAAAATTCAAAAAAGGAACATCTAAGATTACATATTATTCGAAAACATACAGCCCCAGAGAATATAAAATGGTTCCAGTGTGAGCACTGTACCTATAAAAGTATAACGAAATCAAATTTAAAACAACATGTAAAGATACATTATAAATCAGATGAAAACGTATTAAAATTTAAATGTAATTCATGCAAGTTTCAAAGTTTACTAAAAGGAAATTTAAAAAAACATATTATTCGTTACCATACAGCTCCAGAGAAGATAAAATGGTATCAATGTGAGCACTGTACTTACAGGTGCACCACAAATGCACGTTTAAGAGATCATGTAAATGGAAAACATACAGCTCTAGAGAACATAAAATGGTACCAATGTGAGCACTGCACATACAGAAGTAAACGAAAATCTGGCTTAACACAACATGTAAAACAACAGCATATGTCGAATGAAGAGTTATTTTATTGCGATCATTGTGAATTCAAAACAAAATGGAAGTGTTATTTACAAACACATATTTATGTAAAGCACAGAAGAACACAAAATAAACCAAAATGTGCGTGATTTGAGTGCGGTACTGTGAATATAAGTCATAATATAAAACATTTTTGTAATACACAGCACTAGAAAAATTGCACAAATATGAATGTAATACAAAGTTATCTTTTATGTTTTTATATGTGGAAATAAATCAGTATTAAGTTAGAATTCAGGCGTTTTCTTTCGTTTCTTCAAAATTAGGGATTTGAATCAAAGGTAGAACACACATGTAGTTACAAAACTATAAAAAAAGGAATTTCAAAATTTTTAGAATACATAGAAGATAGAATAGTTTCAATGTAACTGTGCCTACAGAAACAAAACAAAAAAATTTTTAACGCTTGAAAAAGTACAAATAAAGTAAAATAGTTTTATAAAAAAAACGAGAAAACAAATTTACATTAATAATTCTGAAAGACAAGAAAATCTAATAAAATAAAATTTAATAAGATATAATTCTGTTTTTTATTCGATCGAGGTTATACAGGGTGCGGCAACTTATACGCACACTCTCAAAAAAGCGACTTCTGATTAAATAAAATCATTGAAATTTATCACACCTAACTAGACATTATTAAGGTACATTTAAGAATTTTTTGGTGATTTTTCACTTACAGACAAAGTCAAAAATCTAAAAAAAGTAATTTTTGAACAAAAAATTAAATTCTGATTTTTGTACTAATAGACGCAGATTTACTTCTAATAATTGTTTACGAAATCAACGCCCAAAAATATCGATCAGATTTTAAATTAATTGCAATTTCAGATTTTTACTTTAAAAATTATTTTTATTTATAACCTGCTACTGTGCCGTCGTAAATTTTAAGTGACAATAAGGATTGTAATTGGGGTAAGATTGTAAAAGGGATATTTAAATGTAGGCATGTTAGTCTTTGACAATTTTATGGCAAAATTGTAAATAAGACTTTTCAAAGCGGTTAACTACTACTAAATGATCCCTTTGTTGGTAAATTATGCCATCCAGTCATAAATCACGCGTTTGGTTTGCATTTACTTAAAAATAGCGATTATTTAAATAACAAAATTAAAATTTGTAATTTTAATACCAGAGTTTGATACGCTAACAGGTAGAGATTTACCTAGAACAAAAATTTTATCGGTAATTTAACAGTTATTGCCAGAAAACTCAAAATACTGCGACGGTTTTGTCGGTTTTATTTATTACCGAATTTTTTTAAAAAATCAATAACTAGTTAGGTGTATAAAATATCGTCAATTTTTTTTGTGTAGAAGTCGCTATTTTGGGAGTGCGCGTATAAGTTGCTGCACCCTGTATAATAGTAGAGGCTTTAGTAAGCATAAATAAAAAAAGAAATTTTTTCTATTACATTGCAAATCCATATTTTAATGGTAATATTAACAACTTTGAAAACAATTTATTTATTGGTCAATGTTGAAAATTTCACTAGAAGACAACGTTCAAAAACAAATTGTTCTGTGATGTTAAATCTGATTGTTGGTAATGAAAACACTGTTTGCCAACATCGAATTGTAACTCCACGGAAACGAATTTTTGCATTGTTAACAAATTTTAAATTTCTGTCTTTTAAAAAGTTTGATAAATTAAAAAATAACAAGAACTTTGTACCTTGCTTTTGATGTACATCAAAATAATAGACACCTTAATGAATTTTTACTCAAATGTAAAAAAATATTTTGGTTTTGGTAAAATATGCTAATTTTAATAAAACTTAGGCTGTTATACATGAGTTCATTTGGGGCAGTTTCTTCAAAAAGCTCTGTACGAAGCAAACTGCCGTCAACAAAAAAGTTTTGTGTTGTGTATAATATTGGCTAGTGTAAAACAGAAAAGTTTTTCGAAATTTAGTTAATGTAGAATGTAGGATAGCAACTTAGAATTTTACACTAGACTATACAAACCTCATATTGATGGAAAGCTTGTCAAAAGATTATTTGATTGACACAATAATAAATAGAAAGTGCCATTTAAAAAAAAATGAGTTTTTGACATTTTTAATTTCTCATGTTTAAAAAATCGCAGTGGGCATATGCCACTGAGCAGGTTGTTGAGTAAACACTTATAAGATGCGGCAAATATTTAGGAATCAAACGGCGTTACTTGCTTTAACTTGTGTGCAAGCATTTAGAAGATACAAATTTTTAGACAGACCCCTGCATTTTCAAAATTTTGGTAAAAAAAGGCTACAATAATAGATAAATGAAAACAACTTTTATAAAAGTTATTTGTAATTTAGCATAGAATCCAAAAATAAAATTAAACTGAAAAAATTCCATTTAAAAAAACATAACTTTAGTGTTTTTTTAATATTGGGACACCTCTATATAAACCGCAATATTTTTAAAATATGCAGCAAATACGCAACTATAATAATATAAGAAAAAAGTTTGTATCTCCTTACATAAACAAGGTATAGAGGTTTTTTACACCGTTGGGACAGCCTGTATGTTGCAAATAACAGTTTTGAAAACCTGAAGTATTACTTCAAAATTAATAAAAACTTTTTTGAAATAGCACATCAAATGTTCTGCAAAGCTGATTTAGCAGTTCTTATTCTGAAATATCTGGTTTTAAATTAATAAATTTTACACCTCAGTACCGCTTGTTTTAATTTCGCATTTAATATATTGCGCTTTTTATCGAATTCATGATTAATATCAAAAAATTGATTTACAAATTATCAATATGGCAGGTAAGCAGGACTTGAAACATTAAGCAACTAAATTTGCTGTCATTTCAAAAATGGTATTGCCAACTGAACAATAATTTGACAGGTATTATAGTAAAAAAATATACTTTACGTATACAGCATGATTCAAAAGAGTTGGGACCACCATTTCTGCAGTGATAGGAAAGCTGACAGAAGCGCAAATTTGTTGTTAAAATTTTTCTGCGGTTTGTGGTTTTGAATGTATTAGTATTTAAAAAACTAAATTGATATTTAGTTTTTTGCGTTACAACTCTAATTTTTATTACAAAAATAAATATGCCAATAGAGTATATAAAAACAAAATTTAATTTTCAAGTTTGGCACTCTCTAGCTTCTAGGCCGCGGAACTTGGTAAGTTGTGTTAAATCGCTTTATTTTGAATCGATAAATCTGTAGTTCAGATGAGTACAGGTAGAATGTCTTTTGGCCAGCGCTGAATCCGTCAGAGACTAAGAAGCTACTAATTTCAAAAAAGTAAGTCGTCTAGCAGGGAGAATCTCAACGAATTATTTGACGATGTCTTTCCTTGATTGTGAGACGTTTTTATTTACAGGGATTGCTTGTGCGATGCGATTCCAGAGTTTTTTGAAAAGTGAATTAAATTGTAGCGATTTCGGACCAAAGAAGGGTTTGTTCGTATGTCTTTCTTCTGATTATGATAAACTTGGTGATTTTCCACCCAAAAGAGATTTTGAAGAAATAATTACTTCTCACACTGTTTGTAGAAAAAAAAAGGTCTTTTTTACTATGAAAAAAAAAGATAGGTTTTACACACTGAAATCAGTAAATTCATTTTTTTTTAAATAATTGTAGAAAAATGCATTTTTTTAATATTTATTAATTTCAATTTTTAACTGTACATGTCTGGGATTTTTGCAGAACATCTGACTGAACCACTGTAATAATATTTTCATGTGAATGAGCGAATGCTTTGCATTGTTGTATTATTCACCAAAGTCACAAAAAAATTGTTTATCAAGTTATACAAAATTTATATAACATAAATAAACTTATTTTGTACTGAAGAAGGTATGATTATTTTATTTAAATACTGACTAATTAGTAATTGCGAAAACTAAAGATTGATAAACTTTTTTTAGGTCAAATAATTTAACTATGTCATTTAAAATGGAAAAAGACGTACCTTTTAATTGCGAAAGAACTAGTTTGAAAATATATCACTGCAAATACTGTGACTTCAAGACAAATTTTGGAATTTCCTTTTTTGGTCATTACCAAATATACCACGCAAAAATCATGAAAAATCAATTGATTTTATTTGCCAATGAAGATTGTTACACTTGTAAAAATTGCAATTTTTCAACATTTTCATCATTAATGTTGTTAAAGCATAATTTGAGTTGTAAAAAAGCCGAAGTAGAAGAAAATGTACCACTACATATAGAAATTTCAAAATCAAACGACGAGCTTTTCTTATTTTATTGCGACCGTTGTGAATACAAATCAAAACTAAAGGGCAATGTTAAAAGACATTTTTTTACAAAGCACACAACAAGAAATGTGCCTAAATATGCATGTAACATATGCGAGTACAAGTCATTACAGAAAGGCCATTTAAAATTACACGTTATTTGATGCCACACAGATCCAGAGAAGATACAATGGTACCAGTGTGAGCACTGTATTTACAGAACTATAACGAAATCAAATCTAACACAACATGTAAAGATACCATTACAAATCAGAAGAAAACGTATTAAAATTTAAATGTAATTCATGCAAGTTTCAAAGTTTAATAAAAGGAAATTTAAAAAAAACATATTATTCGAAAACATACAGCTATAGAGAAGATTTTACATACCTACTATGTAAAAAGTAGTTACAACACAAAGAAGAGTTAAAATTTAGTTGTTTCGATATTTTTATCAAAAATTTGAATTCTTAGATTAATTGAAAAAAAAATTCTAAAAAAAATCTATAGAACTAGAAAAAAAATCCCATTCTCGCATCAGTGGTGCGTACTTATTGCTGTGCGGGGAATCACTGACTTAGTTGCGCTATGACCGAAATTGAACATCCTCCACTTTAGTCTAGGGATATTTGCGTTACCAACATAAGTTCAAACGGTTGGCAAACATGAGAATATTTTGAATTTAAAACGGGATACTTTAATATTTAATAAAAGCAGATCAATTTTTAAAGATTTTTTTATAAAAAATTATAAAATAATAATAAAAAGCAGCTAGTTTACTAACTGAAAATTTTTAAAAATTATTTTTTTCGTGGGTTCATTTCGTGGTATCATTAACACCAAACACTAGCGTGTTTTGATAACAAAGTTGTCATTTTTAGGTAGGAACTAAAACTGATTTAATTTATATCTGTAAGCAGTTGTTGGTGCCTAGTTTACAAATTATTTATACTATTTTTATTATTATTTATATTCATTGTTCGTCGATACATATCAAACTGCAAATAAACAAAAGGTGTATTAAACAATTACTTTTTAAATTAATTAATAATAAATCAATATTTTATAAAAATTTAAAATTTAAAGTAAAATAAAAAAATTTGATTTTTAACTGAAGATCATCTAGATGGGCCTCTGTACTTTTGATTCTACCAGGAATAGTCTAAACCGAAATAATATTTTCTTGCAAATGCCTAGCAACATCCCAAAATTGTTTATCAAATTATCTAACATAATTAAATTTATTTGGTACTGAAGAAGGTATGACTATTTTATTTGATTACTGACTAATTAGTGATTACTAAATACTAAAAATTTAATATTCTATTTTAGGTTAAATAATTCATGAATGTCAATTAAAATCGATAAACACTCACTTTTTGATTGTGAGATTAGTTTAGGCTTATTAGAGATATATCGTTGCCAATATTTCTATGGCAAAATTGAGAAGAACTCATTTAGAACTGTTTCTGCAGAATGTTTTACATGCAAGAACTGCAATTTTTCAACATTTTCATTATTATTCTTCTTAAAACATAATTTGAGTTGTCACCAAGAAGAAATAGAAGAAAATTTAGCAGCACCAGATGATGAAGTTTATTTATTTTATTGCAATTATTGTAAATATAAATCAAAGACGAAGCGGAATATTAAAATCCACATTCTTGCAAAACATACAAGACGAGAAAATGTGCTAAAATATGAGTGTAACACATGCAAGTATAGAACGATATATAAAGGAGATTTAAAAAGGCACATTCTTCGACGTCATACAGACACAAACGAAACACAATTGTTTCAATGTGAGGACTGTACTTACAGAACCAAAATAAAAACAGATTTAACAAAACATGTAAAAGAACATCACAATTTAAATGAAGAGAAACAGAAATTTTTTTACTGCAATCACTGCGAATACAAATCAAAAGTGAAAAATAACATCAGAAAACACAATCTTGCAAAGCATACAGCACCAGAAAATGTGCAAAAATATGAGTGTTACACATGCAAGTACAAAACTATACATAAAGCTCATTTAAAAACTCATATTATTCGAAAACATACAGCTTCAGAAAAGGTAGAATTGTTTCGGTGTGAACACTGTACGTACGAAAGCAAAATAAGAAATGATTTGACAAAACATATGAAAATACATGAGAAATTAAAAGAAGAGAAACAGACGTTTTACTGCAATATCTGTGAATACAATTCAACAACAAAAATAGGAGTCACAAAACACATTATTGCACAACACACAACAGAAAATGTGCAAATATATGAATGTAACACGTGTAATTACAAAACTGTACAAAAAGCATATTTAAAATCACACATTATTCGAAAACATAGTGGACCGGAGAAATGGTATCAATGTGAGCACTGTACCTACAAAAGTAAAGCAAAATTAGGTTTTATACAACATGTAAAAATACATCACAAGTTGTACGAAAACGTATTGGAAAAATTAAAATATGAATGTAACTTCTGCAAGTATCAGACTTTGTATAACAAGCATTTAAAATTACACATTATTCGAAAACATACAGCTCCGGAGGCAATACAGTGGTACCAATGTGAGCACTGTACCTACAAATGCAAGATAAAATCAACTTTAACACAACATGTAAAAGTGCATCACATGTTGGAAGAGAATGTGTTAAAATATGAATGTAACTTATGCGAGTATAAGACGCTACAAAAAGGAAATTTAAAATTACACATTATACGAAAACATACATCTTCAGAGGATATACAGTGGTACCAATGCGAATATTGTACTTACAGAAATAAAGTAAAGTCAAGTTTAACACAACATGTAAAAGTACATCATACATTGGAAAAAAATGTGTTGAAATGTGAATGTGCACAACACAAATCAGATTATTCTGAATGCAAATTATATGTTAAGACGAACATTAAACATACAAAATAGTAGAATTTTTACAATTTGTTAGAATAGAAAATTACAAGCTGGACAAAACCTTACAGTGAACCACATCCTTTTAGAGTGTACTCTTCACGACGAGACTAGAAAAAAATACAGCTTTCCCACCACAATAATCGAACTTCTGACCAACAATCATCAGACTGAAGACCGTGTAATTCATTTTCTGAAGGAAATTAAATTGTTCAGTGCTATATAACAAACAGTGTCAGTGTATTAAAGCAAAATATTTAATGTATAAATTAGTTGTACGGTTACCAAATTGTATCGGTGCTAATAACCCCAGGGTGGATGCACCTAAATTTAAATAAAAAAAAAAAAAAAAAAATTACAAGCATAAATAATATTAAATATACAGACTGTTTAACGAGTAATAATGAGCCTGCGAAGCTGAAAATACAACCAGCAATACAATTCCACAGTTGACTTAGATGATATTAATTTCAAATTTTATTTGTCAAATCTGTTATCGATAAAAAAAAATGTATTCAAACGATGAAAAAACCGACATGATGATAACATATGGGAAAAATAGCCTCTGCCGTGATGAGTTTGTACAGACAACGTTTTCCGGGTAGAGAAGAACTCTTGATGACACCATATTCGAACGACTTGAAACTACCATAAGGAAAAATTGAACACTTTTGAAAAAGCCAAAAGCAAGAACATTTACTGGTTCTGTTCACATGTAAATCAAAGAATGATTTTACAAGCAAGTGGCATTAGTTTGGCTTCAGTTAACCGAAAGATTAAATGATTTTTTATTTAATGTATTTGTATAACTACGTTACTTTTGAAATTGTATTGCTGGTTGCATTTTCAGTTTCGCAGGCTTATTATCACTCGTGAAACACCTTGTAGAGCGCAAAAATGTAGATTTAGAGAAATAAATACCTATAATACGACTGTAATTGCTATTTATGCAATAAGTTGCAAAATCAGCGGTTTTTTTGTACTATAATATATTTTTCCTGGTAGGCAAAACCTTAATTACACCAAAAATAATAATTTTGCAGAATCTCAGGAGGAATTATGATGATTATACTCATTGCACTACTATTTATATTTGTTGCCAATCCTAAAATTTGTTTTTTACTTATTTAAATAATAAAAAATAGTGGTATTTTGGTAGTTTTCTTTGTATAATAGTATTTTACAGGCAATATTTAAATCAATTGTAAAAGAAACAAATATCCATTATAATTCCATTTAATTAAGTATTAGCGTCACTATCAAAATAATCTGTAGTTTCCATTCACTGTTTTTGTGAGTAACCAACTGGGATTTTATAACCCTTCTGTTGTCACCCGGAAAATCTTGGGATTTTATAATTTTAAACAATTACTAGGGCGTTAGTATCAGTGGCCCGTTCTTGTCAACTTGATATTTTAAACTTCATTGTGTGTGTCAACTCATTGTCACGTTAAACTTTTTTTTTTGAAAAAAATCTAGAGAAAAGTTATTAAAAAAGATTGAAAGATCGAAATTTTGAACTGTTTCAAAAATTTTTTTTAGAAGTACGTGGGAAAAATTGATCAAAAACTACTATTGCAAGCAATGATTCTGATTCAGAATTAAATGATGAGATAATTTCTGACTTTGATTGTGAACTGGATCATGAAATGGTAATGACGGTGGAAAATGAAAATGATGATGAGTGAATGAAGAAACTCTGTTGAACATGCATGTGCAGTTGCATGCACGGCAGAGATGTAGATGGATCTCACTCTTTATGATGTGGATTAAGCAACGTCGATTATGGTTAGATCTTGGATAATTGACCGTTCAAGAGTGTGAGAGTGTTGTGTTGCAAATATCACTTCGTTGCTCTACCTGAACGAAAAAAGAAAAATATTGCAACCATTCTTCACTTTGTGTATTAGTGTGTCCGGCACTCAAAGGACTACAAAAATTAGGTACATTAGTAAAATTGACTTACAAGATTCCATGCAGATTCTCAATTTAATTTTGAAAAGTTTTAAAAAGAAAATTTTGGTATTTTGACCAGGCAAGTGGTCCAGAGATCCCTGTGTTTTTACCAATTACTAGTCATCCAAAAAAAAAAACTACAAAAAAACATATTTGAGTGTAAATGCAAACTAAAGTGTGGGAAATATTCCAGGAGTTTATCAATTAGTTTATAATGACAATAATGGAACGCAGTGTTAGTGGCAATAATTTTGAAAACCATTCTGAACAGCAGTAGGGGCCCTACTGCAGAGATATTACAGATTTAGCGACTGAAAATTACAATTACAAAACACGATCCCCAAAAAATAAAACAGACCTTAAAAACTTGTATTACAAAAACAAATTTGGAGAGTGAAGGTTACTCTTATCTTAGTTTTTAACGTTTTTATAGTTTTTTAGCATAGATCTAATAATAAGACTGGATCGAGCCTCGCCTATACGTTGCCGAAGCGAGCCGCGGTGACAACATAGTCAGTACATAGTATAAGAGAGAGATAGTATAATACGTAGATTAAATGTGTGTGAGAGAGCAAACTAATTGCTGGTAGGCAAGAATGTTGAATTTTGGAAAATACAGAAAGAATAACGCAAGAAAATAATTTTTTATTTTAATTCAGTAAAAATATGAGCGCCAGGCCTTTATTGTGCATGCATACAACACTCATACTTTACAAATTAATATTTAGTTTATCTAAAATCATATTATCTAAAATTGTTTAAAACGCTTCTTATAAACAAAATTGTTTAGAAATATACAAATTTAAGCGATTTTAACACTTGTTTAAATGCAAATACCACCTTTAACACAGTAAATACACCACATTTAATGTTTTGCCTATCAATATGTTGTCACCGTATTTCTTTGCTTACTCTCACTCCAGTCTTATTATTACCTCAATGTTTTTTAGCTTGTAGTAAAATCCAAATCTGCCAACAACTGTCAAAACATAATATAACCTCAATAAAAAAACCGAATTTACACTATACTATGAATAATTTTTGGTGAAATTTAAAGTACGTAAGATGACACACACAGCCAAACATGATATAGTAGATTTTTAAAACCACTCACTACAAGGCTGAATGCCTAATAAACTTGGTGTCGGACTCAGATGAATTATTAATTTACTTCAATATTGATTTGTTTGATTGCATTTTTTTTTTAAATCAATTCAATTTTCTCATTTTGTTTTTGTCCTGAAATGTAAAGTTAACTTTGACGTATTACAAACGTTAACTAAAAGTGTCACTTTACGCACTAGTTCGTCAAAAACTGCAGTAAACTATAAGCTTTAGATGATATTTAAAAAATAAATTAATTGTATGACAAACAACTTTACATAATAAAGAAAATAAATTTATTATTCTAGCTTTTATTTATAAAATTATGGCGACATTTATATGAATTTAAGTAAGTTTATAATTATCTATTTTATCAACATACCGACCAAGAACGTGGATGTCAGAAAATAGAGTTATACATGAAATCTTTTTAAGTTCATTAACTATAATAGTTGTAATTATAAGAAACACTGTTGCATAAAGAAAAGCAATTTACAATGGCTAGGACTAGGTTTGTGAAAACTTTGAAAGTTTTTATTTATTTTGTAGAACTGTTGTAAATTCTGGTAATGACCAATTTATAAATCTAACACATTCCAGAAAAACTTAAAACTGTTTAATTCTCTTGCTTCTAAATTTACCCAGCATAAAATAATGATGTTTTATCACTAAGCTTCGGTGCTGGAGAGTCTTGATTAAACGACCAGGTATTTAACCGGTGTAATCCAGCGGGTTGCATGTTATATATTCAACTGGTCTACACCAGTTACCAGTAGACCAGTTAAAGAACAACATGCAATCCGCTGAATTACACCGGTTAATTACATGGTCGTTTAATCAAGACTCTCCAGCACCGAAGCTTACTTATCACTTCTCCTCGATGAAAAAGTGATGATGTAAATAATTGGTAACTTGAGCTGAAAAACGACATTTTGTATACAAAAAGGAGACACTTATTCTCACTAGTTTGAACCGGGCATTACGAATTTGGCAATTTTATTTTTTCAAATTTATCCCAATCCCCTCAAAATGGGGTTGAAACTTGAACAATCACATTTTTCAACTTTGATAATTTTTTTCTTCTTTTAAAATTTAAATGGAAAAACGGAGACCGCCAAAAAATTCCGGACATGTCTTAAATTTAATATTCTACAAAAATTTTGCGCATGCGCTGTATAGTTTAGGCCCCACAAAGTGTCCAATAAACGTCTATAGATTTCGGTAACTTGATATTGTATAAATATTCTGTTAGAACCAAAAATTTTTGAAAAATCTATATTTTGTATTTCCCAAATTTCAGATTTATAGGACCATAAATAAAAAAGTATTTGCCCCCCCCCTCCCATCTCTAATAGGGACTTTAATATGAATGAGGGGCTAAAAAATTTCTCCGATTTTTAATTTTTTTTTTGTATTTTATAGACATGAACGTGGAATGAAGAAGAAAAATGTCAGTTGCTTTCTACAACCCCCAGCCGACCCCAAAGTTACCAAAAATTTTGAAAATCTTTAAATTAAGCTAGAATGACGCGTTTTTTTATAGGGGTACTTTATAAGGTCCCATACCTATTACTTAAAAAAAAACCATCTTAAAAAGTGTATAAAAAAATCAAAAACAAAAAAAATTTAAAAATTTATTTAGACTCCTAAATATAAAATTGAAAGAAGAGACTTTTCGGACATGTCTTAAATTTGATATTATATAAAAATTTTGCTCATTCGCAGTGCCGTTTAGGCCCCGCAAAGGGGTATAAAAAATAATAAAAAAAATATTTAGACCTCTAAATATAAAATTGAAGATGGGAGACCCCTACATCTTTACCTATACCCCCTTACCTCTACTCCTATTCCTTTACCTTTACACCTAAAACCCTTTACCTCTATCCTTACCCCTTTACTATTTTTTCTACTTGCACTTTTCTACCCCTACTCTACCTCACTTTTAGCTGTTCATTTAAAAAAAGTTGTCAAGTATGCTATGAGATTTTGATTAAAGAAAATGTAGCAAAGAAGGGATGTCGGAACTTGATACATAGCTTCACAGTGCGCGCGCAGTTCTGATTTGTCGTCGTAACTGACAGTACGGCAGACGAATTAAACTAAGACAAACTTCAAAATGTTTGTTTTTTCATAGCACACTTGACAACTTTTTTAAATGAACACTTGTTATTATTCTTTGGTAGAAACACAATTTTTCAATAAAAGTTTAAAATATATATTTTTTGTATTGACAGCTCGATTGACAGATTTGAAAATAGCAGATATTTTTTAATTTTTATACTCTACTATTTTGCTTCGTTTCTCTGAACAAAGTGCTTCGTATATTGCTGGTTGCCTACATATTTTTATGTTAATTGTAACAATTTGTAGTAAAAATACTTCAAATTGTCAAATAAAGTTAAAAATAACTTTATTTTTTTAAATTACTCATTAATAAACAAAATTTTGTATTTTTATACTTTATTATTGCTCAACAGTAACTTCCCAATTCCCAAAAAACCATACAAAAAAATTCTATTTTATTGACAATAGATAATACAATTAGGATCAAATTCAATATCTACAATCTCTACAGGATGTTCTACTCTCGGACTAACAATAATTTCCTCCTTGGGCTTATCTTTATTCTGGAGCTCTTCAATATTGTTCTGCACTTTTTTTGCAAAGGTTTGTGTTTCCTTATAATTGAGATAGAATCTCCCATCGATAAGACTACAATAATAATAAATATCTTCAGCGATTGCAAGCTGTTTTAAAGTATCTTGACACGCCTCAATAGATTTCTTATCATAATTCTCAACTTGTCTTATGATAGCATCAGCTTGAAGTTTTTTCTCAATTGCTTCAATCCGTTCTTTAACATCAAAAGTATCATCAATTTCGTAAGCTTTCTTGTATAAATTCAAGGAAGTTGTGAATAATTCAATACGTTTCGCGATAAGCGCTTCAGGGGAAAGTCCATGGGGGTAAAAACCGAATTCTAAACGCCAGGCAAAGCGATATAATTCATCAGCTTCTTCATCGAGTTTTTTAAATTCGGCTTGTTTTTTAGCTTTTTCATCAAGGGATGATGTTTCTAGAAATTACGTCTTTATTTATGTTTTTGGGGATATTTAAGGGCTTACCTGGATCTGGTTTTGGGGTGGCGTCTTGTTTAGGTTCAGCAGACATTTTGTTCGATTTGTAGAGATGTGATTGAAGATTTTGTGTTTTACACACTTTTTCCAAGTTTCACGAGAGTATTTAATTTAGATAATTCGAGAATTTTGTATAAATAGATAAATAGAAATAGTATTTTGCTTTAATCTAGTAGGAATAACCTCGAGCTCTGAACGAAACTAACGATAAACGATGAGCACTGAGCAGATGAGTTGGTACAACAAACCAAACAAAATGGTCACTTTCACTCACCCCCACCCTTACAGGTTTTAAATCTTTCCACCCTACCTGCTTACCTCCTATTTCTGTCTTGCATTTAGCTAATTTAGTGAAATTACAAATCTTTATCTTTGCAAAAATGAAAATAGTTATTTAACCAATAAACTGCTTAATGGGGGAGCGATTAATAATCGAGACGTTTTAACGCATGAGCGAAGCGAGTGCGCCTAATAAAGTAGATATTATTCGCGAATTAACAAGTAAGTTGATTATAAAACTTGTACCTTACATAATTAAAAAAATATTCAAAAAATTATCTATCAGTCACTGGACAAATAAAAAGTGTATTTAGTTGTCCATCTTTCAAATAATTTTTGACAGTATTTTAATATTTTAGCTTAGTTTGTGGCAAAACGGTGGTATTTCACATTAAAATTTGATATTAATTTGATAATTTCACTTTGCTTCACCTTCGCTGCGTCTTGTAATCAGTTAATCACACTTGGAATTTTTATTTTTTAATTATTTAACAATTGTACGCATGCGCATAGTGTTGAAAACACTTCTTTTTCACAACGATTTTTTAGGAAAAGACATGCTTTAATAAACTTTTTTCTAAACGATCAACGGAAAAATAACTAATTTTGTGTTTATTTTGTTTTGAAATAATTTTATTCATTAAAAACGTATATGTAGATTAGGGTGGGTCAAAAAAATCAACTATTTTTTTTTAACTTCTGACACTGAAAAATTGGTTTTTAGGCACTTTTAAAAAATGCTTTTTTAAGATAAGCTCTTAATAGGAAAGACTGCCTCATCGCAGTATTCCATTTTTATTTTTTTTTTTCATTCCATATGGCAAAATTCATATCTCGTCACTACTTGATCGTACAGAAAAAATTTATTTACATATTTTGTATGAAATTGAACGCTTTAAAAAAGGCATTTTACAATTTTTTTATAACTCTTACCGTTTAGATGGTATCAGAGGTCAAAGTGTAAAGAATTTAGCAAAAATTTCTTATTTTTTTCTAAATTTTATAACTCGTGGATAAATAAATATTATAAAGTGCGCAACATACCGTTTTGTAGGAAATTAAACGCTCTACAAAAAAAGTTGTTTGTGGTTAATCGATTACTTCAACCATTTAAAAAAAAATTGGAGATTTAGTATCAAATTTTGATTTTTAAAATGCGAATATCTTCTAAATGGTTAGAGTAATCAATTAACCACAAGACACCCTTTTTATAGAGCGTTTAATTTCCTACAAGGCTATATGTTGCGCATTGTATAATATTTATTTATCTCTGAGTTATAAAATTTAGAAGTAGAAAAAGAATTTTTGTTAATTTTTTTAAACTTTGACGTCCGATATCTTCTAAATGGTAAAAAATGTACCAAATTGTAAGATAACTTTTTTGTAGAGCATTTCATTTCCTACAAAAACTGTAATTACAAATTTTTTGTACAATTAAGCAATAACGAGATATGGATTTTATCATATGGAACTGAAAAAAAATAGAAAACTGCGATGAGGGAATCTTTTCTATTAAAATTAAGAGCTAATCTTAAAAATACATTTTTTAAAGGTGCCTAGAAATCAATTTTTTAGTGTCAGAAGTTAAAAAAAAATAGTCGATTTTTTTGACCCATCTTAATATACACTAATTGGGAAAGTGAGATGGAAAACGACATCCCACAAACAAAAAAGAGACACTTATTCCTACGTATTTTAAACCTGGCATTACGAATTTGACAATTTTGTTTCTTCAAATTTACCCCCTCCTCCTCAAAAAAGGGTTGAAAGTTAAAAAAAACACAGTTTTTAAAATTGAATTTTTTTTATCCCCTAAAATTTAAATGGAAGAACGGAGACTTTTAAAGAAATTTCGGACATGTCTTAAATTTAATATTCTACAAAAATTTTGCGCATGCGCAGTGCCGTTTAGGCTCCACAGATTCCCCAATAAACGTCTATAGATCTCTGTAACTAAACGTCGCATAGACATTTTGTTAAAGCCAAATATTTTTAAAAAATCCATATTTTGTACCTCCCAAATTTCAGATTTTTAGGGTCATAAATAAAAAAGTTTTTGTTTTCCTCCCCCCCATCTCCAATCGGGATCTTGAGATGGATTTGAGGCAAAAAATTTTTCCCGATTTTCAAATTTTTTTTTTGAATCCTGTAGACTTTTACCTGAAATAAAAAAATAAAATAGCAGTTGTTTTGTACCACCCCCCATACGGCCCCCAGCCGCCCCCAAAATTACAAAATATTTAAAAAAACTTTAAATGAAGCTAAAATGATGCGGGTTTTTTTTATAGGGATACTCCATAAAATCACATACCTGTTTCTTAAAAAAAAATTACTTAATTTTTAAAAATAAATAAAAAAAATAAAAACAAAAACAAAAAATCACAAAATATGACAAAAAAAATATAAAAATTTATTTAGACCTCTAAATATAAAATCGAAGAGAGGATAAAATTGCGAAAATGTCTGAGATTTATTATTCTACAAAAATTTTGCGCATGCGCAATACCGTTTAAGCCCTACAAAGTGCCCAATAAATGTCTATAGATCTTGGTAACTAAATGTTGTATAGAAATTCCGTCAGAGCAAAAAAATTTAAAAATATATATATTTTATATCATACAAATTTCAGATTTTTACTATCATAAATAAAAAAAGTTTTTTCCCGCCCCCCCAATGAAATTTGGGATCTTGAGATGGATATTCAACCAAAAAAATTCTTTGATTTTCAATTTTTTTTTTTGAATTTATAGACATAAGCGTTTAATAAAGAAATAAAACATCAGTTGTTTTGTATCACCCCCGATACGGCTCCCAGCCGCCCCCAAAGTTACCAAAATTTCGAAAATCTTTAAATGAAGCTAGAATGATGCGGTTTTTTTATGGGGGTACCTTATAGAGCCCATACCTATTTCTTAAAAAAAAAATTACTTAATTTTCAAAAATAAATGAAAAAAAAAATAAAAACAAAAACGCAATAAACAAAAAAATAAAATTACAAATTTATTAATACTTGAAAATATTTTCTACATCAGTTATTGTATATACACAATACTTTAGATTTGCATTTGGACTTTAAAAATATTTTTTTAAATTTCAATCGCCGTACGTCTTAGTTTAAATCAAAACGCTGCACTCTTTAGTTTGAAACGCCGTACTTCTTACATCAAACGCTGTACTTCGTAAAAAACATTGTTTTCTTTATTTTTATTTTTTTTATTTTTATTATTATTTGGCACTAATTCAATCAGTAATTACAATTAGGTACTCTAGTCCTAGTACCTACTCTAGTTGCAGCTTACAAAAAGATTAGGCTATGCTTCTCTAATGATGTTTTGTAATTATTATTTTTCAATTACTTTTTAAAACTGCTGTTAAAATGACTAAAAAAAGACAAAGTTAGTACTTCGATAGTTAAAAATAAAATTTAAAATTTAAAAAATAGCACTATAAAAACATAGTCTGATCGTTTTCCTATAAAAAAATTCAAAAGTTTATTTAAAAAAAAATATTTCTTATTTTATGGAGATTTCAAAACCCTTGCAAAGCATTATTTTTTATTGGTAAGGTGCAGTCGGCAGGAAAAGTACGGATTCCTCTTAATAAACAAGAATGTTAATATAATGAAAACGATTAATAATAGAGACTATTTAACAATCTGTACGGAGAAATTTAAAGTCATTAATTAATGTAAAATCATACATTTATATCTACATTACTAAACGATTTTAAAGAAATTATCGCTTTATGTAAAATTATCTACTAACGGTCACGTTAATAAACGTTTTTTTAATAAAAATAGACGGTCAACTAAATGTACAAAATCAAAAGCTTTTAGGTTAACATGACCTAACAACCAGTGGTAGCCGGGACCGACGTTATAGCGTCTCGGCTTCTTCGAAAGACGAGATAACTGCAATTATACTATGTTCAGAACGAAGAGTCAGTAACGCGCGCAGAGGCCGGTATTAGGAGAAGCTAAGACTGTCTCACACAGCGAGCAGTTACTGTGCAAAGAACAAATAACGAACAACTGAAATGAAGTGGGTGAGAAATTTTGTCGGTGTAACCTGGACTGGTTTACCGCCCATCGTCAGATAGTCAACCCAATAGAAAAACACTCGATTTGTCAGGGCGCACTTTTATTACTGACTCTTCGTTTTGAACATAGTATAGTTTGTGCATTAATTTTATATTAATTTTTTCTAAAAAAGTGGGCGGGACAAAGAACCTAAAGAGTGAGTTATCCACCCATTGTTGAGTAACGACAATGCTGATTTAAAATCGGTTTTTCAAAACAAATAAACTTTGTTGTTTTTTGCGGTTATCTACAATTTTTTTGAAATATTTTTTTACAAAACAATATTTTAACATCGTTTTATTTAGAATGTCATTAGAAATAATGTAAGTTTATTATTTTTTTTATCGAATTTATATTAATTAATTAATATTTATTAGAAGAAATATTTAAAAAAATTTGAAAAAATTCACATACGTAGAGAAAAAAACTGTTTTTAATGGCAAACTTTGTTATGTACACCAACACAATGATAACAAATAAATAACTCGGATATTCACACTTCAATTGCTGTAGACTTAATTTAATTACGTCGCTTTGAGAATATCACATTTCTCGCTTGTCTTGTTCTCGCTAACTGACTGACTCACTCCAGATCAGTCTCTCTCCTTATATAATCGAATGCCCTTGTTAGAATGTGCCGGATGTTTTGTGATTTTTCTAGATTCAATTTAATTGTAGTGTTTGTGCGAGTCTATTACTACGTCTCGATGGGCTTCTGACACAAAATTTTTCTAATATTTTCTCGAGCTATTTACTCAAACTTTTTTTTATTGTTATTTTAAATTGCTCATAAAAGTACGTTTTATTATTTATAATGATTGATAATAAATTGTTGTTTTAAATTTAAATATTTCTTAGAAAAGTAATATCGCTACATTTAGAGAAGAGTTCGGTTTTATTAGAGAAAATCTTTTATCAATGAACATAAATTCTTTTAGAATTGTATTAAATCATCCCACATCCAATAAACGAAAGAACAAAGACAAAGGAGTATAAAAGAAAAAAAATTGACAGAGATGTCGAATTCATTGATTACTCGATCTGCGTTTGCTCCTGCTGAATGAAGGAGAAGCAATGGAATTAAATTACATTGACTGGAGATGTGTATCATTGAAAGAGCGGCGAATTCTATCTACAGATCCACTTATCTTAAATGTCAGCACTTTGATCGATAAATTGAAACAATTAAGTGAAATGAGGTGACGTCAAAACGGTTTAAAAATCACATCAAAAAGATTTATGCAATGTCGCATGCAGTTGATCTAGAGCGCGATGACCGACACCGTCATCCCGTGACGTCATACGTACACTCGGAACAACCTGACAATTGTTTATTCATATTTTTTGAACGCACGGAAGTCAGAGGTGGAACAATAAAGAGGGGTCAAATGGCATGTATTTATGAAGGACTTTTTTTCATGGAACAGAGAAGCTAACAATAAGACGAAAAATATTAAAATTAACGGAAACAGCAAATTTTACAGATTTTTTCAAAATACTATATATAACTAAACTTTGATTAATTTCATTATAATTATTGTAAGACAAATAAACTTTTGAAACACCGACATTTTGCAACAAATTGACTCTTAGCTCCTTGGACTGCTCAAAATGTACAAATTAAAATAGATATTAACGACAATATATACAAAATTAGAAGTAAACTCAGGTAACCACTTATAGTAAAGGAAAGGCGTCGACAAAATTTTTTTAAAAAAATTGAATTTTGAACTAAATTGAACTAGATTATTATGAAAAAAATTGAAAAATTATCGATTGAAATTGTAAAGTTTTATCTTTAGATAATTATAATTTTTTATTTTGTAACGAAGCGTTCCAATAATTCCTAATAATTCAGTAAACAAAACCAGATAACGCCCAGCAGCTGATTCGGACCGCGTGACCGCGACGTCATACGTATACGTCAGGCCAGTAGTGGTGGTATAATTCCCACCACACCGAGAACCACCACCAACGCTTCGCTACGATACTCCTCCCATACCCCTCGTCTACAAACGAAGCCTATATATTGCGCCTACCGCCTCCGATACTGGCATACTTGCGGGAGCATTATCCTCGTAAGTAGCCACCCCCAGACCCGTCCACCCCTGGAGCATTATCCTAGGGGCTTCCTCTCCGATACCGCTACCCACGGAGCATTATCCCGTTGGTAGAGTCCTACCTCCCCTCCATTACAAGTGCGAGCCACCGAAGCCGACACGTCGAGGACGAGGAGACGAGGACGAGAAGCCGACGACGAGGAGTCGAGGACGAGGGACCGCCGGGGACGAGGCCGTGTCTATACTAGTAGAAGATTCGTTTTGTTTTGTTCAGAAGTATTATTTTATTTTATTTTTATTTTGTACATAGCTATTATTGTCAATAAAACCCCATCAAAGCCGCTCTTCTCTCTCTCTACGATACCCAGAACCCGACACGGAAACAACCGTTACAATTTTACGATATAGATTTTAACTTTTTTTATACTAGACGAGTCTTTTGGCAACATTTTGATTTATACAACCTAATGTAGCATTTTAGAAATAAAGGCTTTTCAGCGATTTGAACGTGTGCTTGTCACTTCACTTGAATGATTTGATGCGAGTAGGAGAGAGATGACTAGACAAAGGCGGCAAACGGTTAGAAAAAGATAGGTTGCTGGTATTATAGTAATATGATGAATAGGGTGAGCCAAAAAAATAGAATATTTTCTTTAACTTTCGACACTAAAAAATTGGTTTTTAGGCACCTTTAAAAAATGCTTTTTAAAGATAAGCTCTTAATTTTAATAGGAAGGTTCTTCTCATCTTTGTTCTCCATTTTTTCTTTAGTTCGAGGAAAGGCGCTCGTTTCTATCTTATTATTTAATATTATCTAATAACCACTCAAATCGTTTTTTTTTTTTTATGTATTAATGATAGCTTTTGAAGTAAGAAGCAATCTATATCACTGCGCCAACTTTTTACTTCTTTAAATAAAGTGGCTATATTAATTTAAAGTTCAAATGACTTCTGTCACCGAGTTTATAAAACCCTTACTTAGTATTTATGGGGATTAAGGTGGTTAAATGATAACAATCTTTTGGCATGCAAGGAATTTTGACTCAGACAATATCTGGGCCAGTCAAATATTTTTAAACTCATCCGCAAGTAATTAAGCAGGTAAACAGAACGGATTAGCGCGGTTAGAAGTTGGACCTCCACAGTCCTGCTAATATCTACTTTATTATATTTAGGTATGAGATTTTGTTGAGAGGGCTATAATAACTTATAAAGCAGGTCAGGTCTAAAAGGGTCAATTTAATTATTCTCTGAAAATTCTGTTGTTTGGAAATATCTATTTTCCTTGCAAATCCTCTACTTAACACCCCAACTGATAAAGATTAGGATCCCTCTGCTGGGTGTAGACCAGGTATTTTTCGGATGAAATTACCTATATTCTATGTTGCTTTACCTAGTGAGGAGCGTCTGTCATTGAATCAGATGAAATTACATACGCCTGCTTGCAGGTACCGACTGAATTATAAATATTTCTTGGTATTTATATTTTATTACCCTCGACGCAGAAAAAATAAGTTGTTCTTAGCTCGTATTAAAATATGCAATTATTATTATAGAAATAAGATGCGACTATTCAACACGAGTATTACCTAGATATTAAATAGTTAAATGAGCGTTTTTTATTAATAGACATAAAGATTGGTTGATTAATAAATCTGCAATTTTATAGTGAGGTCAAATAGATTAATTAAGTGGATTACAGATACCTCTGTATTGTAATGTGGTTGGCGCAATGATACGAATTGTTTCTTATTTCAAAAGCTATCGAGTGATATAAAATATTTTGATTTTAGTGGTTATTAGATTTCCATAAAATGGGACAAATTTGGTATTTTAAAAAAATACTGTAAAGAGTGTGAATTAGTACTATTTCTTAAATATGAAATTTATTTAGTTTACGTTTATCAACTTTAGGTGTTTAGTTTTTGTTGACAAGAAGTTTTAAAATTAGAAATCGTTTTTCTTTAGAGAAACTTTAAAATTATCTCTTATTATCTGGTTTCAATGTTTGATTAGAGCGAAAATTATTTGCATTTTATTCAGTTTGGGATCGATTAAACATGGAGAGACACGATTTAGATCGCGATACACAGTTACGGGTTATTGCAATGCTCAAAGAAGGTTTGCCTCAAAAGGCAGTTGCTAATAAACTTAACATTAGTAAAAGTAATTGACCAATTGTAGTTAAGGTATACTCAAAATATCTAAAAGTAGGCTGACTTTTTAAGACAATTCTATAAACCAAAGAATAGCTATTGTTTAATTTAGGACAAGACAGACCTCCGTAAGAATGAATTTTGATTTATGACAGTTTCCTCCGCCAGATGTAAATATACAGGGTTAGTCAAAAGTATGGAATAGGCAGTTTATCTCCGTAAATATGAACTTTGTGACAAAATGTCATCGATAAAAGTTTCTTTACTAATTATACTTTATCTCTTAGTCTGCTTGTTATTTTTTTTATGTCAACGCATTTCTATGAAAACGTAACTTTTTTTTCTTTTTTAAAAAGCAACCTAGCAATTTTCTTGGTGATTCTTGTTCCTTTTTTTTTTCTTGAAACGACCTGGTATTTTTTTAATATTTTTTAATAACAATATTTTAGAGAAAATGGCCATAATACTTTTTTCAATCAAATAATCTTTAACTTAAATGAAATGTTTAAACTGAAGACCCCCTAGAGCTTGACAGTATCCTAATCTGTCATAAAAATTGCGTCACGAATTTTGCAGCCAGTTAGGTGGTATTTCTGCGATGCCGTGCCTTATTCTGGTTTCCAGGTCTTTCAAATTTTGAGGTCTTTCTTTGTAAATTGTAGTTTTTAAATGACCCCAGAGGAAAAAATCTAAGGGGCTTAAATTGGTGGACCTAGCAGGACATTCAATAGGGCCCCTACGTCCTATCCAACGACGTGGAAAAATGTTATCTAGAAATTGGCGATCATCAACTTCATAATGGGGTAAAGCGCCGTCTTGCTGAAACCAAATACCTCGGTTTGGCATTCCTTGTCGATCTGCATCCGGAAATAATAATTGTACAATATCGGGTACAATGTGATCACGCAATAGGAGTAGATATCTAGCCGCAGTTAAATTCCCATCAATAAAATATGGGTCTATTATGTGCTGCCCATTAATACCAACCCATACATTAAGATTTTGACGGTGCTGTGTATGATGTTCTATCATCCAATGAGGATTCTCACTAGTCCAGTATCGGTTCACAAATCCATCGAGACAAAACGTGGCTTTATCAGAAAATAAAATGTTGTTTAGACAATTTGAATTATTATCAATCATTTCCATCATGGTTGCACAAAACTGCATTTTTCTGTCTGGGTCATCTTTGTTTAGCTCATGGAGAAGGTGTATCTTGTAGGGTTTGTGTTTGTTCTTTTTCAGTATTCGAACAATCGACGATTGACTAATATCATTATCCAATGCAAGTTGCGTGGTTGTCGTAATTGGATTATCTATAACATTTAGTAATACAACAAGAGCTTGATCATGATTTGTGGCTGATTTTGAACGTCCAGATTTTGGCATATCTTTTACATTTCCAGTTTCTCTAAATTTTTTAACCAATTTAGACACCGTGGATTGTACAATAGGATTTCTTCCAGGGTGAACGTTGTTAAATAAATGAGAAACATCTTGGTGTGAACGTGTTCGATCTCCATAACCAACCATCATGAGAATTTCAATTCTTTCAGTTTCAGAGTTTCACCATGTTTACAAATTAAAATAAAACTCTTTATTAAATTAATTTGTTAACTTATTAAAACGTACGTCACACTGACATAAAAAATATCATTAAAGAAACAGAGACCACTATTATTTTTTGTAAAATTATCATCAAATAAATTTAAAAAATAGTAATAACAGAGAATCTGATTTGATATCATTTTTTGTCGTTTATTGGAAATTATGATTTTACACAAAAATTTTGTTATTAAAGAATATTAAAAAAATACCAGGTTATTTCAAGAAAAAAAAGAGGAACAAGAACCACCAAAAAAATTGCTAGGTTGCTATTTAAAAAAGAAAAAAAGTTACGTTTCCCTGGAAATGCGTTGACATAAAAAAACAACAAGCAGGCTAAGAGATAAAGAATAATTAGTAAAGAAACTTTTATCGATGACATTTTGTCATAAATTTCATATTTACGGAGATAAACTGCCTATTCCATACTTTTGACTAACCCTGTATATTTGCATGCGAAACATTTTACAGTCACTGTTTTGTTAGCTATCCACAATTGTATCATTGGTAACGAGCTGTTCGGGTAAGCAAAAGCCTTAATTTTTCTCTAAAAACATGGCTTCAAAAATCGGATTTAACTACCGACTAGTACCGAGTAAACTAATCCTACAAGGGTCTTAACATGCAGAAAACAAGTCATGTTTCTAAATACCTACACGTTTAAATTTTTATAATTCTTTTACTAAACTAAAATTCGGTGCTGTTTAAAAATCTGGTCATTTTTCATTTTTGAGAGTTTTTTTACATGAAATGTTAACGGTATGTCTACTGTTGCCTTCCAAAATTCAACTTTCATCTTTAGTATAGGGCAAAAAAGGGAAAATTTTTACATAAATTAACAAATTCATTGTTATAGCACAAAAAACAATTTGTTTGAATTTTTACTTTAATTACTAACTTAGGTCAAAACTTGCAAAACCGTTTTGAATGTTTAGAGTAGCGCCCTTCCTGAATCCATTAAAAAAATCCAATTTTTTTGTTAAAATGAAGGCAGTCTAAATTTTTCGTTTTTTGCAGAGCCTGTCTTTAACACCCTGTATGACTTAAGCAACAGATCAAGATTTTAAACTTTCTTAAAATTTTATGCTGTTCTATTTTAATTATTGACCGCTGTATTTTACACCTTAAAAAAACAAATAAATATTTTCTGTTACACGGTAGTTTTATTGTACTCACGATTGTAATTTCTCTTATTTTTTATATTTTGAACCTTTATGTGGGACCATTCAGCTATTTTACTCATTTTGTATAAATTTAAAGCGCTATTTTATGTTTTGAGTGGTAAATTTGATCATTTATTATCATGATTATTGTATTAATTCATTATTATTTTTGGTTACTATTTATGTTTTATTATATTTTTTAAAATTAGCTATTGTAATGCTAAATAACAATTTTAATATTCTTAGTTTTTTTTTTGATGACTTAATTGCATAATTCAAGTGTACAAAATCAAAAGTAAACAAATATTTTGAAAATTTATCTTTAAATTATTTATTTGTTAATTTTTACATATTTTTCAGATTCGAATTGTACATTTTAGTGTTTAACACTTTTGCATTGTTTAGCTAACCAATTATTAATATAACATTGTAATAATTTATAATTTTTTTAATAACAACAGTAAAAAAATTCCCACGCCACTGTATTACAACCGCGGAAGTAATTGTTCTTTCTTTCAGAGACTGATTACAATTCGAATAACAAATTAAATGGGTCGACATGCTACATTTATTTTTGATGCAATATTAAAATTTCTCATTTCCACATTATTTCTCAAATAAAGCGCTGAAAAGGCCTTAAACCTCAACAGTGCACATGTAAAAAAAGCTTCAAAAATTGTAAATTAGTTTTATGAAAATTGTGAAAAAATAAATGATTCGATTCGATTTAAAATAAAACAAAACACTAACAATATTTATGATAGTTATGCAACCAGTAATACACAATCGCATTTAAAGTAGTCAACAATGCTAGAAAACAGCTGTCTTTTGTCACTTTGACACTTCGACAAAAGCCTCAGGAAAAACTAGTGAGATAAAGTTGTATTACAGGCACATAAATTTCCATAACATCGATCTTATCGTTGAATTTCTTCCCGTAATGTACCGATGACGTCACATGACGTAAAAGCCGAGCGAGATCTACATGTGAATCAACGTACTAAAATCTAGTAGTCTGTAGAATATTATTTGGTGACGAGCTGAGACCAAAATACGGTGAAAAATGTCCGCGAAATCATCGAATGTTGAAAAATTAGTGCGTGTCGGTTATTACGAATTGGAAAAAACCATCGGAAAGGGTAATTTCGCCGTGGTCAAACTGGCCACACACATTGTCACCAGAACTAAGGTAAATATTCGCACATCAACACACCAAATGTCATCCAATTCATTTGTTTCTATTTTGTTCGATTGTCTTTTGTTTAACGACCTAATGCGATCGCTAAAATCCTCCCTTAAGGTTAGGTCAATGTTTCACCTCTTAATTGAAACAATGTGATACGGACCGGCGACGTCAGATATTGTTAATTCGCAATGTAAATATTTGGAGGTTATGTCGTTCTGGTGTTGTCTTATCGAATTTCAAGGACGGATTGATTTTTCTCTGGCCCGATTGTTTTCGTACAGTTTGTTGACCTCTCTGGTTCCCTTTTGCACCCTTTTTGACAGATCGTGACATGGGGGCATTGACACGAATTTGACAACAAAATGGGTGTCAAACGGTGACGTCACAAAGACGATTTTAATAATTTTCGGGGTGATTTTTGAAAATGAGGTTAGTTGATTTTATGACGAACTAAGAAAATTCGAGCATTTTACATCGCGATAATGATCTGTCATTGATTTTTTTGTCTCATTGATTAATTGTACCATGTCAGTATTGACACTGATTTGACAGGGGCGAAACATTTTTTTTTATTTTTTAGGGGTTGGTAACTCTGATCTAGATTATTATTTTATGGAGATTTTCAAAAACAATAATTTAAAGCTGAAATTAGGTCAGTGTCACATTTTCAAATACACAACCCGGGGTTACGAAGGTCAAGGTCAATAATTTATGTAATTTTTCGATCGTTGTATAAGCTTTTTGAAAGACATTTGTATGGAATTTTCACAAAAAAAAAGAATGGTATTGTGAACGAACCACTTTTTTCGATTCTGATTGTGAATGTTTCTTTTAAAGATTTTTAAACTTTATCACTAGATTTATTCGTTTAGGAATATGCAATATTGCCAGATTGTGATTTTATGTTTATATTAACTACCGTGATACTATAAATGATACAAAAATAGTGGGGTGGTACGCCTGAATAACTGGTAGTGGCTACATATTTGAGTCTTGTCACATTTTTCGGTTAGGTACAATGTAAGATGCGTTCGGCTTTGCCACTCCGAGTGCACCTACTCTGTCTTTGTTTGTCTCATTCAGGACAGATAAATCCGTCGCATTATTTAAATTCAGGAATTACTCGTACAAATATAAAGACTGTTTTCATGATAACGTACGCTCTTTCTGTCCCATCTAATAACTGGATGCACAAAGAGCGTCTGTTGTTTTGGAAACAGTATCAAAAAGCTCAAGTTTTGGTCACCGGATAGAGATAGTGATATATGGACTCAACAAAGTAGATAAGGAAAGAGGCGGTGCACTCAGAGTTGTAAAGCCGAACGCAGCTATAATAATAATAAAGACTTTATTTTGGTAAATTACGTCCATTCTTTTTACATTCGAAATTTGTTGTAACGGGGAAGTGGACAAGGCAGAAAAAAAACTATTTTATAAGGCCAACGTTTCGAATCCTCTAAGAAAAAAATGAAAAAGAATCAATAGAGGATTCGAAACGTTGGCCTTATAAAATAGTTTTTTTTCTGCCTTGTCCACTTCCCCGTTACAACAAATTTCGAATGTAAAAATTCTAATCTGTCACCAATCCAACAAAAAAAGTCACAATCATTTTTAGTATTTAATTGTGAATTTAATCGTGTGACTTGATAAGATAAAGTTTAATAAAAAAAAAACGTTTTATTTATTCAATATGGTCAGTTGCAAAAAGAGTCGATTGGTGCAGAGAACAATTGAGAAGCTTCAAAAATTGCAATTTAGAGACAGCTTTGCCAACCCAACGAACTTTTCATGGCGCCAAATTCAAATGAAATGCAAACTCACATTCACAAAATATATAAAGCTGGTGCACTTTCATTGCGTCCACTTCCTAGTGTAAGTTTACGATAATCGGCCAGTGTAAATCGTTCTTTAAGCGATAGCATTTGTTTTTGGTGGAAAATCTGACAGAATTGACAAGTGTACAAAAATAGGTTAGAATCTCTGACTCTTTTAAAAATTTGTTAATTTTTATTTGTTAAACACCTAAATTACATTTTTGAAGTTATGTAATAACAGATCTAGAAACAATGTGTTCTGGTTGGTCTTGTTTTTTTTTCGGTCCGTATGGGAACTTGCTAAGGGAAGGGTTATTATTTTTCTGTCTTACGTTCTTGAAATTTAATGAATAAAGGGAAATGGGTAATGGGCAGGTTAAAAAAGAAAAATGTTTGGAAAATTACCGAGAAAATATGTTTTATCTTGGTCTCCAACATTTTACTAGGCACATCTCTGGACAAAGCTTTGGCGTGCTTTGTAGTAATAGTTAGCCTTGTTCGTTTGTTCTCAGATCTTTTACAATTAATTTTTGATATTAAATTTTAAATCATTTTTACTGTGTTTGTGCCATGATTATCGATTACCTGTCAAAATTTGAAATCGAATTAGTACTGTCAACCAACCAATGCACTAAAAAAACTAGACAAGGCTGCCAATATAAGAGGTTATCAACTGGACGGTATAAAAGTGCATTTACTTTATTTAACTGTCATGTCAGAAGTGATATCTGCATTTTAATCCAAAGTATTAATTGCTCAAACTGAGAAAACATTCACACACTACTTTATTGCTGATTCTGTCATTTGTCTCAACCAGAGAAGTGGAGTAAGGAGACTTTAGATTAAACGTGGGTACCCGTCAGTGGAATATGCATGGTCGCCATTTTAATGCTGAGACATTTAAAAGCCAACAATTAAAAATAAATATTTGTTAAGCAGAGAGTTGTTATACATAGTGTCTAATTTTTTATCCTGCATTTGGTTTCTGTTACGCTAGACAGTAAAAAGTATTCTTATTATTAGAATTGCCAGTGTAGGCTACTTTCTGATGATTTTTAAAATTATTTTGCAAACAAAATTACAGTTTAGCGGCATGGGACAAGCTGAGTGGTCGTCCATTTTATTAATCGCGCTCTATTCTCTATTTTTAATAATAATAAAGTTCTTTATTACATAAGATTATACAAGAAACAAACAAGAAATTAAATAGGGTGAGAAAAAAAGTCGAAGATCAGATGGGTGTGTAATATCAAATAAACGATTACACACCCTTTGTTTTTCATTTTAAACTAATATATTTTATATGAGGTAATTCAAAAGTATGGAGCAACATTTTAACCGCTAAGCTAAAAATGAGTTATCGTAAAATACATAACAAAAAAAATGTTTCTTGCACTCCTTTGACAGATCGTGACATGGGAGCATTGACACCAACTTGACAACAATACGGGTGTCAAACGGTGATGTCACAAATAAGATGTTATTTTCAGGGTGATTTTAGAAAATGAGGATTTTATGACGAACTAAGAAAATTCGAGCATTTTACATCGCGATAATGATCTGTCATTGATTTTTTTTGTCTCATTGATTAATTGCACCATGTCAGTATTGACACTGATTTGACAGGGACGGAGCATTTATTTTTTAGGAGTTGGTAGCTGTGAACTAGAGTATTATTTTATAGAAAAATTTCACAAATAATAATTTAAAGCTGAAATTAGGTCAGTGTCACATTTTCAAATACACAACCCGGGGTTACAAGGGTCAAGGTCAATAATTTATGTAATTTTTCAATCGTTGTATAAGCTTTTTGTAAGACACTTGTATGGAATTCCTACAAAAGAATAAAAATAAAAAATGATATTGTGAATGAACCACTTTTTTCGATTCTCATTATGAATTGTTCCTAATAATTTTAAACTTTATCACTAGATTTATTCGTTTTGGAATAGGCAATATTGCCAGATTGTGTTTTTATGTTTATATTAACTATTTAATTGTGAATTTAATCTTGTGACTTGATAAGATAAAGTTTAATATAAAAAAATTATTTATTCAATATTTATTTAGGTTTATATAGGGTTAGTTGCAAAAAGAGTTGGCTGCCGAGAACAATAGAGAAGTGTCAAGAATTTGGAGATAGTTTTGCCAACCCAACGGACTTTTCTTGGCGCCAAATTCAAACGAAATGCAAACTTACATTCACAAAATATTTAGTGTCATCCCAGAAGTGATATCTAAAATATTAATGGGTCAAACTGACAGAATATTCACATACTACTATATTGCTGATTCTGTCATTTGTCTCAACCAGAGAACTGGAGTAGGGAGACTGCAGATTAAATGTAGGTACCCGTTAGTGGAATATGCATGGCCGCCATTAATGTTTTCGTATACATTTTCGTATTACATCCTAGTAATAATAATAATAATAAAAATATTAAAGGTTTTTATTAGATAATATTATGCAAAAAATAAAGAAGAAATTGATTAGAGAAAGAAAAAAAAAAAGGAAAAACAAAAACCCGAAGATCAGATGGGTGGGCTATGTCAAATAAACGATTACACACTTTCTGTTTTTTATCTTAAACCAATATATTTTATATCAGGTGATTTAAAGCTATGGAGTAATATTTTGACCAGAAATGCAGCATTTCAAATGGTGAAAATTTGCAAAAAAAATTTTACATCTAGTATCTCAACTTGAAATTAGCCTATAAAGTTCGTTTTTATACTTTAAAAATAAATAAATCGAAAACGGCACATTTTAGCGGAATTTTGCTTTTCTACTTTTTTATTTTGAATTTATTGGTGTATTCATTTTTGTGATAAAAATAGGAGTTAGTAACGCAAAAAATGGTTAATTTTCAAAAATAACCGACGAAAGTACATAATCGGAAATTGAGAAGATTTAGCAGAAAGTTGCTGTTATCTGGAAAAAGAGGACATTAACTTCGTTTCTGTACCAAATTTGATAGTAATTGTTTAAGCTACATACTCTTTTTTCAAGAGACTTCAAAAAAATATTTTTTTATACACAACTTTGATGGCTCGTTGTTTTGTTATCACTCGAGATAAGACAAAAATTTTTAGCAGGTATTTTTTATTGGTAATCTACTTTTCGTAGATTATATTTAATCTGTGAAGTAAAATAACGCAGTCAGTGGCCATCATTTCTAATTGCAGCTAAGTCGTCTTAGGGAGATGACGTTAAGCCGTCAGTCTTGGCCACCAGTGATCGTTAGGTCATGTCAGAGGCTGTAAATGTGACCTGAAAACTTCTGGCACAAGGGTGAAGCATTGGCATCATAAGATTTTTTTTTCAGCGCATCACTTGAGAACGGTTGGACCGTTTTGGCTAATTTTTTTGTTTGTAATAAGACAACTGATATAGTGGGTCGGAAATATTTTTTCTATGAGATTTCTGTATAAACTTACATAAGATCATAACTCATGAACAATCGGTGTGTTTTTTATTGTTTAGGGAAAGTTTTCAGAAAAGAAAAACCGAACAATTACATAGGAAAGTCGGAAAATTTGGCAATCTCCTAGAATTATATTTTTTTTAGACTTTCGCGATTATAACGACGGTAGGAACGACATATCTGGTTGATTATTTTTTTGTTTTGTTTGTTATATTTCAATTGAAAACAAAATTTGGAAGATCTAGAGAAACGTTGCGTCTCATTTGTCGACTATTGTAATTGTTCTGTCAGCATTCTTCTCACTTATATTTCTCTGGTCAAAACTTACTAATGCAATTTTATTTAAAAAAAAAAATAAAAAAAATAACATTATGTGTTTACATTTGATAATTATATTATTAATACTATTTTTTCTTATCTGCAATAAAAAATCTTGGAGCTTGAGTCGATTTTGAAATGATTGTTTCTTGTCCACCATCCGTGTTGTTTATGTTATTTTATGATTTTCTTTGATTGATTTAATTAAATTTTAGTTTCTTGCGTGAAATCAAATCATTACCTTAATAAAAATTGAATTATTAATTTACCTGCACTAAAATGCTGTCAAATTTTAAAATAAAACTCCAAAAATATTTATGACAGCTCTTGATTATGCAAATTGTGAATTAAAATATTTATCGCTTTCTAAGCAAGTGTAGAATTCACAGAGTTAACTATATATCACCGTCAATTTACAATATTTTGAAAAAACTTTGTTAGAATTTATTTTTTTGATTTTTACCACCAATCAGTCGCACAGCTGATTAAGCGCTCATTCAATATGCTCCTTATTCTTATTCTTACTTAGTTTTTATCATTGCTAAGCGTAAAAGCATGAAAGAGAATAAATAATCACGTAAAAGAGTAATAAGTTTGAGAAGACGCTACATTTTTTAAGTGACAGTGTCATCTGTCAAACGTGTTATCTGTAATTGACATCTAGTCAATTTTGATCGGATATTTTTATGATTTCTCAGCTTTACTTGCCAGATGTCAGTCGTAAAATTCTAAAGTAGCGTGATTGACGATTTGTTTTTTTTTAAACAAAAAAAAAAAAGCAAAAATACTATAAAAAACGGATTAATAGCAACAAAAGAGCTCCTGAGGTTGGATTAAGGCGAAGTAACGGCTAGTTTTGTCTGAATTAAGCAGAAAAGTGTTACTTTCTGATTTTTTATTTATTAAGTCTAACAATAAGCCTAAGGGGGAGTGCAAAAGTGGTTAGTCGTTGTAAGGGTTTGTTTTAGGCTAATCAAACAAGGTCCCATGAAGATTAGCCAAGGTGGTAGAAAGAAGTCTTATGTTAAGTAATTGGGAAGAACCGAGTATCAAATATTACTACACCAATTGCAAAAATAAAGCGAAGAAAATTTTTTAAACTTTGTATTTTGGGAGAAATTAAAGTTTATTTAGTGAAAAGTGAGTGTTATTTTATTTAAATAGTGAAAATAAATTGAAAAAAAAAAACTAAACAAAAATAAAAAAGAAGATATAAAAAATCTGGAGTTTATAAAAAAAATAAGAAAATTGAAATGAAAAAAATAAAAATATTAAGAATAAGAAAGTTAAAACTGAATGTTATTTTATTTAAATAATGAAATGAATTGAAAAAAAAAATAAACCAAAATAAATAAAGAGAAGATATAAAAAATATACAATTTATAAAAAAATAAGAAAATTGAATAAATAAAATAAATATATTGATAAAAAAATAAACAACAAGAAATTTAATTAGTAAAAAATAAATGAAACTAATAAATAATTAAAAAATAAAAAAAACGATGAAGAATCTTAAAAAAAAATTCTTAACAAAAAAAACAAGGAGCTAACGAATGTCTAAACGTGTTTATACAACTAATTTGGACGATGTTTAAAAAAAAATGGACGCTAATATAGTACGAGTACCAGCATTTCAAGTCGTCAATACATCTTGGCGAATGGAAACTTCTTAAGAAGTTGTTGGTTATTCTGCATTACTAGATCTAATCTGTAGTATTCGGCCGCAAACCAAAATGAGATTTATCTGTGCTTTAAACTGTGGCCCACTCCTGCTGTTGCCAATATTGTGCCTATTTTAACCTGTTTGTCCGATTTATTCGGTATATTATTATTCGTTTTATTAACAACTAGGATTGTTCAACTCTTTCGCAACTTAAGGCGTTTTAAGGCTTAAACTATTAATGAATAAATATCGCCTTCCGGATTTACAACTTTTTTCTGTAACATTTATTGTTTTTATCACTCGATATTAAAAAAACTGACATCTCCATGATGTTGAAACGAGATTTACGTGTTTATTAGAATAGTTTTTTTCATCTGTTTTATCTCTGTTTTACATATTTTTTGTTCAGTTTTAAATTGGAGGGTTCAACCGCACTTAAATATTATTGTTCAATGATCCATTTCCCGCATCTTATCTCAGGCACACGTCACAACAGTGATATCTCTATCAAAAACCGCAAAAATTCGTCGCTACGCCACTGTCGGTCATGGGCATTTCCTCGTCTTTTTATCCGTTTAATGATATAGTCCCGCCAATCTAATTGCCACCAATTAAGCGAATCGATTTTCGAATGGAATCGACCTGCATCATCAGTCACCGAATTAATACTTCGTTTGTTATTGCAATATATCACCCAATCAAAGTGGTTTTCAAATCTAAATACGAGATCAAAGAAACCGTCGACTGACATTCACACCTCACCCAAACAAATTTTCTATTTATTATTATTATTGATCGAAAGAGGAACCGGTATCGAACCGGTTATATCATAATATTTCAGATAATTTTGATAACAAACTGAATTTTTTATCGTAATTTTTTATCTAGCGTAAATATTATTGCATGAGTGGGGTTCAAGGACTTTTCACGAAATTTTCACATTAGAAACAGTTTTTTTTCATGAAATTTTACAATTTTTTTTGTTATAAGTTTGTTTGGTATCACAGTTATCACATGACACTGTTTTGTTTTCTTATCTGGAGAAACAATACGCATATGGAGTGATAAGAAATTTTTAAGTTTGGTTTTGAGAATTTAGAGTTTGAAGTATAACCTCTTATCGGGTTGAGGTAAAGTGAGGAATTCTTGATTTGCATAAATTTGTCATTTGATCTTGAACTTCATTCATTAATTAGTTAGATGCTCGTTTGTTTTTTATGCTTATCTTCTTTTTTTTTTTGTTACTAATCATGTCTAATATTTGTTTCTTTAGGTTCATATTTTTTTATTATGTATCTTATCGTTTAATATTTTTTTTTGCTTTTAATTTTTTTATAATTGGATGCTCTGTTATAGTTAAAACCGTAAAAGAGTGCGTGTGAGTTGCCATGTTGTCTGGTATTTTGTTTACAATATGTTGGCAACGTTTGACAATGATATAACGAGGTTATGAACTTTAACAAATTGTGAAAAGTGATTACAAGTAGATTAATATTCAGAAATAGGTACTTCAGCCAATATTGAAAACGCTAAAAAAATACAAGAGCGAAAAAAAAAACTAAACACTTCTAAGCCAAGACAACCAAATTATATTGTTTCTTTCGGAGAATAACCTTTCGAATTTTTTTTACTTATTTGATATTCAAATTATTTCTTTTTCTTTCGCTTTTTAAAATGGTTTTGCCGATGTAAAACACACCCTAAAATGTCTTTTTGGATTTTTAGTCTTTTTGGTCAATTGTAACTATAGGACCCACAGTTACTACAAGATTGGGTTTAGTTGTAATAATTTTAGAAAGGAGATCGTTCCCATTTTATCGAAATCTAATGCTCACTCAAATTGAAATTTTTTGTATCAATCGATATAGCTTTTGGAATAAGGAGCAATTGGTATTATTGCACCAACTTTGTAATTCTTCAAATAAAGTGGCTAGATTAATTTAAAGTTTAACCGACTTCTGTCACCGAGTTCATAAAACTATTACTTCTTATTTCTGGGGATTAAGTCGGTTGATCCTTGGGTTTTACGTTAGGTACCAGCTAAATAGATATTTTTTATTATCCCAAACTTGAGAGAGAGTAAATTATTCTTAGCTTGTATTGATATAAGAAGATGCGACTATTCTCCATTACCTAGATGTTAATTTAATTATAATAATTCTTATTATGATAAAATGAACGACCTATTTGAAACGCATAGAAAAATTAGTAATGTTTATGAAATGAAACCTTTAAACTATCGTGCCAGAATTTTTTTGCAATGTTTTTTTTAGAAATGAGAATGTTATTAATAAAAATAATAAAAAATCTTCAGTTTTGATGATCTTTGGCTAAAATTTATGAGAAACTGTGTCTGGCTGTGAGAAAATTCTAGACAGAATTTTTAGGCGATGTATTGGATCACTGACGTAACGTGACAGATTTTGAAAAATTTGTTAAAAAAAGATGACACAAGCTAAGAAAAATATATTTTGAACCAAAACCGCCTGCGATTCATTTAATTTTTAATATCTCGGTATATGAAGTATCATAAGACAGTATTGTGGATTAGCTATGAGAATAATTTAATAAAGTCACTTTTATCACTAGTTATAAAATAATGTTATAAAGTTATAAAATAATAACATGTGGCAACAAAAATTACTTATTACAATAATTGGTTTTTATAACTTAGTTAGAGAAAGTCCTAGATTTTGAAATAATTTCCGATTTTCTGAAACCACGATTTTACAACGAATATGTTTAGATCAATTTCGAGTGTACATCAATTAATAATTTAATATAACATTAGTTAATTATAACAATATATCCGTTATATTAGTATATTTAAATGTTTTATTATAAATATCAGTACTAAGTAATTACATGTTTCAGGATTTCTTTTCTTAATATTATCTGCAAGGTACCAAACTATAATGCACCTCTCATGGCGTTAAACCTATTGTTAAAACTACTAGATTATTACGGTCAAAATCCAGTGTTGATGATTTATAGACTTCTAAAGATTTTTACCTCTTGATTTGTCTGGCCTCACTGAATCTCACTCTTATCAATGCATTTTGCTTTGCCGTTCTTAATTTTTTAATCTTTAATTTTGTCTTTATTTGAAGAGCCACAAAGTTAGCGCAATGATACCAATTGTTCTTTATTTCAAGAGCTATTGATTGATATAATAAAAATCTCGATTTGAGTGGTTATTAGATTTCCATAAGATGGGAACGATCTCTTTCTCTAATTTTGCACAAGATACAAAAAATTCTCACTGATTTGATTGTTACAGTAAGGAAGCTGGTTTTCATGAAAAAAAAAAAAAAACAGGTCGCAGACTACTACTACATTGATGGAATATTTTTTAAAAATATATAAACTGATTTTTTTATTTGGTTCTTTAAAAAACTCTTGCAAAAAATGTTGTACGCACCGCGTTCGCGCTTTAAAGGGATTACCGTCATTAAAGACCTGGCTCCTAACGGCGCCTCGTTTTTTAAAATTTTATTTTTGATACATAATAAATAACCATTAATGTAGCTGATATAAGAAACTGTTCAGACATTTTTAACACTAGATTTTTTTAAATGGTTTTAAAATAATTTTTGTGTAGACGTAATGTACAATACTCTATTATATATATTGCGTCGATTGCATAAACGCCAATTAAAATTGATGAAACACTAAGTTCCTATTAACGCTTTTTTAATTAATTAGGGCACCGTATTGTGAATTTATTAGAGATTAATGGCTCATCAATTTCGATTGACGTTTATGCAATCAGGGGTAAGACTTATATACAAGTGCTTAAATTAAGTTATTTTATATTTAGTTAGTACTTTTGTATTTTGCTTATTTTTGGATGTTTCTATCACACAAGCATTGCCTCTATTGAGAATACATTGGGTTTAATTTGTTTTTTTTTTGTTTGATCACAGTGTGATATATGTATATTTTGACGTAAGAATCCTAGTGTAAAATTGTTACTTTTGGCAAAACCGTTTTAACATAAGGGGGCAACGAATTTTCTGCTCTTAAAAACACTCTTTACTGATAGATTTTCTGTTTAGGTATTAAAAAAAATACTTTATTTAGATCTGAAGATAGTTGGCTTATGTCTTTTTTTTACGTTTTACAATAATTAATTTGTGAGGTTATAATTTTGTTATCAATTATGATAAGACAACATTTTTTTGCAGATTATTATTATTTATGGCGCTGTGTTTCTTGTTAATAGATTGTTCGATAATTTTAAATTAAATTTTAAATCTAACTAATCACAGTATTACCAACCAGTTTAGGTTAAGACGTTCCCATTTTTCGGAACCATTAAAAGATGTAAGCAAACCCAACTAAGGTCGTTGTTAAATGTGCAAGTGTGCACCTTCATAAATCAAGTTTTATGAGTGGTTGAGGTTTACGGTAACTGCAATAATTTTTGTACTTTTGTTTATTGGGAGGGCTTAAAAATTTAGCTCATTTATTCTTTGTTGAACTATATCATTAAATAATTGTCATTAATGTGATGGCAATTATTTAAAATAGAACCAAAAATGTATAATTTTTTTGCATGACATTGTTGCAGTATTATTTATTAATGTGAGCAGCAAAATTATGGAATAACCTTATAAAAACTAAAAATATTTTGTTTTAACAAAAATCTTCGAAGAGGTCAATTTTCTTTTAAAAACCATATTATTTTTAACTTGATTTGAAATTTTACACATATTGGATTTTGAGTAATGACGTTATCGAGTTTTTTTTTAAATGAAAAATTAAATATTTTTAACCATTTTGGTAGATTTTTTAATTGTTGAAATGGCAATACCAAAATATTAAATGTTACATAATAAAGTTTTCGAATAAAATTAATTCAAAGTTGAAAAACAAAAATTTACTATTTTCAAAATTTGTTAACAATGAAGCGAGTTTATCTTTTAAATCAAATCTTCAATACATTCTTCTTGTACATTACGAAGTAATTCGGGACTAATATTCACCATTTCGTTTCTAAATCTAGTTTTTAGATCTTCTAAATTTTGTGGTCTATTGGTATAAACTTTGGATTTTAAATAACTTCACAAAAAAATCAAGGGGTGTAAAATCTGAGGAAGTTGGGGGCCACTTGATTGATCGTCATCCACCAATTTATCTTCCAGGGAAATGGTTGTTTAAAAAGTCACGAACAGGAAGAGAAAAGTGCGGAGGTGCTCCATGCTGTTGAAACCAGATACTGTCATTGGGCAAGTCGTAATGATTTCTATTAGGAAACATTTTCGTCAAGACAGGCATAAGTTCGTGTCTTAGAAATTCTAGATATTGTTGTAAGATTACGGTGGACGATGGTATTGTTGATCATGTTTTGCTTTATTTGTAGCTTAAAAAAATATTTTTAATTCGCCATTATTTATTTAAATATTTCTATTGTGTTCCCTACAGTCAGAAACTTTTCTCAATTATTTATTATTTTTACTGAAATAATTTCGTTATCATTTTTAATTTAATCATTAAATAAACTTCGATCGAGTATTTATTACAACAATATAATTTATCTAATCAAAATCAGCTTCCTAAAATCACCACCGATTCGTGATTTTTAAAACAAATAATATCATCTCTTTACGACACCAGAAATGTTAATTTAGCCGCGCTTAGGTCAATTCCGCAAATTAAAGCCAATCAAACAATTGAAAATCACCGTCATATATATATTTATTGTGTTTTATTTATAACAATAAAGATGGCGTTGCTTTACAGGTGGCCATTAAAATAATAGATAAGACTGCTTTAGATGAAGAAAACTTAACAAAAATATTTCGAGAGACTGCCATTCTGAAAAAATTAAGACATCCACACATTACCAGGCTGTATCAGCTTATGGAAACGAATCAAACCATTTATATGGTTACAGAGTATGCCAGTAACGGAGAAATTTTTGGTAAATAAACAATTTTTATGTTTTACCTGATTATTGACAATTAACAAGAAGCCGTACGCTCTCTAGTGGTGGAACTTGGAAGTAGTTTAAAAATTCTACCGATAGAGTGCGCAGCGCACTTCTTAATTATTATGTAGTCGTAATTGAAATATTTTTTTTAGATCATTTGGTGGCAAAAGGCCGAATGTCAGAAGACGAAGCTAAACGGATATTTAGTCAAATTGTATCGGCCGTTAGCTACTGTCATTCTCAGGGGGTAGTTCATAGAGATTTAAAGGCTGAAAACTTATTGTTGGACCATAATTTAAACATCAAGGTTCGATTTAATAATTTACACTGTTTTAAAAAATCAGTAATTAATTTTTTGTAGCTTGCCGATTTCGGCTTCAGTAATCAGTTCACAGAGGGTTGTCTTTTATCAACGTGGTGTGGATCACCACCTTATGCAGCTCCTGAACTATTTCAAGGCCTCAAATATGATGGACCTAAAGCCGATATATGGGTAAGTGATTTTGTTATTTTGCGGATGTGTGGCGCCATCTAGAACCGGTGACTTGTAATTGTGAGATAGACTGTGTTATATAGAGGGCGCAATGAATCAATAATTTAATGAAATAGGAGCGTTCAATGCGTTTTAATATTTAAATGGGTTTAATACCGGACGTATTTGGGGAATTAATTTTTGAAAAATTGAAGAGTCTTATTTAAAACAAGTGATTGTGATTAATTTAAATGCACGCAATTACGTATTTTAAACTTTTTTAAATATACGTCTTTTTTTACAAAAATAATATTTTGATTAGTTTTACGAAAACTTTTTATTGAACATCCGTTCAATGATAAAAAAATATTTTTTTTTGTAAGCTTACATTAAATTAAAGACGACACTTTTTTTCGATTATAAGAAAAGTCATTTGTAAAATTTGACAAGAAATACTTCGTTAACAAATTAGTATTTTTATTTTCGGTTTTATTTCGGTTACTATTGATGATTGCTTACAAAGTCTAGGGCAGTAAGTATGAGTCATAGAGTGGTAAGCATGGGTTACAAGCATATTAATGCTCTCTCAGGCTTCGCCCAAGTTTTTTATACTGTGTTTTCGACTTCGAAAAATTATGTTTACGGCCCTCCAGTTTAATATACTGTTCTAAAAAATTCTATACATTCAGTTTCAAAACTGAGGTTTTATTATATGCTTAATTAAAAATAAGTATTAACTAATAACTAATCTTTCTTTACAATCTTTTTTCGCAAAAAAGATTTAAAAACAAATATTTAAAAAAAATTAAAATAGTTGTTTGTAGGCGAAGTTACAAACATTCGAAAAAGAAAGTATTTTTTTTGATTTTACATATTAACACATAAAATAGAACGAATCAGTTACCCACGATAAGCTTGGTTTTAAAATTATAGAATAAATACTATACGCGACAAAATAAACTGGACACCAAATTCTGACCTTGACATAAAAAAATGTGTAAAACAATCTACGTCGATTTGGTTCCTAACCTCAAATTTTCCAACGCCACAATTGGGTGCGCTTCGGACGTTTGTAATCCGATGCGCTTTGAATCCGAGAAGATTGAATTTTTTCTTTTTCCCGCCAGAAAATTGACAGTTCTAAAGTCGGTCAACAAAATAACTAATAACTTTTTCAAACAAGTATGTCAGTTATTTTTGTTGGGCGACTCTAGAACTGTCAATTTTCTGGCGGGAAAAAGAAAAAATTCAATCTTCTCGGATTCAAAGCGCATCCGATTTCAAACGCCCGAAGCGCTTTTCCACATATCTGAAGAACTGTCAAAAAAATATATGTAATGGTCAGTTTACACAATTTTTCTTGTCAATGTCAAAATTTGATGTCTGGTTTATTTTGTCGCGAATAGTAGTAGTTTTTAACAAAAAAATTAAAGGGAACAAACAAAAATCTATTGACATATTTTCAAAAATAAAATTTTAATATAAGTTTATTATTTTTTTTAAATTATATTTTATATTTAATAAATAAATATTTAAATAAAGCAATAAATGTGTTTTTGTAAACTAATTAAAACAAATTACTATTAATAAAGACATTCAAAAACGAATATTTAGAAAAAAAATAATACAAATTTAATTTTAATAAAATAATGAAACTTGATGAGCGATTACAATAACAATAAGAGAAAGAAAATTCGAGAAAATAGCTCCAGAAAGTTCTAGAAAGATATAGTGACTGAAGAGCGGCGCTCGAGGCGTGAAATTTTTCTAAAATCATTAATAGACGCGTTTATGAACCGATCGAGAAGGATTAGTCATCGTTTTCAATTGAATTTAGAAAGGTGACGAAACATTTGGCATCTTCTACCAAGGACGTCTGATTATATAAGGAGGGAGGCATAACATGAGCTAACTTTTGGGACTTTATTGTTATTTATCATAGCTTAAAAAATCTTTTTTGTCCTGGCGTTATTAACAAAGTGTTGTGTTATATATTTTTTTATAAAAGTCCAAATATTAAATTTCTGTTTCGTCTTAGACATCGTCTGAGTCCAAAGTTTATTACTTTTGTTTGTAAATATAATTTTCATCTGTTAATTGTTATCTTGAGTACTTCTCAAATTTTCTTGGCATTTAAGCTTGGCGAAATAGGCGGAAATTATAAATTTTTTGCACCTAAAAATCGTGTTAGTCATATCGGTTTTTTTGGTGCCAAATGAAGATGGGGGAGTCTTAAATTTAGAGGTGGTGGATTATGTGCGGTTGTGATTTATTGGTTTACAGATGATTTTAGATTGAAGTCGAGTATTAAGGGTGAAAATCGTAAAATGTGAGAAAGCATTTCAATGAATTAAAAGGGTAGTTTGATTATAATTAACTTTTAGGTTTTGACTGGGTTTGAAATTGAAAATTATGAGGGCGGAGTAACTTTTTTGCTGGCCTTATGGAGGGCGTAGGGGAAAAATGTAAGGGAGGTTGGGGGAGTTGGCGGAATTTGATGAGGCTGGGGTTACTGTATAAAGCAGCTGTTACTAACGTGCTATCAATATCACTTCATTTCTTTTATCAAAATAATGACAGTAGAATGACAACTGGTTCTTAAATGACCGGTGAGTTATTGCGCATCTGAGTATGTCACGTCATTAAGTAAGAGGGACAACTATTCTTTTGAGAAGAAATATTGGATTAGAAGTATAATAAATAAAATAAGAATTGTATACATCACAAAATGAAAGTAATATTAAAAATATTATTATATGTGTTTTGGTAATTCCATTTAATGTAGTGAACAGTTAAATTTGACATAATGTGAGTGTTGTAATTACGATATAGAAATATGAACACATATTTTTTTATTTAATACCTTTCACTAATGATTATGAAAACAATGCAATATTTTATAGTGTCAATTTATAGAAAGATATTTAGAAAGATTAATAAATAATATGTTTCCAAAACTGCTCTTAGTGAAATGTCGAAATTTTTTTACTATATTTAAAAAAAAAAAACATAAGTAGCTGTGTAAAATGCAAATCTATCTATTTTTATTTTTTAGTTCAATCAATTGTAAATTTATAAAAAACACTTATTACAAAGAGAGTAATTCTGAGGTGTTTTTATCAGAAGAAGCCATAACAATAGCAACAAGTACTAGTTTTGATAATTTTGATTTTATATTCTATTTACCGAATCAAAAATTGATCAAAAATTATCAAAAAGTTTCCGATTTACATTCTACCGACCTGAAAAACTACAATTACATTATAATTGATCAGAATTACACGAGTTTTAGTAATACTATAAATAGTTTATTACAAGAAGATAACTTAAACGTTTTTGGAAAATATTTAATTATTTTACCAAAAACACAAAAAACAGATGAATTGGTTAAATATTTTGAGTTATTATGGCAAAACGAAGTATATAATGCCGTTATTAAAACTAAAGAGTACTATACTTGGTACCCTTATGAAAAATGTGGCCGAATTATAATACACCAGACAAGTCTAACAACAGGTTTTTTGAACAAAATTTCAAAGAAACTCAACTGTTCTCTTAGAATAAACTGGTCAAAAGCTGCAAATACTGTCAAAAATCCTTACAACAGGACTAATCCTGGAACTCTGATACTGTTAGCAAACGAATTATCAAAAACAATGGGTGCTCCTTTTATTTATATCAACAGCAGTTTTGATTTTACAAAGTTGCTTCTGATTGGGGCTGCTGATAATTTCAGTGATATAATGATTACAGAGAACACAACTATAGCTTTTGGTGGTTTCAGCTATGCTCCTAATATTTCAGAAAAGAATGATCAAACTACGTATGTTGCAACTTTCAAAGGACTGATAATTCTACCACCACGAAAAAAGATACCAAAATGGAAAGAGTTTTTAAATTTTTCAAAAATCTCAGTTTTGGTTTTAATACTAGTTATGGTTTTTAATGGATTTGTGATACATATCTGTATGAAAATCTCGCTAACACAATCAATTTTTTATTCGTATGAAATGTTTGTACAATTGGCAATGACAAAATTGCCGAGAAAAACACATCAGAGAATTTATTTTCAATCAATTTTGGTTTTTACAATGGTTGTAAATTCAATGTATTTGGGGGTATTGAGTGGTGTGTTTACAAAACCAAACTATGAAAGAAAAATTACAAATGTGAGAGATTTTCTTCTGACTGATATACCTTTAAAATGTAATCCGATACAAATCAAGGATTTGATACAGTGTTGTTACAATGGAGCAGTAAATAAAAAGAAATTTATTGAAAGTTATGATAGAGGACATGATTTGATTACAAAATTTGTTAAAAAACCTAAATATGCAATTTGTAGTACTTCATTGCATTTGGATTATGTAAAAAATTACGAAAATTTGGAAACACTTCAGGTAATTTTATTTTTTCTTATTCCGTTATGAAAAGTTAATTGTTAGCGTTACGTAAAGTGGACTTTACATCACTAGTTATTAAAAGTATTTTGAGAATAAATTTGTTTTGCAACTCGCATAATTTGTAAATCTTCTTCCAAAAAATAAACTTGGTCTTTTCATAACTAGTTACGTAATGACTGTTTTTTGTTTCTAGACTTTATATCTGTATACAGTTATGTTTTTACGTCGACGTTCTCATTTGAAGAAAAAAATTAATTTCCATTTAAGAGAAATAGAAGAAAAAGGTTTGAGACAAAAATTTGAAGCAATTACTTTTATGTTTACAGAAAAAAAACTCTTTGAACAGGAAGAATCGCTTAAGGAATTAAATTTGGATGATTTTATTGGTGTTTTTATTTTATTAATTGTTGGCTGTGTTATGTCATTGATTGTTTTTTTGATTGAAGTGTTACGACTTTCAACTATTGTACAAGTTTTTTAAAATAATAAATTGTTTTTAATGCTTTGTCACGTTTTTTTATGCTATTTATCTAAGCAGAGGAGGCTTGCAAAAGAGACTGATTGTTGTAAAAATTTGATTTGGTTTATTATGTAAGATCCGGTGAGGATTAGCCAGGGCGTTAGCATTTTTTTTTAAGTAATGCCAGTTGCAGAAATAAATTGAAGGGCAATCTTCAAATTGTGTGTACATTGAAACAAATTTATAGTAAATACTGTTAAAACTATCTATTATTTTATTTAGATAATAAAGTAAATTTGCAACATTTAATTGATACAAAATAATAATTAATAAAGTTACACAAAAAAAACATTAACGATTTTTCAAACTGAACATACAAAGTACAGTAGGGACCATTAAAAAGTGGTACAATTTAATAAAAAACATTTATATTTAGTCAATTTGTCTTTAAACAACGGTTTACATTTATCGGGGAACATTGAGCACATTCTCGAATATTTTAAGAGTCTTTGTTTCTTGTGTGTCGTGACGTTAAATTATGGAGGCATTTTTATGTTTTCTTTGTCTTTTTCGTTGTTTTACACGTTGTGAGCGCCTATTGCTGAATCTGTTTTTTGATCTGTACAATTTTATTAATTTTACTTTTTGTATTTCACCTTGAAATGAGCGAGTATCTTTCGTATGTCAGTCATGTGACTTTTTAATACTACGCAATCTGTACTGTTGTCGTTAGAACCTGATGAAATAGACAGTATAAACACTAATTTTACAATAAACAAATAATTCGATATTCACCTTACAATCTAGAATATGGCTCACTTTTCTCGCTTGTCTGGCACTTACTAACTGGCTGACTCCTAGTCAATGTCTTCTTCTTTATAACGAGCGTCGAGAAATGAATGATGTCGTAGTGTGCTATGGTAGACTTGCGAACGTATTGCTTAGCTTGGCGCACATAGTGAGAAATTTTGACATCTTTATTAATGCCAGTTGTCAAATGTGGGCCAAGCTGAGCCCTACCTTCGCAAGTTACAGCACACTACGACGTCATTTGTTTTTAAGACGCTTGTTATATGCGGACGTCCTTGCTAGAATGTGCTGGATGATACGTGGTCCTTCTACATTTAATTGGAAGCAATGGCTCGGTGCGCTAGTTATCTCTCTTTTGGAGCTATTTTCTTATTTATGGTAGAAGTAGAGTTAAAAAATATCGGTATGCGTATTATGGCACTAAATTGAATCTGGTTGACAGTAAAAATAAATTTTATTGCCATAATGATATAATAACATATACATATTTATTATTTAATACTCTTGTAAATGATGTGAAAATGATACAATATTTTTATAGCGGCAATTTATAGAAAAATTATTTATCAATAAATAATAAGTTTTCTAAATTGCTGTTATTGAAAATGTCGAAAATTTTATTGTACTAATTCCTCATTGAAAACAAATAAATAGATGCTCAAAAATGCAATTTCATTTCTTTTTATTTTTTACTTCAATCAGTTGCAACTTAATAAGTAAAACTTACTACAAAGAAAGTAATTTAGAAGTGTTTTTACCAGAAGAAGCAATAACAATAGCAACAAGTTCTGGTTTTGATAATTTTGACTTTATATTCTGTATACCAAATCAAAAATTAATCAAAAATTACCAGAAAATTTCGAAATTACATTCTCCCAATCCAAAAAACTACAATTATTTTATAATTGACCAAAATTACACTAGTTTTAGTAATACTATCAAAAGTTTATTACAAGAAGATAACTTAAACGTTTTTGGAAAATATTTAATTATTTTACCAAAAACACAAAACACTGATGAATTGGTTAAATATTTTGACTTGTTGTGGCAAAACGAAGTATATAATGCCGTTATAAAAACTACAGAGTACTACACTTGGTACCCTTATAAAAATTGTGGCCGAATTATAACACACCAAACAAGTCTACCAACCGGATTTTTGGAGAAAATCCCGAAGAAACTTAACTGTTCTCTTAGAATTAACTGGTCTAAAGCTTCAAGTACTGTCAAAAATCCTTACAATAAAACTAGTCCTGGAACTTTGATACTGTTAGCAAATGAATTATCGAAAACAATGGGTGCTCCTTTTGTTTACATCAATAGCAGTTTTGATTTTACTAAAATGGTCCTAACTGGAGCTGCTGATAATTTCAGTGATAAAATGGTTGAAGAGAACACAACTATAGCTTTTGGTGGTTTCAGTTTTTATTCCGATATTCCAGAAAAGAATGATCATACAACGTATGTTGGAATTTTCAAAGGACTAATAATTCTACCACCACGAAAAATAATACCAAAATGGAAAGAGTTTTTGAATTTTTCAAAAATATCAGTTTTGGCTTTAATTCTAGTTTTGGTTTTTACTGGATTTGTAATACATATCTGTTTGAAAATCTCTTTAATACAATCATTTTTTTATTCGTATCAAATGTTTGTTCTAATGATAATGACTCAATCTCCTAGAAAAACACATCAGAAAGTTTATTTTCAATCAGTTTTGGTTTTTACAATGTTGATAAATTCGATTTATTTAGGAGTACTGAATGGTGTATTTACTAAACCAAATTATGAAAGAAAAATTACAAATATGAGAGATTTTCTAATGACTGAAACACCTTTAAAATGTAATCCTGTACATATCAAAGATTTGATACTTTGTTGTTACAACGTAACAAATAAAAATAAATTTATTGAAAGCTACGATAGAGGATTCGATTTGATTACACAATTTGTTAAAAAACCTAAATTTGCAATTTGTAGTACTTCACTGCATTTGGATTATGTAAAAAATTACGAAACTTTGGAAACAATTCAAGTATTAATAACACGATTTAATTTTTTTTTGTAAAAAAATAATTTCCAGACGATATATTTGTACACTATTAGGTTTTTACGTCGACGTTCTCATTTGAGGAAAAAAATTGATTATCATTTAAGAGAAATAGAAGAAAGAGGTTTGCGACAAAAATTTGAAGCAATTACTGAAATGTTTACAGAGAAAAGAATTTTGAATGAAGAAGAAGCAATCAAGAAATTAAATTTAAATGATTTTATTGGTGTTTTTATTTTATTAATTATTGGTTGTGTTGTGTCATTGATTGTTTTTCTGATTGAAGTGATACAACCGATTTCTAAAATAAAAAAAAGTTTTTAGTGTCTTTTTGTTTTTATCAGTATTGACAAAACTTTTTACACTGTGATTAACAAATACTGATTGAGTTGGCAATAAAGTTACTATATTTTTTTTGTAAGTTGTCCGTTTGTAATATACGCTGTCCGATGAACAGATAGAGTAATAAAAACGCCCACTTAAACCGCCCTGTTTGAATAACGGCTCTTTATTGGTCAATTTTAAATAGAGCGTTTAATACAGTAAAAGTCCTTAACACACTAGAGCATATTTTTAGAAAGTTAAAATTTTCAGGCTTGCGTCTAAAATTAAAGCTAAACGTAGGGTGTGTTTGTTTACCCATTTCTGTTTTGTTTGACTGGGTAAGCGTTTTTAAAACTAACAATTTCATATTTTAAGTGCCTAAATCTGACTTCGCCGCTGATTGTTTCCTCCCGCTGAGTTTTATTACTCTATCTGTTGAGCGGACAGTGTATAGGTATATAGGTTATGCCTTAATATGTTAAGAAAACAAATTAAATTTTATAATTAATCAATAGAAAATAGAGCAAATAGAAAAACAGAAACTAAATTTAAAGGTAAAGTTTAAAAAGTGCACCGTTATTTAAAATTCAAAACTTAAACTTAACTCGTTGTTTTAGGATATTAAATACAGTAATTTGTGTGTTCGCAGTTAATAGGAAGTAAAACCTGTTTTCGATGAGAGCTTTTTCACAGATATTCGCTGATTTTGCTCTATTTGAACCCAGATGTTTTTTACATCATCCGTAAGATTAGAAGATTGATCGGGTTTTGTTTTTGCAACATTATCTGTTCCACAACTCGCATGCAGTATTGTTTAAACATAATAAAACCTACAACTACTTTGGGGTAAATTTGTTAAAATTTGACGTATGTTGAGTCTTCGGAATATTACCAACCATTAATTTTATTGTAGACTCCATTTTGAAGTACGCCATTACAATAAAAGTGTTATGTTCTAATTCAAAAACATTTTAATAAAAACTAATGACAACTTATTAATCAAATTTTTGATATGTCAAATTTGAATTTGAAGTTTGGTCAGAATAGCTAATTTTAAGTGACATTTCAATGTTGCCAACCTAATCAATACTTGCTGATCACGTTGTAAAATCATTTCTTGTGACAGATTTTTTAGATTTAGCAGTTTTACGCCCAAATTATGTTCAAATTTTAAAGAATTTTTACTAAACAGAGTCTGGTGAGGACTACTAATGTCTGTAGGCCTGCAGGGGTGTATTGAGGTAAAGAAGTTACAATTAAAATCGTAAATAATCAATTTTAAAATAATACAGAAGAAATTAAACAGGACCAAAATAATGAATTTGAAGGACAAATTTTATTTTTAAAAAATTTAAAATATTTAAATAAAATAGGTAAAATGTCTAAATTAAAAAATTAAAATGTTGGACGAACTTGTTTCGAAGACATTTTTTTAATGAAAGTTTTGCTTCGCATTCGTTTTATAAAGGAAATCGTTTCCATCTTATGGAAATCTAATGATCACTCAAATCGAGATTTTTTTATATCAATCGATAGCTTTTGAAATAAGGGGCAATTGATACCATTGTGCCAACTTTGTAGCTCTTCAAATAAAGGCCAAATTAAATATTAAAAAATTAAAAACGGCAATGCAAAATGCATTGGTAAGAGTGAGAGCCAGTGAAGCCAGACAAATCGAGAGATAGAAATGTTTGGAAGCTTATTGTATGAAAAGTCTGTCTAGAATTTTATTATAGACAGAAGAATTATTGTAATTAAATTAACATCTAGGTGAATAGTCTCATCTTATTTCTTTCATGATAATTGCATATTTCAATACAAGCTAAGAGCAATTTACTTTCTCTGAAGACTGGAATAATAAAATGTAAATGCCAAGAAATATCTATTTAGCCGGTACCTGACCTGAGACCCAATGATTAACCGACTTAATCCCCATAAATAAAAAGTGAGAGCTTTATGAATTTGGTGACAGAAGTCATTTAAACTTTAAATTAATCTAGCCACTGTATTTGAAGACTTACAAAGTTGACGCAATGATACCAATTGCTCTTTATTTCAAGAGTTGTCGATTGATACAAAAAAATCTCGATTTGAGTGGTCATTAGATTTCCATAAGATGGGAACGATCTTGTTTGACTTGGTGCTAGAAAACTGACTTTTCGAAAAGTGTTCTTTAATATACATTTTTATTATTTGTTATTTTTTTTAAATTGTTGCTAAATAAAAAAGAAGGGAAGAACAAAGATTTGGGAATAAAACGAACACTTTATTCTTTTCGTAAAAAATTACAATAATTAAATGGATTCCAGATGTCGCTTTTTTGTTGTAACAAATAATTGCGCCAATTTTTACACAAGTCTTGTTAAACAAATAATATTACTGAACTCAAAATTACCTAAACATATTACAATTATTAATGATGAGCAAAAGATAAAGAACGAGCAAGCATAAAAAGTTGAAAATAGAGCAGTAAAAGGGTTAAAAATAATACATAATTCTATTTATTTATTTTTTGATTTATTGTTGTACGAATTTTATTTATAAAGAATCTTCTAAGAAGAGCAGGATTTCGGGTCTAAGTTAGTGAAAACTATTAATTTGCAAAAATGTTTTTTTTTGAGTTTTTTTGTGAAAAGTAAAAGGGTTATCAAGTTGTAAGCTGAAGGTTTAGTTGAATAATTTACAAAAGAAATGAAAAAATGAGCTGAAGGCTCGAATAACACAAATTTGTTGACTCAATTAATTAAATAAGAGTAATTCTTGTGTTTCTCGCAGCTCAGGATTTGGTTACATGGAATTACAAAGGACTTTTTTTGGAAACCTGTGTTCTTTGCTATTTTGATCTTTATTTTACTTATTATATGTTTCTCGGTTCGCCAACTGATCCGCTATTTAGCATCGCATTGTGGACCTTCAAATAGAACAATTGTGTTTTAATTGATTAATTAACCGCGCTTTGCTCAATTACTTTTGAGCTACACGATTAAATAAATTTTTTTAAAGCATGTCTTTTAAATCGAATTATTTTAAAATAAATTTACTGCAGTATTATAAAAAGTGTAAACGAAATATGTATCATAGGAATTGCATGTAAATTTTTTATTAAGTCTTGGAAAAAAGTAAATACGTCTGCAATTTATTTGGATAATGATTTTGACATGTGGAAAGCATTTAGTTGATTATAACAATTGTCCTTAAATCAATATCTATCTGCCATTATGTAACAGATTAAATATAGATTTTCATACTGTCGAACAATTTTGTAATGCTCTATATATTGTCTATTTATTTTTCTTTTTTAATGTTGGTATCAGCTGAAACATTTAAGAAATTTCAATTATTTGAAACAAAATCTTTAAAAGATCTATTTGGATTAGAAGACGAACTTGTATTTGCTACAAGCACATCATTTCAAAATTATGATTATTTTTTCAAAATTTCTAATCCAAAATTGATTCGAAATTATCAAAAACTGATTTATACAACAAACTCTAATTTCCGAAAGTTTAATTACGTGATTATCGATCAAAATTTTCGAAACTTTAACCAAACAATTCACAATTTACTCAGCGAAAACAATTTACAAGTTCATGGCAAATATTACGTCAAAATTTTCAAAAATTTAACAAAATCAGAAATTGAAGAATTTTTTGGAACATTGTGGAAACACGAAATCTACAATATTGTTCTCGAATCTAACAATAATTTATACACTTGGTACCCTTATCGCAATTGCGGCAAAATAACCGCTTATCACACCAATATAACCCAGGGTTTTATAAACAAAATCCCCAGAAAATTAAACTGTTCGTTACGAGTTGACTGGACACCGACTTCTATCACAATCAAGAATGCTTCAAACAAGACTGATCCTGGAATATTTATTTGGTACACTAATGAGATTGCTAGAAGTTTAGGGACTTCATTTGAGTATTTAAAAAATGAATTAGATTTTACAAACACGTCTTTGAATTTCAATCAAGAGATGCATGATCGTAATGTTACATTTACAGTGGGTCCTTTTGGTTATTTTTTTGATGGTTTGACTGGACTGAGTGCTTATGTTGCTCCAATGGAATCGTTACTTGTTTTACCTCCGAGGAAAGCAGTTTCAAAATGGCGCGTCTTTTTTAAATTTGATAACACTACAATATTTTTAACTGTTTTAACAGTGAGTGGTTGTTGTTGTTTGCTTCAGTTGTTTGCAAGATAGTGAAATCTATGTTATTAACATTTCAGTCATTTATTCAATTAACTGTTCCTTTTAAGCCGAAAAAAAATAGTATTCGTGTGTTTTTCATTTCTATGTTGTTGTTTTCACTTTTGATTTCTTTCTTCTATCAGAGTATGTTAAGTGGCGTTTTGACTCGACCAAATTATGAAAAACAAGTTAAAACGGTTGAAAATTTTGCTAAGTCGAGTATTTCTTTGAAATGTTGGAAGTTATATTGTTTGAAGATGTTTGCAAATCTAGAAGAGGATATTCAGGAATTACTGATGAAAAAATTGATTGATACTAGAGAAAGTGGTCTTGAGCAACTTCTAAATTTTGTAAATCGATGTGATCATGCATTTATTTCATCGCCTCTACATTTATTTTATATCAGAAATTTTGAAAATTTGGAGAGAATTAAAGTAATTCATTTTTGATCTATATGCTAATTTCAAGTTAGTTACTACCTGTAGTATCGCAGATTTTAATACTTTTCTATAACAACACCGAATTCTTTCAATTTGTCATAGAAACCAAGATATTACCGGTATTATCTCAACTTGAAATTAGTTTATTAGTATAGAAATAGAAATCTGAGTTTTTTTTTAGATTTTTTCGTCGTTTTATACTTTTCTGTATCGTGAAAGGTTTCATCTTAGAGAAAGAATTGATTATCACATTCGAAATATTGATGAGAAAGGTTTTAGACTCAAATTTGAATTTATGGCGAGCTCATTTATACCTAAATATATGTTACAAGAAGAAGATAATGTTACAATTTTGAAAATCGATGATTTGTATGGTGTTTTTCTATTGTGGATTGTTGGATGTTTTGTAGCATTTTTAGTTTTTGTGATAGAATTTGTCAAGAAAATAAAATTTAAATATTTTTTTTACATCAATAGTCTAATTTATTTTAATTATCGGCTAAAATAATTATACATACAGGGGCTGTCCCAATAGGCCGGGAGCCAGCAATCCTGAAAGCTCCCGTGATCAAGGATACTAAAATTTTTAATGAAAATTGAAAGTTTGCACTTATAGGAATAAGATGCGCTTGGTCGGCGCGGATTTTATTAGCCAAAAATGTTTTAAATAAATAATATATTGTTAAATGTCTTTAATGTTTCTCTGTCATTATGGATTTTGATCTTTTCTATATAATTTTGTGCAAAATTTCATACTTATTCAGAAAAAATTCGGCCGACCAATGTTTTTTAGAAGGAAGGGTCTCGCAAACCTATTAAAATGATGTAGTAGGGGGTAAAATTTCTCTGTTATCACGGATTTTTTTTATATATATTATTTTACGTGTTTTAATGTCAATTTTAAAAGTATCTTGGTATGCGTGCTTAGAAATAGTCGCAAGTATCGCGCATACCAGTTTTTGATATAAAGGTGGGAGGGGGGGGGGGGATACTAAGACCGCCTCGGTCCATTACGTAGTTACGGTTTATTCAATCAAAACGCGCCTTAGTACAGTAATGTAGATCCTTAGGGAGCACATTTTAAAAATATTTTTTTAAATGGGATACCCTATACAGGGTGGACCAAATGTATGGAACGGGCCGTTTTTTGGCTAAACTATAAAGAATTTTGAAAAAAAAATACGCATTTATTGGCTAGGAAGCTACCTGAGGCAATATTTAAAAAAAATTATTTGTTTAAATTTTTAAGATAACTATAACATTTTTTTTGTGAATTTTTTTCGTAATTTTTTTTTAAACAAGCTGTTTAAGAAAAATCTTGCTGTACAAATTGTTTTAATTTTAACTTTATGAATTTTTAATAAAAAAAATAAACATTTGTAAGTTTTATCTGTGATTTTCGCCAAACCTACAATATTTTTGGTTAATTTAAGTTAAGCATGTGAAACAGATAATAATAGTTGTTTAAAAAAATTATAAAAAAATAATTTATTTAAGCAATTAATAATTTAACAATAAAAATAAATGTGTTTTTCCTTAATTTTTTATTATTTTGTAGTGCACATTACGAGTATGTTGTAGTACTAAGTATAAATAAATAAAATGTAAATAGTACATATCAAAAACGTCTGGATTTTAATTTGATGAAGTTTAAATAAATTGGTAAAAGAAACATTTTGTCAAAACTGTCTTCCACCTTACGCACGCCAGTAGAAAGTCAAGTAGGCGTTCTCTCCCTTTCCCCTGTTCTATTATTATCTTCTAAGTCAGATACTTCGGTCTTCGGTAGTAAAGATACTCCGGATTAACTTTACCCCGGAGTATTTTTACTACCGAAGGATTTGATTAAGAATTAGGTAGCCCGTTAGAGTTGGTGAATATGTGAATAATCAGAAAAATAGAAAGAAAGAAATCGGCCATTACGGATGAAAATGAATTTAGAGTTATTGGATCTCTGGTAGAAAACCTCCATGTAAGTCAGCGCTATCTTGAAAGGCACTTGGAGATTAGCAAGAGGACTATAAGAAGAATTGCAAGGAAATTTAAATTTTATGCGTACCATATGCAGTTACATCAAGAACTACTTGACACTAATTATCTTGCAAGAATTAACTTTTGCAATTTTCTTTTGGAGAAGTTGGCAGAAGTCGGTAGATTTTTGGAACATATCTTATTTACGGATACGTTTCATAACAATGGTTTAGTGAATTGGCATAATTTTCACTACTATTCCGATAAAAAGCCAATAGTTTTTCTAGAGTTAGCCGCCAACATAGATGGTCTCTCAATGTGTGGTGTGGAATTCTAGGAGAACAAGTTATAGGCCTTTACTTTTTTGATGGAAATTTAACCGGTGAAATGTTTAAAGACTTTATCGAAAACAGACTTTTTGCGTTATTAGAAGAAGTGGCAATAATGGTAAGAAGGCAAATGTTGTTTCAGCTAGACAGTGAACCCGCGCATTTCCATCGAAACGTACGAGAAGCTGTCAATTATGCATTCTCTCAAAAATGGATAGGACGCCATAGCCCTCAATTGTGGCCACCAAGATCGCTCGACCTTACTAGTATGGACTTTTTTTATGGGGCTATGTTAAAGAACAAGTTTGTAAAGTGCCACCGACAACTAAAGATGACTTAAAACTTCGTATTCAAAATGTGTTTAGAGAAATAAGTCAAAATGTGTTGGCACGAGTTAAAGTTTTGTACATTTTAAAAATATTGCGGTTTATATGCAGGATGTCCTAATACACTGCTGTAAAATTAGAAGGATTGGATATGGGTCGTTATGAAGTCTCTGTTTGTTCACCACATATAAACTGAGAAATTTTCTACTAGTATAAATTGTGTAGGAGAAAATTTTTACTTTATACCAACGGATAAATTGCAACGCTGATATTTGGCTTTTACTTGGGGATTCAAATAATTAAATGATATTAAGAGACCATTAGATGTTAGGTAGCTATCTATTTAGAACATTTTTCCAGGAACGAAGTATATACAACATTTGATATACACACAAAAAATGAAGGTTATCAGAAATTGTACGATATAAAAGAAATTTTTGCCGAGGATTGACCGAAATTGAATTTTATTTAAAAATTTTAGTTAAATTTGAAAACGCTCTTATATTATTATTTTCTTGTATCAAGAAATCGATTTATCTAGATCTGTTGATTAGAAAAAAATATCGAGAATTTTTTACTAATTAATATTCATGTTGGGTTGTTTTTTTGGTCTTAAGTTCCGGCGAATCTCTGGGGGCTATCTATTCTACTATATCATTGAGTCGCCTGTTAAAACGTGTTGAAAGTAAAAATTTACAAATTAAATTGTGTAATTGGTGATTACTGATTACCAAAGCGCTTGATAATGCCGATACTGTAGCGAAATTTATGAATATTTTTTAATCATTTTAATATGACATAAAAATTGTTAAAAAAACATTAAGTAGTAATATTTATTACCAAATAAAAAACAAATGCTACATTATGCTATTTGATTGTTAATCAAAAAGAAATAAAACATCTGCTACTAGGTAATCTACATCACAAATAACCTAAATTGCTATCATTTTAAAAATATGTATTTTATCAAAATAATTTACAATAACAACGTGAATAATGCAAGTCTATTTATTTGTATTGCTTCTTAGCACAGTTAAAAGTAAATTTATACAAAACTTTTACATCAATAATATCTTCAAACAATTTCTAACATCAGATGATGATGTGATAATAGCTACAAGTACAAATTTTCAAAATTTTGACTTTTTATCGAACTCAACCAATCCACAATTGATTAAAAATTATAACAAAATAACAAAACAAACAATTACTATTTACAGACATTACAATTACGTTATTGTTGATCAAAATTTCATCAATTTCAAAAACACAATCATTTGTTTATTACACGAAAATAATTTAAATGTTTTTGGAAAATATTTAATTGTTTTACCAGTCACTCAAAACACAGATGAATTGGTTAAATATTTTGAGTTGTTATGGCAAAACGAAGTATATAATGTCGTTATAAAAACTAAAGAGTACTACACTTGGTACCCTTATAAAGATTGTGGTCGTATTATAACACACCAAACAAGTCTATCAACAGGATTTTTGAACAAAATTCCAAAAAAGCTCAACTGTTCTCTCAGAGTCAACTGGTCAAAAGCGTCAATAATTGTCAAAAATCCCTACAATAAAACTGATCCTGGAATTTATATTTTGCTTGCAAATGAGTTGTCAAAATTATTGGGTGCTCCTTTTATCTACATTAACAGTAGTTTTGATTTTACCAAATTGATGATTGTTGGTAATTCTACTATATTCAGTGACGTAATGCTGACAGAAAACACAACAATTGCTTTTGGTGGTTTTAATTTTGCTTTTGATTTTCCTGAAAAGAATGATTATACAACTTACATATCTAATGTAGATGCTATAATAATTCTACCACCAAGAAAAGCTTTTCCGAAATGGAAAGCGTTTTTTAAGTTTTCCCCACTTGCTGTTACTCTTCTTATGCTGACTTTTCTTCTGAATGGTTTTGTAATTCACATTTTTCGAAAAAGACAAATTTTTGAATCTTTGTTTGAATCGTATCAAATTTTTATACAGTTGTCGATGTCTGAATTTCCAAAAAATTTCTATTTTTTGTCTATTTTGTTGTTTGCTTTTATTATTAATTCGATTTATTTAGGTGAGTTAAGTGGTGTGTTCACTAAACCTAATTTCGAGCCTAAAATTACATCAGTTGAAGATTTTTTTTTTATCTGACATATCTATTAAATGTCACAAAACATATTTTACATACGTTATAGTAGAACCTTATAGCCCTCAATTGAAGATAAGTAGCAGCAAATTGATTGAAACCAAACTAAGAGGTTATGATCTATTTATGGAATTTTTGGATCATCCTACAAATGCTATTTGTAGCACCTCACAACATTTGAATTACATCAAAAACCCAGAAAGTCTTGAATTAGTCAAGGTTTTTAATTATACCCGGGGCCACATACTAATGAATTTACGTCATTATTGCTACAGCATATAAATAATTTTTAATGACGTAAATTCACTAGTACGTGGCCGTTACAATTTTTCTACGTATATTGTTTCCAGATCTCATCTTTATACGCGGTTTTTGTTTTGCGACGTCGCTCCCATCTGAAGAAAAAAATTGATTTTCATTTAAGAGAAATAGAAGAACGAGGTTTGAGACAAAAATTTGAAACAATCTCAAACTTATATTCAGCAAAAAAAGTATTCATTAAACAGGAATCAATCAAGATTTTAAATCTGAAAGATTTTATTGGAGCTTTTATTATTTTAGTTAGTGGAAGTGCTATTTCTACACTTTTTTTCTTGTTAGAAATGACAAAAAATAGTGTTTTACGTACAGATTAGTTTATTCGAGCTGAAAGGTGGTTATTTGACCGATAACGAAGCTCGAGGTCAGGCTGCAATTTTGCTATAAATTTAGTTTTTTACAAAATATGAATGTAGATTTTTTATTTATTTAATAAAATTGCTTTATTATTAAATTTAAAAAAATTGAAGTCGGTATAACATCACATTTTAGTTATCAGTATTTTTCTAATAATACTCTTATTAGGGACTTTTTTACCGAAATTGAAACTCAAATACAATCTCTTTGTTGGAGTTAAAACCCAGATTCAGAGTTTGCCTAGGTTAGAAACCCAAATTCAACGTTTTTGTCAGCGTAAAACCCACTTTTAATCTGTTTGTTGGTATCAAAGCCAACTATTTCTTTACTGAGTTTGTAACTCTTTTTTTTAAATAACTTTAGCGTTGCGTTGACTGGAAGTGCTGTTAACTGGAAGATTCGAACCTAAAAAAGCAGCTTATGCTTATTGTTAATTTTTTTTGAGCTTTTGAGTTTCGGTGAGTCTTTACGAGCTATCAAATTTTGTCTGTCCTGCATTTGTAGGCATCAGAGATTTACACCTGGGCTCCCGATATCTGAAGCCCAGTGCTATCGAGAAGGCCTCTGCAGACAAGGTACTGAGCTTCATTAGAGGCACAGGGCTACTGTAGTAGTGCTATTTCGAGAAGTTGCACACAATGGGCGTAGGCCTCGGTGTGCGGCTCGCGCTTCGAGCCCCTTTTGTCAAAAAAAATAATAAATAAAAAATTTTACGCTTGCAGAAGCGTTTTCCGCAAAAGAGTGCACCGCGTAAAATTTGGCGTGTAGGTTCCCATATCTAGGCAGAAAATGGACCGTATTTTATCGATTTTACAGTGAATTAAGAACGTTTTCTAAATTTTATTTTACATTTTTCATAGAAGAATTACACGAAAACGAATTGCAAAGAGGTTTTTTTCAGCAAGTTTTTGCAACAGCCCACACCGCTCGTGCTACAATAGAATATTTAGAGCAATTTTTTCTAAATAGGTTAATTAATAGAGGAATTTGGCCAAGTAAATCGCCTGCCTTCACTCTGTTAGATTTCTTTTTGTTTGGCCACCTTAAAAATAGAGTGTTCAACAGAAATTTAAATACTGTTGATGAATTACAGGCTACAATAGTAGAAAAAGTAAACAATGCACCTCCAAATACGCTGAAATACAATCTCTTTGTTGGAGTTAAAACTTAAAACCCAAATTTAGTTTAAGCTTATTGTTAAATTTTTTTGAAATTTTGAGTTTCGGTGAGTCTTTACGAGCCATCAAATTTTATTGCTAGCAGAAGCGTTTCCCGAAAAAGAGTTTGTATTTAAGGATTGATTTTTTAACAAGTTTGTGAAGTCTTAATCAAAATAAATTATACAAATTGTTCAAGAATTTTTATTTGTATTTAAAAATTTCAACAAGAAAAATTATAAATGACAATAAACATCCTACAATTAATATATCAAAAGCTGTTAAAATATGATTCAGAGTAAGTCGAATAATTTCATTTCTATTTTGGACAGGAATTTTAATTTTTTCGATTTTTGATGCTCCATCATGTACCCATTTTAGTACTAATCCGGTTTCTCTAATTCGAAAAATCCATCGATTAATTCTTCTAAGGAGAGGTAATCCATTTCGGACACATATGGACACCGCAATAACGTTAATCTAGAAATAATTACGTAATTGTAATTAAAAAATATTGTGTTAACAGAATAACACAAAAAAAGATTTAGGGCCTAATTCTAAATCAGATTTACGTCGGTGTAACTTGAGTTGCTATGGGCAACGCCGTAACTTTACTATACTATTTATATTAGATGGCGTAACTTTGCGCTACTCCGATGGAGTAACATATAATAAGTTAGCAAGTATGCTGTTTAACAATTAAACATTTACATGAAAATGATTTTTTTGGCTTAGTCTTGGTAGGCTGTGACATTTGAAAAATGTATAGATTATACTAGGATTAACTCTCTTTTTGTTGGATTTTCTTTGGTGTGTTAAATTAAACGTAAAACACCCGTAAATCACATAAAAACTATTAATATTTCTACCTGAGGATGACAACTTTGTTGTCGAAAGGCGCGTTGTGTTTGGTGTTTGCGGGTGTTTTACGTTTCTTAGCATTGACTGAACGATGTTTTTAGTGGCTACTTCAATTCAAAATTTTTCTGTTCGAATGATATTTGGTTGTATTACCTCATCGTATGAAACCACTTCTAGTTCTTTGGGATTTTTAAACCAAGCCATTTCTGTTTCTGCAATAAGTATTCCATGATTCATTTCTCTAGCAAAATCTTGAAACATTTTAACCAAACTAGTGTTTCCCAAATTATCAATTCTTCTTTTTAGAAGATTTTTATAAATTTCTTCTCCAAAACTTTCCAAATGGCGTTCAAAAGCAACACCAAATTTGATTTTCTTGTCAGATTTAGTAAGATCATTTAGTGTTTTTATTTTTGGTTCATAATCAGGTTGTGTCAAAACACTACTTAACCGACTCAAATACATCCAATTCAAATTTGTAATATAAAAAACAAAAAGAAGAAAAATCCATCTATAAAGTCTTTTCTGTGGTAGTGGCACACTTTGAAATGCCAACTGAAGAACGAAAAAAACACTATCCAGAACCGAAATTTGAGTCAGAAATTTCCAAAACAATATTATACCACAAAGCGACAACAAAATGGTGCCCCAAACTTTCATTGTGAAAATTTCCAAAATTTTATTTTGACTTTTCAATTGCTGTCTCGGCGGAAACACAAAAAACTGTTTCGTCAAAAAAATCGGATTTAAAATACGAACTTTCTGGTGAGACACACCGGACATTGTTTGCGCTAATACCCCAATATCAATATCACGTGACGTCATTTCCTCTACAAATTTCTCATACTGAATTCTATTCAAAGTTCGGTACCGTTGACTCAGCTTAATATAGTTGATTTTAATTTTTAACTGTCTTGCAAGTGTATTTAAAAATCTTATCGCAAATCCGGGATTATCACTGTCATAAGGACTTCGGATTGCGTAGCTATAGCTATTCCACGTGACATTAATTTGACAGTTTTCAAAAGTGTTAGGGAGTTTTTCCGCAAACATATTTAGGGATTTTTGATTTATTAAGATTACACGTGATCCGCAATAACTGTGTTTATCGTAGGGGTACCACGTGACGAACTGTGTCAAATTTGTCAAAATGACAACATTGTAAATGTGGAATTGTAACAACGTTTTGAATGTTTGTTTAAGTACATCATCAGTAGTGTTTCGTTGGTAAATCACAAGAAAATGGCCGCTCGTGTTGAAATTTCCGTGTTGCAATTGTATAGAAGTTGTCAAATTGTTTAAATTATCTTCAATAAATATAAAATTAACCAAGTCTAGGCTGAGCCTACTGTCAAAATACTGATTTGCGATGATTTTTGGTTGGGTCAGTTTTAGTAAAAAGTATAGTTTTTCGCTTAGTTTTTTGATATTTGAGCTGAAAATGACAATTGTTGTGTTTGAAAAATGGCGGTTTATAAAATTTTCTAATGTATGAAATGATGTTATTTGAAGAATTAGAATTATATATGCTTTTTTTAAGTTCATTTTAACAAGTTGAGTGTTAGGAAATAAATTCGGTATTACGTATTGAAATTTATTATGGCATATTTATTTTGTCATTTTATTATAATTATGGTAAATAATTTATATATGTAATATATAAAAGGTAATTGAGACGTCAATATTTGAATTAAGTGTTAAAAAAGAGATTTTGTAACGCAAAATCTTCTATCTGATTCTTCTAAGTCTTCTCTGATTGCGGCTGTGATTATAGTAGCCAGGCTGTAGCACAGACCAGCAAGCTTAAACCTGAAAGCTAGTTCTCTTATGTGTGACATTTACAAATACTACAAAAAATATAATTAATATATTCTTATTTAATAATCGAATTCTCAAAAAAAAAATTAATTTTTAAGCTCTAATTTCTCTAATGTAAACTAAAACTAACTATCCAGATGAATACTGGAATGCTGGCTGTTGAAAGATTATCTGTGATTTACTTTTTCCACTATAAGAAGAGTCTTACAAATTCTTTATAACGCAACTGAAAACCACCAACCAAAAAATCTACTAAGCCTTAACGTAATTAATACGAAAAATGTGCCTGAAGAGCCAAAACAATTAGAAGTTATTGCGATACAATTCTATTCTAAAGTTTTTTTGTAATTTATAAAAGGGGTACCAAGTTATAACTTTAAAGAAAACACGTAGAATACAATAATAATTTAAAAAAAATATATTAAAGCTCCATTTCAACAAATTTACCATGATTTAGTGTCTTAGTTCTTCAGATTATGATAAATTTTTGTTTACATTTTTTTATACAAGAATTACATGAAAACAGTTTGCAAAAAGGTTACTTTCAGCAAGATTCTGCAACAGCTCACATCGCTCGTGCAACAATAGAATATTTAGAGCAATTTGAAAATAATTTGGCCAAGTAAATCGCTTGAACTAACTCTATTAGATTTCTTTTTGTTTTGCGACTTTAAAAATAGTGTATTCAGCAGAAATTAAATACTGTTGAAGAATTACAGACTAGAATTGTAGAAAAAGTAAACAATGTAATATAAAATACACTAATTATTGTATAACTATAAGTGTAGGCTCATGGCTTGGTACGCGATTTTGCTTCTTTCTTTTTTATTTAGAGCGTTCTTCTTTCACTGCTTTATTAGTAGTTTTTGAAGGTCGTCCTCTACTTCTTTTTTCTAATGTATTTTTGGTCTGCTTTTTCGTCTGTGAAGTTCTAGTTTTGTTTCTAATATTCTTTTTGTAATCTGCTTTCTTTCATTCTTGTTACATGGCTTATCCATCTAATTCTTTGTGATTTAATTACTTCTATTATATCTGTGTTTTTGTATAATGTTTTTAATTCTTTGTTTGTTCTTCTAATTCAAATCTAATTCAACTTCTACTTTTTTCTCTTCAAATTTTTTTTTTAGAATCCTTTTTTGTTATATATGTTACCACCGTTCGTTTTATGGTTTTATAGACATGAAATTGTGTTGCTCTTGCTACGGTTTTTGTGGCTCATTATAGAATGTAATGCTTAGATGCTTTTGTTTCTAGCTGCTGTTTCGTTTTTATCTTTTCTGTTTTTGTTGTTTGTTTTTCTATTACACTTCCTAACAGAACATTTTTTTTTTTTGAATTTGTATCTCTTTCGTTTACCTTTACTTCTAGATACAAATTTGTCTTCTTTGAATGCTTCATCTTTCCACATTGTAAATTTATTTTTTTCTTCATTAATTATCAGTTTCATTTTTTCTGTGTTTATATCAGCTTTCTTGTTACTCTTGATAGCTTTTCTTTGGTTCTTGTTATGAGAATTACGTCGTTTGCAAAGGCAAAGCATTGATGATGTTGTTGGTGGAAAAGCTGGTCTTGTCTATATATATTTCTTCTTGTATGTTGTCTTCTCTTGGACTTTTGTTGTTTTTCTGTTTTTTTTTGTAATATTTTTACTTTATCATATGTGCGAAGTTTTTCTTCTCTTCCTTCCTATCTGTTTCTGTTGTTATTCTCTTCTTCAACTGTTTTTCTTTTGATCGATGATTTCTTCAAAATATTCAGTTCATGTTTCTGTTACGTCTTTTTTGATTCCCACTAATTTGCCATGTTTATCTTGACAAAATATGGTTTTAGGTCGAAATTCTTGTTTCATTCTCTTGCATCCTTGATAGAAATTTTTTATCTTCTTATTTTTGTAATTATCTTCAATATCTTTTATTTTTCTAGCGTTCTAGAAAATTCTCTTCTGTTTTTCTTTGTTCTACAAATTTCTTCTGTTCTGCTCTTTGTTTTTATATTTCTTCTGACTGTTCGGCGTATTTTCTTCTAGCATCCTTTTCGTTACTGTGTCTTACTTCTGTTCTTGAAGTCTACAATCTTCATCGTACCAATTTTTTGTTTTTTTTTTAAATTTTTTTTTGATTTGTTTTTTTTTAATTTTTTCTAATTTTATTTTAACTTATTATTTTTACAAAAACAACTCACACACGAAAACAAGTAAGGCTGCCAACAAGCCGACAATTAAAATTCCAAAAAGACACCAAACATCTTCAAGTCCCAAAACAATCCAAACACTTTCTCCCAAATCTGGTAAAGCAACTTTGCTGGTGTACTCATCACGAATCCATTTTAATGCCAAACCACTTTCTTTCACATACAAAATTCCTAAATTAATCAAATCTAAAAAAGGTAATCCTTTACGTACATTTAAATACAGTTGAAAGTTTGCTATTTTATCTTTTCTCAAAATTTGCAGTTTTTCAGGATTTTTGAAAAATGCCTGTATATTATGTCCTGCTATAGTACCATAATTGAGTTGAGTAATAAATTGATGGATGTAGACTTCTTCAGAGACAGAATCTAGTTCAGATGAGTACCGTTTAGCCAAAATTTCAGCTTTTTTTGTATCTTTTAAACTGAGATGATTGAACCAAAAAGTGTAAAATTTTAAAGGTTTGTTACTTTTTATTAAATCATCAATAGTTTGTATTTTTGGTTTGTAACTCGGATGAACCAAAGTGCCACTTAATTGACTTGTGTAAATCCAATTCAAATTTAAAAAGAAACCAAGAAACATGACCAAAACTAATTTTTGACTTTGCTTTTCTATATGACTAGTAAAAGATCCTTGAAGCAGTAATTGAATAACAAAAATATAACATTTATCGAAATTCCATTTTGTCATAATTTTCCAAAAGATAATAATAACAAGGACAGTCAAAATAATCAGTATCCATACTGTTTTTGGAAAAATTTCAATTATTTTTGTACTGTTTCTAATAAAACGGCGTGGAGGTAAAATAAAATAACATCCGGTTCGATAAAGAGCAAAACTGTGTTCAAAATTTTTTCCTAAAGGCTTAGTTTCATTTAAAGTTGGTACAACACCAACATCTATTTTTCTATTTAACATATCTTCTACCAACATGCTTAGAGTACCATTTGTACGAAATTCGAGAGTATAAGGTTTATTTTCTTTCAGGTATATAAAAGTTGCATTTAATATAGTAGCAACTCCGTTTAAAATTTTAATTCCAAAACCAGAATTTGACAAGTTGTGAGGATTTTTAATAAAAGTTGTAAAAGGGGTCCAAGTTATATTAACAGGGCAGCCTTGTACGTTTTTAGGGATTTTTTTCATAAAAGGATTTTGATTTTCTTTCACTGTAACTAAATTAACTATAGTTCCGCAAACATTTTGAGAGTCGTAGGGATACCACGTGATGAAATTTGTCCAATTAGAGTAAATTACAACGTTATAAATGTAACGACTCCATAACGTTTTGAAAGTTGATTTTATACCTTCTTCAGTAACATTATTCTGAAATAGTATAAGTAGTTGTGATCTTGTATTAAAACTGTTATCTAATTCTTCAATAATTGGTAATAAATCGTCAAAATTATCTTCAATTATTAAAATGTTTTGCTCATTTATCTCACAACATTTCACTGAATTTATAATTATTTTGGTTTGTTTTAATTTGAAAAGAAATTGTAATCTGGTGTCACGTTCTAAGAAATTCGAACTTATTATTGTTAAAGTTTCTTTAAAATAATTTGAAATAAATCTTTCTAATGAAGAAGATGCTTGAATTAATAAAAAATAGAAACAACTTTTTAAAACGTTCATTACACTTGCATATGGTGTATGCAATAGAGACTAATATTGGTTATTATAAAACTAATTGTTTGAAATTCATGTGACACTATAATAATTGTTTATTGACTTATAATAAATATTTTATGAGTAAAAGCCGTAATAATACAAAAAATTAAGTAGCATGTATATGTTTTTTTTTTATAAAGTTGGCAACACTTTAGTAATTTAGATTATAAATGTAGCGATATGTCTTATGAGATTGTCTTTAACTAACAATAAGTATTAAACTACAAGAAGCGTCAAAAACTGCAATTTATAGACGCAACTTTAACGGTTAAGTCATCGCAACGAGATTTTTATGGCGGCAAATTTAAACGAAACGCAAATTGATGTGTGATATTTTTATGTTAGTTCAAAATACAATCAAAATAATTTAGGTGATACATGTAAATATTGATATATTTATACATTGACAAGATATTTTTGCAAAATGTATAAAAGAAAAATAGAAACTGTTAAAGGCTTTATTTTTTGATCATAAAACTATATTTTTGGAAATATTAAGCTTGTCTCCTATACTTAACAGATATACAGTATGTCAATTTTAAAAGTTGCAATCGGCAATATCTCTAGAATTGAAAAAGTTATTGAGAATCACTTAAAACCGTTTCGGTGGTTGCTAGGGGGAATCAAAATGACATGGTAAAGTGACGCACCTCCACTCACCCTTTAAGCCACAGCCACCTCAACTTGAAAATTTTAAATGGCACTACCCTACTTGTGATACATCGTTGGAAAGCTCATGACAAGCGCTTTTCAAAAATGTTATGCAAAAGCCTGTTTGGAAAAGTCGTTTTCCAAATAGTCGACAAGAAATACTTTAAATTTTCATTTTTGTTATGCGATGTCCTAAAGGAAAAATTGAGGTTATTTACAAAATACACAACCAAAAAGATGATTTAGACCCTAAAGTCTACGTTTTATGTTTTTTGTGTGATTTTTTTGTGTTTTGAATCTTATCAAAATGGCAATACATTATGGTTTTTGCACTCCTATGTTTATTGGGATTAGATTATAATGTATTTGTTTTTGTATATTCATACATTTTATTTATTAATTGTACCTGTTAGCGATATTGTAAATTATCAAAAATTAATAATGGTTTATAGTACGGCAGAACGTGTTGAAGTGATATTTACTTACGGTTCTGAAAATCGTTGTGCTCTTCGAACAGCGACAGTGTTCAATAATACCGAAATATCCAGAAAAACATGTCAGTCATGCGTACGTACAGAAGATAGTTTCTACATTTGAGGAAACAGGATCTGTTAAGAATAAAAAAAGAAGTCAACCAAGAGTACTCAGTGAGAAAACCCAAATTGAACTACTTGGACAATATGCCATAAATCCAACAATGTCAATTTGTCACGCAGCTAGGGAAACTGGATTATCACACAAATCAGTACGAAAGGTATTGAAACTTCATAAATTTCATCCTTATAAGATGTAAATTCTCCAAGAACTTGGCGATGACGACCCGAATCGGCGCATTGAATTTTGTGAAATGGTTACTGAAAAATGCATTACCGAACCAAAATTCGTAAAAAAAACATTTGTTTTTCAGAGGAATGTTCGTTTTATTTAAATGGAAATGTAAATAAATAAAACTGCAGGTATTGGAGTGATGTAAACCGTCACATATTTAGAGAGGGACAAACGCAGTATCCACAAATTGGGCTGGGATACTAGGAGATGTCATGATTGGACCTCTGTTTATTGATGGCAATTTGAACGGCGAACAATACGCTAATATGCTGGAGACAACCATTGAGCCTCTTATAGTTCAGGAGCTTGAAAATCAATTAGACGAATTTAGAAATCTCAGATTAAATGAACATCTACTGCATTTTCAACAAGATGGAGCACTTCCACACTATGTACTTCTGGTTAGGCAATGGTTGGATAAACACTACCCAGATCAACGGATTGGGAGAAGGCCCTCTGGCCTCTGCGAGCATTGAATGGCTTCCTAGGTCACCAGATCTTACACCACTGGATTTTTTTTATGGGGTCATTTAAAGTCTGTGGTTTATAAAACAAAAATAGACTCACTTGAACAATTGAGACAAGGAATCATTCAGGAGTGTCGAGCTATTTGCAGAGAAACTTTACAAAAAGTCCGTGAAGAATTTCAAAACAGGCTCTATTTTTGTTTTGCAAACAACGGAAATCATTTTCAACATCTATTATTGCATTTAATAAAAATTAACCACTTAGGCAATGTTTTATTTTAGTTTCAATTAGAGTTCATTTACTACAGCGAATAACAAAAATGAAAACTTAAAGTCTTTCTTTTCGAGTATTTGGAAAATGATTTTGTCAAATAGGCTTTTGCATACCATTTTTTAAAAGCGCTTGTTACGAGCTTTCCAACGATGTATCACAAGTAGGGTAGTGCTATTAAAAAATTTCAAGTTGGGGTGGCTGTGGCTTAAAGGGTGGGTGGAGGTGCGTCACTTACCATGTCATTTTGATTCTCCCTAGCAACACCGAAACGGTTTTAAGTGATTCTCAATAACTTTTTCAATACTAGAGATATTGCCGATTGCAATTTTTAAAATTGACACACTGTATAATGAAATATCTAGCTTTTGTAGTATTATTTTAATTTATTAATTTTACATTAACATCTCATATATGAAAACAAAAAAGGCTGCAAGCCAACCGACAACCAAAATTCCAAAAAGACACCAAACATCGTCAAGTCCTAAGACAATCTTTACGTTATTTCCTAAATCTGGTAAAGCAACTTTGTTGATGTAGTCTTCACGAGTCCATTTTAATGCCAATCCACTCTCTGTTACACGCAAAATTCCCAAATTTATTAAATCCAAAAAAGGTAATCCTTTACGAATGTTTAAATACAGTGCAAGGTTTGAAATTTTGTCATTTCTCAAAATTTGTAATTTTTCAGGGTTTTTGAAAAATGACGTTATAATATCTGGTTGGATAGTACCGTAATTAAGTTTAGTAATAAACTGATGGACGTAGAGTTTTTCAGGGACTGTATTTGGTACAGACGAGTATCGTTTAGCCAAAATTTCTGCATTTTTTGGATCTTTTAATTTTATACGTTTTAACCAAAAATTCTGAAATTTTAAAGGTTTGTTGCTTTTTACTAAATCATCAATAGTTTGTATTTTTGTTTCGTAACTCGGGCGAACCAAAATTCCACTTAATTGACTTGTGTAAATCCAATTTAAATTCAAAAAGGAACCAAGAAACAGAAACAAAATTAAATTTTGACTTTTATTTTGTAAATGACTCGAAAACGATCCTTGAAGCAGTAATTGAGTCACAAAAATAAAACATTTATTCAAATGCCATTTTGTCATAATTTTCCAAATTATTATAATCACGAAGACAGTCAAAATAACAAGTATCCAAACCATTTTTGAAAAAATTTTAATAAATTTTTTACTGTTTCTAATAAAACGACGTGGAGGTAACATAAAATAACACTCAGATCGAAAAAAAGCAAAACTGTGTTCAAATTTTTTTCCTAAAGGTTTAGTTTCATTTAAAATTGGTACAACACCAGCATTGATTCTCCTATCTAACATGTCTTGTACCAACATGTTTGCAGAACTTTTTGTACGCATTTCGATGATATAAGGTTTGTTTTCTTTCAAATATACAAAAGTTGCATTTATTACAATGGCCACTCCGTTCAAAATTTTAATTCCGTAACCAGGATTTGACAAATTGTGAGGATTTCTTATAATTATTCCAAAAGGAGTCCAAGTTATATTAAGGAGACATCCTTTGGCATTGTTAGGAATTTTATTTTTAAAAGGATTTTGGTATTTCAAAACCGTAACTAAATTTATTGTAGTTCCACAAAAGCTTTGATGGTCGTAAGGATACCACGTGATGAAATTTGTCCAATTAGCGTAAATAACAGCGTTAAAAATGTAACGACTCCACAACGTTTCGAAAGTTGATTTTAAAACATTTTCAGTGACATTATTTTGAAATAATATAAGTAGCTGTGATCTTGTGTTAAAATTGTCATTTAAATCTTCAAAAATTGGTAATAAATTATCGAAATTATCTTCAATTATTAAAATATTTTGCTCTTTTATCTCACAACACTTGACTGAATTTATTATTATCTTCGGTTGGTTTAATTTAAAAAGAAATTGTAATCTGTTATCCAGTTTTGTAAAATTCGGACTTATTATTGTTAAAGATTTCTTGAAATACTTCGAAATAAAATTTTCTAAAGGAGAAGATGTTTGAAGTAATAAAAAATATAAAAAACTTTTCAAAATATTCATCGGCACTTTTTTACGTATATCTTTGATTGAATTAAAACGAAAATAACAGATGAGTCGTGATGGAAGTGATTTATTTGAGTAGATTTTAATGGAATTGCAATTAAGAAAATCAGTTTTTTTTTTAAATATAATTATCATGTATTATTACAAAATGAATAATAGATTAGTTTTATAGAAATAGTTTATTTTAATTTTATGTGACACAATAATAGTATTTTATTTATTTAAAATGAATAGTTTAGTTACATAAATATTTTATGAGGGTGTAACACGTAATAAATAATCGAACTTAGGAACGCACCTTAAGGGAGGAGCTTTGGACCTAGCATTGGCCTAGTTAGTGTCTGTTTTCTAAAATTATCAAAAATAATTTTCTTATTAGGACTTAAAAATTATTAATTTAAAAAAAAATAGAAAAATTTATCTTCGGCTTTCCAAATTAGTAAAATGTTGCTTCCGTCTTCTAAATTTATTAAGGCACCTAAAACTTTTATTTACTAATTTTTCTTTTGTTTTTATTAATTTAAAAAGTAATAGTAGTACAAAATATATTGTTAAGCTGCTAAAATTAGTAAATTTATCTCTCTAAAATGTTTTTTATGTTGTATAATAACCAGACATACAGCCGAATTTTCGAACTGGTGCCGGTAAGCCATAAAACTTTATTGCTCGGGTAAGGACCGAGCGGTTGAAGTGGCAGGTTCAGGTATAGTTCAGCGCTTCTCAAACAGTTCTCTAATACTAGCACAACAGAAATTGATAAGATAAGGTATAATAATAGCTAAAAATCATTGTATTTTAAAAGCAGAACATTTTTATTGTTTCCAAAGCCTTCTATGACCCTACAACAATTTATAAACACCTTGTATTTATTTGTAACCATTTGCCATTAATCAACTAAACATCTTGCTTTGTGGTTATAAAACTCATCTACCTACTCTGAAATCTCCCAACAAAAGACACCCTCTTTAGCTTCTAAATAGTGTGGTTTGCTGTCAATTATCCGTCTTTGTTAAGAAAAATTTATGACTTAAACGATTTACAACTTTACTTACAACCGGCACCATTTCGAAAATTCGGCTGTAGGCATAGCAATGACAGTTCAATTGCTACATACAAATTTCTGTAAATTCGTTAAATAAGTAGGTAACTAATAAGGCGGTCTAGTTCGGTGCGCGCGCCAATGTGTAACAATCGCACCGCTTGGATTTCCCGCCGTGACATTTCTTTGCCTAAGTCTGATAATAACTTAAAAATTATAAAAAAAACATTTGTGGTTGATAAAATTAGTAAAAAAAATGTCCTTCTTGTCTAAAAAAATAAATATAATCTAAAAATTAATAAGCAAATAATTTAAAATTAGCAATATTACCTCTCCGGGCTTCCAAATAAATAAACCGTCGTTTTCAGATTCCAATATTGAAAAATTTGTTTCTTTTGTATTTACTAATTTAAAAAATTACTAAAAAATATCTCAGGTTTTCAAGATTATTCAGATTGTTTCCGCAAATTCTAAAGTTGCAAAAACAAAGTCGCTTTTGTCTTTAATAAATTAAAAATTAATAATGTTAAAAATCATTGTATCTAGCTTCTAGAATTAGTAAAAGTACTTCTTGAGATATTAAAATCAGTAAATAAATCATCACTTTCGGATTTTAGTACTGAGAAAATAAATGTTCTATTTGTAAAAAATACCTTTGGCTTCTAAAATTAGTAAAATATTATCTCCGGCTTCTAAAATCACAAAAACAATGACGCCTATTTATTTATTAATCTAAAAAGTAGTAATAATACAAAATATCTGGTGTAGGTTCTACTATTTTCAAAAATATGTCTTTAGAATTAAAAATTATTAAGTAAACTCTCGTTTCCAAATTCTAATATCAAAAATTTTTTTGTGTTTATTAAGTTAATAATTAATAAAAAAAATATCTTTTAAAGATGGTAAAATATTGTCTTCGGTTGATAAAATCATAAAAACAATATCGCATTTGTATTTATTAATTTAAAAATTACGATAATAGTAATACGAAATATTCTGTCTAGCTTTCTAAATTTTCTAAATTATCGATTCAGATTTTAAAATCAGTGAACTGTCCCCTCCAGACTCTAAAATTAAAAAAAACCTTCTTTTGTATTTATTATTTTACAAATTAGTTAAAAATGTTTCTAGCTTCTAAAATTAGTAAAATATTGTCGCCGGTTTTTAAAATCACTAAAACAACGTTGCTTTTGTATTTATTAAAATCTAAGAAGTTGTAATAATTTCGAAATAATTGGTCTAGCTTCTAATATTATTAAAACTACTTTTTCAGACTTTAAAATTAGTAAGTAAATTTTGATTTCTAGTTTCCAATGTCGAAAAGTGTTTCTTCTAAAATTAGTAAAATTATCTATTCGGATTTTGAAATTAGTGAACTGTCGCTTCTAGATTCCAAAATCGAAAAAAAAACTTTCTTTTTGCATTTATTAAATTAAAGATTAGTAAAAAGTTATTTCCGACTTTTAAAATTGGTAAAATATCGTCCACGTCTTCCAAAATGACAGAAACAAGGTCGCTTTTGTATTCATTAATTTAACATTAATAAGGATAGTTTCTAAAATTAACAAAATTATGTATCCAGATTTTAAAATTTGTGAACTGTCACCATCAAATTTTAAAAAATGTTTTTGTTTGTAATTATTGATTTACAAATTAGTTAAAAATATCTCTAGCTTATAAAATTAGTAAAATATCGTCTCCGGCTTCTAAAATTACAAAAACAATGTCGCTTTTGTATTTATTAAAATCTAAAATGTGGTAATGATGTGAAATAATTTATCTAGCTTCTAATATTATCAAAAATACTTCTTCAGACTTCAGAATTAGTAAGTAAAGTTTATTTTCCGATTTTCAATGTGAAAAAATGTTTTTTTTTTCATTTATTAATTCAAAAATTTGTAAAAAAATATTTTTGTTTTGTAAAATTAGTAAAATATTGTCTATGACTTCTAAAATCACAAAAACAAGATTGATTTTGTATTTATTAATTTAAAATTAATAAGGATACGAAGTATTCTGCCTTGTTTCTAAAATTAGCAAAATTATGTATTCAGATTTTCAAATTAGTGAACTGTCGCTATCCAAAATTTTAGTTGAAAATGTCTCTAGCTTCTAAAATTAGTGAAATTTTGTCTCCAATTTCACCAATCACAAAAACAAAGTCGCTTTTGTAAAGGGTTTTTCAATAAGGATGGGTCGATGTTAAAATGGAATAAAACAAGCTGTGTGTGAGGTATTTAAAAAAATCTTTTTTTATCTGAAAGGTCCATGCATGCCTTTATTTATGGAATATAACATCGTTCAAATGTCCTCCGCGACTTCTAACTGTGGCATGGATCCGAGTGGACCAATTTTGAATGACTCGCTCGCATAGATCTGGCTGAATTTGACCGATGGCATTGGTGATATTGACTTTAATAAGGGCATCGGTCGATTGCGACTGATTGGTATAGACCTGCGACTTGAGAAAACCCCACAAAAAAAATCTAGCGGGGTCAAATCGCACGATCTTGATGGCCAATTTACGTCACCTTTGCGAGAAATAACTCTGCCCTCAAATCTTTCATGCAGAACGTCCAGCGTGGCGTCTGCTGTATGGCACGTAGCCCCGTCCTGCTGGAACCACATGTCGTCTACCTCCATATCGTTTAATTTAGGGCAAAAGAAATCTGTTAGCATCGTTCTGTAGCGCTCGCCGTTGACGGTGATGGCCTCACTAACGTCATTTTCAAAAAAGTATGAACCGCCGCCGGCCCAAAATCCGCACCAAACAGTAACTTTTTGTGGATGCATTGCAACTTGCTGAACCTCATGTGGGTTTGCGTCGTCCCATATACGGAAATTTTGAGTGTTAACGTAGCCATTCATCCAAAAATGTGCCTCGTCACTATAGATGATTTTTCGACCAAATGTGGGGTCTTCTTCTAAACGGTTCGAAGCCCAGTCAGCGAACAAACGGCGTTGTCTATGGTCATTGACTTTAAGCTCCTGAGTCAATTGGATTTTGTACGGGTGTAATCCCAAATCCCGACGCAAAATTCGCCAAACTGATGTCTGCGAAAGGCCGAGTTCTTGTGCACGACGCGGAATTGACTGCCTCGGGTTTTGCTGTACACTTTCACGTACGGCAGCAATATTTTCGGCCGATCTAGCATTTCTTTGATGACGAGGTGTTGACTGATTGTTTACTGAACCCGTTGTTTCAAATTTAGTCAACCCAACGCTGCAGAGTCGATTTTGAAGGACCACCGTGTCTTCCATAAAATAGACGCAACGAGGGCAATGTTCGAACTAACGAACAGTCATTTTGATAATAAAATTTTATCATTTGGACGTGTTGCTCAATTGTGTAATTTGCCATGGTAATTTGGCATCAGTGACTGAACAATAAACACCAGATTACACAGACACTACCAAAAAAACATGGCCGCCACAGGGTGCCAACATCAACCCATCGTTATTGAAAAACTATTTATCAAAATCTAAAAGTAGTAATGATGCAAAATATTTGTTCTAGCTTCTAATATTATTAAAAATACTGCTTCAGACTTCAAAATTAGTAAGTAAATTTTGATTTCCGATTTCCAACGTCGTTTTTTTTGTGTTTATTAACTTAAAATTTGCGAGAAAATATCTCTAGCTTTTAAAATTAGTTAAATTATCTATTCAGACATTGAAATTAGTGAAATGTCGCTTCCAGATTCCAAAATTGAAACAAAAATGTCTCTTTTGTATTTATTAACTCAAAGATTTGTAAAAAAATGTTTTTGATTTATAAAATTAGTAAAATATCGTCTGCGGCTTCCAAAGTCTCAAAAACAAGGTCGATTTTGTATTTATTAATTTAAAATTGATAAGGATACGAAGTATTCTGTCTAGCTCCTAAAATTAGCAAAAGTATGTAAGTATCTAGATTTTAAAATTAGTGAACTGTCGCTGCCAGAATCTAAAATTTAAAAAATGTTTTTTTTGTAATTATTAATTTACAAATTAATTAGAAATGTATCTAGCTTTCAAAATTAGTAAAATATCGTCTAAAAAAGTAGCAATGATGCGAAGTACCTCTCTAGAATTTAAAATTAATGTAAAGGGTTTTTGATGTTCTATAATTTGTACAGATTGGCTTGAAAAAGAGAAATAAAATAACCGAAACATCGCCGTCGGCTGATTAGAAATCATTTTTTTCTTGCTTTCTATTTTTTAATATCAAGAAATTAGCAGTTGTTTTGTACCACATGCTTATCAATAAATTGTTGTTAGTTGCAATATGGAGGTGTATACGTGATTATACAATCTTAACTTACCTACCTCAACGTAATTTTTGTTGTAATCAACATGACACACAAGAGTAACATTTATTTAGATTTAATAAGAAATTTTACAAATGCAACTCACAAATAAATACACAAAAGGCTGCCAACCAACCGATAATCAAAATCACAAAAAGGCACCAAACATCTTCAAGTCCTAAAACAATCCAAACATTTTCTCCTAAATCTGTTAAAGCAACTTTATTTAGGTACTCTTCATCAATCCATTTTAATACTAAACCACTTTCTCTGACATACAGAATTCCTAAATTTATTAAATCCAAAAGGGGTAATCTTTTTCGAACGTTTAAATACATTTGAATGTTTGATATTTTGTCATTTTTCAAAATTTGTAATTTTTCAGGATTTTTAAAAAATGCCAAAACTGCATCTCCTGCTATAGTAGCATAATTAAGTTCAGCAACAAATGTAGTAGTGTAGACGACTTCATTGACAGTATCTAATTCAGACGAGCGCCGTTTTGATATTATTTCTGCAGCTTTTGAATCTTTTATTTCAAGACGTTTCAAAAAAATTTTGTAAAATTTTATAGGTTTGTTACTTTTTATTAAATCATCGATTGTTTGTATTTTCGGTTCGTAATTCGGACGAACTAAAACGCCACTTAACTGACTTGTGTAACTCCAATTCAAATTCAAAAAAGAACCGAGTAATACAATCAAAACTAAATTTTGACTTTTCTTTTGTATATAACTCGAAAACGATCCTTGAAGAAGTAACTGAATTACAAAAATACAACATTTACTGAAATGCCATTTCGTCAAAATTTTCCAAAAGATAATAGCAACAAAAACACTCAAAATGACAAGAATCCAAACTTTTTTTGAAAAAATTGCAAAAATATTTGTACTGTCTCTAATAATACGACGTGGAGGTATCATAAAGTAGCATTCGGATCGAGAAAAACTCAAACTGTGTTCAAATTTTTTCCCTAAAGATTCACTTTCATCCAGAGTTGGTACAACACCAGCATCGATTCTTCTATCTAACATATCTTGTACCAACATATTTACAGTACCATTTGTACGAAATTCGAAAGTATAAGGTTTGTTTTCTTTTAAATATACAAAACTTGCGTTTATTATAGTGGCCACTGCGTTTAAAATTTTAATTCCATAGCCAAGGCTTGACGAGTTGTAAGGATTTCGGATAACTGCAGTAAAAGGAGTCCAAGTTATATTAATAGGACAACCTCGGAAATTTTTAGGAATTTTTTTTTCAAAAGGATTTTGAAATTCTAAAACTGTAACTAACTTTACTGTAGTTCCGCACAAACTTTGAGCGTCGTAAGGATACCACGTGATGAAATTTGTCCAATTAGCGTAAATAACAACGTTTAAGATGTAACGACTCCATAACGTTTCGAATGTTGTTTTTAAAACGTCTTCAGTGACGTTATTCTGAAAGAGTATAAGTAGCTGGGATCTTGAATTAAAATTATTATCTAATTCTTCAATAATTTGTAATAAATCGTCAAAATTATCTTTAATTAATAAAATGTTTTGCTCATTTATCTCACAACACTTGACGGAATTTATTATTATTTTCGGTTGTTTTATTTTAAAAAGAAATTGTAGTCTACTATCTAGTTTTATAAAATTCGGACTTATTATTGTTAAAGACTCGTTAAAATATTTTGAAATAAAATTTTCTAATGAAGAAGATACTTGAAGTAATAAAAAAGAGAAAAAATTTTTCAAAATATTCATTGCAGTTAATATAATATTTTCACATATCATTTACATATTAGAAAATTGTATTGAGACTAATTGATTTTGAAGTTATGACACAGTAACAACTTACTGTTTATTTAAAATGAATATTTTAGTTCTGTAAATATTGTGAGAGGATAAAAAACATAATAATATAATAGTTTCTACGAGAAAATAATTGAACAAAGCATGTATAAAAAGTTTTTTCGAAATCGTCACGAAAATTAAATTATTTATGATTACTTTAATAATAATTAATTTAACAAACAATTTACTTTTTTATATCACAAGAAAAAAATAGAAGAGGCCTGAATAATATTTGTATTATTGTAATTAGTGTGCTTCGAGGTGCAAGGCTTATTCGTCTTTCTTTCTTTCTCCAGCGAATTCATTAGTCACAGCCACTATTTTAATCTTGAAAATTGAGGAATACACTCAATAACATAATACAGTTTTTAAACTCAGGCACGTTTCGACAAAGATGTGATTTTCAAGTGAAAACTGAAAGAATTTTGTCTAATATACTAATCTCAAGTGAGATGTGGAGCAATTATTATATACACTGCTCCAAGAAATTAACGCACCACTTGAAAATAAAGTAAAAAAATTAAAATTGTGTACATTTGACAACTATGGTTGAGAAGGTTTAATCAAGCTATAATCTAGTTACCCATTGTAATAAAAGTTTTGACATTAAAGTCAGAAATTTGAGTTTAATAGTTTTTTAAGCAGAAATTTTAAAATAATTTTTATTTTTAAATTGTGTTAATTTGTAATTTCGTTTTATTGTTATTTGAATTTGCCGTTCTGTGGATAGTTTTTATCATTTGAAACAATAATAAAAACATTATGAGAACTTTGACTCGAGAAGAATGCGCCCAAGCTGTGGTTTTGTTGGAGGAAGGATGGAGCTACAGAAGAATTGGTGAAAGGTTTGGTGTATCTCATACGTCAGTTTCGCGTATAATACAATGGTACAGAGAGACAGGAAGTCACCTCAGAAGACCTGGGCAAGGAAGAAAAAGGAAAACCACTCCTATTCAGAATAGATTTTTAAGAATATCTGCGCTAAGAGAACGCTTTGTAACCGCTAGGAAGCTACAAACTGAGTTCCGTGACGTAGAAGGAATTCAAATCAGTACCAAAACTGTTAGAAAAAGACTTAAGGAGGATAATTTAACACCCGATATTCCTGCTCGTGGTCCTGCATTGACTGCAGAACATCACAGAGCCCGATTAGAATTTGCTAGAGAGCACATAAATTGGCAAAGAGAGGATTGGGAGTCTGTTCTTTTTACGGATGAGTCAAAATTTTGCCTTTACAATTGCGATAGACGTGTTCGTGTGTATCGTAGACCAAATGAGCGGTACGCACAGTGTAACATTCAGAATACCACATTGTTTGGTGGAGGCTCAGGTGGTATTTCCTTACAAGTTCGCACGGAGTTAGTGGATGTAAATAATGGCTCTATAAATGCGGACCGTTACATAACAGACATTCTTGAAGACCATGTCGTACCATATGCCCCTTATATTGGTCCAAATTTTGTGTTAATGCAAGATAACGCAAAACCCTACACTGCCCGAATTGTTAAAGATTACTTGAATGAGGCAGAAATCAATGTTTTGGATTGGCCAGCTCGAAGCCCTGACCTGAATCCTATTGAGCATGTTTGGGACATTCTCGGGAAACGTTTAAAAAATCTTCCACATGCTCCTGTCCATTTTCAAGAGGTAGGTCCTCAACTAAATGAAATTTGGAATAACTTAAATCAAGAAGACATAAGTTCGTTAATTTTGAGTATGGAACGAAGATGTGCAGCGGTTATTCAAAGTAGAGGTGGAAATACGCGATATTAAGTTGTTTTCTGTAATTTTTATAACGGCGTAACTTTAATAAAATTTTGTTTTCGGTTTGTTTTTCTATATTTGGACACATTAGATATTAATTTACTTTAAACAAATGTTTTTGTTAAATTTTTCTTAATTTTGTACCAATTGGTCGAATACATGTTTCAATTTTCAAAAAAATTCAAGTGGTGCGTTAATTTATTGGAGCAGTGTAGTATGTCTCCCGATCGACTTTAAAAGAAAAAAATTCTTATTTTTGTTTTCTCAGAAAATTTCAGTGTTGTTGATTTGCTCTGCTTGTTTTTAAATCCTAATAATAAGCAGGGCAAATCAGCAAGACAGAAATTTTCTGAGAAATCAAAATAAGAATTTTTTCTTTTTTTAAAGTCGATGCGGGGTCATATATAAGGCAAAAATTTTGCAAATTATTATGCAATGTATTTCTTGGGTTCATTAAAAAAACAAATTTGAAGAGTTGAATTTTTCAACGGATGGTTTATTTAGCAAAAAACTATTTACACGAATAACTCAATAATGTAACCACACATTTCTATATCGTCCTCAATTATCGCTCGTAATAGTCGCTCTATTCCACTAGAACTTAATTATCTCCACTCTAATGATTCTTCCGTTTTATAATCACGTTTCTTGAAATGGCTTAGAGTCATAAAAAAAAAACAAATTTGAAGAGTTGAATTTTTCAACGGCTGATTTATTTAACAACAAACTATTTACACGAATAACTACTCTTAATAATGTAACAACACATTTCTATATCTCCCTCAATTGTCGCTCGTAATCGTCGCTCTATTCCACTCGAACTCAACTATCTCCACTCTAACGCTCCTTCCGTTTTATAACCACGAAGTTTCTCGAAGGTTGGCGTTGTATGTAGTGCGTTTTGACTGTGTAAAATGGTAATGAAAAAAAAAATAAAAAAACCTTGTCTTAACTACGGATTTTTGTATGATTATCCGTTTTTAATGCTGGGATTCTAAATTACTTCTCTTTGCTTAGATTTATCAATTTATTTATCTCTTTGAAAAGTTTTCAAAATACAATAAATTGCAAAACCAATTTGATCACAATTTTGTCGGCTCTTGTATGGAAATTGTCTTACAATTTTATAACATTATGAAGAACGTTTTTTAATGAACAGTCGTTATACTATTCGCGACAAAATAACACCAAATTTTGACATTGACAAGAAGAATTGTGTAAAGTGACCATTACATATTTTTTTTGACAGTTCTTCAGTAACATAACGCGTTGGGAAATATGAGGTTAGGATAACCAAATCATCATAAAGGTTGCTTTACACATTTTTTTCTGTCAAGGTCAGAATTTGGTGTTTTGTCGCGGATGGTATAATCACGCATTTTTTGAATTCTATTTTTAAAAAAATTAGTAACTAAGGAATATAAATTTTTTGTTTAAATGTAATATTTCTTTTTACAACAAATACAACTTACAAATGAAAATACAAAATGCTGCCAACCAGCCAATAACTAAAATTTCAAAAATACACCAAACATCTTCAAGTCCTAAGACAATCCAAACGTGTTCTCCCAAATCCGGTAAAGCAATTTTTTTGGTATACTCTTCACGGTTCCATTTTAGTGGTAAACCACTTTCTTTTACATACAGAATTCCTAAATTTATTAAATCTAAAGAAGGCAGTCTTATCCGTACGGCTAAATACAATTGCTAGACAATTTTTCTTCCAAGGATTTTTAAACTCTGAAACATTAACTAAATTGACTGTAGTTCCGCAAAAGCTTTGAGCGTCGTAAGGATACCACGTGATGAAATTTGTCCAATTAGAGTAAATTACAACATTTAGAATGTAACGACTCTACAACGTTTCGAAAGTTGATTTTAAAACGTCTTCAGTGATATTTTTCTGAAACAGTATAAGTAGCTGAGATCTTTTGTTAAAAATCTTATCTAATTCTTCAATTTCTGGTAATAAATCGTTAAAATTATCTTTAATTATCAAAATATTTTGCTCATTTATCTCACAACATTTAACTGAATTTATTATTATCTTTGGTTGATTTAATTTGAAAAGAAATTGTAGTCTGTTGTCAAGTTTTTTTAAAACCGGACTTATTATTACTAAAGACTCTTTGAAATATTTCGAAATAAAATTTTCTAATGCTGAAGATTTTTTAAGTAATAATAAATAGAAACAGCTTTTTAATATGTTCATTTTACTTAAATATTTTTACAAATCATGTATTAGAAAAATAATTAGTATTTGTTATGGGACTAATAATTGATTTTAAAGTCATGACACAATAACAACTTACTGTTTGTTTACTATGAATGTTTCAGCTATGTAAATATTTTGTGAGAATAATAAAGGTAATAATACAGTAGTTTATATGACAAAATAATCGAATAAAGCATGTATTAAAAAGTTATACGGAAAAATGTATAAAATTGCTAACAATTTTATCTAAAAAAGTTTTTAATTTTTTCTTAAAGTTATGCACAATACGGTAGCACAGCTGATTAAAGCACACGAAATTTAATATTATTCTTAGAATAAATGATCGGATTGAAGAGTAATAAGTTTGAGAATAAACTTCTAATAAAACAGCTGTCAATCACGAATTGTTATTGTGCATTTCTGTAAGAGAACTGATCTAGATTGTAAATTACCATTTTTGGTTTATGACGGACCGCTCGCTTAGGGAGATTTGACCATTAGAGCGGTCTGCCATAAACTCATCACAATAAATCACAATAGTTAGGATTATCCTAAGTAATACTATTGTTATGTTTATATACAATTTAAGTCAATTCCCTTACAGAAATGCACCGACTATAGTTATTTAATATTAGGAGCCCTTGATATAGCATTCCCTCGAATAAATAAAAGGAGAAGCACTATCTTGTAGTATTAGTCATTTTCAGGTTGCTATTTCTTAAGATGCTTATTAAGCTTAAGATGAAAAACAGAGGGTATGTGGTTGCTTCTGTAACTACACATCCACCTGATCTTCGGCTTTTGTGCAGATTTTGCTTATGTAAGATGTACTTGATGTATCTTTTTTTTATTTGCACAATAAAGATTTTTATTATATTATTATTATTATTATTATTATTATTATTTTGAAAAACTGCGCATTTTGACATTTAATTTAATTTTTTAATCTTTATCCTTAAGGACCTATTAACCCTGTTTTGTTATTTTTGTTTCTACATCACATTATAGTCAATTTTATTTAGGTAAAATGTTATAACTTTTTTTTCTTATTTCTGTGATTGAGTTTTTTGTTTTTTTTTCCAACAGTATATACAGCTAACTTGATCTAATTTTTATTTTTTTATTTATATTTTTAAATTTGCATCACAGTAGCACATGTCATTTATCAATTTATTTTATTTTTATTATATGTATATTAGGGTGGGCCAAAAATATCAACTATTTTTCTTTTTAACTTTCGACACTGAAAAATTGGTTCTTAGACACTTTAAAAAAATGCTTTTTTCAAGATGAGCTCTTAATTTTAATAACATAGAGTGTTCCTCATCGCAGTTTTCCATTTTTTTTTTCAGTTCCATATGGAAAAATCCATATCTCGTCACTACTTGATCATACAGAAAAAAAATATTCACATTTTTTGTAGGAAATTGAGCGCTCTAAAAATGGTATCTTGCAATTTATTTTATAGCTCTTACCATTTTTCACTTCTAAATTTTAAAACTCGTGGATATATAAATATTATAAAGTGCGCAACATACGGTTTTGTAGGAAATTACACGCTCTACAAAAAAAGTTTTTTGTGGTAAATCGATTACTTCAACCATTTAAAAAAAATTGGGGATTTAGTATCAAATTTTGGTTTTTGAAATGCGAATATCTTCTAAATGGTTAGAATAATTAATTAGCCACCAGAGATCTTTTTTATAGAGCATTTAATTTTCTACAAGACTATATGTTGTGCATATTATAATATTTATTTATCTCTAAGTTATAAAATTTAGAAGTAGAAAAAGAATTTTTGTTAAGTTCTTTAAACTTTGACCTCCGATATCTTCTAAATGGTAAGAGATATAAAAAAATTGTAATATAACTTTTTTGTAGAGCATTTTATTTCCTACAAAAAATGTAAATACAAATTTTCTGTACAATTAAGCAATAACGAGATATGGATTTTACCATATGAAACTGAAAAAAAATGAAAAACTGCCATGAGGGAGTCTTTCCTATAAAAATTAAAAGCTCATCTTAAAAAAGCATTTTTAAAAGTGCCTAGGCATCCATTTTTCAGTGTGGAAGTTAAAAAAAATAGTCGATTTTTCTGGCCCACCCTAATGTATATAAATATATTTATAAAATTATTTTTTATAATAATAATAAAGTTTATTGTACATTAGTCTTGTGTGCTGGAAAGTGAAAATGCTTTTCAACAAAACGTAAATTTCTAAAGTGTGTTTCACAGCGTTTGATTAATTTAACATACAAATAATCAGGAATTTTTAACTTTAGTAATTTGAAACAAACACATAAATAATGAACAAAGCGTTGCTCATTCAATTTAAGCAATCCTAAAGATCTTAGGTAGGGAGTAACATGTGCAAAGTGAGGTATACTAATCACAAATCGTAAACAATAATTTTGAATTTTTTGAAGTTTTTGTTTATTACTTTCAGTTAGGCGCGGGCCATAAACAATATCACAGTAATGCAGATTGGATAAAACTAGTAAGTTAATTAGAATTAGTTTAGTCTTTTGATTTAAAATCTCTTTAAACTGTGCAAGTTGCTTAAATTTAAAATAACAATGTTTAGATAACTGGGTAGCATGATTAGTAAAATTGAGTTGTGAATCCATAGTGACACCAAGATTTTTGACTGTACTTTGGGAAGGTATTTCTACATTATTAATTCGAACGGTGTGTTTTAAATTTTCTGCTTTATTCGTTGTTCCAAAAAGTATGTTCTTACATTTAGTTGCATTTAAATATAGTGAATTACATTGGGTCCAATTATATATTTCATTAAGGTCACTGTTAATTATATTTTCAATATTTCGTATTTCTAGAGGGTTAAAGCTTAGGTAGAGTTGAATATCATCTGCAAATAGATGTATTTTGCAAAATTTAGATACTTACTGAATATCTGAAATAAAAATAGAAAAAAGAAGTGGGCCTAACACCGATCCTTCAGGAACTCCTGTTTTTTTTTTTTTTTTAAATAAAAATTACAACTAATAATGAAACGTTCTTTTTATTATCAATAATTTGAGAATAACTTCTAAAAAAACAACAAAATAATCTTTTTAAAAATTAGAGATAAAGATAGTGACTATGTTTGTTTAAAATCTCAGATTTGAATTTGTTATCCAAATTTAAATATGAAAATTTGAAGTTTTAAAATTTAAGTGTATTTTTTATAATAGAATCTAAATAGTTACTTATAAATTTTTGTTTTCTGTAATAAATGGACATTCTCGTAATATTCACAAACACTCATCTTTCTAGTTTTACCTAAAAAGAAGTTAAAGCTAGATGCAAATTGTTAAAATAACAAAAAAAAACTGAATTTTAGAGCATTATCAACATTTAATTTATTTTTTCAATTTTTTAAACTACAATATTTTATATGTTAAATAAGACCAAGAACTTAAAAATATTAATTGTAATAGAACAATTTTAATAGTCGACAATAAAATAGTACTTCCGATAGTGTTAAAGGTAGTAGCAATCCGGAAGTGAAGTAATCTTAAAAATAACTGGGATGCAATTTGGATATCTATTTAGGATATTTCAGAAATCATAAGGTTTAGCGAAAAAATATTTTCGAGCTTTTTTTAAGAAAATTATTTTGATGAATACCTATTTTCCTACCGTTGTCTTTTTTGGGTTTTAAACAAAAGTTAAAGAGAGATAATTTCTTGGATTTTAGAATTGCTTGAAGATTACAGTACATGGTAACTCTAATTTTTAGTCAATATTTACCATTCTTTGTCATTGCATCGTTCTGGTTACTGTCAGCTTCTGAAAATTCTTAATTCGAAGTACTTTTCTTATCTTTTATTATCGTTTTAAGGTTTTTTATGATTTTGAGAATTTGAAGTTTGAAGGATTGGATATCGGTCGTTTGTTGTAAAATGTTTTCGTGTTTAAATGGTTTTTGTTTCTTGAAAACTTCTTGATAAATACAATTGATGAAAAAATAGAAAAATCGTTAAATTCGCCGGTAAATTTTACTTAAATAAAAACAAAGTCGTTGTGAAGTCTTTGTAGAATTTAAGCATTCGAGTTGTAAGCCGCTTCAACGTTAATTTTTAGATTTTTATAGGTTAATTTCAAGTTGAGATACTACCGGTAGCATCGCAAATTTTTATACTTTTCCGTAGCAACAACCAAGATACTACCGGTATTATCTCAACTTGAAATTAGTTCATTAATTATTTTCGTTATCTTTAGCTGGGATTTGTTTTTTGACCTTTTGACTTAAAAATCATTTTGGCAGTTTTTAAACAAATGGTAAAATTATTAACTCACAGTTTTCTTTTCTAATTGATATTTTTATTAGAAAGTTTATTTTTTTTGCGGCCCTCCATTACGTTTTATGAGGTTAAAAATTCTTTAATTTTTATAACTGTAGAAGTTTAAAACGGATCGATTTCTAGTTATTGGCATCAAACTTGTTACTCTTTTTTAGAAGTAACAGAAGCTGTTTCATAAATCTCTTTTTATTTTTTATGAGTTTTTAACGTTTTAAAATTATTGTTTTTTATTGAAGAAGATGTAATAAAACAACCTAATTTTCTCATTAGTAAAAGAATAGTGTTAGTCATTATTTCATTCTTATTACTTCCTACAGGATTAATAAAAAACATTGTAGTTATTCTACATTAATATTAAAAACCACATAAGTATTGTAGGTAATTACAATTTAATTAAAATCGAATCAAATAAATTACCTTCATTGCCTATTATTACTATTACCTAGTATTTTTTTTAAGACTAGGCCAAACAAATTAAATTGTGATACGTTTAAAAAAGGTGCGATGAATATTTCAAAAACTCTTTTCTATTTTTTATTGCTTGAAGCATCTTCTCCATTAAAAAATTTTGTTTCAAAATATTTTAAAGAGTCTTTAACAATAAAAAGCTCGAATTTTATAAAATTGGATAACAGATTACAATTTCTTTTCAAATTAAACCAACCAAAAGTAATATTAAGTTCAGTTAAGTGTTGTGAAATAAATGAGAAACACATTTTAATAATTGAAGATAATATTGATGATTTATTACCATTTATTGAAGAATTAGACGACTGTTTTAGTACAAAATCACAACTTCTTCTAGTATATCAGAAAAATGTCACTGAAGATGTTGTAAAAACAACTTTCGAAACGTTGTGGAGCCGCTACATTTTTAACGTTGTAATTTACTCTAATTGGACAGATTTTATCACCTGGTATCCTTTCGATCCTGAAAGTTTTTGCGGAACTACAATCAATTTAGTTAAAACTATAGAACTTCAAAATCCTTTTGAGAAAAAAATTCCAAAAAAATTTCAAGGTTGTTTTATTAATATAACTTGGACTTCTTTTACAACCGTTATAAGAAATCCTCACGACTTATAAAATCCTGGTTATGGGATTAAAGTTTTAAACGCAGTGGCGTCTTTAATAAATGTGACTTTCGTGTACTTGCAAGAAAATAGGCCTTATTCTCTCGAATTTCGTACAAATGGTACTAAAACGATGTTGGTACAAGACATGTTAGATAGACGAATCGATGCTGGTGTTGTATTAACTTTGGATGAGAGTGAACCTTTGGGAAAAAAATTTGAACACAGTTTGAGTTTTTCTCGATCCGAATGCTACTTTATGATACCTCCACGTCAAATTATTAGAAACAGTACAAAGACTCTAGAAATTTTTTCAAAACTGGTTTGGGTACTTGTTATTTTGACTGTTTTCGTTATTACTGTTGTTTGGAAATTTTTATCGAAATGGTACTGGGGAAAATGTTTTATTTTTGTACTGGAATTACTGCTTCAAGGAACTTTTACCAGTCATATACAAAAAAACAGTCAGAGATTAATTCTATTTCTGTTTCTTAGTTCTTTCTTAAATTTGTACTGGATTTATGCAAGTCAATTAAGCGGAATTTTGGTTCACCCAAATTACGAACCGAAAATACAAACAATCGATGATTTAATAAAAAGTAACAAACCTATAAAATTCTACAAAATTTTTATAGAACGTCTTCAACTAAAAGATCCGAAACTTGCTGAAATTATATCTAAACGACGCTCACCTGAACTAGATACTGTCTCTGAACAAGTCTACGTCAATGAATTTGTTACTAAACTAAATTATGTGACTATAGCAGGAGATGTTATTAGGTCATTTTTTAAGAATCCTGAAAAATTACAAATTTTAAAAGAAGATAAAGTATCAAACATACAGGTGTACTTAAATGTTCGAAAAAGATTACCTTTTTTGAATTTGATTAATTTTGGAATTTTATATGTGAAGGAAAGTGGATTGGGAATAAAATGGATTCGTGACGAGTACACCAACAAAGTTGCTTTAACAGATTTGGGAGAAAATGTTTGGATTGTTATAGGACTTGAAGATGTTGGGTTTCTTTTTGGGATTTTGGTTTTCGGTTGGTTGGCAGCTTTTTTTGTTTTTATGTGCGAGTTGTATTTGTGAAATACTTAAATATCTAAATAAAGATTTTCTAATAGTTACAGAAAGATTATTTTATATAGTTAGTCGTTTATTTAGAAAAAAATTTGAAGTAGCGAGAATATTTAGTAGGGCAAGCTTTGACACGAGGAATTGGCTCAATAGTATTTATTCAACAGAGCAACTACTGGTTTTATATACCCCATACATACTCTACACTAACAAAAATCTGTCATGTTGTTAGTTTATTTATAGATTGTGATAGCAAGACGTAACACCATTAAACAAATGAATGAAGCTACAAATATTTAATAGAAATTTGGATATTGGTTATAGAAAGAAAGTCAATAAAAGCAATTGTATCATATAATTTCGCGTTAAAATTCAGTAAAACAACAAAAACGTGAAACAATTTTTAATTAAATTTAATGAAGCTCAGTACCTACCTTCTGTGCAGATGCTCTAGGCTCCACAGTGTAAATCTCTGATCTTGAAGTTACTACTTAAGCGAATTCGAGTTCTTTCCTTTTACACGCTGATTCATATGCGCGCAGCGGAAGCGCCACTGTCTATCAGGGTTGCCAACTCAGAATTTCTGCTTTTTTTGCTATTGGCAATCGTGACAGAACAATGCATTATTTTAGACAGAATCTACTTTTGACTTTTTAATTTGAATATTAGTTTGTATGCTTCGAAAGTTGAATTAGAGATCCTGAGAGCATATGACGAGCGTATTCGTGACTACAGGACGACAAAATAAAAGGTTTCAGGACAATATTGTGCAAGAGGTTCGACATTTTGGAGGAGGTTTAATAATGGTCTGGAGAGGTGTAAGTGTACTTGAAAGAACTGAGCTTGTCGTAGTTGAAGGAGGAACTTTGAGAGCAAAACGATATCTTTTGGATATTGTACAATCTCATGTGCTACAGTATGCTGAAAATTACGGCGAAGATTTTATCTTTCAGCATGATAATGCACGCCCCCATGTTGCCAGAATTGTTAGAACCTCCTTTGAAGAACACAATGTTGAAGTTATGAACTGGGAAGACGTCTAAAGCAGCGGGAAATGTCTCAAAACTGTGAACAACTGTCAAATTCTCTTTATGATAAGAAATTCCGCAAGAACGAATAAGACATCTAGTAAATAATATAAAGTTATACGACCACGAGGAGGACATACCATATTCGTTATTAATTTTTAGTTTATTACAAACGTTGAGCATTGATATCTTTGATTTTTTGAATTTTGTTTTGAGTCATAAACAAACCTTTTTTATATATTTTTTATGCCATATGCTTATTTATTTATTGTATAATAAGACTGAGTATATTATATTTAAGTTTCAAATAAATTTGCTGCATGGTTATTGTACAATGAGACTTATTTAAGTGATTCCTAATTCGTTGTGTGCAGTATTTTTAGCAGATATATTGTTCTAGATCATATCTGATCTCTCTCAATGGAATTTCCTATTAGTAGTTATATTGTTATTATAATAAAATTGATAAGAGCAGACTTCTAACGCTGCAAATTTTAATAAATCAATTTTTTTAATAAGTCATATTTGATAGTAACGGCGCCGGCGGCGCAGCATTATTATCAATTCATTTAGCATTTTGTTAATTTTATTAGGTTTATTCCAACAACAGTTCAGAACGATTCCGAATTGTACTGCACATACACTGCAGCGTTTTAGCTACCTGAAATTTTATTGCGCATGTTCATTTCAGTTCTGAACTGGTTCTGAGCCTAAAATGTTTGGTCTTATAATAGATAAAGTTAAACTAGCCTTAAGTAATTAATTTCGGAGCGAATACAATTAGATAGTGGTTCTATGAAGAATCGTTAAAAAAAAGGGCTCAGGTTTACTCTACAACATTTGTTTCTCTGATGAAAGTACGTTTATGTTGAACGGTAAAGTAAATAGGCATAATGTTCGTTATTGGAGTAATAATAATCCACACATTTTTCTTAAAAGGCATTCTCGGTGATCACATTATTGCGCTACTTTTTGTAGGAGGCAATTTGGCTACAGCTATTTGCATTTGTCAGAAGACTTTATTAACTTTTTAATTATTCAAGCACTAGAAGAAGACATAAATCTCTACGAAAATCAATTTTTTGTTCAACAAGATGGAGCGCCTTTTCACTATCATGTACAATTACGCGATTTATTGGATGCTCGTTTTTCCGGACAATGAATAGGGCGGAGACGTCTCATTGTGTGGCCTAGGTCTCTCAATTTAACCCCTTTAGAAGGTTTGTGCAACCCCATTAAAATCTCTTCAAATGCTTTGAGAAAGAATCGTTGCAGAATGCTGTTTGATCACACCCGAAATGTTGCAAAACATTAGGCAAGCTTTTGAAAACCGTTTGTACTGTATGGAAGTTGGGGGTTGACATTTTGTGCAATCCATTCGTTAATTTGAATTTTTTATAACCACTTTTGTTTTGTCTCACAGAAATTTAGGCAAAAATCTCAAAAAAGAATCGTTCAAAATTCATAAACGATACGTGGTTGCAAAGACAATGAAAGCAGCTTTAATATGATGTGTCACTCGATCCCACTTGCTTTTTAAATTTTTTTAAAGAAGTTGCTTTGATCTCTAGAGGGTTGTGGTAATAACTTTAAAACTATGATAAAATTTGGTCTTTCTTTAAGCTAAAATTGACCTGTTTTAGCATTTTTTCAAAACATAGTCAAAATCGGAGATTTTAGGGAGTGCAAATTTTAGTTGGGACACCTTGTATATTCAGAGTGCGGCAGCATAACTTCCTTTTTTGAAATGCGCGCCATTCAGGCGGTAAGAATCGTAATGTGGTGGGAGTAATCCTATTCGCAAGGCGTGGCTTTAAAGTTTTATTTCCTTCCACGTCAGTCGCTTCTCGAAAACGTTCCAGAGGACACAATTGTTTTTTTCAGCGGCGAAGCTCATTTTCACTTGAATGGATGCGTAAACAGACAGAACATGCGTTACTGGGCTGATACCAATCCCCGTGAATTACATCAAAGGCCTTTGCATTCACCTAAAATCACAGTGTGATGTGCAATTTCTTTAGCTGGGATTATTGGTCCGTGGTTTTTTGAAGAAAATGAAGTCACAGTGACAGTGAATTCAGATCGCTATGTGAACATGCTACAGCAATTTTTTTTCCAACAACTTGATGAACTGAATTTGGGGGACATTTGGTTCCAACAGGACGGAGCAACGGCTCACACTTCAAGGGCATCGATGGCTGTTTTGAGGGAACACTTCCCGGAGCGCCTCATCTCAATAAGGTGTGATTTGGAGTGGCCAGCCCGCTTCCCTGATTTGGCACGTGCGATTTTTTTTTTGTGGGGTTTTTTGAAATCTCGCGTTTATGTCAACCGCCCAAGGACCCAACAAGACCTGAAAGCTAACATTCGGGTATCAATTGCCAACATACCCGCTGATATGCTGGTAAGAGTCATGACAAACGCCAGAAATCGTTTTATTCAGTGTATGGACAATGGGGGACGTCACTTACCTGATATGATTTTTAAAACTGTGTAAAACAAAACTTTAGATATTGCACTTACATTATAAACAAAAAATAAAATAATCTGTTCCGTAAAATGGGTTTTATTGCGTTTTATAAAAAGGAAGTTATGCTGACGCACCCTGTAAAACACAGAAAAACATGAATTTAGTTAGTTAATTTGTCACTTTCTGAGAATCTATTTACATAAATATATATCTTTTCTTAAAGCCTAATTTAAACGTAATGCACTCTGTAATAGATCGCTTTTAAGCTGTCACATAAATCATAATTTCATTAACAAAACCCAAACAGTTATCTTTTACACGACTTTAACAAAATCGTAATGATAAAAATTCTTTTCAAAATTTTGTTATTACAAACTGTTAATCCTTTAGAAAGTTTTATTAACAAACACTTTTCTAACAAAATTCTAGTTCTGATAAGTACAAATTTTGATTTTAATGGAAAACTACAATTTTTATTTAAATTAAACCAAACAAAACTTTTAATAAATCCTAACATCAATCAGAGCTTAGAACAATTTCAAAATTATATAATCATCGAAAAAAACACGGATTTACTATTTTATTTACAAGATTTTAAAGAAAATATTAACACAAAAGGACGTTTTCTTTTAATATTCGAACACAACATCTCTGAAGATAAGTTAAAACATATATTTCAATCTTTATGCCATGTCTATATCTACAATGTCGTTATTTACTCTAATTGGACAGAATTTGTCACGTGGTATCCATACAACACTGAAAATGACTGTAGTACTGTCATTAATTTAGTAACAAAATCAGTACATCCCTACGAAAACAAAATCCCTAAAAAATTACCAAACTGCTCTATTAACATAACTTGGGAGGTACAACCAATGGCAATAAAGTCACCTTTTAATAAAACTGATCCAGGTTATATTATCCGTTTTATGGAGACTCTGGCACATCAAATAAACATCGACGTTATTTATTTATCCGAAAATATTGATTATTTGACATTAGGACGAATTAAGGGCGTTTATAGTGACCTTAGAAATGAGCTAGTAGATAGAAACATAGATCTTGGTTTTGCTTTTGGTGAAAATGGTTTAAAAGTGAGCACAGAACTGGAATTAAGTGAACCATTTACATCAACTGATAGTTTTTTTATTCTACCTCCAAGACATAAAATCAAAAGTAGTTTTAGTACCCTTGTTGTATTTTCAATACCGATTTGGTGTTTAATTTTTCTTTCAATTTTCCTAATGACAACACTTTGGAAAATTTTGACTGGAATTGCTTTCGTGACTTCTCTCTTCCAAATGGTACAGCTACTTCTCCAATGTGCGATGGTTCATCAACCTAGAAGTAAGCTTCAGAAGTTAGCTTTTGCTTTCTTTTTTATCTACGTGTTAAATCTGAATTGGATCTATGTAAGTCAGCTGAGTGGTATTTTAAGTCAACCGAGTTATGAACCAAAAATTCTAAAACTAGATGAATTAGCAAAAAGTGATAAGAAATTAGATTACGTTGATGTGTATAATATTTTTTTTGTTAATAAAGACTTCTATCACGATTTATTAAAACGTCAAGTGAAGAGAAGAAAAGGAAAAAGTTTTATTGAAGAAATTCAAGAGTTTGTAGAACGATTGGATCATGGAATTATAAGTAATGATGTTCGGTTGTTTATGTTTGAAAATTTTGAAAAAATTGAAATTGTGTCACGTGATAAGGTAAAACTCGCTTTGAAAATTTTTAATCTAACTTGTAATCTATAGATTGGCACGTTATTCTTTTATTTGATTATGAAGAAAGGATTTCCGCTTTTGGATAATATTAATAATGTAATTTTACGGATTCGGGAAGGTGGACTTATGACTAGATGGATTTATGAATCTCAAATTAGTATTAAAAAGTACAAAATTCTAGAATATGAAGATAGCAATGATGGCACTTTAGATTTTAAACGAATTTCTTTCGCTATGATTATTTTAGGAGTTGGATTAGTGACTGCACTTTTCACTTTTATTAGCGAATTACTCCTCAAGTCTTATAAAGCAAAAACAATTTTTATTGACGTACCAATTCCATAGTACTTCATTAAAATGTTTCCTCTACCGAATATTTTCGCTACTTCAATTTCCAAAAGTTTTAGTTGATTAATCAAATGTAGTGGCGAGAAATGATAAGTTAGTTGAGTTAATAAGCGCAATTCTCTAGCGGCTATCGCATATGTAACAATTTAATAATTTTTGAGTAGAAACTAGCTAAAAAGACTTGAAAAACAACTAGGTATTAGCATAAAAGAGAGTTTTTGTTGACCTTCACATAACTTTAAAAAAAATATGATGGACATAATCACCAACACGAATTGGTGTTGTTCTAACGAACTCTCGTATTAAATGTTGCTCTACCAATTATTTTTGCTACAGTTTCCAATAGTTTTGCTTAGTCCTTTAAATGTAGGTATTCGTTATAGCGGAGAGATACCAAAATGATAGAGTGACAGTACTGACAGTAGTCATTCTAGGATTTCTATTTGGGAAAGAAGAATAAAAACTAGTAATTATAATATTCAAGTCCGGTCCTGGCTAGCATAGGGTAAATATCGCGGGAAACTGTGTTTCGAAACAACTCAAAATTTGGGTAGTATCAAGCAGGTGTGTTTCCAAGCGGTGTTATTCAAAGAAGGAAAGAGAGAAGGAAAAGAGGGAAGCGAAAGGTGTAAGAGAGGTGAGAAAAGTAACGCCAGAGAAACCTAACCTCCGAGAAGTTGATTCGGGTGATGTTTTCTAACGCGGCGCGAGCTGCCTAAGATACGCAACCAGTAATACAAAAGTCAGAGGTGGAATAAGAGTAAATACAGACTAAAGATAATGGATAGTGACGGAAGTACGGACGATAATAGCAATAAAATGAAGGCTGAAGGACATCTCTTTCAAACATTGAGAACACCGGTGAAGAAAGGGCACATTGAAGAAGGAAAATTAGACACGATAATAAAGATGATGAGGAACGTGACAGAAGAGGTTTGCTGTCTAAGAGAGGAACAAAGAGGACCTCTTGAGGAGTTAAAAAGTCTAAAAGAGGAAAATTAAATCCTAAGGATAGAGAATGAAACTATAAAAAAAGAAAATGAGCAAATAAAAAAAGTTTGGGGGAGATAGGTGTAAAAGTAGAATGTGGTGGTATATGGAGTGGAAATGGGGAAAATGGGCTCAAGGAGTAGAACAGAGGAAATAGAACAATTTATGAAAAACAATTTGGGCGTGGATGTACAAATAAAGGAGACTGCAAAAGTGGGAAAAGACATGTGCTTGGTAATGATGGAAACAAAAGAAGATAAGGACAAGGTAATGGAGAATAAAAGGAAATTAAAAAATTTAAAGGACAAGAAGGTATTTATAAACCACGACCTAACTCGGGAAGAAAGAGAAATAAGGAAAACCATAAGGAATGCAGCAGATAAAGTCAGGAAAGATGGAAAACAAGTGAAAATAAGATACCAGAAATTGGAGATTGAGGGAGAAGTATGAAAATGGAATATGGAAAGGAAAAAGCTGCTTCCTGTTCAGGCAATGGAGAAATCTATAAATAGGCCCCCAAAAAACTGATCAGCGAGAAAACGGATAAGAAAGGGAAATTGATGACGAAAATGGAAAAGAATCTGGAAAAAATGGTTTGTAATAAAGGAGAAAGCATAAAAGAAATGAAGGCAAAAGAAGAAAACTGGAATGAAAAGCAAGTTAAAGTAGGGACATGGAATGTTAGAAGTATATATGAAGAAGGAACTATCAGAAATTTAGTAATTATTATGGAAAAATATGAGATAAATGTACTGACCTTATAGGAAATTAAACTGAAGGGGTCAAAGAGTGCGGTGGTTGGGACATGTGGCGAGAATGGAATCGAAGAGGCGCACAAAAAAGGCGCTGCTGGGAGGAGAAGGAAGTAAAAGAAGAAGAGGGAGACCGAAGAAGAGATGGTTAAGGAAGATCTAAAGGGAGTAGGAGTCCGGGACTGGATGGAAGGGAGCAAGAACAGAAAAGAATGGAGGAAAATTGTGGAAAAAATTAAAACCATGGGCCCGAGGGCCTGAAGAGCTATATATATATATATATATATATATATATATATATATATATATATATATATAATTATAATATTGGTACTATACCAACAAATAAATGTTAGGCATAAGATTGTCACCATTAATAGTAACCATTTCAATAACCTCCGGTGTCAAGACTTTTTATATCAACTAGTTTGGCCACTAGTTCCAAATAGTTCTATTAGACCAATAATTCCAAGTAAAATATAATTTGTTCTCTTTCATTTTTTCAAATTTGTGCTTCGCATTTTTATCAATTTTTGTTCACACGTATCACAGTTTTCTACATTTTGGGTTTTGTAAATTTTAACGAATTAATTAGTCACATTTGAAAATTATTGTAGATGAATTTGTTATTTAAAAATATCGGTTTAGGAAAGTTTTATCCGGTCCTTCTTGCAGTGCAATCAGAAAAGGCAATAGCAATGCATTTTAATACTTTGTTATTATTAATTTATGTGTTTAGCTTGACCTGCCTTATTCTTATGATGTAGGTTTTGATTTTTTTTTATCATTGACAACTGATTTATTTTACACCACATTTACTGCAATAAACAAATAATTCTTATCACATTATTTTATTCATTTTGTCGCCATTTTGTCAAACACAACATAGAGTTTCTCTTAAACAAGAAAGTATGTATATTCAAACAATAGCTTTGTCGTACAAAAAATTCTACTTTCTTGACTGTTATGTAATATACTTTTATAATTTTTTTAATAAATTTTAAGTTATAACCTCAATAATTTCTCTCTCGTAATTTAATAAACTAATACCTAGTACCTAATAAACCGTTGTGGCATGCATACAGTTACTTTCCGCCCTAATAAAATATGGTCCTTAGAGCTGGATCATTGAAATAGTTTATTTTATTTCGTAAAATTATTAGAAATTTTGAGAAAAAGAAAAAATGTTTTGTAATATCTGAAACAGTAAAAAATGTGTCAAATTTTCTTTTTATAAAATCGATTTTAACATAAACTATAATTTAAATAAAATTAGCTTTTAGTTCTTTAATCTCTTAACCGCTATTAGGTAAAACATTACCAAAACGTATTATTACCCATCCCAATAATCAGCTTTAAATTTGTCATAATTTTCCAGGAAAAACTATCTCAATTCAAATACTACCTGTAATAACAAGAAATGAACAAGATAAAAATAGTGTTTGCAATTTTTTTAATTCCGACAATAAATCCTATCAAGAATTTTATTCACAAGAATTTTTCTAACACCACAATTGTGATAATATGTTCACAATTTAAAAATTTTGACGAAAAAATCTCAAATATTTTCTTTGTGAACCAACCAAAAATTTTAGTGAGCTCAAAAGTACTTCAAAATTTAGAAATTTTTGATAATTATATAATTGTTGAGCAAAATCTGACATTACTGAATGAACTTCAATACAAGATTAATACACGTGGACAATTTCTTGTAATTACTCAAAATGAGACTGAAGATGAATTAAAAGAAGTCTTCGAAACGTTGTGGCAATTCTACATTTATAACGTGGTAATTTACAATTGGGTTAAATTCGTCACGTAGTACCCCTACAGTGACTACCAGTGTGGCAAAGTCAGAAACCTAGTAACAGTAAGAAAATCCCTAAACCCGTATAAAAACAAAATCCCTAAAAAATTAAATTGTCCTGTCAATGTAACATGGGAGGAACACTCGTTAGAAATTAAAGATCCGTTCAGCAAAACAGATCCAGGTTATAATATACGTCAAATTGATGCAATTGCAGAATTTCTCAAAATAGATTTAATCTATCTCACTGAAAATATCAAATATTTTTCTTTATCCCGAGCCAAGGTAAACTACGATGATTTAGTAAAAGAAATGATAGAACGTCCTGTAGATCTAGCGTTTGTTATCAGTGAAATGGGTTTGGATTTAAGACCACAAATTGAATTTAGTGTCCCCTTGTCTCTCACCCATCTCTATTTCGCTCTACCGCCACGAAAAAAAATTATGAGCAGTACTGCCACTCTTGTAATATTTTCAACAAAGATTTGGTTAGGGATTTTAGTGTCGTTAGTTTTAATGACAGTTTTATGGAAGCTTATCAGTCAAAAATCCCTAACAACTTGTTTTTTTGAAATGATACAACTGGGATTGCAAGGGACACTAAATGAAAAATATTTAACAAGTTTTCAAAGAATTATTTTCGTTTTCTTTTTCTGTTACTTTATGAATCTGAATTGGATTTATGTGAGTCAGTTAAGTGGAGTTTTAAGTCAGCCAAATTACGAACCAAAAATTCTCACGATTAGTGAGTTAGCTAAAAGTGATAAAAAATTAAAATTTGTTGATGTTATGAGAAAATTTCTTGGTGATAGAGATTTCTATGAAGATATAATGAAACGAAGAGTAGAAAATACAATAAAGTTTACTTTTGAACAGGAATTAGAAGATTTTTTTGAAAAATTAGATCATGGAATAGTACTTGAAGACAATCAGTTGTTCTACATACGAAATTATCAAGAAATACAAGTGGTGTCACACGAAGAAGTAAAATTGAAACTTATTTGTTATTATTTAGACAATAATTTATTTGTAGATTATTACATTTTATACGTTTTTGGCAATGAAAAAAGGTTTTCCCCTTTTGGAAAACATAAATAATGCAATTCTGAAAATGACAGAAAGTGGTTTATTAACAAAATGGATGTACGAATCTCAAATTGATATCGAGAAAGTGACTCTTCCTAATAATTTACAATCGGCAGACAATAGTTTAGATGTAGAACGGATTTTAAGCGCTTTTGTTCTTTTAGCTGTAGGATTGCTGCTATCTTTTAGTGTTTTTTTAATTGAGTTCGTTTTTCAAAGTCGTACATTGCATTAATAAATGTTTAGTACCAAAATCTAATATTTTTGTAATAATTCTAGATAAATAAGACTTAACTTTGTATTTATAAATCGATCTGAAATTGTCAAAAACTTTTTATTGCATTTAGCCGTTTAGAACTGAAGAACTCGGTAGGGTGATAATGTAATAAGGTCCTGACGTCATAAACTGCAATCGGTTATATGCAACCAGTTAACCATACCATATAAATTTGGTATAACTGGTTGCCTATATAACTGACTGCAATTTGTGACATCAAGTGTATGCTATGTGCAGTAGAGCACTAGAACTAGAATAATGATTTTATGAAGAAATCCCGGAACTAATATAAGCCCAAGTGTCTAACGAAGCCGAAACAAACTGACGAAATAGATTAAGAAAGATTAGACAGTAGGTATAAGATAAACAGACAAAGAAAGTTCAAATTAGAGAATGATGTGGCATTCAAGCCGATTCTCTTTGTTGTCACGTCATAGACATATAATAAGAGTATCCTATAAAAATAAATACTGCACCAAAAATAACGTAATACGGTTAGATGTTGTTGTTCCGTGTTAAGAAACTGCACAATAACAAAACCATCTATGACCAAGTTTCAGTTTAGTTGATGTCAGCAAAATATTGTCAAATAAAAACAAGGAACATTAACAGACAGGGAAAGACTAGTTATGAGTTGGCATTAGTGTGATGGACAAGTATAGGTCATTTTTTAATAATATACCGTTGTCTGTCTCTTTTCAACACATAATTTATATTACATAGCAACATATACAACTGAGTCTTAGTAGCCTTGATAGAGCTTCCGACCGGTAATCGGATGGTTTCAGGTTCAAATTCCGGCTGAGGAGAAAAGTTTTTCTTTCTCATATTAAAAATGTGATATCTATTTATTTCTGATGTTAAGAAACGTAATCTCTGTATCACGAAAGAAGCGACTTTCGTCATCAATTTATTTTTAAGTTACGACACACGTTATTCACATTTCCGATGTACTGAAAAGAAACAATATTCAAAGTAGTGTCTACTAGAAGCCAAAAGTGAAAAACGTGATAACGAGGAAGATGGCTATATAATTGCGCGTGTTGATTATTAGTTTAGGCAACTTATTATACTTCTCGGCTTTTGGGAAAACGGGGCAGGCGCTCCGCGCTCATTTAATCAATGCGGTACGTGCATATCATAGTTCGGACCATTAATGGCATTAATGACGAAAGTGGCTTCTTTCGTGAAACAGACAATATTCGTTGCCTTAAGGTGTTAAAATTATTACGAATTATAATTCCGCATTGACCAGCCTAATAGTCATTAAATAAGTTTCATTACATCTGCAATTATAATCAATAAAGCGAAGCCAGAACCTGTGGTTTCTTTAGTAGCTCAGTTAGTAGAGCTTCCGACCGGTAATCGGATGGTCCCAGGTTCAAATCCCGGCTGAGGAGAAAAGCTTTTCTCTCATATTAAAAATGTGATATTATCTATTTATTTCTGATGAGACAGACAACGGTACATAATTAAAAAATGATGTATATTCGTAAAATTCATGGTTCGGTCTAGCACATGGACAATATATAAAAAATAAGTATTTGTTTATAAGTATAAGTAGTAAGTTTTTTTTTAAATTTTGGGCCGGTCTAAAAGGCGAAAGGGTCTTCAAATTCGCACAACACCAAGTGTACATCAGACAGTGTAGGGCTACTGGGTTTACGCAACAACTGTTCAACTCTAAAACTATTACTGTTTAATATCATTACGTATTGTGGCTGTCGTATTTACAGACGTGGAGCTAAAACAACCGTAATCATTGTTTTGTCGTTCTGAAAGCTGCGAGCTTCAAAAGATTCCTAAATCTACGTACTGTTTACTATACCGTTTTGTGTCATAGAATTTTTACAGCAGATATACCTAGCCTTATTCTAGACAAAATTAGGACGACCTTGTGACCGTCTTGTGTCTTTCATTACGTAAAATTTGATTGATTAGAGTTTTTTTCTGATTCCTGTCTTCTGGTTCTTGTAAACAATTGAAACAGTGCGAAATATGGTTGGACTTTTAGAGCTGGTGACATAATTTTCCGAATTAGAAAGGAATGGTCGTTAGAAAAACTGTTTCTGTATTTAAAAAAACGAAAATATTGATCTCGGTCATCCTGAATTGTATATTTTATTTACATTTGATTTTTACATGGTTTGTTAATTTATCCGCAAATTTCGACGGATTCGCTCTTCAATTCTTACCCGAATTGCTATACTTTTCCTGGTTAAATACGGTTTAATTATTGGCCAGATAAAACTAAGATGATGGTTCTATTATGTCAGAAGGATTCACAAGAAAAGAGACTTTTTTCTGACAAGCTGCAATGTCTACTGGCATCTATCACTGAGTACTGGTTGACTATGTAACGAAGCGTTCTAATAATTCAGTAAACAAAACAAGATAACGCCCAGCAGCTGATTCGGACCGCGTGACCGCGACGTCATACGTATACGTCAGGCCAGTAGTGGTGGTATAATTCCCACCATACCGAGAACCACCACCAACGCTTCGCTACGATACTCCTCTCATACCCCTCGCCTACAAACGAAGGCTATATATTGCGCCTACCTCCACCGCTATTTGGCATACTTGCAGGACTACAGGAGCATTTACCTTGTAAGTAGCTACCCCTAGACCCGTCCTCCCCTGGAGCATTAACCTAGGGGCTTCCTCTCCGATACCGCTACCCACGGAGCATTAACCCGTTGGTAGAGTACTCTCCGAAACCGCTACCCACGGAGCATCAACCTGTGAGTGAATCCTACCTCCCCTCCATGACAATGCGAGCCACCGAAGCCGACACGTCAAGGACAAGGAACCGAGGGCGAGGAGACGAGGACTAGAAGCCGACGACGAGGAGTCGAGGACGAGGGACCGCCGGGGACGAGGCCGTGTATATATTAGTAGAAGATTTGTTTTGTTCAGAAGTATTATTTTTATTTTATTTTTATTCTGTACATAGTTTTATACTGTAAATAAAACCCTATCAAAGCCGCTCTTCTCTCTCTCTACGATACCCAGAACCCGACACGGAAACAACCGTTACAACTAGTTGCAGGTTGTAATAGAATAAATAAATGTTCTTGTGGATTTGCATTAGTAGAACATTATTCCACACCAGAAAAACTGGCTGGATATCAGTCGCTGTGAAGGTTTTGTTTGTTCGTACCTTTTCTCGGAAAATTCAAAAATACTCGGAGTTATTCAAACGGCAAACCGAGAAAACAAAAATTCTTCTATTATAGAAGTACAGTACCAAACAAATATTATTTATTTTGCGTACTATTTTACGTGCGCACTAATAAATTGGTGACTTGCATGTTTATGCATCACAAAAACCAGATTTTGCGGATAATCTAGTATTACCCGGTTTTTCTTGAAGCTTCCCAAAGGCATTATGTCCTTTCCTGGTATTTTTTTGTAATTTCGTTTCAATAGTATATTAAATAACTTTTTTTCTTTCCAGAGTTTGGGTGTAGTTTTATACGTTTTGGTATGTGGTTCCCTCCCTTTCGACGGTCGAACATTACATGACCTTCGTAATGTTGTGATTGAAGGAAAATTCCGAATTCCATACTTCATGTCACAAGGTAACTCATTCCTCCACTATTTCCACCAAGAATACTAATACGTACTGTTTTAAAATCTATTAGATTGCGAATATTTAATAAGACACATGCTGGTGGTCGACCCAGACAAAAGACTGACGATGTCTCAGATCGCCAAACACCGATGGTTGGCAAATACGCCCCCTGTCGACACCGGTCCTGAGCGCGACCTCCAACTTAACAAAACTGTGATAGACCACATGCTGCAACTGCCCAATCTGAACCAGAACATGGTATTAGCCTCCGTCAAGAACAACACTTTTGATCATATCCATGCTATATATAATCTTCTTCTGGATAAACTCCATCAGCGCACAATCAACTTCCAGTCAAAAATATCACAACAAAGACGGACAGCAGCAGCATCAGCCGGGGAAGAACTCGGTGTGGATTATCTACACAGTCGGCCACCGAAGATCAACGAACGAAGCGAATCGTTTAACGAACAGCAATTGGTTACGCATTTAGCTGGAGAGAAACGACTAGCAGCCGATCAGCAAATAGACGAATCATTTAATTACCGACGAGAGAGTTTTAATGAGAACTGTTTGAGGAGAGATGAAGAAAGACGGAAATCGTTTAATGAGAGTATTGCAGAAGATGGAGGATCGCCGTTTGTATCAATGCCTACTATACCAGCAGTGTATCTTGTAGATGATGGTGAAACACAACCACTAGAGAAATTCAAAGAGATGGATCAAGATGCATCAGACGAAGCGTGTTCTTTAAGTGTACCATCAACATCAACTGGATATGGTAGTTGTGGTTCGTCAGGTGATAAGTACCTGACTGTTAGACGACACACTGTAGGACCGGGAGATTCTGCACACGAACAGGTCAGGTCTTCGTGATGAGTTAGCGTAAACCTACTCTACCACGTTCAATACAGTGTTAAAAAGTCTTGTTCTAACAAATTTTGAAATAATTTTCCAGGTCTTGGAGACACACTACATGAGCCAAGCCCCTCAAGACCCCAACGGAACAAAACTCCTTCCTCATACGAATCTTCCTTTACATCTTCCCATTTTGGGCCAACAGAACCCTCACTATTTCGGTGGCAAAGATCCACATCTTCTAAAACCACCAACTGTTTTAAATGCAGCTGGTGGTTTTGGAAGAAGAGCGTCAGATGGTGGTGCTAATCTTCATATGGCTTGGGGTACTCCAGGATCTCATGAACAACTCTCAATGATGTCGACTAGTTCAAGTGGAAACCCCAGTTTGAGCAGTGGAACAGTTACACAACCACTGGAACACAGTCAACCGGCTTTGGATGAGTTGGCAGCAGTAGCTAGGTTGGTAATCATGTGACGTGATGTAAGACAGTTTGAAAATGTATTTTATTTAGGTATATGCAAGGAAGAGGCAATTCGAAACGACACACGATGGCAAATCCCGAAGACGTCCATAGTTTACAATCTGGAAGTAGTTCAGGTGGTCGTACTCGTCGTACCGGTCTCCTAACAGTCATGGAACGTCCACCAGGTACTAAATGTCAATAACCCTGTAGTTTTGTGTTGTTGTTGTTATTGTTGCTTGCTTTTTTTATTTTATTTTTTTATTTTTGCTGTGTTTTTTTTTTGCATGCGTTGTTTAGTTATTCCACCTGAAGTAGTGATGGAAGTGGAAGCACGCATGAAGCGTAATTACATGCCTCCAATGTTACCACAACGAAAACATTCACGGCACGCTGTCAAACCTCATTTACCCACAGTACAAGAGTTGCAAGGTGTGTGTTTTTTTTTTTTTCATTCATGCTTTATTGTTGGTAACAATGGTGTGTGTTGAATATGAGAGGTGGTACTTTCTCTAGGTCGTGAACCTAAATCAATGGAAAGATTTAGTCCAGTGAGAAGAGGAAGTGAAGGATCGGCGTCAGGATCAAGAACATTGAGTCCTTCAACACCTCAGCAGGAGTGTCAGAGGTTACAAAGGGGATTACAGGCCAGGTCGAGTCCGCCGAGGTCGATTCCAGGTAAGTTGTATATATATATATATATATATATATGGTGCATATATATGTATATAGTTGTATATACATTGTACTCTGTGAACACAAACCAAAATTTTGTGATTATAGGATCGCCAATCCATCAATTAGTTTCTGATACTCCAATTCGTCACCAAATGGCTGAATGTTCGTCACCAATTCATCAATTTTACCCAAGTGATCCTTCCCGTGATCCTACTTTGGGTCTTCCTCCAGAATCCTATCAAAGCTCCTACGATCCAAATCGTAGTTTCGGAAACAGTCCTTTACATACCTCTCCATTCGGTACGAATCCAAACAGTAACCTCAATTCGCCAATTCAACAAAACCTTTTTGGTACCAATCTCAGTATGTATTCTGGTACTAATTCACCTATTATGAATCCTTTATTAAGTCCCAGTACCTCTCCAGTTTTTGGAAATTACGTCCAAACACCGACTGCACCAGGAAGCATTTCGTCCATTACTCAAGGTAAGTTTTATAAAATTGCCGACTACTTTTCATAACATTGCTAGATAACTCAAAATTTAAATATTTTTTCTAGGTATAAGTGGTTTGAACACAACCGGAACCGGTTCTATAACCCAAGGGACTCCCTCCACCAACCTCCAATTAGAAATCCGCAACCAGCAACAACTCCAAGATGACAAAATGGATACAAGTTATGCATCAAATCTAACCGGTTTCCAACCAAATTTCCTCCATCAACCTCATCACATGCACCACATTCTAAACATCCACAACCACAGGAGCTTAACAAATTCCCCTATCAGTAACCCAGGAAGTCCAGGTCTAGACATGATCCAAGAGGAATTACCCCACATCCACAACGTTCCAAAACCTGACCAGCAAACTATCGGTCATCCCCAAATCTCGCTTACTGACGTTCTCGGAAGCGAAGTAACACTTGTTGCTGGATCGGACACATCTGAAGACTCCATGGATAGTCTGGACAACCAAAAAATTCCAAAAATCCCCTCTTTTATTATTTCGGAACCGTCCGAAAACCTGCCATCGATCACTAAAGGCATTGGACGCAAAACGAGCCAAGAAAACGACGAAGCAAAATTTTTTAGCAAACCCCATGAAGGTGGGGAACCGCCCGGCGATGAGTTTTTTCTAAGACGCAATTCGGATAAGAGTTCGTGCTATTCAGATGATTCGTTATCAAATGATAGTTTGAGTATTGGTAACCAAAGTCCTAGTTCTAGTTCAAATACACAAAGTAGTTACGAAAAAATGCAAATTACACAAGAACTTGCTGATTCAGGCACTGGGAATTTTCAGATTTTCCAAAATTTGAAATTGGGAGATGATTGTAATTCGAATCAAGAAGGCGAGACGAATTTACATAAAAATTCCGGATCTTTTGAGTTTGAATTGAGTGAGGTCTGTTCGAAATTGCAATCGACTGATATTTTAGAAATGGTTAAAAGAACTATAACTGATCAGATTCCGCCAAAAACTTGCTCGAGTTCAGAGGATGTCAGTGATAGACTTTCTTTGGAGTATGAAGGTGGGATTCAAATCGAGTTGAAAGTAATTGATAAACAGAAAGATTCAAAAGGATTGAAGATGAGGAGAATATCGGGTGATCATTTAGTATATAACCAGCTTTGTCAGCAGTTGATTTCTTGTATGACAGTCTCCTAGCATTTAATGAAATTCTCTTAGGTTGCTTTATCTCGAATTTGAGTTTTTGGTTCGTTTTAAATGTGATTGTCGTTGCCATAGAATTTTTTTTCCAAGGATTTAAACATTCCATTGAGATTTTTTTAAATTCGTGACTGATTTGTAAAATATGTAAATATTTAATTCATCGCACAATGTATATAGATATATTAAACTATGTAGGAAGTTTCCTTATACTGTAACAGTTGATTTCTAGTGCAATATTCTTCAAAATTCTGTTTCAGTGACTTAATAAATTTCGCTAAATTAAAATTGTATATTTTTATAAATAATGTAAATAGTTTTACTTGAACATTCCTATTAGGTAAGAAAAAGATTTTCAATCTTTGTCAATATTAATATTCACTTAGCACAATTTTAATATGCTATTTCTAGTGTTTAAGATTTCTACTTGACTTAAAAAAATACAAGAATTGATATAATAATAATAATACTAAGCTTATTTCATTTCTTTTCAATTAGATGTTTCTTAGATTTTTAGAGCAACTTTTTAATACAGAAATAGCTCTATTGTATAGCAATCTTTATGTTGCTCTAAATACGTAATTTTTTTCTTTTTCTTTTCTCAAAATACTACACAAAAATTGTTGTAATACTGTAATTCTTATTATGTTTTGTCTTATCTGGCACCTACGTAATAAAACAAGGTTGTAAAATTTAGTATTTTCTGTCAATTCAAATCTGTGATGTCAATAAATAAATGACTGGAACAACAAAGGAATTTTCATTTCAACAAGACGGAGTACCGCTACATTTTTTCAAGTGCGCGAATATTGGTTGAAACGTTTCCTTATAGACGGATGGGGGGTCTGAACGGTCAGTTAGGTCTCCTGATTTGACTCCAATATTTTTTTCCTGTGGGGTCATGTTAAAAATCGAGTGTATGTCAGGTTATTAATAAATTTACAAGAACGAATAAGAAACGAATTTGCCAATATTTCTCCAAATATTGTGATTGATTCTTTGCAAAATTTTGCTCAACGAATTCATTATTACCAAGAAGTCAATGGAAAACATTTTGAACATTTATAGCAAAAAATTTCAAGTTTAAGATTTTTAATTAAAATATGTTCCTTTTCAGTTAAAAGTGTAGGAAGTAGGATGGGTACGTTATTTGGTTTGTAAGTGTTAAAGTATTAGCACCCCCAACCCCTACAAACTTTAATAGGACTATATTATTTGTGATACATCAAATAAAAGGTAAGGACGGATAAAGTGTGACAAAAAAACGCATCAAATATCTTTATAATTAACCCTGATATAGAGAAAACAAGTGATGGACGGATATTGTTTTACCGCAAAATAATTAACCCCCTAACGAGGAACAGATACTTGGGGTTGCTAGATGATATCTTAGATCACGTTAAACCTCTATGAAATATTCTTTCAGCAAGATGGCGCACCACCTCATTATTTTAGACCCTTGAGAAAGTATTTAAACAACAGGTACTCAAACAAATGGATAGGTCAAAGAAGTAGCATTGAATGGCCGACCAAATCGCCAGATTTTAAACCTTAATAAATATTACAGCAAACATCCGTTTCCATATTTATCGATTAGATAAGGCTGATATCGGACCGCGACATCATCCGAATACGTCATGCCACTTCCACTACGATGACGTACGCTTTCCACTACCGAGAGACCACCACCAACGTCTCCCTAGTCTTTTCCTCTCGTTTCCCTCGCCTAGTCGAGGGTATATATTGCACTTTGCTGTCGCCAAAACTTTACTTGTGGGCGCATTTACCTCGCAAGTCACTTTTCACAAACTCCGTCACCACTGGTGCATCAGCCCATTCACGGGTGCATTAACCCGTGGGTATCCTACCACTTCTTCTCGATAAGTACTCGCGGCGCATTAACCCGCGAGACACTTAGGCTGACCGACACCTGGAGGACGAAGCTGCCGAAGATGACCGGGCCATTGTATCGACGTTAGCAACGTTACCGTTTTATTGAAACACGATTTAGTTTGTTATTAAGAAATATTATTTTATTTTATTCTGTATTTTTGTACATAGTTTATATTTAAACCTAACTATATACAACATTTTAGTTGTTATTTTAAAATAATATTTTGACACATTAGACATTTTCGCTGATTTGAATTCACAGTGATCTACTGAGATCAACTACTTCTTTACACTTTTGTGATTTCGTTTCGTATGTTTTCTTAATACTCCTCTTGTTTTGCTTCTGTAGGTACAGTAGTCACAGTAAAACCATTTAATCTTCTCTGGGGCTGTATGTTGAATAATGTGTATTTTTAAAATATTTTTATATACAGTTTTGTACTTGCATGTGTAACATTCATATGTCTGTATATTTTCTTTTGATGTATGATGTAGTTTTATATGAAGTCCCAAACTTGATTTTGTAGCTGCAATGCTCACTTTGATACCATTTTATCTCATTTGGGGCTGTATGAAATCGAATAATGTGTAGTTGTAACCTATATTTATCTACAGTTTTAAATTTGCATGTGTGACATTCATATTTTTGCAAATTTTCTTTTGACGTGTGATGTACTTTTACATGATTTGTTAAATATTTTTTTACCTTGCTTTTATAGCTGCAGTGTTCACATTGGTGGAACTTTAAGTCATCTGGGGTTGAATGAAGTCGAATAATATGTTGTTTTAAACTGATACTGATGCGCAAATGACCGACCAGTAGATACAAGATTCTCAAGTGCACAACTTCCAAAATGCTCAAGTCTATTGCACAATCTCTACTTCTCTTCAGATCAAATGTAACTACCTCAAATTTTAAATTTTTGAATCATTACAATGCATTGGTCAAAATTTGTTTTTGGTGACTAAAATACGTGAGTGATTTAAAAGATGCATATAACGAGGAAATCTTGGAAGATGATATGTCTATTCCACAGCAACTAGATAAACAAAATAATTTTAATTGAACTTTTGCCATCATCTTTTACCACAACTGATGTTTGGCTAATTCTCTTCTTCTGCTTCTTTCGGACCTACCTTTAATCCGGATTTCCAGCGATGTACTTGACTTTTTTCTTCAATCCCAATAAAACAAAGGAATATTTTTTTGTATTTATTTATTTTTTAAGAGGGGTGAGAAGCGATTACAAATAAAAACAAACAATATGATAAAATCGTTTATCTCAGAGTTGAATTTTTTAAATTCTGACATATTTTTTACAGTATTTTTTTTGTCTGTAGAGTGCAATAAAAAATTGAGGAATTTTCTATCACTTTTTGCTTTAATTATCAGTTCTTCCACTTTCGTTCATTCCTCCTAATAAAGTAGAAATAGAGAAAGCGAGTCTGAATAACTAAAAAATTATTTTAAATTACAATGAATTAAATGAAGAACAAAACAAACGAATTACCACAATATATTCATTCCGGTTGGCATGAATCATTCCACCTCCTAGCATATACAAAGGTTGTTGAGCCTTCATCAACATAAACAAAAGTTGCTTGCGAATATTTGTTTTACTTGAAAGTTCCCAATTGACGTTGTAAATTTCAACAGCTACTTGCTCAGCCTGAAATTTTTTAAGTGTGAATGTACTCAAGAAGAAAGGAAAAAATAGAGCAAAAAAAGTAATATTGTGGTGTACATTAGAAAAAGAGCAGACATAAAATGTATAAAAGATACCTATGCGCAAAGAAGATTTATCGAAAGCTACAACAAACTGACTAAAATTGAAATTGAAACATCAAATTATACAGCAAGTGCTACTAAAATACAAAAAAAATCAAGTTAAGGTATTTTAAAAAACCAATAGGTAAAAAGTAGAAAAAACTAACATTAGCAAAAGCAACAGAAATACATAAGTTCAGAGACTAAAAAGATATAAAATATACCATTTTTGCACACAAAATAAACACTTCTAAAAAGATCTAAAAAATTTCTATAAAACTATAAAGAAGAAAAGTATAAAAGCACAGAAAATACTGCTCCCAAAGGAAGTACAGAAATATTGGAAAAAAATGACAAAAAGAAAAAAACACTATACTAAAGCGGAATGGAATGAACGAGAAAAGCAACCTGACACAAAAGTTTTGCGAAGAAGAACAGAAAAAGACGTCATAGAAACACTAAGAAAGGCAACAAACTGGAAAAGTGTAGGTCTTGAAAAAACTCAAATCTTTTGGTTGAAGAATTTGAAAGTAATACATAACACTCCTTTCTACAGCATACAACACCACAATGAGAAACCCAGAAATAATTCCTAATTGATTAACAGAGAAAAAAACTTATCTATCGCTGAAAAAAGAAAGACTATAAAAGCAAAAATCTACCGGCTTATAATTTGCTTACCAACAATTTATAAAAATTTAATTGCGATTTATAATCACCTAGAAAAACATTCCGTTTTTTTTGGCATCTTTTTATTGCTCAGAAGAGGAAAAAATTGTTATGGATATCAAAATTATCTTTTTCTAAACTAAGTAGTAACTGATGATTTTTAAAGAAAAAAGAAAAATTTAAGCATGACTATTAGAAAGTACTTGACATTGTGCCACACACTTATGGATTTTAAAAACACTTGAAATTTATAAAGCAATCGTTATAAAAAAAAATAAAAATTTAGTTTATATTAAAACATTAGAAGCAGAAGAAATTAACATAAAAAGTAAAATAGTTTAAGGTGATTTGCTTTCACTATTATTGTTCTGTTTGGCTGTGTTTTTTAGTTATAATATAAGAGTTTAGATTTTGCTGAGAAAATTTACCGATTGTTACGACAGTTTGCCTTGCAATTTTGCAAAATTTTGGCATCGACAAAGTGACCTAAAGTTTGTTTAGTTATTAAAAAACTATCAACACCGCAATTTACCGTCAAAATACATCCAGCAACATGACACAACTTTTGAAATAAGTTGTTATGACAAATGACAGTTTTTTAACTCTCCAATTCATTTTTTTGCTAAGTCGTAATAGCGTGTTACACTTAATTTCAGTTGTTGATCTAACATATCTTTAACTTATTCACTTATTGCAATATTTTGATTTTCTTCTTTTATACCCGGTTGCACAAACGTTCATCAAAATTGATGGCTTGTTAATCACTCATTAACGTATTTTTAGCCAATCAGAGCACGACATTTTTATTTAATCAGAGTCTAATCTGATTTATGAAGATCCAAGCTTGGCAGGACTTGCTTACATCTTTTAATGGTTTCGAGAAAAAGTCGTTGTTAAATCAAGTTTTATGAGTTGTTTTATGGTTTATTTGATGTTTGCGGTAACTGCAATTATTTTTATGATCTGTTTATTGGGAGGGCTCAATAAGTCTGCCTTTTTTATAGGAGAGTTATACAAACAGAATAATAACAGCAAACAAACCGGATAAGACACCGAAAGCAGAATCGGTTATTAAAATATCGCAATCTGCAGTTATAAGTTCAGATAATGTGGGAATTAAAAAAAATAATTAGTTTTGTTTGCCACAGGAACAACTAACAAAAGTCTCTCAGAATGGTTAAAGAAAGTGCTAGGTAATAATGAATAAGGAAGATCTTAAGATAGACAAAAAACTATTTATATTGAGGAACACGGAGTGAAGAAAGATTCTGCAAAATAGCAATGTAACAAATAAAATATCAATGATATAAAAACAAGTAGAAATGCAGTTTGTGCAGGATGTCGAGAATAATAACAAGATGAGGCAGTTAACAAGCTCGAATTCAAAATAGCTATTAATGCAATAAGCTGCAAAAAGGGAGTCTTTTAAACACTTCAAAAGCTTAAAAAACATCAATTTTGCAACGTATTGCATTCAAGATTTTTTGTTACAGCGTTTTATAACAGATTTTTTTTTTCAAAAATAATGATCTAAATCAAACATTCACATTGTATAGTAGGCAGACAGCAGGTTGCTATGGATGTAAATTTCGTTGTTTACTGTTTTTATAAAATTACAGACTGTCAACTTGAATTTTGTGTTTAAATTCTGTGACAAAGGAACACAAAAATTAACGATTCTGAATTTGATTCCGACATTGAAAATGCTGGGGAAGCTGCACTAGCCAGGCTAGTGCCCGAAAAGTCTAAGAAAATTTACAAGGAAACATACAGCAAATTTGGTAGTTGGTGTAAAGAAAAAAATGTAACAAGTGTTGAAGAAGTGGTACTTTTAACCTATTTTTTGAAATTATTTTTCATGTATAAGCCGTCTACTTTATGGAGTACCTACTCAATGCTAAGAACCATGATATATCTTAACAAGAATGTAGAAATTAAAAAGCTTACAAACTTGATTGCATTTCTAAAAAGAAATGCCAGTGGGTACAGGGCTAAAAAATCCAAAATATTTACCAAGCAAGAGATAGAATGTTTCATAAAAACTGCTGATGACAAAGACTATTTATTGGCAAAATTTGTGCTAATTACTGGGATTTTTGGAGCGTTACGCAGAGAAGAAATTACGTTTTTGAAGGTGGAAGATATAGAAGATTGTACAAGTTTTATTAGAGCAAAGATACCAAACACCAAGACAAAAATTTTACGAATGTTTACAATAACTCAAGGATTTGTAGATGGAATTTGGTTTCTTAGAAATTTTCCGCAAATACGCACAGCTTCGACCTTCTCATACTGAACATTAGAGATACTTCTTAACGTATAGAAATTACAGGTGCTGTACGCTACCCGTTGGTATAAATACTATTAGAGGTATGCCTAAAAAAATGCAGAATGTCTTTTAAATGCAAAAGAATATACCAGGCACTGCTTTCGCCGTTGTTCAGCAACACTCTTAGCAGATTTAGGAGCAGATATTACCTTAGTCAAGAAACATGGAGGATGGCGATCGAGTTCTGTTGCAGAAAGTTACATAGAAAACTCTGTTGAAAGCAAGAATGCTATTTTGATAAAAATTATGGGAAAAGAAGAAACTATATCACAGAAAAGAAGAATCTGTGACGAAAATAGCAAATCAGAAGTGGCGTCTACAAGTACGTTTCCACTTGTATTGAAGTTCAAGAAAGAAATTTGAAATCTTCGAATGTTCAATTTAGTCACTTAAGTTATTGTACTTTTTAACTTTATAATAAATAAATAAAATAAAAAACGTATTTTTTATTTTTGAGCACTTGTGCTTAAAAGTACGTTATTTAGCAATCAGAATGACAATCAAAAAGTCATTGTTATAAAACGCTATAACAAAAACGATATTTGCATCAATAAATTTAATTGCAAAAAAAGTTTGTTTAACTAACCTCTCCTTCGATGTCGCTTGCAGGCATAAAAAACATTGCAACTTGAAAAAATACAGCCGCCAAATATACAATACTTTTCAGTGTATCTTCGAGGCTTGCAGTTCTAAATGATAACGTTTTTTATTACTTCTAGACTGCAATTTTATACTTACATGTACATTAAAATGTAAAGTTGAACGCAAGCAGCCAAAACACTTACGAAATATTGCACAAAAAAGTATTCAGAAAAAATCCGGTTCAGTTTTTTGTGACTTCTAAAAATACTTATTTTATTATTAATCCTAAAATTATTTCAGGACTTTACCTCAACAACAAATTGTGATGTCTGACACAAATTTTTAGATCATTTATACAATCATTAACAGTTTTTTGACCAATTCGAATAGTTGAAATTTTCTTTTGTAATAACAAAAATTGAATTTTGATATCGGTACACATCAAAACATATAGAGCATCAACAGCACCAACAAGATAAATTATTTCAGCTAAAGAAAGCACCTCTATGATAAATACGACAGGAATTGAATGCTTAAATTCTGGAATATAACATTCTAAAGGAACTTTTTTATTATCATCAACAAGAGTTGAAAGATTCATTAAAGTAGCAACAGAAACTCCTAATGTTATCATTGTTTTCATAACTCTAGTAGCAAGTATCATTTTATGACGAAGATATGTTTCATAATCTTTGCCAAACATATCATAAGACCAAAATTGTCTTCTTTCTTCCAAAAGTTTCTGAATTAATTTTGAATGAAAAATTAAAATAAATTTCCGAATGAGAAGCTACAAAAAATCTGTTTGATTAAATCAAAAAATTTTTTTAGTACTTGTCCAAATGATGCAATAGATTCTAGCAATTCTGCTACTTTTAATATATCATCAGTAACGTATAAAAAATCATAAACTACCAAAATGTCAAGAAATACGCTCATTGGTAGTAGAATCCAAATTGAAACAAGTCTTTTAATTTTTGAACTTGTTGGTCCTAAACCACTTCCACGAATAAATTTTCGGACAAAATCAAAAAAATCTTTATTAGATGCCATTTGTAAGAAGTAAGCTTGCAACTGTAAAAAAATTTAATAGAAGTGGAATTTATATAACTCCAAGCGGGGTTGATAACAGTAATTAATCTTTGATCAAAGAATTTTATTTAAATTTTAATGAAGGTAGTCAAGTTTGAAAGAGAACTTTCTTGGGATTGTGTAAATCCATATCAATTTACAGATTATCAAAAATTTATTGTTAAAACAAAGTAATAATTATTTAAAACGGAAAATTACTCTTGCTTGTAATTAGAAAATTTTGACATAAATGCAAATGGAGGATAATAAGCCGACTCTAGCACAAACGAGAAGAACGTTTTACATAATTGATGACAATTTGCTTGAGAAATTTTATAATTTCTGATTATTAATCATCAAATTTATTTTAGCAGAAGTGGGATTTATCTTTGTGAGCGTTTTCTAAAAAACTCGAATCACATAACTTAAAAAAGAGAAATAATTTACTTCTTCCATCTAAATACAATTAATTTAATGAAAGAGAACTGTCTTACAATCAAAAGTAATTTGCATGAGAAATCAGCTAGAAAACGCGATGATTCAAGTATTCAAAGAATGTTAAAACAGTAATAAATAATAGTAATAACAAAAACTGTGATACTTCAGGAGGAAAAGTGTTGGGCGGGCCGTAAGTAAATTATGCCCTCTTGTCTTTTCAGGTGGTTGAAAAAATTGCACTTTTAAAGCTTATAGTTGAAGTCTGGATGTAAAAATTATCACAAACATTGGCTAAGCGGTAAAGAATGCAAATTTTTAATTAAAACAGTTTTAAAGCGATTAAAAAAAAACCATTACATAGAGAATGTTTTTTATTATTTTTTTGGTGTGTCGAAGGAAACGTAAAACACCTACTAACACCAAATATTACAATTAACACAACGCACGTTTTGACAACAAAGTTGTCATTTTCAGGTAGGAATTAACACTAAATAATTCACAAAAATTTTTATTTTATATACTAATCGCACTCACAATACAATTTTTTCGAACAGCAAGTAGGTACTGCAATGGATAACTCATTGTCGCCTTTCATGATGAACCGTTTTGAAAAAGATTTAGAAAATGGGCTAGATTTTTTTCAAAATTTTGCTTAAATAATCGTTTTCGAAGCATTAAGTTCTCTTGAGATAGATATCATTTTTAGACACATTAGTAATTAAATCCATTAATAAATAGTTTAGATATTTGTAGAAAGAATATCAGTAGGCTTTAGTACATCACTGCAAACTCTTATCATTGTTTTCAATACAAGATGGCGAATTTTAATTTTTTAGTTCTTAGTGGCTGGAAGTAACCCGCTTTAAATTCAAAATATTTCTACGATTGCGAAATACTTTGAAGTTTATGTTGGTGACGCAAATGTCACTAGAACAAATTTTAATTTTTCCCGCGTTTTTATTTTAATAATTATTAATTTACATAAAACAGTTAAAAGAAATTTAGTTTTGACTACATTTTGAAATCGGTGATTGTGAATTGCACCGATGGTCATCTTGACCCAAAATTTTATATTGTAAATTCCGGCGCTGGCCTCATTTTAGGTGGGGGTGCAATGTGTAAATTCCGCCGGACCCCCCGCTGTGCATAAATCCTTGGATGGCAGGTACCTGCTGACGTTTTGGTACTTCATTCATGTTGTTTACAATTTTAAAATTTAGTTTTTGAAACTTATATGGCGTTTTAAAAACTTTTACCACGTTTTTCAGTTATTTATTTCAGTAATGTAACGAATTTTGCAACTGTCTGTGTAGTTTCTAACAAGTTGCAGAAAAAATAAATTATAAATGATGCAGAATAGATGCAGAAAAAAACACTATACCTCCGGGGGAAATATACGTCTTTTAGTACTTTCTGAGCTAGCCCCTACAAATTATAATGATAAGTTAATTCAATTTATGGATTATTTAGTGGAAACGTATGTTTCACCAGAAGCATTGTTTCCACCGAAAATTTGGGCAAGTTTTTGTGATCAACCAAATAGAACGACAAATGCTTGTGAATCTTTTTACGCTCGATTCAACTCCAGCTTTTATACCCACAAGCTATCATTTTTTATTTTTGTTTTATACTTTTATATTATTATAAATAGTGTTACTTTTAAAAAAATGCCACTTCAAAAAACAAGATTGTGTTGCCTTTTTAATAGAGTTATACAAACAGCATAAAATTAGTAGAACTAATTTCCTTAAACAAGTTTGTTTTAAATTTGAAAATAATAGAATTTATATCTAAATATGTTTAATTAGGTAAATAGTTTAGTTGTAAGATATGTAGTATTTAAATAAATGTAAATAAATAAACATTTTTATATACTTTTGTTTTTCTTGATATTAGATAAAAATCTAGATGTACTGTCGTCCTCCCCAAATTTGGAAAAATGACTTAAGTTATAAATCTTACAACAATGGGGCTTGAGACCGAAGTTAAGTCGCCTGCAATAAAGTACACAATAGGTATTTTTCTGGTTATTGAAACAGATGTTTGGGTTCTGATCTCTGCCGATCTACCGCAGGTATAAAGTATAGATACTGGAAAAGATATTTGAAATTCATTATAAAAGTCAGTTGATAAGTGCACAATAGTTTATGGTCAGAGGATTATTGGTGCCATAAATAAATGACAAGACACCAGGCGCGTTCTCCAAATACTGAGGTAGACGGATTAAGAAATTTTGGACCCTTTGCAAATCTTTGCATTCTTCTCGGCTTTAACTTGAAATTTCTATTTCGGATAATTGCTAATGTGTATTTAATTTGAAATGTTAAGTATGGTTGACAAATATCTATATATTTTAAGCGGGTTAAAGATTAAGAGAAAATTTTGTTTGGAAATAGGGGTAGTTTCAAATATATTATCAGTTTGAACTGAATCTTCGAGCGAGTCAGTGTGTACTGTACAAGATGTGGCGACCGTGGGAAAGTGAATTTGTTGTTCAAGTAAATCCGGATGAAAATGCAGAGGGTGAAAATGCTGATGTGGAAGAGGATGAACTGCGAACCAAAAAAAGAAAACGTAACCATTTATCTTACGATAAAAAAAGTCTTATTTTGTCAATTTACGAAAAGAAAAAAAGTGAAATGGAAGAAAGGGCCTTGGAAGAGACTTGCAAAATGTTTGGAATTCCAAAAACTACAATGTGGCGTTTGGTAAAATTTGGACCGTCCCAAAGAAAAATTCGGATTGATAACGGAGCATTAAAAAAATTGCTGCCGAGTTAGGAAGATCAAATTCGCCGAAGTGTTTATGACTTTTACGACAAAAACATTGTGCCGACTATTAACTTGTTGTACACCAGTTTAATTGAAAATAACATTTTGTCGTGCTGTAAAAAAACTTTTGTGAAAATGTATATAAAAACTATTGGTTTTACATTCAAACGTATTAATAAAAAAAACTTTTTAATGGAAAGTGATGTAGTTAAAAAGTGGCGATATCGTTATTTACAAGAAATTGAACAATATAGAAAAGAAAACCGGGACATTTTTTATCTAGATGAGACCTGGTTCGACACACATGAGACAGTTAAAAAAGGGTGGACCGACGGTACTAGAAGATGCATTTTAAATATTCCTCCTTCCAAAGGTAAAAGAATTTCAATTTTGCATGCCGGGAGTAAAAACGGTTTTGAGCTTGATGCATTACATTTGGGGTGTAAAAATTTAAAAGATGCTAACGCCGACTACCATTCTGACATGACTGCAGAAGTTTTTGAGAAGTGGTTCACGGAAATCTTAATACCCAAACTTCCAAAAGGTAGTATTATTGTGTTAGATAATGCCAGTTATCATTCTGTGCAAATTGATAAGGTTCCGAACTCCAGTAGTAGAAAAGAAGAAATTCAAAAGTTTTTAATTAAGAAAGATTTGTTCTTTGAAGAGACGTACACCAAAAATGAATTATTAGAAGTTGTTCGAACAAAAAGTTACAAAAAAAATTACAAAATAGATCAGGTTGCGTCTGAATATGAGTTAATTGTTCTGCGGTTACCGCCCTATCATTGTGTTTTCAACCCGATTGAGATGATATGGGGCCAATTTAAAGAAAAATTAAGGAGGCAAAACACTGGACAAAAATTTAGCAATGCAACATTAAATTTAATTAGAGAAACATTTAAGTCAATTACTGCGGAAGCCTGGAAGAATTCTGTGCAGCACGTGGTGAATATTGAAGACGAATACCGAAAAAAGAATGTTAAAGACCTAATAATCGAGCTAGAAAATGATAGTGACAGTGACAATGATTAACAATAAGTGATGAATCTGTGAAAAAACTGTGCGTCATAATGTTTTACGTTTTTATTTTTGTGTAGTTTTAAGCAGTTTAAATTTTTTACGAAATTCTGTTTTTTATTTTTTATTGTAAATGTGTATTTTATTTTATATTTAATATCAATATATTTAGTGTGTAAATAGATACAAATATTTGTAATATAAATAATTTTTTTTTGTAAATTAATTTCAAAATAAATGTATGGTTTCACTGTTTTACAAATCCTAATTACTTTATGACTATTAAAAAATATTTGATTCTGCATGTTTGCGTTTTTATTTCAATTCTAATTTAACCGAAAATTTAACTTAAAATATTTCAAGTCCGGCCCAGTTGTAAAATTTACCTTCGATCGGTGGGTCTTTTGTAGTTGACCGTAACCAGCTTAGTGTTTACTTGGGTCTGTCATAAAGAGGCTAGCTACTAATAAATTCCTGCATAAGTCGGTTTCATATATCTTTTCCATTTAGTATAAGCGTGCACTTTATTGCGGGTGACTTAACTTCGGTCCTAAGCCTCTTTGTTGTAAGATTTATAACTTAAGTCATTTTTCCAAATTTGGGGAGGACGACAGTAACTTACCCACTTGTAAGTCGTTTTACCATGGTGCTTTTTCACTCTTTCTTAACAAAAAACAAACGCAGATTATGATATCCGCAATCTTTATTTATTCGGATATATTTATTTTTATATTTATTTATTATTTATTACCTATATGCTTGCAACTAGAGAAAGAAATTTGTTCGCACTGATATTTTTTAATTTTTTTTTGTTAAATTTTAATATACAGCATATCCTTGAAATGGTTTCCAAGCAATGCACAGTCGTAAAAAAAACTATAATATTTATCAAAAAACAAACATATTAAAAAAATTCTGGAAAATGTCATCTACAATATCAAAATCAGTTTAGGCAAGTATCAAAGATTTATTGTTAAACTTAAAACACCTTATATATCTTTAATCTAAACTTCTCTTGTAGACAATATGGAGTTTGTAAAAGACAATCTTGAGGTAGTTTTCTGAGCCAAAATAGATTTTTTTTAAACATTTTTTTGTGTTCTACAATATACCGTTCTTTATGACTGTGCATTGCTTGTAAACCATTTTAGAGACACGCTATATAGAGTTAAAATTTATGTTATGTGAACACTTGTGTCAAAAATTAATTTAGTCTCACTTTTCAGCCATTTAATAACTACAGTGTTATTTTTGAAATTCATTTAATAAAGAATTTTAGTGAAATTTTGTATTTATTTATTTAAAAACTATTTTACAATCTGCCACCAAAAGTTTAAAAACGTCGGCTAGCGAATAAATAACTTAGTGTCTGAAAATTTGATCCCTTAATAAATGACCACTTTCTTAATCCCCAGGTAAAGACCGAATATGCCCCGGCGGAATTTACCATTCATCGGAGAGGTAAAATTTTGGTCCCGGCGGAATTTTCATAAAAGAGGTATTAAATCGGCGGAGTTTACATGTGCTCTCTGAAATAGACTTCGAATTAGGTATTTTATGCCACCTTGAATATTAATTTAAATATCGTTCGCTAAATAAGTGCAAAAAAAACTCAAAATTTATTCGCCATACAAAGCAACAGGTACGTTGTCCTGAGACTGCCTTATGACGTCATGTGAAAACGCTTAATTTATTGTAATTCGTGGTATACATACAGTAAAAATTACACTTCAAACTAAGTATTTTTTTTTATAAATATTAAAATACGTTTTTGAGATAATTTACGTAATACTATGAGTAATTTATAAAAGACTGAAAAGTGATGTGATGTTATGATGACGTCACGTAGGTATATTCACTTTTTATCGTTTTTTATTTTGCTATTATTTTTTTTTTCAGACAGTTTTGCACAAACTCGAGAAGAGAACAGCTACTCTAAAAGCGAAGTACTTTTAACTATTATTAAACCAAATATATTAGTTTTGTTTAAATTATTTCACGTAAATAATTGCAATTTTACTTATCTATTAAAATTACAAAACTACATATACAGATACAGACTGGTCCAATGACAAGTTTGCACCTAGTGTTATTTTTTTTGGGAAATTTGGGACATATTTTAAGAATATTTTGCAACCCATCAGGTGAGTTAGGTGAGTCAGTGATTCTCCGCACGAAATGTGGTCCAAACGTGGTAAATAACCATGCCACAATTGATAGTAAACATTGGAACTATTCTCATGACCGATTCTCGTGCCAAAGTACTTTCTACCAATTGTTCTAGCTACCATTTTAATTGACTTTATTGAACCAATAATTGCAACTACCTTTGTTCACACGTGTCACGCCTTTGTAACTTTTGCAAAATTTAGTGACCTAAATTGACATGTTTTCTCTACGTTTAAAAGTAAAATCTTTCAAAATTGTTGTAAATGTTTTGCTAAATATTTTTGTAATTTTTTTGTTTTAAAATTTATTTGAGTTTTGTTTGTAGACATGGTCAGTAAAAATGTAATTGTTCATAAAATGCCATAACAGAATTTTACATGTACTTTATTGTTTATTTATGTGTTTTTGATGTGTTTATTTTATTCTATGATTGTGTTTTTTTGTTTTATGTGTGCATTTCGATTTATTGATCTTATTTTTAACTGATTCACTTTAACTTTGTTTATTTTACATTTATTATACAGTGTGGAAACTACTTATGGAATAAATTCAGTAATTTCAAAACTAATAACATTTGTCAAAAACGCTGAAACAGGTCAATTTTTATTTCTCATAATGCTTATTTTCAGTTGCTTCACTTGTTTATGACATCATCTATTTCTGAGCTATGACGTCACACTATTTTTTTTAATACAATACTATAATTTTTGTTTTACAGTCTTAACAGTCTTTGAAATAAAAATAATAATAAAAAAAATGTAGTATGCTATTTAAAAAAATGGGTGTGACGTCACTGCTTTGAAGGAGATGACGTCACAAATGAGTTCAAAAATTCAAAACTAGCACAATTTAAAATAAAAATTGACCTGTTTTAGCGTTTTACAGAAATATTCATTTTGAAAATAATGAATTTATTCTTTGTAATTTTCACACTGTATTATATGATTTACTGCAAGAAACAAACAAATAAATTGCACCGCCATTTTGTCAAACACAACGTAGGGCTCGTTTCTACTAGATGACAATTACGACATTTGTTCACTTTTCTTTGAATTTGAATTTAGCGAACAATTTTAAGTTTATGGTGGTGGATATGGCCCGTTTTGGGTCATTAACTCATTACAATAATGTATATCTAAATATTAAAAACAATGATGATTTCTTCAACTTGAAGAGTTGCTAGTTCCTCTAAAATTGCTTTGTTGTAAAATCACACGCGTATTTTAGTCATAAAATATAAATTTTAGAGACTTTTTGTGTTAAAATGTCTTGGTTGGCAATCGACGCCATAATTGTTTGATTTTAGACATGAAGCAATTTAGAAGTCGCGCACTAGATTGACAGCGCTACTGGCGTATAGAGTAAGAACTATAAATCTCTCATGACAGTTAAGTACATAACCTATAAATTATCTTGTATCTTCAGAAGACCCATCTTTTATAGAAGAAAGGGAGCTGATCAAAACAATTTAATTTTTTTCAAACTGTAAAAGGTACAACTGTTTTACTTAATTGTAAATAAACTGTATATTAAAAATCGATACATTTTTAGGTTAGGTTATCCTACAGTGTTTAAAGATTCATAAAATTGTTATCAACAATGTATAAAGATTCATTTTTTAATTGTGAGAAGAGCAATTTAGAAATATATTATTGCCAACATTGCAATTTCAAAACAAGTATTGAAATTTTCTTTTATCAACATTTTCAAAAATTTCATACTGAAAACAAGAAATTTTTATTGTCATCAGTTACTATTGGAAAATGTTTCACATGTGAAAAGTGCAATTATTCCACATTTTCATTATTACTTTTCTTCAAACATAATTTAATTTGTCTAGAAGATACTGAGAAGAAAAAATCTAAATACCAGTGCTTTTATTGTCCTTGTAAAGGAACCTGTAATACCGTCTTGAGAAATCATATAATAAAAAGAAGAATACAAGATCAGAAAAAAAACAAACGAATATTTTTATATTATTGTGATTTTTGTAAATACGAATCAAAATACAAGGCGAATGTCAAAAGACATATAATTGCAATGCATATAGAAAAATATAAATGTAACACATGCGAATTCTCATCTGTAAATCAAGAAGTTCTAAAAAGACATATTCTTAAACGTCACTGTATATGGTACCAATGTGATCACTGTACCTACAGAAGCAAAGAGAAAAAAAATCTAAAATATCACATAACATCACATCACAAATCAGAAGAAGAAATTTCGTTATTTTACTGTAATCATTGTGAATACAAAGCAAAAATGGAGAGAAATTTAAAACGACATATTCTTTCAAAGCACACAGCACGAGAAAATTTGCCAAAATATGAATGTAACAAGTGCAAATATAACACTGTGCGTAAAGAACATTTAAAAATACACATGATACGACGTCATACAGCTGCGGAAAAAATACAGTGGTACCAATGTGAACAGTGCATCTACAGAAGTAAAGTAAAATCAGATTTACGACAACATATAAAAACACATAAGAAGCCAAAACATGGAAAATACGAGTGTAGCACATGCCAGTTTAAAACTATATATGAAGAAGCTTTAAAAATACATGTTATTCAATGTCATTCAAGTTCTGAAGAGATAGAATCTGGAGAACTAGCTGCATAAATATAGTAAATTTAGAATTTTTCTCATGATGTAGGCGATGAAAATTTACAATAAAATCACAAAGAAAAAAGATTCATTCACCATTGATACTTCAAATAGTAGAAAGAATATCAACAATATACGTTACGTAACGTTATATGTTCTAAAACAATTATGCAAATCTGTTGTTTTTGTTAAAAATTTGGTTAATAATAATTGCAAATTTTACATACCTACATAACTATTTACGATTCTATTTATTATTATTTATAAGAGAATATATCGTTTAACGACGTGATAAAACCGTTTTTGTTTCCCCTCCAACAATGTGAATTTAAAAAAAAATATTTGTTATACTAGAAATAAACGAAATTCGGCTTCCCTCTTTTTTAATAATACTTTTTTAAATATAAAAACGAAACTTAGGAAACTTATTATGTTAGCAAATCCCTATTAATCAAGTAAAAAATAAACTTTCTATCAGTTTCGGTGTAACGAAGCGTTATATAATAATTATTTAGAAGAATTTAGTAAACAAGCAAGATACCGCCGAGCGGCTGATATCGGACCGCGTGACCGCGACGTCATATGAGCTCTGCTCATGCTCTACTCCCGCCACGTATACTTACCACCAACGCTTCGCTACGTTACTCGTCTCTAGCACCTAGCCGCCGCCAACATTTCATACTTGTAGGTGCATCAACCCTGTAAGTAGCCACCCTCAGACCCCGTCCCCCTGGTGCATTAACCCAGGGATCCTCCTCTTCAATACCGCTACCTATGGCGCATCAACCCGTAGGTACAATCCTCTTCTCCGATACCGCAAGTGCGAGCCGCCGAAGCCGACGACGAGAAGTCAAGGACGAGGCCGCGTATAAATCATTAGAAGATTCGTTTTAGTTTGAGATTTATTATTTTATTTTCTTTATTTGGACATAGTTATTTATTTAAATAAACTCCATCGAAACCGCTCTTTTCTCTCTCTCTCTCTTCGTCACCCAGGACCCCCGCACGGAAACAACCATTACACCGGTTTTACCGGAAACGACTACATCTTTCAATTTTTAAATAATACACTATGTAAATTTTTATATTTTTGGAATCTACACTAAATTTTGAGTCGAATATACTACTTTTTATAATTTATTGTAATATGTTATTTTTTTTTGTTTTTTCATTTAGAAGACTGTGATGGCAAAAAAATATTTCTAAATAATGTAAGGCAACAATTAAAAAATCAAACCAGTTTCACAAATAATCTAATTTAGAAAATTCACGAGTTTAAATTAGAATAAATTTCAGGTTTTACTTTTTTTTTGAAATAGAACAATAGTGGTAAGACCACCTAGGTCTGGTTGGCCTTTTTATGCAACTGACAATACAAAAAGTTTTTTTTGTTTTTATTACAGGAATAAGATTGTGCTACATTTTCTGAGCTTTTTACTTTCTCTAATTCTTTCAGCATTTTCATGAATCATAATCCTACTAATTATCAATTTTACAGTGGGACATTAAGTGGATTATATTTATTAATACTGTTTATTTAATAACAATTGAAAATTGATTAATTATTTCGGGCCCGAGTATTGTAATTTTTGTTTTGACTTTCACAGCTTCTTTATTAGCCAATCAACCCCGGAGTGAACTATTTAACAAGATTAAAATCATAAAAACTAATTACTAATCAAAACTAATTGTTTAAATATTTTAGCAAGTGCATAATTGTTTATATTTTACCTAAATTAAGAACTTATGAGTTTAAAACCTCAGATTTTAGAAGACAAAACGGATCGCTGTTTGCCAAAAATAGAGTCGAGCAATTATCAAATTTATAATAAAAAAAATTAATAAGAACAATCCTTTGATTAAATAATTAATTAAAGGCACGCCAAGCATGTTTGCCGAAAGTCACGTAGACACTCTTGGCAACACCAACGGCCCAAAGACGGTTAGAAAAAGAACCAATCATCGCTGCCGAAAGTCACGTGATCATCCCTAGCAACAACAACGGCCGAATGACGGTTAGGAAACAAACCAATCATCGCTGCGAGAAGTGACGCGATCATTCCTAGCAACAGCAACCGTCTAAAGAAAGTCGTTAGGAAAGCGCACTAAACACCCCTGATTACAGTCACGTAGACAGCTCTGACGTCACTAAAATTTGGATATAAAAGGAACCCCCAAAAAAGCTATAGTCATAGAGTGCTCTGATACGCTCCAGGCTGGTCGACTTATTTTTTTGATATAGCAATTTCCGACGGATAATCGCTGATCAAAAGACTGTCTTCTAGCTAAAAATCAAGTTCGTGTCCGAAGTGCAGATTCTTAGTGTTCGACGGGTTGATCGCAAACAAGGAGAATTTTGCACAACGAGTTAACACTCGGTTTAATTAATATTTCTCTCCTAATTAGCTGTCCACAATGTCAGAGGAGCCAGAAGGGCTAAATGATGACTCCTTCGTGGTCCACAAGCAGTTATCGTCTCCGGAAGAAAACCAGATTTTCACAGGTCTGTATCAAAGAAGGTAAAAACTAATTTTATCACTTTACGGCTTTTAACGAAAGTTAGTTCCGCGCATAACTAGTACGTTTCTAACCTACCAATGGCCTTTTGTTTTAATTAACTAATATTTGATTACACTCATCTGACTCATTATTCGCATGTAAATTGCTATCTCTTTACTATCCTCCTGGCCGAGCCGGGGACCACTACCACACCGACTGGAAAAAAACGAAGCCAGTCCGGGTGTAGTACTATGGCACACAAAATCTCAAAACATGGCTAAATGTATTAAATAAAATACATAAACAAAAAGACTACCTAGCTAAATGTACAAAGTACATAAACAAAAAGACTCCCTTGTCGAAAATGACAAAATATGGGAGATATTAGGGAATGAGAGTACGCGGTTCTTTGGTGAGGCTCCTAGTCCTAAGCACTCTTATCTATTAATTTTCTGAGTCAGAGGTGTTTAATCAGCTCTGCAATTAAATCCGGGTTTTTAACCCATACTGGCCTGCGGTGGTTCTGATATCGGAATAGAGTGTTGCTACCCTAGCGGGATGCAACTTATTCTGTATTATAGAACTAGCGCTAGAAATTTAACTTGTAAAATAAGTGGCCTCATCTTGAGCTGCGCAGTTATCCTTGTAATATTTTTTGAATGAATGTATTTATTCAATTTCAGCTGTTTTACTCTTCCTTGATACACAGTGCTTAAACAACGAACAAACACATACAAAACATAACGTAGAGTCCAAATAACACAATTTCTATCCGATCAGTCAAAAATCTAATTTTTTGACAAGGCCAGACTTTAGAACCGTCACAGTGGCTCACTTGAGTTTTAGATTTAACATTTTTGTGTAAATCCAAAAATACCAAAATTTTGAAAATCTACACAGTAGTTTTTGTAATATTTAAAAAAAAAATTTTAATCTGAAAAAACATTTATATTTATATTAATATGTAGAAAGCTATTAAACAGAATTTGTTACTTTTTTTGTTTTACAACCTGCTTTGAATTTTAGTTTTGGGTTTTTTGCAAAAATTTTTGTAAATATTACAAAAACTACTAAATAGATTTTCAAAATTTTGGTATCTTTAGATTAACAATAAAATGTTAATTTAAAATGTCAAGTGAGCCACTATTGTTCTATTTGGAAAAATTAAGGAAGACCTGAAAATCTAATTTATTTCAGTTTAAACTCTTGTATTTTCTAAATTAGAGCATTTATGAAACTGGTTTTATTTTTTAGTTGTTACTTATATTATTTAGAAGTATTTTTTTATTTAGTATTTAAAATATTTGATTTTTTTGGCCCACCCTATTATACACTCTTGTGAATTGTGATATTATAACTGGGAATATAACACCCTTATAAAATAAATCTTGTTTTTCTTCAGAAAACAGTAAGAGATAAAGTAATAGAGTTTTAAGGAACGAAGTGACAAAGGAATCGAGCTTTAATGAGAGTTCCGTAAAACTATTTGCGTACGTATAGTGCATATAAATTTTTTTGTTCGTCTTCCAAACTTCGAAATTAGTAAAAAAAAATTGTCTAAACTTTAGAAAATAGATTTCCTTAACGTTAATAATTTTTATGAAAATCAGTTTCTCTATTGATATATCTTATTGCAAAAATTAAATCAAGAATTGTTGCCTTGTGCAAACTCAAAATTCTAAATTAGCTAAACTACATATAATAATACTAATCTTGTAGTATTTTTGGTGTCCTACACATGCGTCAAAATAACATTAAAAGAATAGATAAAATGTATATTGTACTAATCCAAATGGGTCAACAATTTAAAACTGCAGGCCAAATTAGGCATTTTCACATGACGACATAGATCCTCAGACAACAACAAAATATTAAGACTTCGTTTTTATTATAATTAAACATTTATTTCAACTTAAAATTTAATTTCCGAAAAATGTAGGTTTTACAAGTTTTTGTACATTGTACATCTAAAAACATATTAATCATAAACAGTATATAATATAAAAAATAAGTTTTTATAAATTCCTTAACAAAAATTTCTAGATCTAAACTTTTAAAATATGACTTTATCCAGACTAAAATAAGTTTATAAATATTTGTAAAAAAAAATTGTTGACAATGAATTGAAAATTGTCTTTCATGCTAACAAATATTAGAAGAAAAAAGCTTAAAAGTATCTTTTCCGCAATGTAAGTTGACAGTATGACTTGAATTGAATTTTTCATTGTAGCAGCACTGATTTACAATGATACTATTTTGATTTATCAACTATTGTATGTTTTATTTTTATATGCTTAGTTAAATCATATTTATACACACTCCGATAATCACAGTAAAGACACTGGTGCCATTTTTTCCTATCTTCAGCTGTATGTTTTCCAAGAATGTGTCTTTTTAAAACTGATTTATATAAGCTTTTATATCCACATGTGTAACATTCATATTCTGCCAAATTTTCTCTAGATCTGTGTTGCGTCTTTGACTTGGATTTAAATTCCCAGTGATCACGGTTAAATAACAAAACTTCGTGTTCTGACTTGTGATGTACTTTTACATGTCTAACAAAATTTTTTTTTCTTTTGCTTTTGTAAGAACATTGCTCACATTGATGCCACTGGATGTCTTCTGGAGCGGTATGAAATCCAATAATGTGTAATTTTAAACTTTGTTTACGAATAGTTATAAAGTTACATGTGTTACATTGGTATTTTTTCAAATTTTCACCTGATATGTGCTTTGCAAGAATGTGATTCTTCATATTTCTCTTTGAACTACCTTTAAATTCACAGTAATCACAATAATATAGCAATACTTCTCCTTTCATCTGGTGTAGTTTTACATGCTTGTTTAAATAGTCCTTTATTTTGCTTGTGTAGGTACATTGTTCACATTGGTACCATTGTATATCCTCCGGGGATGTATGGTGAAGAATATTGTGTATTTTTAAACTTTTTTTATGTATAGTTCTATACTCGCACTTCTTACATTCATATTTTTGCACATTTTCACGTGCAGTGTGCTTTACCAGAATGTGTATTTTCAAATTCTGCTTCCTCTTTGTTTTGAATCCACAGTTATCACAGGAAAATAACAAAATTTTGTTTTGGTCCTTCGATTTAACTCCATCTATTACTTTATCTGAACGATAACTACTAGACTCTTTCCTTTTCTCATCATTTTTTTGGCAAATCAAATTATGTTTGAATAAAAGTAATAATGAAAATGTTGAAAAATTGCAGTTTTTGCATGAGAAACATCTCTCACCTATAGATGTAAATAGATCTTTCTTGTTTCTTGAGTGGAATAATTGAAAATGATTCCAAAAAGAAATTCCAAAATTTGTTTGAAAGTTGCAGTATTTGCAATAATATATTTCTAAACTACTTTTCTCACAATTGAAAAGTGCATCTTCTTCCATTTTAATCAACAGTTTAACCTAGAAATTTGTAGAGTTTAAAAATTCATCTAATAGAGGTTTGAATAGAAAAATGATACCTTCTAGAATTCGAAATGAATTTTAATAGTTAATTAAGGAACTTGATAAACAATTTAATTATCCAGACATTGTTCACTTGATTTTAAAAGCCGACTGATTTGCTAATGGCGTGTGGAGAACATACAGAAATAAAAAAAATGAAATGGGTCTATGGCGCGAGCTCGATTGTGCTTGAGCCCGTCTACTGCGTCTACGCGACTCGGAGTTTCGACTAAATGCGGAAATGCCAACTCCAGTATTTTGACGTATGACAGACAAAGTTCCTAAAAGTTGGAAGTTGATGACAGAAAAACAAGATCGCCTAGTTGGTTGCCTGAAATAGGAAAATAAATCCAAATTTGTTTGAGTATTTTGTTGTTTCGTTTTATAAGATGTTATTATTTTTTAGCTTTTTTGTAAAATGTTTTGTAACCACGGTATCCAAAAAAAAAATAGCAGCTATAATTTTTTAATTTTAAGTGTAAATATTTTCAAAACGGTTAGAGATAGATACAAGACATGCTATACAAAAAGTGTTTAGAATGATCCGTAAAATGCAAATATGCAATAATATATAGGGTATCCTATTTAAAAAAAATATGTTTTTGACGTGTAACTTTTTTTGGAACACTCCGTATAACAGAAAGTATTTTTAAGATCTGCTCCCTAAAGATCTACATTTTTGTGTAAAAGCGCCTTTTCATTAAACAAACCGTAACTACGTAATGGACCGAGGCGGTCTTAGTGCCCCACCCTGTATATATAAAACATCAAATGGATATTTCGCGAGATTCCAAACTGCACTATTAAAAATAAAATCTGGGGTATAAACCTAAAAAATCTAAAGCGTTTTCTACAAATGAAATAAAACAATTTATAAGAGAAGCTCCAGATATTAAATATTTATTGTCTAATGGGCTGATTTCAAGTTGAGATAATACCGGTAGTATCGCAAATTTTATCGTAAATTTTAATCGCAGCACTTTTAGTTACAATTAAAAATACAAAAACAAGTCGAAAATTTATAGTTATTGGAAAATATTATGAAATACGTAAAAAATATATGGAACTTTGTCCAAAAAAATTGTATTACCCCGTCATTTCTTGTCAATTACTTAAAAAGTGAATGCACCGTTCAAAACGTAAGAATATACAAATTTAGAAACATGAGAAAATAAATTGCTGCTTACTTAAATCTTCCAGAACCCAATTTATATACTGGACACTGTTTCCTTCGCAGTTCTGCGACAATATTGGTTGATGCTGGTGGTGATATTACATCACAAAAGCGCCACGGTGGGAGAAAGTCTAGCACAGTGGCCGAAAGTTATATAGAAGAATCAGTCCGAAATAAAGTGAACGTGGCTAATTAAATTTTGAATTCAATTAAATATAATCAAACCAATAATTCATTAATAATTGCTCCATCAACATCTGCTAATATCGTTGTATTACTGCCAAATTGTTTACTTTGTGTTAAAATTGAGTTTTTTGCAGTTCGGTTTTGTTTCATTTCCGGAGTTTAAGTTCAAAAAAATTTTGTAAATATTTTTTTTTATTATGACTGATCATAGAAAAAATAGTGTATGCAATACGCATTTAATGGCTTTTAAGCATTTAATAGCTATCATTAAATGCTTGTTGCATAAAATACTATTTGTAATTATAAATACAAACTTAAAATTTAATTCCAAAAAAATGTAAATTCTCGCTAAACTACTATACATATAACATAATTTTGCACATATAAAAACAATAATTTCAATTACTTATAAACACTATACAAAAAGTATAAAATAATTAAAAAATAAAACAAGATTTGTGTTTTGTCAGTGAATTAAAAATTGCCCTCCATAATGACACATAACAAGAAAAAGATTTAATGGGCTAATTTCAAGTTAAGATAATACCGGTAGTATCTTCGGACCTAATTCTAAATCAGAGTTATGCCGTTGTAATTTAAGTTGCTAGGGGCAACAGCGTAACTTTACTATACTTTTTATATTAAATGGCGTAACTTTGCGATACTCCTATAGAGTAGCGTAGTGATTTAGAATTACAGCCTTCGTTTCTAGGCAAAATTAAAAGAATTCGAGGCTGTGATTGGTTGTTGCCATGGAAAAGTATTAAAATTTGCGATACTACCTGTAGTATCTCAACTTGAAATTAGCCCATAAATGTATCATTTCCGTAATGTAAGTTATATAACAATTACTATATTGATTTATCTACTGTTGTGTCTTCTTTTTATATGCTTGGTTAAATCAGTTTGTACTTTACTCTTGTAATCACAGCAAAGACACTGATGCCATTTAACCTTCTCTGAAGCTGTGTGATGTCTTATGATATGTTTTTTAAAATTATCTTTATATATGGTTTTGTATTTACATGTGTTACATTCATATTTTATCAAATTTTCTTCAGACTTGTGATGTATTTTTACGTGTCGTGTTAAATCTTCTTTTACTTTACTTCTGTACGTACAGTGCTCGCATTGACACCACTCTATCTTCTCCGAAGCTGTATGACATCGAATAATATGTCTTTTCAAATGTTCCTTACGTAATGTTGTATATTTGCATGTGTTACACTTATGTTTTTCAACATTTTCTTTTGCTGTGTGTTTAGCAAGAATATGTATTCCGATATTTCTCTTCCATTTTGATTTGTATTCACAGTGATCGCAGTAAAATAAGGAAACTTCGGTTTGTTTCTCCTCTGAGGATAAATGGTATCGAACAATATGCGTTTTTAAGTTTCCTTTTTGTCTAGCGCTATATTCGCACTTGTTACATTTATATTTTGGTACATTTTCTAGTGCTGTATGTTTTCCAACAATATGTCTTTTGAGATTTCTTTTTATTTTTGATTTGTATTCACAGCGAGTACAGTAAAATAACTCAACTTCATGTTCTGACATGTGATGTACTTTTATATGATTTGTTAATTGTAATTTTATTATACTTTTGAAAGTACAGTGTTCACATTTGCGCCATTCTATTTGTTCAGGAGCAGTGTGACGTCGAAGAATGTGGATTTTTAAATGTCCTCTACGTTGAAATTTGTACTCGCATTGAGTACACTTATATTTTCGCACATTTTCTCTGTGCTTTAATAAAATATGTTGTGTTAAATCTGCTTTTGTTTTTGCTTTGTAGTAATCACATTGATCACATTTTATTTTTTCTGCTGCTATGTGTTTTCTTGTTATATGGTTTTTCAGGGACGAACTTTGGGTTGTTTTAAATCGACAAAAGGAACACTGATATACAGCAGTAGGTTGTTTCTTCTTCTCTTCATCATTTTCTTGACAATCCAAATTATGTTTGAACAAAATTAGTAATGAAAATGTAGAAAAATAGCAATTTTTGCAAATATAACATTCTGAACGAAGAGATGTAAAAGGTCTTTTCTTGTTTTTTGTATGAAATTTTTGATAGTGACCACAAAATAAAATTCCAAAATTTGTTTTAAAGTTGCACTCTTTGCAATAATATATCTCCAAATTATTTTTTTCAGTTTCAAAAAGTAGAACTTTATCCATTTTATAGTCATCAGTTTTAGAAATAAAAGAAATGTTGAATTTCATAACCTAAAAAATGATCAAATGGAAATACTGAGTTATTTCACGATTAAATACAAAAATCACACCTTTTACAATTTCAAGCAAATGTAATTATTTTTTTATCATTTGATAAACATTTATTTGTTGATGATGATAACTGATAAGACCACTATTAAACAAAGTAAATTCCATCTCACCTGGCGTATCAGAATATGTCTACTGCACAGAACAGTCTACTGTGTTTAGTCGGTCATTTGAGTCTGATTACAAAATCTAATTTTATAATAAAATGCTTTAGGTCTAATGTGCAGTAGATCTAACTGTATTTGCGTTGTTTGCCAACTATAACATTTTGACATGAAAAGTCCCTAAAATTTGTTTTTAATGACTCTATATACTCGAGTGATTTAAGAATTGTATATAACAATGGAAACTAAATTAATTACTCCAAAATTTAAAAAAATTAAATTAATTTGTAGTAAATGATAAAGATAATTGTGATGCAACATAGTAATAGTAGTAATAAAGTAAATATTATATTTTAAATATAAATAATTGAAATTTACTTGTAAAATATGTTATTTTATAAAAAAGTGTAATCTTTGTGGGCATTAACAACAATAAATTATTGTAATTAAGTAATTAATGTGGTGGAAGGAGGTGCTTCAATTAAGATAAAAGTGGTTGCTACAGCACTCTATCAAATATTAATTTCCCGCTATTAGATTTATTAGTAAGATTTTTTTTGAGAAAGAGGGGGGCATACTGAAACATTTCTAGCCTTTTACTAAATGTTTTTTTACTTAAATTTTAAAAAGTTTTGTTAAAAGGGAGAGCGAATTAAGATGAGAACGTCAATAGTTTTATATGCTACTTAAACGTACATACCTGATAAGAATCCTTTGAGACTCGACCGTCAAAGAAAATAAATTAATGACAAATATTAGGGCTACTTTCATGACTAATTTTCGTGCCAAAGTATTTTCTACCAATTGTTCTAGCTACCATTTCAAGTGGATTTGTTACACCAATAATTTCAATTAGTTTTATTTACACGTGTTACATGAGTTTTATTTGTATCTAGTTCGTCTTGCAATAAGAATCTGATTGTTTATAAAATTCTGTTTAAAATAAAATGTTACCTGAACTTTTTTTGCTTATTTATGTGTGTTTTAATGTTTTTATTTTATTTTATGATTGTTTTGTTGTTTAATGATGTGCATTTTGTTTTGTTGGTGTTATTTACAACTGATTCACTTTTTTTTTCGTAATTTTACATTACATAAAACTAAAATGTTTAGAGTATTAGACTAGAAAGTTCTTATGTCTTATTGTGGTTTTTATGTGTAATTATTCTTCGGTAAAAGTTTAACCATTATAATTTGAACTTTATGTACTAGTGCAATAACAGCGACTTTTTTAAAGTATGTTGCTAGAATAGCAGTACTTCAAAATTTCGCGTGTAAATGACGACATGCTTCTGCAGTCTATTTGGTCAAAAACATGTTATCTTTCAAGGATATTACACTAGCTTATTGAATTGCATATTCCCTATGCTGCAATGTTAGCGTACTTCTCTCATTTCACTCGCTTCCGTGACCTCAGCGATAGACCTAAAACGATTTATATCATCTGGCGAAAGGCATTAATAACGAGAACAATGAGAGATTTGTGCAAATAAACAAAATTGAAAAGAAAAACGCCGCAAAATAAAATTAGAAAATTATTGATTAATTATTTTTAAAACTACTAAGTGAATAGTAGATATCTGTTTTTTTTTATTTTATTTTAGGATAATGGATTGTAATAAAAATAAAACTTTTTTTAGTAAAAAATATTGACATAACTTTCAGAGCTTTATATTTTGTTACATTAATTATGTAATTATAACAAAATACAGTTATCCTATTTTTTTTTAATTATGCTTTGTCATTTTATAATTTATCTTATTATTAATATTATATTTTTATTTTATTATTTATATAACCTGGATCATGGTCTATGGCTTACGTCATGCGTTTGCTTGACCTTGGTTATCTTTAGGCGTTTTGTCGCGAGGAACCGTTGACGTACCGAATGAACCAAAACGGTATTAGCCTCGTCTCTTCCTAACATGTTTCTATCTTTGTCGTACCGCTATTGTCATGAAAACGCACCGGTTTATTTATTTTTGGTTTATTAGATAGGTTGTGGTTGTTTTGAGGTTATAAATTTCCTAAATTATCATACAGTGAGTATAGAAATATTTTTGTTGTACAGATCATAATAAAATATTTATTTTAGTCACTTAATTATTGTATAAACGTTAGAAATTATTGTATAAGAATTATTCAAATGGATAAATTATTGGAAAGTGAATTTAATATATTTGCGATTAGTTTTATATTGTTTGACGATTTTTTGTTTAACGAAATTACATCTTGTCTTATCAACGATGAAGAAGTGAGACTCCATAAATTCTTACTGATTTTAAAAACCATTCGAACTCCATATCATTCTTATACTATTAGAGACTTCAATGTTAATTGGCTTGATAAATATAATGAAACAGTTTTTTTCCAAATATTCAGATTGCAAAAACAAACTTTTGAAAAATTATTAAGGGTAGTTCTCGAAAACGATACCTACAACTTAATTAAAAAAAAATACAGAGGTGGCAATTTTCCTATACATCCAGAAAAAGGATTATTAATATTCATATGGTTTCTATCAAAACCAGATGCTTTAAATTGCATTGCTGAAGCATTTCGAGTACTTCCATCAACAGTAATGAGACTGACTAACGCCTTTTTATATATAATTAAAAACATGAAAGCAAAGTACATATTTTGGCCAAAAACAGAGGAAGAATTTGAAGAGTTAAGGAGAGGTTTCGCTCGTTATCCTGGTAAATATATATCGATGTGTAACATATTGTAACTATTGAACTAATTTTAGGTGCTATAGGGGCTGTCGATGGATGTCACATCAACATTAAAGTACCAGTAGCTCAACATGATAGTTATGCTGATAGATATTTGAGACATTCCATAAATCTAATGGCTATTTGTAATGCCAAGAAAATTTTCACCTACGTGTTCATTGGTTTTCCCGGTTCTGCCCATGATGCAAGGGTAAGATTAATAATATTGATATCTTATGTACATTTAATTAACATATGTTCTGTTTATGATGTAGGTGTTTTCCAATTCTTTATTTGTAAGGGGAATAGAGCGCTTTGGAAAACAAAAATATTTTCCAAATGATGACTATCATATACTTGGAGATAGTGCTTTTCCATTATCTAGTTGGCTCATGAAACCATATAGAAATGCAAGAACACAGATTCAAAGACATCATAATTATATCTTAAGTGCGGATAGAGTTTGTATAGAACACACTTTTGGCATTTTATTAGGACGATGGAGACGCCTTCAATTTATAAATACTTACTCTGTGTCGAAAGCTATTGAAATTACAACGGCGGCTTGCATATTGCACAATTATTGTTATTTAAATAATGATGTGTGGGAAGGCGAAATTTTTGATTATGACGATAATTACCAAGAAGAATATAACCCGAGATTGGACATGAATTTTGGGGCAATTAAAAGGGATCGAATTGCCGAAAATTTGAGATAATAAAACTTTATAAAAAAACAAAGCGTTTTATTCCAAATATAAAAATAAACTTCCTGTAACAGAAATAAAATAACTTTAAATAATTAACAGTGGACAACGCTCGACAATTATTCATCAGAGGAGCTGCTACTACACCTCTTGCGCTTTTTAGTGTTCTGTAAAAAGTCCAAAAATCTTGCTCTCTGTTCATTTTGTACTTTCATGGCCTCTTCAAAAATTTTTATATGCCTCTCCCTATCTGCTCTCGACTGCTCATGTTGTTCTTTGAATAACTCAATTACTTTATTAAAATTTGTTGTTGGCCGAACAGATGTATGAGAAGCACTGAATCTAAATTAACATTTCATATTAGACGTTCAATAAAACAATAATAACATATACCTGTTTGCTATTTTTTTTTGTTTATTGGTAAAGCCTGATGAACAGGAATTTTGATGATCACTTGATGAACTTGAACTTGCTGAGGAGTGTGCTATGGCTTCATTAATGTTGGTGGTATCTAGAGAATCTTCGAGATAGGGGGGAGTTATTTTATCTTTATCGCCTAAAATTTTGTTCATTTGGTCAAAATATGGCGGTGGGTCTCTTTTTTCTTCTCCAGTTGTTCTTATATGCTTTATGTAGTTGACATATACCCTTTGAAGGTTGGCAAATTTTTGCCGGCATTTTTCTGCACCTTCTTTCCCTTGGGGAATGTCATACCCTTTATTTTTCATATCAGCAGCTAATTTCTGCCACAGGACACATTTTGCTGTTTTTCGATCGTTAAATTTTTCCATATATTCGGTTCTTAAATCTAAAAATACTGTAGTAGCTTCTTTGGTACTCAAACAATCAGATTCTTTCTTCACTACTTTAGGCGTATCATGAAAGTCTTCAGCTGTGTGCTGGGCCACAAGAGCTTCAGCGTAATTCTGTGCAGCTGTTTCATCTATGAATACAAAAAAAACGAGTTTCATTCACATGTTTTATCCAAGATTATTTATAAATTGAATTGATAAAATGTTTTTTATGAAAACACTCACCATTCATCAGTACATTAGCTTCTTCGAGGGTGACGATAGCTGTCAGATCAACCCCTTTATGGTTAATTGATATCTCCACTAGTTCGTTTTCAGGTACAGATTCCTCCATTTCTAACAGTTTTTTTAATAAGACAATTCAGAACACCAACAATCTACAATAATAATAATAATAATAATATAACAAAGAACGCCACTTTTTAGGTTAGGTTGTACAACCTTAGAACTTGGAAGAACCGCACGAAGTAACCATCCTATTCAATACGGTCCTCGATTTCAGCTACCGTTGAAGTACACTCACTGCCAAAAGCTGTGTACCGACCAGTCGCGACAACGTTGCGGGCGCTTACCGTTGAGTCAACGGTTCCTCGCGACAAAACGCCTTTTGTCTAAGTCCAGCTCATTAAAAGTTGCACACTAGACTCGCAGCCACGCCTTACTTACACTCTGTCCGCCGAACAGATAGAGTAATAAAAACGCCCACTTAAATCGAGCTGTTTGAATAACGACCCTTCATTGGTCAGTTTTAAATAGAGCGCTTAAAGTAAAAGTCCTTAACACACTAGAACATATTTTTAGAAAGTAAGAATTTCTAGGCTTGCGCCTAAAATAAAACTAAACGTAGAGTGTATTTGTTTACCCTTTTCTCTTTTGTTTGTCTAAGTCAGCGTTTTTAAAACCAAGAATTTAATATTTTAAGCACCTAAGGTGTTTACGAAAATTCAACTCGATCAGTTGGGTCAGGGATCCGAGCGTTCGTTTATTCAACCTCGCTCACTAACCCGTGTTCGTTTTGATCCGGATCAGGGATCGATCAGTGATCGAGGGATCCAGCACAGCAGCAGGGTAGGTTTTCAACCAAAATGGATCCGCATGCGCATTTGATAAATTTTTGTGGTTTTATCAAATCATATTGAATTTTGAATTGGATTTCTTTGTTGAATATTTTTATTAGATCTGATTCTACTAAATAAATCATATTGTGTTTATATTTATTGGATGTTTCGACAAGATTAATTGTGTCGTCTCTGCGAAAACACAACAAAATGACAAAGTATCAAATTTATTTTTTGTTTATTAATATCTCAGGTTACTATAGTTACTTAAAAAAAAAAATAATTGCTGTGAAATTTGAGAAAATGCTATCAAGGTCATTGGTCAGGGTTTGTGTCGTTCGAAAATAACTAACCCCGATCACTGATCTGAGATGGATCTGACGGATTCGGTCACGTGAGGGATTACTAACCCGGGTTGAATTTTCGTAAACGCCTAGTGTAAATTTGACTTCACTGCAGAACGTTTTACGCTGCTTGTCTCCTCCCACTGAGTTTTATTACTCTATCTGTTGGACGGACAGGGTATATTACTAGTAGTCTTGGCTCAAGGATACTGAACTCAAGGATACTAAACTAGCTTACAGGATTGCTCAGTGGCTTGATTTTGTTTGCAAGGTCAAGCGAGCGCGTGACGTAGCTAGAGTCCATGATCCAGAGTCGCATAGCAAATTATCTCTGGTAATATTGTGCAAGGAAAAATAAACTAACAAAATAAATAATAATATAATATTAATAATAAAATAAATTACAAATGACAAAGCATAATTTAAAAAAAATGAATAACTATATTGCTTTTTTAATTACATAATTAATGTAATGAAATGTACAGCTCTAAAAGTTATGTGAACATTTTGTACTAAAAAAAAGTTATTAAATAAGCTGTCAATTGAGTTATAAAAAAGGGTATGATGCCACTTAAAAAAATTTCAAAGTTTGCTGTGGAGAAAAGAAAAAGAATGTTTTAAAAAAAACTGAATGCTTCAAATTGTGCTTTAAAAAAAATCGACGATTTTTACCAAATATATATTTTTTAAAGTTATTAATTGGTTTCAGTTTTTTTTACATAGGCTGTATATTTTATTTATTTAAATAACGGAAAATTAAAAGATAATTAAATATGCTTAAATTTTTATTTACTTTTAGAGTAAAAAAATAGAAAATAAATGTACAATTCATGAAATTTATTTAGTAATAACTTTTCTCCAAATTTAGCATATGTTTATTAGTTTACTTTTTTATAAGTCGCTAAATAAAATAGCATATATAAAATAAATAAACTTCATTTAAAATAAATTATATTATAAAATCTTTCTCAACATCTTCTGTCATGACCGAATATTTTGACAATCTTTACATTTGCAGGCGATTGTGCATTTAAAATTATCTCTGAAACATAGAATTTGAATCTTCAGACGCATTTGTAGATTCATTAGTATATGTCGAAATTTGCGTAGCTAATATAATGTTAGGCTGTCAGGACTTGTAAATTTTTTGATAAGGTTTTGAGAGCTTATATAATGATTGTAACAAGTCTCTTGATATTTAGCGTTTGTCTATTACAAGATCTTGATAAATCTTGTCATTTTATCATCTTAATTTTTTTCTAATTTCAGCGGTTTTTAAGATTTTTTGTTTGATACTGTCCTGTTTTTGTGCTTATTTTAATTAATTTCTTCTACTTTTTATTTGTTTCTGACTTATTGCAAACAAAACACATTTTTTTAGTATTACATTTATCTTTGTACTTGGTAACTAGTGGTAGTAATATCTTGTTTGTTAGAGCTTGAATTTTTAAAATTTTAATTAATTATACGTAAGACAATATGTTTTATAATATCTATAATTTTTTTCTTTGATTTCAGCAATGTTAATTGTGGCATTACTTTAATAAAAATATTATTTTTACGAGAGGTTGAATTTATTATTGCTGATATTCCGGCTTTAGTAGGTTTTTTACAACTGCCGCAGTAGATTATACAAATGAAAATGTTGCCAAAGCATCAAGGATTCGCCTGGTATAAAAAAATTTAAAATTCTTGTCGTGAAATAAAAAGTTATGCTTATTCAAAGTTAGTACATTAGAATTTTAGTCGATAATTTGTCAACTAAAATATTTTTTTCATAATAATTAATTTTAATTTACTAAATTTTTTCAATATGAAATTGTTGTACCCATTGTATTGTACTTATTAAACAAATCTGTAACTTACGCTTAAAGTTTACAAGTAATATGTGCTTATTATTAAAAGCGCAGTAAAAAAAATCTTTGCGTATTTCTAACTTTAAACTCTTATAACGTTGGTCGTAATCAAAGCATAAGGTCGTAAAAAAGGAATATTGTCACGATGCGGAAGTTCATTAGCCTGCTAGGTCGAAGGCCTGCCGATGCGGATGAGCTATTGCTGATATCGACTAAAACACCGTCGGTTGAGGCAATAGCTGGCTCAGCATTTGGGGGGTTGGCGAACTAGCGGGTGGCGTTAATCGTAGAGTCGGTTGGTAGAGTTCAACGAAGAGAGTTGAGTTAGGTGGAGTGTGAGATATGTCCAGACCCTTCGATTGTCTGAGAATGTCACTGTAAGTAGCTCTTAAGTATTCTATCCACTATCTAATATGTATATCTCGATCATCATTAAATTTCCTTTTGTATTAAAACCTTGTTTTTAATCTCAACCCCACCTCACGAGGCAGAGCCCGTGACAATATGTTAGTCTAAACATTTCTCTAATAGATGGTGTAGCTATTTGTATTAAATACCTTCGAAGGTAAAGATTATTTACTTTGCCAATTTGTTTATTTACAAAAACCTCGCATTGTTCTCGTTATTAATGCATTTAGCCAGACGGTAAAAATTGTTTTAGGTCTCTGGCTGACGTCACGGAATCGAGTGGAAAGTACGCTTACATTGCAGCATAGGGATTGAGCGATCCCTATTAAGCTAGTTTTTAGTATCCTTGGGGTAATAGACTTTTTTTTTGTAGTTTATATGGGCTATATGGGCAGTCGGTCTTATAAGACTTATGATGCTTTTTTATCTATTATGTTATGATGTCAACAAATGATTTATATACACACATCTTACATTATCCATTACCTCATCGTTTTATATTCCTGTATTATTAAATAATTTGTTTTATTGAATTCTAGACAATATTTATTTATTTGGAATTGTAGAAAGTAAGACATCTTTATATTTTTTTTAAATTATAAAATTTTTTTTAGGTTATGTAATTCAAGATTTTCTTACTGTTGATTATAAAATGGAGGAAGCCCTATTTTTCGAATGTGAGAAAAGTAGTTTATTAGATATAAATAACTACAAAGACATAAAATATCTATTTGAAAATGTATGTCCAGAATGTTACAAATGCAAAAAATGCAGTTTTACCACATTTTCATCATTAATTTTATTCAAACATAATTTGCTTTGTAAAAGAATTAGAAAGAAAAAACCAGATAGTGTTAAATATCATTGCTCCTTTTGTATTTTTAAAACAAAAAATAATTGGTCACTGAAACTTCATATAATACGAAAACATACAGCACCAGAAGAAATAAACTGGTACAAATGTGACTACAAAGGAAAAGTAAAATATAATGTAAGAGAACATATTCTTGCAAAACACAAAAACACAGAGAATATTTCACAATATAAATGTACCAATTGCGAGTACATAACTGTATCAAAAGGACGTTTAAATATCCACATGATTCGAAATCATGCTGCTCCTGAAGAGATAGAATGGCACCAATGTGATCACTGTCCTTACAAAAGCAAAATAAAATCTGAATTAACCCAACATGTAAAAGTACGTCATTTATCAGAAGATGAAGTTCCTTTATTTTACTGTCATCTCTGTGAATACAAATCAAAAGTGAAAAGATACGTGAAAAGACATATTCTTTCAAAGCATATAGAACGCGAAAATTTGCCGAATTATAAGTGTAACACATGCAGTTACACATGTACACGTAAAGATAATTTAAAAAGCCACATTCTTCGTCGTCATACATCCCCTGAGGAGACACAATTGTACCAATGTGAGTTTTGTACTCACAAAACTAAAATAAAAACAGATCTAACACAACATGTAAAGACACAACACATGTCAGAAGATGATTATAAATGCAATATGTGTAACTTTAGAACTAGAAATAATCTACGGTTTAAAAGACACATCATTCGAAGTCATAATATGAAAGTACACGGTATGCCAGAAGAAGAAGTTTTGTTATTTTATTGCGATTACTGTGAATATAAATCAAAGACGAAAGGAAATCTTAAAAAACATATTCTTGCAAGGCATAAAAAATTGCCAAATTATGAATGTAACACGTGCAAGTTTAAAACTATTGATAAAGGGGATTTAAAGAAACATATTATTCGGAAACATACACCTCCTGGGGAAGTTATAATGGTTCCAGTGTGAGGACTGTATCTAAGAAGAATTGAAATGCCATTTTAAAATATAACAAAATAAAATTTAAGTTTATGCTTAATTTGTTTAGTTTAGTTTACTCAGATTTTACTTCTAATTGGAGATTTTTTACGGTTATTTTTAATGTTAATTATTGAACACTTAAATGTCTAGTTATTTATTTTATTAAACAATATACTCATGTATTGTTTATTTTATAGAACTTTATTATTGTTTTTTAATTTCTTAATAACACTGACTGATCGCCACCATCATTATGTAATTTGAAAATTGTTATTTGAAATAGGTATTATTACTACCATTTTAAGTTCTTTTTATTTTCATATACGTTTACATGATAATAGCTCATTATTTTTGTAGATATCTATTATAAATATGATATACTGGGTGCTCCTAAATACTTTACAAAAAAAACAGAATTGTGGAAGGCAAAAAATTCTGTTTTTTAAAAAACTCAGGAAAGTGTCACAAAGTTTGTTCTTATAAGCTGTATATTGTCAATTAGAAAAGTTTATCAGATTTTTTGTTCAATAAATCAATAAATTCTTAATATACTACTCGCAAGTGAAATCCGAACACCTAGAAAAAATGATTGTTGAATGATGAAATTGTAGGGGTTTGTATAGGAGGCCTTGAAAAGCAAACGATTACATTTTTGTAGCAATTGAACAGCGTATCAGGGTGTTTGTAAAAACTTTACCGCAAAACCTTAAACGCAAAAATGATAGTTTTTTGGATTGTGATACGGCTTTATCACTCTGAAAAAGATAGTATTAGAAGCCACCCGATGCAGAAATGCCCCGTAGAAGGCAAAACGCAAATTTTTCCCAGCTTTCCGCGTTTGAAAGGGGACGCATTGTGGGGCAGCGCAAACGTGGTGCTTTATTCCGCGAGATTGCTGCTGCTGTGGGGCGCAGTGTGTCAAGTGTGGTGGATACATGGCGGGCATGGGCAGAGGAAAGACGGACACAGCTTGCTACAGGAACAGGGGCTATTAGAAAAACTACCCAACGCGAAGATCGTCTTCTGCAACTAATGGCTCTAAGGGACCGACGCCGCACTACACGGTCTGTGGCTGATGAATGGTTTGCAGCAGTAGGAAGGCCAATTCGACTCCGCACCGTATACTACAGATTGCGCATCATAGGTCTGAGATCTTACCGTCCACACTTGGTGCTCCCGCTGACGGAAAATTATCGTCGTCAACGTCGTAACTGGTGCGTTGAACGGCAACAATGGAATGATGAATGGTATCATATTGCGTTTTCGGATGAATCCCGATTTTGTTTGGGAGGCCACGATGGTCGGCAACGGATCAGACGGATGCGTGGTGAACGTCGTCGTCTCGATCTGGCTATTGAACGCCACGTACACCGCACTCTTGGTGTGATAGTTTGGGGTACCATTAGTAGGTCCCGTTTATTAATCATTCGTGGCAACATGACAGCCGAGCGCTATGTAAATGATGTGCTAGAGCCATAATTGTTGTTCTTTATGTAAGAAGCATCGAAGGCGGAATTTTCCAGCAAGACAACGCACGCCCTCATATTGTTCGTGCTTCTCGACGCTTTTTGGAATCGGAGAATATTACGGTATTGCCTTGGACACCAAGATCTTCTGATTTGTCGCCAATAGAAAAAGTGTGGGATTGGATGGGTCGCTATATCCGTGATTTACTCCGTCCTCCAACAACTTTACATGAACTCCGGGTTGCAGTACAAGAAGCATGGGACGCTGTACCCCAGGAATTCATAAATAATCAAATCGCAAGCATGCCTCGACGTATACAAGAGTGTATAGAACAACACGGGGCACACACTCATTACTGATAAATTGGAGGCAATTTTAATAAAACTTAAATGAATGCTTGGGTGTACACATTCTTTCATTTTCTAAAAATATTATCCATAAATTATTGCCATTTCAAGGTGTTCGGATTTCACTTGCGAGTAGTATACATGTTTAAACTGATTTATAAATAATAAATAAGCTAATTTTGCAGTTGGAAGACTAGTGGGATTACAGAGTACAAGAATTTAGAGAATAACCCAGTCTTCAATTTGTAATAAAGTTAAAAAATTAATGTTACATTTGTAATAAAGTAGTAGACTTGATAAATTTTGTTAAATTCAAGTATTATTGGATAACGTGTATAACTCTATTTTTTTTTTCTGACAATTATTGTTTGGTTTTGTTTTCAAAACATTTAGCTAGTAGGGCGGTTATACCTTGATCTAACAACAGGAAAGGGACGTTACCAAATATTGGGCGGTGACCCAAACTATTATCCACAGTTTTTCAGTTTTAATTGTGTTAATACATATATGTAAAAAATGTTATTTTGTTACTAAATTAAAAAAAAAATAAAGTACTAGATGTATACCTACTAGCGCGATTTTTGTGTCACTATAAAATAATGTGTTTTACAGAAGTTTTTGTTTTTCGGCAAATTTCAAGCCTTTTTATTACTAAAAATTGAAAGTTAAAAACAAAAAACCGCACACATAAACAGAAGACAAAATGTTTAATTTATATTGGCAAAAGCAAACTTTTATGGGTAAATAAATAATACGTGTAGGCGTGTAATACTGAAGGCTTCTTTTTTTAAGAAAAAATTTCTTTTACAGTTTATTTAAAAAAAAATTTGATTATTTTTTTAAGATTCTATATTGGAGCAAACGCTTTGTCATTTTGAAAAAAAAATTTTTTATTAATTTTTGGTACTGAACCCCTTTAAACAACGAACACACAAATACAAAAGACAACGTAGAGTCCAAATAATTGTTGACTAATTGACTAATGTCAAATCCAATGACAGTACAACTGCAACCATAATTGAGAGCTTGCAATGGCAAATAAACTTACTTACAGAAGAAAACAATTATCTTAAAAGCTGTTATGATCAAATCAATGCCGAGAACTTGGCATTGAAAGATGATTTACACCGCCACAAAAATCCCAAATCCGGTAATGAATTCGTTCCCAAAACTAAAGACAATACCCACAACTTTATCATTACGGACATAATCCGCGACGAAGTAAAGAAAGAAGTTAAACATCAACTTGCAGATTTTTTTAAAGAAAAGGACAATCTACCTACGGCTCTATGCGGAGCCTCCCAACATGATATCTTATCTCGTCGTAAAAAGTCACGCCGGGTGAATGACATCGCTAGCGGCAACCTTGATAAAGAGAACCACATCACCCAAAAAAACGCAAATACTTTTCCAAGAAATTATGCCCCACTTACTAATACGAACAGCAATTTTCCACTAAGCGGAAACTCTGGAAATGAAAATCTCATTAAACATCTAAATGCAAACACTTTACCAACAAAAAACGCCCCACTTACTAATAACAATACCAATCAACGACTAAGTGCAAACAATGGGGATTGGAAAACAGTACAACCAAGAAAGAGAAGACGACAAGTTCATTTCGGCACTGATAATGTAGCAGAAAATGAGGACGGCTCCGCAGTTTTTACATCCAAAAAAAGTTCTACTAAGGAAGGGAAAAAAATTTGGGTTTTTGTTTCTAGAGTAGATTCAACTGTTAGTGAAGATTCCGTGAAAAATTACATCTTTAAAATGGCACCAGAAAATGTGGAAAACTCAGATATCTCAGCTAGAGAACTCCCAATACGTCGTAGTGGCTCAACAAAATGTTTTCTTGTTGGAGTACCTCTTCCAATGAAGGACAATATTTACGACGAAGGTTTCTGGCCCGATGGCGTAGCATACGAAAGGTTCAACTTCAATCGAGGTCAACATTTTTTAGACGTCCATCAAAAACCTGCAATGCAATCAACATGAACAGGTCACAACATGAAGGTAAACAAAATACGACTGACATAGAAGATAATGTCCAGCAAGGTTTCAGTGTTTTTTACTTAAACTGTCAATCTATTCGTAACAATATTGAAGAATTCGAGACTTTTCTATTAGATGAAAATGGTGCTTTTCAAGTGTTGTGTCTCACTGAACACTGGTTGAGTGCTTCTGAATGTGAATGCTTAAAGTTTAGTGCGTATGCAGTTTGTTCTTATTTCGCCAGATCAAAGGGATATGGTGGAACTGCTATCCTCTCCCACATCAATGTGGATTCAGTTACTTACTCCTATATTAATAATTTATCAGTTGAAAAACTTTGTGAATTATCGGCAATTTATGTAAAGCGCCTAGACATAATTATTATCTCGCTGTACCGATCTCCAACAGGTAATTTTAAGGAGTTTCTTAATATTTTGACTAACCTATTTAATTTAGATATTCTAAATAAAGGTATAATACTATGCGGCGACTTTAACACAAATTTTATGACGAAGAACTCTGACTGTAATAATCTTTGTAATTTATTGCTTAGTTTTGGTTTGAGTCCCACTGTAAATTTTAAGACAAGGAAAAGTCATTGTATTGATAATATCTTTACAAACATAGAAACTAAGTACTTTTCTGTTTCATCCATAAATCCTGCAATGTCGGACCACCTAGGCCTAAGTTATCATCTTGACAAATCTTACCACAATAATTTGTTGAAACCTTTTTATAAATATCATGTGTACAGGCCAATCACCGCTAAAGGCAAAATTACTTTTTACAATCTGCTTGAACAAATAGACTGGTCTTTCGTAAGTCAGGATAGTGATGTTAACCTTTTATTTCAACAGTTTATCGAAATTATTCAGGAAAAATATTTTCTTGCTTTTCCTGAAAAACGCTTTCGCAACAAAAATACTCAGCCAGTAAAATGGTTTAACGCCGATCTTAGAAAAATGAGAGAAAACGTAAGATTACTTGATGAAATTTATAAAGAAAATAATTCTGATGAATCAAGAGAAGCAAGAAATAGTTATCGTAAAATCTATCGTACTGCTATTAACAATGCCAAGAAAAAAGCTCATGATAAGTTTATAAATTCTGCCGCCTGCAAAACTAAAGCAATGTGGAGTGTTATCAATAGCAAATGTAATAATGCTTTTAACAACGCAAACTCTAACTGTGATATTAATGTTAATGATTTCAATAAGTACTTTACGTCAATTGCCTGTGATATTATAAAGACACTGCCACCAAAGAGTAATGATCCCGTGATAAGTATGTTTTTAAATAACTGTGATATTAAGTGTTATAATGTTTTTAAGTTCAATCAAGTATCTTCTAGTCTAGTCAGAGATATTATTTCAAAGCTAAAATCTAGTAAAGCCAAAGATTTTTATGGATTCAATGTAATCTTACTCAAAGCTGTGGTTGATATTTTAATTAGTCCGTTAACTAAATTAATCAATAAGTGTATTAGTTCTGGCAATTTTCCAAACTGCTTAAAAAAAGCCTTGATAATACCCATATTCAAAAAAGGTGACTCTGGATCACCAAGTAATTACAGACCAATCTCGTTGCTTCCTGTTTTTTCTAAGGTTTTAGAAAAGATTATGGCTTTACAACTAACAGATCATTTTGAGAAAAATAAAATTTTTGTAAAAAATCAGTTTGGATTTAGGAAATCACTCTCCACTCAGGATGCATTGCTTTCAATTGTTAATTTTGTTGAAAAATGTTATAATAAAGGCGAATATCTAATGGCCGAATTTTTTGATCTATCAAAAGCATTCGATTGTGTATCTCACACCATACTCATACGCAAACTATATACCTATGATTTACATCCATTGAGTTGTAGATTGATAACATCTTTCTTAACCAATCGGTATCAAAAAGTCGTTTGCAACGGTAGTCAATATCACGAGTTGCCCATTAATATCGGGGTGCCACAGGGTTCAATTCTGGGACCTCTTTTGTTCATATATTTATTAACGATCTTCCTGGCCACCTCTCCGAGAGCAGCTCTGTGATATACGCCGATGATACAAACATCTGTCTCTCAGGTGACAATTTAGAACACCTTATGAGGGTAAGTCAAGATGAACGATCTAAGGCTTTTGAGTGGTTTGGCAATAATGGGCTCTCAATAAATGTTGACAAATGCATTAAAAAAGTATTCACTCTTAAACGCCCAAATAACGATATCAGTGAAGAGGGATTATTTGGTGAAAATAAATTTCTTGGTCTTACTCTCGACTCATTTCTATTATGGAAAAAGCATGGTGAAACTCTATGCAACAATATCAGTAAAACTATTTTTCTTCTACGAAATCTATCCAAGTTTGTCTCTCAGGAAACTCTTAAAATTGCCTATTATGGTTTAATTCAAAGTCAACTAATGTATGGAATCTTAATTTGGGGTCATGCTTCCTGTCGTCACCAAGTATTTTCTTTACAAAGACGGGCTATTCGCATTATTTATGGACTAGACTATCGCGACGATTGCAGACAAGCATTTAAAGATTTAAAAATTCTGACTTTTCCTTGTTTGTATTTACTTCAATGTTGTAGGTACGTATGTTAAGGACAATTTATCTATGTTTAATACACACAAAAATATTCACAGTTATAACACTCGTAACAATGAAAATCTAGTTACTAAATATGCACGAGTCTCTAGAACGCAAAGTGGCACAAGATTCCATGCAATAAAATTTTATAATTGTTTACCTAATGCTATAAAAAATATGCCGCTCAAACGGTTCAGAACCGAACTTAAGGAAATTCTGTGTAATGAAGCGTTTTATGATTTCCATGAGTTTTGTCTATATTTTAGAAATGTGTAACTATTTTATATTTATCTTGATGACTGTATATTCTTTCTGTTCAATTTCATACTTATAATAATAGAAAAGAATTTACAGGAAATAGAAATAATCATAACTACTCGACTCAATATTGTGAAAATTTTCTTACTCCGCTACATCGCTTAAACAAGACCCAGCAATCTGCAAATTACATTAGCATCAAGTTGTTTAACTGTTTACCGGAAAATTTTTAAACTTCAAATTAAAACTTTGCTGTTGGAGCATTGCTACTACAGTACTGAAGAATTTATGAAGCAACTCGATAGCTTGTAAGTTTACAATGATTTTATAAGTTGTCGAAGTGTTGAGTGAATTCCTCACAAAATTTATTATATTCATAAGGTTATATTTATATGCTGTTTTTTTTACTGACGTGTGTAAAATACTAATGTATTCTAAACACCAAATAAATTATTATTATTATTTAAAAAAAAAAACCACAATTCCAAGACGATCATTCAAAAATCAAATTTTTGACACGGCCAGGCCTTAAAACCGTCACACATTTTATTTCAATTACGAGCTTACGACATTCAAGAGTAATTTACGGCCGTTTAACCACGAACGCGCACAATTAAATCAGCATTCTCTCCATTCAATATCTCTGGTTCTGGTTTTCATTTGTAAAATTCTACTAGTAGAAGAAACCCGTATTTCAAAGAAAAAGAAGTTGTTTACTAAATATTACTAATTAATTAACTTAATTTTGAATTGTATGTAGATGGTATGATATTTTTATTTAACTATCGATTAACAAAATATTAAGATTCCACAAATTTTTAGGTTATGTAATCAATCAGTTTTATTATTTAAAATATATACAAAATAAAACTATTACCGAAAATGGATAAAGAATCAATTTTCAAGTGTGAAAAAAGCAATTTAGAGTTGTATCAGTGTCAATACTGCGAATTTAAAACAAATATTGGAATTATCTTTTGTGAACATTTTCACAAATTCCACTCTAAAAACAAGAAAAAACTATTTATATCTGCTTCTACAGAGTCTTACATATGCAAAAAGTGTAATTTTTCAACATTTTCATTATTGTTTTTCTTCAAACATAATTTAATTATTCATGAAAATACTGAGAAGAAAATACCATCTATTATTACTAAATATCAGTGCTTCTATTGTTTATATGAAGCCACCACTATTAAGGAATTGAAAAATCATCTAACCAGAAAACATTCAAAATCAAAAGAAATCAAACAGAGAGTTTTGTTATATTATTGTGATTGCTGTGACTACAAATCAAAAGTGAAGAAAGACGTCAAAAGACATATTCTTGCAAAGCATACAGCACCAGAAAATATCCCACAATATGAATGTAACACATGCAAATACAAAACCATATATAAAACACATTTAAAAAGACACATCACTTTACGTCATACAGCCCCAGAGAAGATAGTATGGCATCAATGTGATCACTGCACTTACAGAAGCAAGGTAAAAACAGATCTAACATATCATGTAACAGTACATCACATGTCAGAAGAAGAAGTTTCGTTATTTTATTGCGATCGCTGTGATTACAAATCAAAGATGAAGAGAAATTTCAAAAGACATATTCTTGTAAAACATACAGAACAACAAATTTTGCCAAAATATGAATGTAACTCATGCACGTTTAAAACTTTACGTAAAGAAAATTTAAAAAATCACATTATTCGACATCATACAGCCCCAGAAGAGACACTGTGGTATCAATGTGAAGACTGCAACTACAAAAGCAAAATAAAATTAGATTTAACAAAACATGTAAAAGCACATCATAAATCAGACGATGAAGTTGTAAAGTTTGAATGTAAGATGTGCAAATACAAAACTATACATAATTCGCTTTTAAAAAGACATATTATTCGACGTCATACATCACAAAAGGATATACAATGGCACTATTGTCAGTTTTGCACTCACAGAAGCAAATTAAAAACAGATCTTACGTATCATATAAGAGCACATCACACGTCAGAAGAAGAAATGTCGTTGTTTTACTGCGATCGATGTGATTATAAAGCAAAGATGAAGAAGAATCTTAAAAAACATATTGCTGCAAAACATCCAGTACCGGAAAATTTGTCAAATTATGAATGTAATAAAGGCGAGTACAAAACTATAGGTAAAGACGACTTAATCAACAAATTATTTGATGATATACCCGGGAGGGATGCAATGCTACCAATGTGAGCACTACATAAAAACAGAAATTAAATGACATGTAATACATGTAAAATATTTTAAGTTTGTAATTGATTTATTTAGTTTATTTATATGCTTAATCTTACTTTATGAAAATTGAATGGAAAAGCAAAGTTATTTATTTATAAAACTTGTCAAAATTAAATTTTTTTGTTGTGGTGTTGTTTAAATTTTTTGTTGTTTGTTTTCTGTGTAGATTCCAAAAATATAAAAATATACATGATTTTCTATTTAAAAATCCAAATTTATAGTATTCGGTAAAACCGGAAGAAGGTTACTAAATTTTGTTTTTCTGTTTAAAAATATACTATTAAACAAAAGGGTTAGCTTAATTTCGTTTACATCCGGCATATTACGTTAAATTGATATCTAATTTATCTCCAAAAAAATTTTTGTTTTAGCAATTTATTTGACCTATTAAACTGAAGAAAAGTGATTTTGGGAAAAAATCTTAGGTCTTGTTTTTTAAATCAACTGATCAAAAATGTCTAAAAAATGAATCTGCAAAATTTATTATTGAATAAATGTTAGACTTAGCTTAAAACACATTTTATATTATTTATCAAATATTTTAGTTTAATTTATGACTTGATAAGCTAAAGTAGTAATACATCACCGGCTCAACATCCTAAGAATTACTGGGAACTTGTTACCAGCTGCCTAACTTTCAAGTCTACAATAGTCGTGTGCCATTTTTATGACGAATACCATAAATTTCAAGATACCCAACCACTCTGATAGTGTTTTTCTTTTGAATAAAATTTACGACTCTCTTATAAATTATTAGAAAGTAAGTGCTACAAAACGTTATTTAAAAACAAACGACACATTTGCTTAAAAATTTAATTAGCCACTTTCACGTGAAAAAAGTAACCGTACAAGTAAACAATTTGAAACTTGGAGAAAATCTTCTTCTATTTGAAAATTCAAATTTTTGATTAATTAGAAATGTTTGTTTTTGGGGTGCAAATAAAACTCCAATCACCCGGTATAGTTACTCTTGTACATAAATTAGTTTATACACCACTTGCACTGTGACTTCGTAACCCTGGATTTAATAATTACATTTTTAATATTTAATTTGCTTACATTTAGTGTATGTAAAAATTTTGTATAAATATAAATATTATTTTTTAGTTTTTTAATAACACTGAGCGCTAGTAATCTTTCCCCCCCAAAAAAATAGGAAAATCTCTGTAGTAGTCGAGTGTCAAATATCCTCAAATCGGTCGTTAATCTGTGGGAGTTTCAAGACTAAAAGTTTTTTTAAAAATGACGGTTTAGGCTCTAATATATTGTTTAAAAATTGTTCTTTCGAAATGAAGTACCTAACGAAGAAAATGTGCTGCGCTCTTATTAAACAACATTAAGAAATAACTTTTTTAGTCATTTCAAATACTTCACAATGCAATTCTATACTTTGTAAGTACATGACTTCTTGCCGCAATATTAATCCATACAAACTGTGGGAAACTACTGCGGGAGCGGCAAAAAAAGAGCGAGTCAGTCTCTGAAAAAATTGACGAAAACGGCTACAAAAACTCAGCGTTTTAAATCTATAAGCTCCTCCTATAATTTTTAACGGTCCGAGAGCCTTTAAGCAGAAATAGATAAAAAATTTAGTTAGTAACTCATATAAAAACGTTAAATTTACTGTTGCAACAAAAACAAACTCTTGCGTTTTATTTTTGGATCTTAATTTAATTAGAAAAGTCATTTTATCTTCTGCTTTTAAAATTTATAGAAAACCTACATCATCTGATAGGTAGTGTAATTTCTCCCGATTTCAAACATTGTTATTCTCAAATCTTAGCCGCATTTAATTCTTTATTACATAGACTTTTTCATTTTCTTTTAGACCCTGTTGTTTTTGAAAAATGATGACAAATAAGACAAATAGCAGAGTAATCGCTTTCCCCACTACATGACTTAAACAGACTTTTCTACAAAGTCAGAAACAAATACTTTCTAAGCTTCAACATATTGCATAGTTCTCTTTCTACATCTTTTTCTCTAAAATTTTTCTATTTTTTTATTTTTTTCATAGAAAAATTTCTTTTTCTACTCTCTTATTTTAAAAAATCATAATACAAAAATTGCTTTTAATTCCAATAGTAGTCTTTCGACTTGTCTTGTATACAATAAAGATGAATTTTTTCCATTACATCATTCAGACGTCTACAAGTTATCTTTTAATGACTGCAAAGAAGTTTATGTTTGTCAGACAGAACTAAAGAAAAATACAAAAATACAGATATAACCTGCATTTGCTTTTCGTATTCTTTTCTCTGCTAATATTATACTTTTTTACACATATTTAGTCTTTAGTCACATATCTAGTCATATTTTGTCTTCAAATTTCTTTTTTATTATTTTTTTTAGACACTGATGTTGAGACAATAGCTCTCGAAAGCGTTTTTCCACCATTATGTTAAAATTTGATTATTTAGAACCTCTAGTAGAAATTTTTTTTATACTTTTAATCTAAATTTTTGGAAAAAACTTAGATCATATGGGTAGTCGGTCGTATGAGTCTTGCGATAAATGAACAAAAATTTGGCATCCATTTTGTTTTTATCATACTATGATCACTATAATCTTACATCATCTTATAGTTATCATTTTAAACAGTTTGTTTTATTTATCAAATTTTTCAAAATAATTAAATTCAGTTGAAATTGTAGAAGGTAAGACTTTTTTATTTGAATATCAAATTAACTGAATTATATCTCTTCGATTTTTAGGTTAAGTAGTCCACCATTTTTTTTATGTCTTTTTTGATTTGACTAAAATGGCTGAAGCCCCACTTTTTGAATGTGAGAAACGTAGTTTAGAGTTTTATAAATGCAAACACTGCGACTTCAAAACAAATATTGGAAATTTCTTTTGTTATCACTTTCAAAAATTCCACACCAAAAATAAGAAAAAACCATCTATACCCATTTGTGCTGAAAATTACATATGCAAAAAGTGCAATTTTTCAACATTTTCATTATTATTTTTCTTCAAACATAAATTAATTTGTCAAGAAATTATTGCAAAGAAAAAATCTGTTGCTACATATCAGTTCTCCTCTTGTCTCTATAAAACAAATACTAATAACGAATTGAAAAATCATAATACAAAAAAACATATTGAATCAGAAGAAATCACACAAGGAGTTTTGTTATATCATTGTGATCGTTGTGAATATAAATCAAAGTGGAAAGGAAATCTTAAACAACATATTTTTGCAAAACATACACTAAGAGAAAATGTAACACATTATGAGTGTAACACATGCAGGTATACAACTCTACAGAAAGAACATTTAAAAAGGCACATTATGGCACCTCATACAGCTCCAGAGAAGATAGAGTGGTATCAATGTGAACACTGTACCTTTAAAAGCAAAGCAAAATCAAATCTAACAAATCATGTAAAAGTATATCACAAGTCAGAAGAAGAAGTTCAGTTATTTTACTGCGGTCACTGTGATTACAAATCAAAGATAAAGAATTACGTCAAAAGACATATTGTTTCAAGGCATACAACACGGGAAAATTTACCAAAATATGAATGTACCAAATGTAATCACAAAACTTTATATAAATCAGCTTTAAAAATCCACATTATTCGATGTCATACAACTGCCGATGAAACAAGATGGTACGAATGTAAGCAATGCAGCTACAAAACCAAAGTAAAAACAGATTTAAGAAAACATGTAAATGCACATCACAGGTCAGAAGATGAAATTCCGTTATTTTTCTGCGATCGCTGCGACTTCAAGTCAAAAATGAAGTACTGTATCGAAAGGCATATTTTTTTAAAGCATACAGCACGGGAAAATTTACAAAAATATGAATGCAACACATGTAACTATAAAACCATAAGTGAAGAAGATTTAAGGGTACATATTATTCGACGCCATACAGACCCAGATAAGATTAAATGGAAAAAGTGTTCTTACTGTAATTACAGGGGACATTACAAATATGAATTAACTAATCATCTGAAAAGAAAACATGCAAAAGTAGATGAATCAAAATAGCATTATTGTAAATCAAAATATCTAAAAGTGGGCTGACTTTTTAGGACTTTTCTATAAACCAAAGAATAGCCATTGTTCATTTTAAAGACAGCAAACCACCGAATGTATCTTGATTTATGACAGTTCTCTCAACTTTAGAAATTGAACAATAGCTATTCTTTGGTTTATGTAAGGGTCTTAAAAAGTCAGCCCACTTTTAGATATTTTGAGTATACAAAAATTGAAACCAAGATATGCCTCTTTCTTGTAATACGGGTATGTCTCAATATGAAAAGGAATTGAGAAGTAGACGCCCTTTATTGACGAAATATTTTATGGAATATACGAATACATTTTTTTACAAACGAGTGGAATTTTATGGCAGAACATGAGTGTAAAAAACTGATTTGGATTACAAACAGTGCAGTGAAAGATTATAAAAAGAAATGTACAAATCTCTTTGTTATGCCTTCAGAAATGATTACAACCCACGTGACCAATTTACTTAGGTATACCTAAGACCTTACCAAACAAATGATATTAGTTGCTAAATTACTTTTGCCATCTTTTGCTTTTAGTAGTTGCGAAACTTAAAAAAAGGGATACACAAACGTTTTAGTTTGTTTTTTTTAGGTCACGTGGGTTGAGGTTGTTTTTGAAGGCACCCTAGTTAATTGTAAATACTTCAGTAAGAGTTTACAGTGTTATTAAAAATTAGATTTTAAATTTGTTCATATACCTAAGTTTTCAAATATTATAATTTTCTCAAAATTTATTGCTTATTTTTCTACGTTTCCTGACCTTGTCATTCACTTTTTTCTATTGTAATTCAAAAATGATTATTTACTGTAAAGTATTTCGCAACTTTAAACAGGTGCAGACTGTTTTATGGGTTTAATTTAAAGGTTACAAAATACCAATTAAAATGTATTTTACTTTTTGGTCGATAATTATAAATATATAAGTAGGCATAAATTATTTATCGAAATTTTTAAAAGATATTGCACACATTTTTAATTTTAAAATGGAGCGTATCTAAATGATTCACAATTTTTTTTATTTTAAAAGCAATCGGTTCTTGTTTTACCGCAACTTTAAAGCCTATTTTTAATAAAAAAAAATTAATATTTTGTAACAAAAAACAAAATAGTACGTCTTAAAAAAATGTCTAATTTATGATGTCAAAAATATTTTTTTTTTTGGTAAATATGTAATAGCTCTGTGATAGAAGTTTGAAAGTTTTTCAACAAAAAAAATTGTTGATGTTGCATACAGATTTTTTATTATTTCTATACCTCTCTATAAACATTACTAAAGCAAATACTTTATTTTGTTCTATTTTTACGAGGGATGTTTCTAAGGTTCTGGGAATTTAGCTATATTTTTTTCATTCTGTTAATTTTCGTCAATATTATGATGTAGTTTTACAATGTAATCTTTATTTAACTGAATACATTTCTCTCAACGATGTTCTAAATTTTGAAAACTGTTTTCGAGGAACTTCTTCGGTGACTCTTTACTCTACCTATTTGTGACACATTTTACGTCAGTTAAACACTCTAATCGAACACCCCATAAAAATATTTTAGTTCTGGGAACAGATGAAAATCAGATCCGACAAGTCAGGTGGATACCAAAGCAATTCTTATCGTAAATTGTTCAAAACATCCTTTGTTTTTCGGGCAGTGTAGGGTCTTGCATTATCCGGTTGCAATAGCGGATGCTTCTGCAAGTTTCCAGGTCGTTTTTTGACAAGTTTCTGCCGGAGTAATCTGGATAATAAACTTAAATAATATTTTGCGTTAACTGTATCACTTGCGCGAGGTAATCCATAAAAATAATCCTTTTGCAAGTCCGGAATACGGTATTAGTTTTGCAATAACCGAGACTGCACGCGCCTTAAGTGGAGGCCTTTTTTCAGGTTTACGTTATTTTTTAGATCGACTTTTGGTCTTAGGATTAAAATAAAGAATCAATGTTTTGTCAGTAATTGTTATTTGTTGCTTAAATTTATCCCTATCACGAGCTAACAGTTTTAGTAAGTCACACTTATGAAGTTTCTCTTTCGATCCCAATAGTCTTGGTACCCAGTGGGTTAAACCCTTGCTTACGTCTATACAAACAAGTAAGATATTATAAACTTGCCATATACCTAGTCCTAGACGTACACTCGTTCTATGAATAGTCTTTCGCCTGTATTCTTTCAGTTGTTTCTTCACGACAGTAATGTTTCTTTCATTTACCGAGGTAGGTACTCGAGTGACCACTGCGGAGAGCGTTTTCTAATGATGTTTTATCAGTTTTAAAACAATCGATTTAGCAATATACAGTACTTTTAGATTTTGCAAACTTACCAAACACTTCTTGCAAACGTTGAATAAATTCTGAAGTTTTTACACTCTCTTTCCACAAAAAGAAAATTGTTGCTTTTTGAAATTTAGCCGCGTTTTCGATGGTTCTAAAACAGAGCTTTAAAAACGCGTCTACATCAGGCGACTACGTAAATTATACTAAATAATATTGTAATAGATAGCTGCATAAACATGTCAAGAGTTGTCTGTTACTTATAGAATTGCCTTTAAGTTTTGTGTTATTTAAGTAGAGCACGGTTCCCAGAACTTTAGAAACATCCTTCGTAGTAGGTAAACATTTTTATTTTTATATGTTATTAATTTGTTATTAATAAAAGTTTGGTAAGATTTTTTACATTATTTTTTAGGCACTGCTGATGATGAGGCAATAGCTCCCGAAAGTGCTTTGTCACTATTATATAAAAAATATTTGTTTTGATTAAACTTGTGGTAATAACTTTGATTTTAGTTTTTTTATCATTTGTATAAATTTTGTTTTAAGCATTTATTTAAGACGTCTAGTAGAAAAAAAATGAGGCGTTTTCAGATTTTTATGCAACTTACCTGACACATCAGCTTCAGGACGTTTATGGTGCTTTTATGGCGTAAAAATTTCAAGAATTTTTTTTATTTATTTAGCGAAAGAAATTCAAATTATTATTTAAGGTGACATAAAGTACACCTTGAATCTAAAATTCTTTCAACTGTTTTATGTGTTTGACAAGTTTTTGACATATAAAAAATAAATTTTAAAAGAGTTGTTATCAATCATTTATAATAATTATTATTTAAATTAATTAACAAAACATAATACACATAACTAATATCGTGGGCTTAGAACTACAACTAGATAACTCGATATTTGATGAATCTGAGCTATGCATAATATAATTCACTACGTTAGCTCTTTTTAATGATACAACTAGATAAGTCGTGCGTTGTTCTATTCCTGCACAATCTCCGTTGTTCTAAACAGACATCTCTTTTATCAGGGTAATTTGTATTACTACAAGTGGGTTAGTGGGTATCTGTAGTTGCCCAGTTAAAAGCTACTTTTCAAGATACCTAATTGTAGTTCTAAGCCCACGATATAAAAACAACGACGTAGCTGGCGCTTACAATAATTGTTACAATATTAATATGTAATTAGTATTAGAAATTACTAATATTGTAATATTAGTAATTGTTGCAATAATTAATACAACACCTGAAAATCTGAAACAGAAAAATTAGAAAAACCTGAAATACTATAGATAAATTAGGAAAATCTCAAACAGTAAAATTAATAAGAAAACCTAAAACAGAAAAAATAATAGAAAAACTTGAAATAGAAATGTGAAGGGCAGTTTATTTGATTTGCAATTTATTTTCATTAAATGGTTTAAATCTAAAATATCTGTAATGGAATTTTATATCACAGAATCAGAATGAAAACTCCGCACAGTAATTTCGTTAACAAGCGTGAGAAAATACGAAATAATGTCTTAAAGAATAATTATTTGTGGTTGATTTTTGATAATAATCATGGCTAAATTTAAAAAAATTTCGAATATGTAACTACTAACAGATTGAATTTGCATTTGAGTGTTGACTTTGTTTGTTACCACCATCGTAATCCGATTTTGATTTAATTAGGTTTTTACAAATTCTCTGTGTTGCCTGAATTAACAAACTCCATCAAATCGGTAATATTAGAATTGAACAGTATTTTAGAAAAATTCCATCTCTAAAAGTCGTCTTCTTTGCTAACTTTCATGCAAGGTCACCCCTCGACCGGATGCATTTTTCTACCTGCCAGCCGTCAAACAAAAGAAAGCGAGAAATCCCGACTCCTGTGTTCACCTGCACAGGTATCCACATATAGAACCTCACATCGAAAGGCTCTTTTTAATCCGAGTTTTTTCGTATAAATTTCATCCCGTAATTCCTACGGCAACCCTATCAAAAACCGCAATTAATTAACCAATTAATTCATCTCACGCATTTCTCGGTAATTAGATCTCGCTCTCATTTCGTCAGGTAGGCTTCTCGCAACCTACCTCGCATCACGCAGCCCTCTCGCATGTTGCGGACTAATTATTAAACCGTTAATTAATTAAGCTTATTTCGTTCATATCTATGAACGGGTTGTCGTAAAATTATGATTCAAACGCTGTTCAATTCCTTTTTCAATTCCGCTCCTCTCATGCTTTATCTCATTCTCGCGATTGAATTATCTTGCGATCTTGATTCGCACAGACAAACCATCGGAACCGCTCGATCTTTGCCGAACCTTTCAAACGTGGCACAATTCTCGCTTTAACCACCGTTTCGGCTCTTCTCTTCGGCAGTCAGTCGTGAGTCGGCAGTCGATTGCAAGTTCATGAAGCTTGTCTTCATCCGTGCTTCTTTTAATCTCTCACCTCGCTCTCTTTCTCTCTCTGCTCGTTCGCGGAGTAACAGCGCGTTACTCACTCGCATCACAGCGCCATCTCTCTCTCCACTCATTCAACCCTTTCTTTGTAATTCGCTCGCCTGACAGTGCCGTTTTAAATTTAAACCTGTGTTTTTTTCTTCGTTTTAACAATTTAATTATTCCTTTTTTAATTAAATTTAATTTCCCAATCCCCAATCAAAACAAAATTGCACCGATAGCCGGACCGGTGACATGTTGAATTTATTTGGAATTGGTGTTTATATTAAAGAATAATATTAATTTTCTTATTATTTCATCGGAAATTGGTGTTTTATAATAAAGAATAACTTTATTTCAATGAAATTTATCGGAAACTTGTATTTCATATCAAGGGAGTGTTTGGATTCTTTTATTGAGTTATTTATTTAACTGTGACTGCTTTTGAGAGTACTTGACAGTGTGAAAAAGTAAATTAAGCCTTTGAGAGGTGAAACTTGGTTGTTGATTTCGGATGATAGTATTCAGAAAATTTTATACAATTTCTGTTATTACAATTTTTGCTTATTGAAATTTTTATTATTTAAAATGGTAAATAAACGCCTTTTTGGTAACACAGAATGCTCTTCTTCACTCAAGATAATGATCATTATTTTAGCAAATTTTTAAATATTTAAATTGAAATAGAAAAATTACGAAAATTTGAATGAGAAAAAAAAATAGTAGGAAAACCTGTAACAGAAAAATTACTATAACCAGAAACAAAAAATCACGAAAGCTGAAACAGTAAAGTTGTTAAAATACACTATACCAGCATAAAAAGTAAATTCCAAAAAAAAATATTTCAAATAAACTCAAAATTTTGAATAAAAAATTATAAATTAAAACAGTAATTAAGAATTTTAACAAAGTCTTATTCAACTACAAATTAAGTCTTAATTAAAGCACAAGTGATGACTGGCGAATTCTCTTCTTCTGCTTCTTTCGAACCTACCTTTAATACAGATTTCCAGCGATGTTCTTGGAATCTACCTCTCAAACCTTAATAAAACTAAAACAATTTACTTTAAATCGTTTATTTATTTTTTACAAAAGGAGAGTGGAAAGGGATTCTAAATAAAACGCTTAAATTTATTATTAAAACAATTACAATTAAAAATAGTATCTACGACTGTTATTTTGAAATATGAAAATGCAAAAATGCGGCTGTGATGCGTCCTGTTTGAGACACTGATGCACAACTGATTTAAACAAAGGGAAATATCAATAAATTTGCAAAAGACAACAAAAACATTCTTTGTCAAATCACTTTTGTGTCTTTGAGTAATAAATTATCGTATTATGTAAGCAATTAGTTTAAATAGTAAATCAATAATGTATTTACGATGCCACCTCTGGAATTTATTATTCAAATTCTCCAAAATCTTGAAAAGAACTATATCAAAAACAAGTCAAACACTGAAACACAGTTAAATTTCAAATTTTCTCGCGTTTTGATTTTAATAATTATTAATTTACATAAGACAGTTGAAAGAAATTTAATTTTAACTACATTTTTAAATAGACTTTTATATACTTAGGTGCATTTTGTGCCTTCTTGCATAATAATTAGAATATCGTTCGTTAAATAAATGAAAAGAAATTCAAAATTTATTCGCCATAAGAAGCACCAGAAATTTCCTGAGGCTTGCCGTATGATATCATCTGAAAACGCTGGATTCCAAAATTTTAATACAAATGTTTTGGAAAAATTTAGATCATATGAGTAGTAGGTTATATGACATGAATGAAGTGAATGAACATATTGCATTCATATTCTACTTCTACAACGTCTAATTATTATTATACTCTTTTTATAAATATCTCTGTCATTTTAAATAGGTTGTTTCAGTTATTTATCAAGTTTTTTAAAATAAATAAATTCATTTGAAATTGTAGAAGGTAAGATATTTTGATTTGAATATCAAATTAGCTGAATTATATCTCTTCGATTTTTAGGTTAAGTAATCCACCATTTTGTTGAAGTCTTGTGATCAAATGGGTGAAACTCCACTATTTGAATGTGAGAAACGTAGTTTAGAGTTTTATAAATGCAAACACTGCGACTTTAAAACAAATATTGGAAATTTCTTTTGTTATCATATTCAAAAATTCCACACCAAAAATAAGAAAAAACCATCTATACCCATTTGTGCTGAAAATTACATATGCAAAAAGTGCAGTTTTTCAACAATTTCATTATTATTTTTCTTCAAACATAAATTAATTTGTCAAGAAATTATTGGGAAGAAAAAATTTGTTGCTACTAATCAGTTCTCCTCTTGTCTTTATAAAACAAATCCTAATAAAGAATTGAAAAACTACAATACAAGGAAACATATTCAATCAGAAGAAATCACACAAGGAGTTTTGTTACATTATTGTGATCGTTGTGAATATAAATCAAAGTGGAAAGGAAATCTTAAACAACATATTTTTGCAAAACATACACTACGAGAAAATGTAACATATTATGAATGTAACACATGCAAGTATACAACTCTACAGAAAGAACATTTAAAAATGCACATCTTGTCACGTCATTCAGCTCTAGAATGACTATAAAAACAAAGCAAAAGCAAATCTGAGATATCATGTAACAATACATCACAAGTCAGAAAAAGACGTTCCGTTATTTTACTGCGGTCACAACACGGGAAAATTTACCAAAATATGAATGCAACACATGTAACTACAAAACAATATGTAAAGAAGATTTAAAGGTACATATTATTCGACGCCATACAGACCCAGATAAGATTAATTGGAAAAAGTGTTCTTACTGTGATTATAGGGGACTTTACAAATCTGAATTGACTAATCATATGAAAAGAAAACATGCAAAAGTAGATAAATCAAAATAGTATTATTGTAAATCAAAATATCTAAAAGTGGGCTGACTTTTTAGGACCTTTCTATAAATTAACGAATAGCCATTGTTCATTTTATAGACAGGTAAACTACAGAATGAAGCTTGATTTATGACAGTTCCTTCATCTGGCGGTGGTTTTCTCGTCAATAAATTGAACAATGGCTATTGTTTGGTTTATGGAAGGGTCTTAAAAAGTCAGCCCACTTTTAGATATTTTGAGTATACAAAAATTGTAGTCATATTTGCACCATATGCCTCTTTCTTGTAATACAAGTATGTGTCAAAATGAAAAGGAAGAATTTAAGGAATAGAGAAATAGACACGCGAAATAGATACAAACGAGTGGAATTTTATGAGAGAACATGAGTGTAAAAATTTGATTTGGGTTACAAACAGTGCAGAGAAAGATTTTTCAAAAAAAAAAATTGTACAAATCTGTTTGTTAAGGATTCACAAATGATTACAACCCACGTGACCAATTTACTGATACCTAAGACCTTACCAAACAACTGATATTAGTTGCTAAATTACTTTTGCCATCTTTTGATTTTATTAGTGGCGAAACTTAATAAAAAGTAATACACAAACGTTTTAGATTTTTTTCTTTTTTAGTCACGTGGGTTGAGGTTGTTTTTGAAGACACTCTAGATAATTGTAACTACTTTAGCAAGAGGTTTCATTTAACAAAAATTAGATTTTAAATTTATTTATATACCTAATGTATCTACAGTTTTTTAAGAATTATTGTTAATTTATAAAGTTTTCAAATATTATAATTTTACCAAAATTTATTGCTTATTTCTTTACGTTTCCTAACTCTGTCGTATCTACTCTTTTTTTCTATTGTAATTCAAAAATGATTATTTACTGTAAAGTATTTCGCAACTTTAAACAGTTGCAGACTGTTTTATTGGTTTAAAGGTTACAAAATACTAATTAAAATGTAACTAACTTTATGGTTGATGTGATATAAGTCGGCATAAATAAAAGTCGTATGTTTTATCAAAGTTTTCATGAGATTTTGCACTCATTTTTAATTTTGTAATTTTTGTATTTTTATTATGTTTTGCTTTTGCTTATTGTATGATTTTATATTAGTTAATAATTTTGAAATCTTAAGAAAAAATAATCATCTAATATTCTCAACAGTTAAAGAAACTGACTTGCTAGCGCTCGTTCTTGCTTTAAACAAACGTTAATTAATAGCCTTCATATGGTATATTAAGTATTAAAAACGGTAAGAACATTTCACCAATCGATGACAATTGTCTGAAAATTAAAAAATAAAAAGTTTGGATTATACAGGAATGTAATTGGTTTATGTTCCATGATAAAATTAATAGATTGGGATTAATCAGAGATTATTAGAGTGGTTGGATTTTGTCGTGGGCGATGATTCATTCTGCGCAAAGTACGAAAACACGTCTTGGTTAAGCGCTATTCACTAACCCAAAAACATTCTCATTTCGTTTCGTTCCTTCTTCTCGAACGGTTGTGGTTAAGCCTGCGTGTATTGACAGATTTGTAATTTTATTTCAACAGTCTTTTTCAAGACTCTGTTTTTTTCGTGGTTTACAGTTTTGTAAGTATACCTAGTACAATTTAGAAACAAGGATATAAATGTGTTTTTGCAAAACATACTTTGCGACAATATGATGGGCAGTAACGGTCGTGTTGTTCATAGTCAAGGGAGGCAGATAATTTATAACGTTTTCTCGTTTATGAAAGAGGAAAAAGAGAAAGGTGAAGTTATAATTCCCTTAAGTCGTTTACAAGAACGTGTTGCTAAAGCCACTCGTGTTGGTGTTGGTCTTAACACGGTAAGGAGAATTATAGAAGAAGGTAGCAAGAAACCTGAAAATAGCAAATTTCAATCTCCGCGTAAAAAAATCAACAAACCATCGCCAAAAAGCACATTGGATGAATTCGAAGAAGAAATAGTTCGAAAAGTAATTTATAATTTTGCCGCCATTCATAAAAGAAGACCGACAATGCAAGTTTTATTTGAGGGAGTAAAACGTGAAAGTGTTAATTTTAATGGGAAAATAGATTCATTTAGACAGTTCATCCAAAAGCTAGGTTTTCGTTGGAAGAAATCGACAGATAATCGAAAAATCTTAATTGAAAAAACGGACATCAGGTTAAAACGAGTTGAATATTTAAGACAACTTAAAAAGTACAAAGAAGAAGGTTGAAATATTATATACTGTGATGAAACTTACCTTCACAGTTCCCATAGTGTACCGATGGCATGGGATGATGGCACAAATAGCATGCTTAAGGCACCGATAGCCAAAGGGCGACGTCTAATTATTTTACACACTGGAGGCGCGCAAGGTTTTGTGCCTAATGCTTTAAATATGTTTAAATCGGGATCGAAAACAGGCGACTATCACGATGAAATGAACAACAACAACTTCACCAAATGGTTGAATGAAAAAATTATTCCCAACATTTCAAGGAAATCGGTTTTGGTGGTGGATAACGCGTCCTATCATAATGTGGCAATACAACCTAGTCCGAACTCATCATGGAAAAAAGCAGCAATGCAGCAATGGCTAAACGAAAGAGGAATTTTTTGGGACCAAAGAAACAAAGGCAGAATTATATAAAAAAATTAATTTGAATAAACCATCGTATTTGCGATCGACAAAATTCTGGCAGAATGTGATATGCCAGTTTTACGGTTGCCTCCATATCACCGGGAGCTTAGCCCCATCGAAAAAATTTGGGCATTAGTAAAAAATCATGTGGCCGTGCACAACGTAACATTTAAATTAGAAGACGTCTGGAAATTAGCTGAAGACAAATTTGCTACGATTTCAGTGGAACAATGGAGAAATATATGTAACCACGTAGAAAAAACCGACGAGGAATACATGGCCACATTATTGATGTTATAGAGGACTTCATAATTTCTGTTAAAGCTGACGAAAGTGATAACGATTCGGAATTTTACATTTCTTCCGACGAGGAAAACGATTTAGGTTGCACAAAATTGCAAGAATAATGCAAAATGTTTTATGTCAACAGAATAAATTTAAAAAAAAATTCACACTCTTTATTTTATCTTTTGTTTTTTAATAATCGCTGTGCAGTCTATTCTATTAAATTTGTCTTTTAGTTTGTATTTTTATTGTATTATTGTACAAAATTATTATTGTACAATAACGGGTCCCTGCCTGCGCATTTCATGCAGACTTTTAAATTTGCCGCAATCTGAAACTAGTCAGATGTTTTTGGGTTTCACTTATCGCATTTAAGATTTTACTTCACGCAGATCTGGTTCAAGGTAATCACCCACGACAAAACCCAACCTTTCTAACCAATGATTATTATTGTTTTATAGGTATTATTAAAAACACTAAAATATATTAATTATAAAAAACCCTGATGATTTTGGAAGATTTTTCATAAAACAATTTAATTGATTAAAATTGTCTATGAATCACAAATCGCGTAATTTCGAATAATCGCGAATATTCGCATAATATCGCGAATAATGCCATCGTTTTATCAGAATGAAGAATTTTTTGCTATAACATTTCAGTTAAATATGTTTCGGGACACGAATAATTCCTTTTTAAAAACTTTTATTAATACAAATTACAAGAATACTACTAATTGACTACAAGAATTTTACTAACATACTAACTCTAACGGGATTATAACGCGTATATATAATTTTGTTCATGCACACTCAGCACAACATCTCATATCATCGCACGATACACTTGTCTGTTCTGAGCGGCGACGTAATTCCTCCCCCGGAAGATTCGACTACGCAGTGGAACGAGGAAGGCGAACGTTTGGAAGTTCCATGGTGGTTGGTTGGGTTTCCTTTCTTCTTTGATAGAATTTCAAAAATAACACATAGGTTATTACTATGACGATTCCTATGTATAAAATGATTGTCCAGGCACTTGGAATATATGGTGGTCTATCGGTGGCAATTTGAGGTTCATTCTTCAAAATTTGATTTTTGATGCCCTGGAGTTCATCTAATTTTATGTCCTCAATTTGGATTGAAATTTCGGTGTTTACTTGATGATTTTCAGGGTGATTTAATTCGGGAAACAACATTGGTGGATTTTCGGTGATAATTTTGTTGTTATTGATTTGCCCAAAAGATGAAGTTATTTGACACCCGGTTGGAATTTCGAATAGGTACGACCCCATCAACCTTGTAGTTTCTTGTTGATTGCTACACTTCAGACTAACAATTTCATCAGTCGGAAAGGTCCCAATCCATCGACCCGAGTTGGCGATTTGTGTAAAAATAGGTTTCGTTATTTTCAATTCAGTAGGGTGGCAATTCGAAGTATCTTCTACATTTAAAATTTGGATTTCGCAAGGGTTTTCTTGAAGTTTCTCCCGGATAAAAGTATTTTCGCATAGATAGTTTTCGGGGATAATTTTAGTACAAATTTTGGTTTGAAAAGTGTAGAACATTTCATGATTTAGCAAAAATTTATGGGCCGAAATAATCGCCTTAAATTGGCTCTTATGAGGTATCGGAATAGGATATAATTGAAAATAATCGAAAACATAAGGGGTTACGATAGGTATTTGGAGTAAATATGTGACTTTATTATTAATAATGTAGCTTTCAATTTGGATTAATTTTTCAATTCTTAATGTGTTTTCAAATGTAATTTTTAGAGGTAAGCTATTTTTTTCCAAAGAATTTTCTATTCGTTTTAGTTGATGAAATAGGTCTGAAGTTTTAATTATACTAGGATGCATAATGTTTAGTTTTGAAAATGAAATCGAATTTTCAATGTCCTGTAAGATGGAATTGATTGATTCATACATACTCAAAATTTGGACAAAAAGATCTTGAACGAATATAACATCAACCCAAGTTTCCAGAGTTTTACCAATTTGCGAAATTTTTGCATCTAATAATAATTCGTTATGAGAAAGTTGCTGGACTGTAGTATTAAATTTTTCAATGATTTCTACAGAAATGGAATTTTGTTTTCGAATGTTTTGGGATAAATTTTGTTGATTATTTTGTAATTGTTTTATTAGATATTCGTACCGTTCTCCATCTGAAGCATCTAAATTTCCTGTGATTGATTTGAATATTGATCCTAGCCCGTTGATTAAGCCTCGCTTTGTTCTTTTGGGTTGTGGAATTATTTCTCTTAATTTAGCTTCTATTCTTTCCTTTGACGATTCTAGTAGTTTTTTATAATTTTCACTTTCGTACGCATAAATACTTGATAAGTTACTTTTTGTTATTAAATTTATTGTCTGGGCATTTAATTTATTGATTTCCAAAATTAGAGGATTCAGGTCGTAGAAATGAATTAGAGTATGAGTATAATCTTGTACCTTTGCTGTTCCTAATTTTACTGGGATTAGTCCGGGATTATTTTTAAGATTTTTCAATTGGATCCGGTTTTCGAGGGTTAGGGATATGGAAAGCCTGAAAAGGATACTTCAATTAAAATCATAGGTTTTCTTAAGAGGACGTTTTAAATTATCCATGCTAATTTTTGGTTGATCATCAGTTGCAACAGTTTTGAAATTTTGATCGGTTTCTTTTATGGTAGTGGGGTTACTAAATTTATTGCTTGTTTTACTTCTCGAATGCTTTTTGACATAAGTTTTAGTTTCCGGTTGGAAAATACCTGGATCGTCACGATTTTGATTTAATTTTGATATAACCTTGTCTTTGTTTTCACTTAAGTGTTCATTGATTTTTGAATACATTATTTTCGTTTTTTCGCGATGTTGATGAATGTAATCCGTTAATAAAATTTTCTCTAAGTCAATGTCAAAAGGGTTTTCATTTTCAAAATGTCCATTTACAATATCTATTGGTTTTAACTTAGTTGCCGAATGAACAGAATGATTGTAGGCCAAAATTGCGTATTTTATTTTTGATTCCATTGAACAATTTTGATATTCGGTATTATTAAGAATTCGCACATGTTCAATTAGTGTTGAATGTAGCCTTTCAACTGGGCCATTCGATTGAGGGTGTTCAGGGGATATAAAATGCACTTTTACTTTATGTAAACCTAATAAATCAGTAATAATTGTATTTTTAAATTCTGAACCATTATCCGAAATAATTTGTCTAGGTACTCCATGATGACTAAAGAAATTTATTAAGTGTTCAACGATTTGAATTGATTCTAAGGATTGTAAACTATAAGCTTGAGCATATTTAGAGAATACATCGGTAATAGTTAAAAATTTGTGTCTTTCTATAGTAAAAGTGTCCAGATGTACTATTTCAAAGGGTTTAGAAGGGGTAGGAGTTATATTAAATTTTGTTTTCACCGGATTACGTTCATATTTACTTTTTTGACAAATCTCGCATTCATTGATAAAAGTTTGAACTGATTTCTTTAAATTTGGCCAATAATATTTAGTTTTAATTCTTTCTTCTGTCTCATTTATTCCGCGATGATTTGTTTTACTTTCGTGATAGTTCCGAATAACTTCCTTTTGTTCTTCTTTATTGATTATATCAATTAATTTCATTTTGCAATATTTTAATTTGAGTGAAGGCCATTTGAAATTTTTATTAATGATGCTACAGAATGGTTCATAAAATTTGGATTCTTCAAAATGAATATGGTATTGAACATTTGGTACTACAAAAGCTTTGATGAAATTTATTACGTCTCGTTCGAAATTGTTTTGAGATAGTTGTACAATAATTCGTTGTTTATTTTCGAATAATTTAATAAATTTTGGTGTTATGGGTGTATGAAATACAACACTAATAATTATTTGGTTGTCGCCGTGATTTACAGGAGATTCTGAAATTGGGATTTCAACTATTGGGTTTTGTTCGATATTTGTATGTACTGTAACATCATTCTCATCGTTTTCCTCATCGATATCCAATATTTCGGTATCAGGTTGAACTTGCATAGAAATATTATCAAGTGACTGGTTTGGTTGATTTGATTTTGACATTTGTTTATTAAATTCTTCCATGTAATCAAATATGTTGCCCGTTTCTTTTGTATGAATTTCTATTCGAGATAAAGCGTCAGCATTAGTGTTCATTTTACCTTTCTTGTAAATTATATTATAATCGTATTCTTCTAATTTAATTCTCCATCGCATTAATTTTGAACTAGGGTCTTTTAGTGACATTAACCATTGAAGAGGCTTATGATCTGTTACTATATTAAATTTTCTACCGAATAAGTATGGCCTAAAATACTTTGTTGCCCAAACTATGGCTAAAAGTTCACGTTCAATGACTGAATAATTTTGTTCAGATTCGTTTAGGGTGCGTGACGCATAAGCGATTGGTAGGTCTTGACCAATTGAGCCTTGGCTTAGTACTGCACCTAGGGCGATATTGCTTGCATCAGTGGTTAAATTGAATGGTTTCGAAAAGTCAGGATATTTGAGAATTGGTTCATTAATAAGTAAATTTTTGCAATATTCAAAGCAAGAGATAAATTCAGTGTTATGTTCAATTTTAGCTCCTTTTTTTAAACACAATGTTAGAGGTTTAGTAATTTTGGCAAAATTTTTAATAAATCTACGATAATATCCTAAAAGGCCTAAAAATCCTTTAATTTGTTTAGTTGTTTTAGGTAACGGAAAATTTTTAATTGCTTTTATCTTATCAGGATTGGGTTTCACACCTTCTGGAGTTACAATGTGACCGAGATAAGCAACCTCTTTTCTTAGAAATTCTGACTTATCAAGCTGGATTTGAAAATTTGCTTCTCTAAGTTTTTGAAACACATGTTTTAATCTGTCAAGATGTTCTTGTAATGATGTGGAAAATATTATTATATCATCGAGGTAAACTAGACATTCCTCGTTTTGAATTCCGCGAAGTATGTTATCCATAATTCTTTGAAATGTTGCAGGTGCATTTTTTAATCCGAAAGGCATCCGTAAAAATTCGTAATGACCGTTTTCGGTGGTAAAAGCGGATTTCTCAATATCTTTTTCATCTAATTCAATTTGGTGGTAACCGCTAGCGAGATCTAAGGTAGAAAAATATTGGCAACGACCTAATTTGTCTAATAAGTCTGTTATATTCGGTAATGGATATTTGTCGTCAATTGTTTTCGCGTTTAATTGCCTATAATCTACTACTACTCTCCATTTCGTTTTACCGGAAGCGTCCATTTTCTTGGGAACCACCCAAATGGGGGATGACCAGGGCGAACTACTGGGCCGGATAATTTTAGAATCTAACATTTTTTTAATTTGATTTTGAACTTCCTCTCGATGAATAAATGGGTATCGATAATTTTTTGAATATACTGGTATTTCGTCTACAGTTTTAATTTGATGTTTAACGCGATTTGTGAATGTTAACGGTTGACCTTCTTGGTAAAAAATATCCGAATATTCTTTACAAAGTTTTAAAATTTGATTCTTTTCTTCATTATTTAAGTGATCAGTCCGAATTTTTGAAAGGTTAATTTGCGGTTTATGAGTTGTATTAAAATTATTATAATTAATTTTTGGTAATTTTTGTTCTTCATATTTCTCGACAGTTATTGGTTCGGAAAAATTTAACGTAACCGGATCAGTTGTGCTATTTAGTATTGTTGTAAGGGCTTTGCCATTTTTCGCTATTGATAAACATTGAGGTATTTCACAATTATGTATTTTTTGATGGGGGATTAAAATTTCACCATTTTGAATTGAAACATTAACGTTTATTACTTGCTGCGATCTAGGTGACACAGTAATTAGATTCAAATCATTTTTAGTTTTATGATATTTTAATTTAATAGTTGTATATGGGGTTCTTAGAATTCCATTTGCAAAATCTAAGTTAGCTTGGAGTAATTTTAAATTATCTAGACCAATCAATCCATCAAAGTTACCATGAAATTTGAATAAGTAAAATTTTAAAGTAGAAGGTTCCGGTAGGTTGAACAATTTTGGGGCTGGTATTTTAGCACTGTATTTATGTGACGATTTTTGGAATACATTTGTTACAATAAATGGTTCATTTTTTATACAATTCGGATACAACTTGAAGGTTAAATTTGGACTAAGAAATGATTTTGTTGAGCCGGTATCTATTAATATTTTAAGATTATGTTCTGGGAATATGATATATGGTAATTCACTTGAATTTCCGCCGTTGAAAGAGATAACTTATGGAATTATGTTTGATTGTTTACTGAGGCTTCGTATTGAAAATTTTGATCATTGTTTATAGAATTTTCGTATTGAAAATTTTGATCGGTGTCATGGTTAAAATCTTGGGGTGAACTAGTAGTTTGATCTGTGAACGATTCTTCTTCGATAGTATTATTAATTTCAGTGTTATACAATTCTTCTGAAATCCAATTTTGTTGTGGTTGTTTGTATTGGTTGTAATTATTTTGTGGTCTAAATTGGTTTGACTGTCTAGTTGAAACGCTCATTGGAGTCGGTTTCGTAAAGGGTTTATTTTGATTTGGTTTAAAAACATTTTGGTTTTGACGTGGTTGCTTAAAGACTTCTGAATTTGTAGGGAATCTTTGTGGTGGTGGATTAGGGTTTCTTTGTAAATTAATTGGTTGAGAGGGAAAATTATTTTGGTTTTGTGGTTGATAAAAATTATTATATTTTGGATATGGTTGATAATTAGGATTAAAGTTTTGGGACTGTTTAACATAATTTTGGTTTCTATTCATATTTTGTGAATTCGTAGGTTTAGGATTACTTTTTTGAGAAAAATTTTGAAAATACCGTATGTTTTCTTCTTCAATAATTAATTGTAATGCTTCATGTAACGTATTCGGACGCATGCATCTAATTGTTGTACCTAAAGGTTCTCGCAATCCAGATAAAAAGGTTTTCAAAGCTAACTTATTGTAAAGATCGCGTTTTAATATTCTTGCCGCGTTTGTGGCTTCATTTAAATCAACAAAAGAACAAAGGAGATTTAATATTTGTAAGCAACGATCAAAAAATTGTTGGGGCTTTTCATTCGGATATTGTCTTAACATAACTAGGTCTCTATTTAAACATGCTTCGTCTCGCCTATCTGCAAAATTTCTCTGTAAAGTTTGCTTTAATTCATTCCATGTATTGACATTTTGAATATTGACAATTATTTTTGCATTTCCCGACAACTTTCCAATAATAGAATTTATAATAAACAAATTTTGAAAATTATTTGGGTGATCGTTATCATAAAAATTGGTTATTATACTTTCGCAACTTGATATAAATCTGTTTAACTCATTTGGGTCTCCGTCAAAGTGCGGAATGCAATTTAAATATTCCGGTTTAAACGCCATTTCTACTACAGTATTATTTTCTATATTATTTTCTATGTTTATATGATTTGGGGATTGATTATTAGGAGTCGAGCCAACTGAAGACAACGACAAATTTGAAAATAAATTTTCTAGTTCTGAACTTAAATTAATATTTGAATTCATGAAATGTACTTACATTAAGCTGAAAAGGAATAGTCGTCTCATCCCGTTTAAGGTTCAATTCTTGTGGCGTTGAAGTCTCCTTGTTGATTTTCGATAAACCACAACACTCCAACCCTCACAATTCACTATCCAGTTAATTCGTTGATACGAAAAGTTGCAAGTGCGATACTTCCAACCCTGGGATATCCTACTGACTGCGCCAAATATGTTTCGGGACACGAATAATTCCTTTTTAAAAACTTTTATTAATACAAATTACAAGAATACTACTAATTGACTACAAGAATTTTACTAACATACTAACTCTAACGGGATTATAACGCGTATATATAATTTTGTTCATGCACACTCAGCACAACATCTCATATCATCGCACGATACACTTGTCTGTTCTGAGCGGCGACGTAATTAGTTGTGAAACCTTTCTTATTATGTAACTTGTGAGAAAAAAATGACATTATTTTATAACTAGTGATAATAAAAAGTGGCATCAATATAATCAAGAAACTAACTAAAAATGTCTAATTTACGAAGCCAAAAACAATTTTTTTGGTAAAGTAATAATCGCTTTGCGATAGAAGATTAAAAGTTTTTCAACAAAAAATAAAATAAAATTGTATAGAGTTTTTTTTATGATTTTTATATCACTCTATAGACATTACTAGAGCAAATATCTTTACAATTTGAAAAAAATGTTAATGTTTTGCTAAATTTTTGGTACCACACTTTCTTAAGACAGGTGCTTTTGTATAACTTTTATTGTTAGGTACGCCGTAAATCTAAAAAAAACATTTTTTTAAAATTTGTTTTCTACCATGATAACTACATATTTTGATAGTAATTAAATTTGTAATAATTTGTTAAAAAAAAGAAAAAAGTTTATAGATTGTTTGTTATATGTAATATGTAATAACATTGTTATTTTCATATTGTAGCTGGATTATTTTTTTTAATTTTCTTTTAGACCACGTTGCTTTTGAAAAAAAAATGACATTATAAAAGAAATAGCAGTGAACAATCACTTTCCATTACATTTCTTAAAAAGACTTTTCCATGAATTTAGAAACAAATACTCTCTAAGCTTTAACTTAACATATTAAATCATTCTGTTTCATCTTTTAAAACCTCTCTACTTTTCTGTTCCTTTTATTGACAAAATTTCTCTTTCTATCTCTTTTAGTTTAAAAATCATATAAAAGTTACTTTTAATTCTAAAAGTAGTCTACTGAACATATTCATAAGTCACCTTACTTTTGATGTTAAAAAAATAGGAGTTATCAGCAGCATTAAATTTTCGATTTTCTTAATTTTTTGCAGTCATAGATAAAGTTTTGTATATCATACGTGGGCTAGAGCACATTACAGTAACTCGTGTTTTATAGGTACACGGGCTAAGGCCCTCGTTATCTATAATCTACACACTCGTTGTGTAATGAAGCTTTTATAACAGTTATAATATATATTACTAATAAAACAAATATTTATTATTTATTTATAACGTTTAGTAAAAAAATCTAATTAAAAAAATAATTAGATTATATGAATAGTCGGTCGTATGATTCTTATGATATGAATGCACAAAGATTTTGCATCCATCTTGGTTGTTGATCATCGTCTTTTATAAATAAATAAATATCTGCTATTATTGCAAATAGGTTGTTTGAGCTATAATTTATCAAATTAAGATAAGACGGTAAGATATTTTTCTTTAATTATCGATTAGCTAAATTTTAATGCTCAAATTTTTAGGTTAAGTACTCCATCTTGTTTTTGAAGTTTTTTGACTAAAATGTATGAAGACCCTCTTTTTGAATGTGAAAAACGTAGTTTAGAGTTTTATCAATGCAAACGCTGCGAGTTTAAAACAAATATTGGAAATTTCTTTTGTTATCACATCCAAAAATTCCACACCAAAAACCAGATAAATCCATTTATATCCATTTGTGCTAAATATTACTTATGCAAAAAGTGCAATTTTTCAACATTTTCATTATTACTTTTCTTCAAACATGATTTGATTTGTCAAGAAATTATTAAGAAGAAATCTACTGCTACATATCAGTGCACCTACTGCCTCTATAAAACAACCACTAATAAATCACTGAAAAACCATATAACAAGAAAACATAAAGACACACACGGAGTTTTGTATTATTATTGTGATTGCTGTGAATTCAAATCAAAGACGAAGTCAAATCTCAAAACACATATTCTTGCAAAGCATACAGCACGAGAAAATGTGCAAAAATATGAATGTAACACTTGCAAGTACACAACTCTACAGAAAGAACATTTAAAAAGGCACATTATGGCACGTCATACAGCTCCAGAAGAGATAGACTGGTACCAATGTGAACACTGTACCTATAGAAGCAAAACAAAATCAAATCTAACATATCATGTAACAGTACATCACATGTCGGAAGAAGAAGTTCCATTATTTTACTGCGATCTCTGTGATTACAAATCAAAAATGAAGAGAAACGTCAAAAGACATAATCTCGTAAAGCACACTGAGGGAGAAAAAATTCCAGAATATAAGTGTAACACATGCGAGTACAAAACTACAATAAAAGGATATTTAAAAGCACACATTATTCGACGTCATCCAGCCCCAGAGGAAATACAATGGTACCAATGTGAGTACTGTACCTATAGAAGCAAAATAAAATTTGATTTAACAAGACATATAAAAGTATGTCACAAGTCAAAAAATAAAGTTAAATATGAATGTAACAAATGCAACTTTAAATCTAACAATAAATCACATTTTAAAAGACACAATATTCGACGTCATACAGCTCTTGAGGATATAGAATGGTACCATTGTGAACACTGTACTTACAAAAGTAAACTAAAAACAAATTTAACATATCATATAAAAGTAAATCACACGTCAGAAGAAGAAGTGTTTTACTGCGATCACTGTGAATACAAATCAAAGATAAAAAGAAATGTTAATAGACATATACGTGCAAATCATACAGCAAGAGAAAATTTACCATATCAATGTAATATATGTGACTACAAAACTGTATATAAAGGAGTTTTTAAAAGTCACATTATGCGACGACACACAGATACAGAGAAGATTGATTGGCACCAATGTCTTTTCTGTGATTACAAGAGCGTTCAAAAAGCTTATTTAACCCAGCATATAAAAGAAAAACATGCATCAATAATTTCCAAGGAATAAGAGGTGGTAGAATGAGGCGAACCGTAAAGTCAAAATCCCAGAGGATCTCTGCTTCTTCTCTATATATTTAAATCTTTATTAATATAATATACAGGGTGTAACATTGAAAACTTCCATCTCTAATAACTTTTAAACAGGTGTAGATAAAAAAAAAATTCAGACCAAATAACATCCCTATCCTATTTCTCTCTTGATACTGTCGAAACAGTTTGTTCCTTTTTTATCTTCACTTGTTTAAAAGTTATTAAACCTGTGTTAACCAATCATATAAAAATAAAATGTTCATACTTTTAAATTAATGCAGTGAAATAAAATGTTTGTATTTCTTATATTGTTTTGTTTGTAAATATTTACAAATATTTTTTAAAAAATTCGTATACCTCCGTTACAAATAGGAACTAGAATTTTTAATAATAACAATTGTAAAAATTGAATGGACAATGTGGTTAAAGTCACCCAATCAACTGCTGAAGATGGCAGAATATATAAAATAAATATTACATTTTAAACAATTGAAGCTTAGATCTGTCGTTTTATAAAAAAAAGATGTAAACTTTATAAACAATAACGATGATAAGTTATAGATTTGTTTCATTACATTATATATAATTTATAATTATAAATTAGTCAAAAGTGAGAAATAATCTGCTAACGGATTTCGAAAATTAATTGTATTATTGCCAAAAAACGAAAAGACGTCAATTTGAACATTTAGTTCAGTAATTCTGTTAAAAACTGCGTCTATTTTAAAAATTCAATAAAAGTTTTTTTACTTAAAGTTTTTATTTTAGACCTTACAAATGTTATACTATTATACGCAGAAAAAAAAATAGTTTTAATATTCAACACCAAAAATAGAGGTCGCTATTTAAAAAAAATATCGATAGCGTCACAGCCAAAAACCGGTTGGCAAAAAAAAATTAGAAATAAGTGAAAAACGTGCACAATAAAATAACAAAATCGACCTGTCTCGGCGTTTTTCTAAAAAAACATTTACTTAGGAAATATGAATTTTCTCCATACTCTTATGTCACTCTGTATAATTATTAATATCAGCTGCTAGTGCTGCTACTTATTTTTTTCCTACCGGTAGACAGCGTTCGTCATTTCCTATAAAAAAAGAAATTTCTTTTTAATGAAAATATGTACCTAAATATCAAAAACAATTGATTTCTTCAAGTTGTCGAGCTGCTAGTTTTTCTAAAAATTGTTGTTATATGCAACCCTTAAATCACTCGCGTATTTTAGATATTAAATACAAATTTTAGGGATTTTTTGCTAAAATCTTATAGGTTGGCGACACGACGCCATATTTGATTTTTTTAGATATGTAGCTCTTCAGACAAGGAGCGTTTTAGACAATGCGCATTAAAGACTTTGTGTTACCTGACCGACTTTTTACATCCATGTTTTTTTGTGTGTTTTCTATCTTGCTTATTAATGCAGCTGTCATTATTATTTACAAATCAATTATTGAAAAATCCTAATTCACTTAAAACTATTTATGAATTGAAGTACAACAAATAATTAAATTTATTTGGAATTGTACAGGGTATGATCTTTTTTTATTTAACTATAAATTAACTAAATATTAAATTTCAATAAATTTTTAGGTTAGTTGTCAAACATTTTATTTAATAAATAAAATTTGTAGAATAAAGCTGTAACTAAAAATGGATAAGGACCCACTTTTTAAATGTGAGAAATGTGATTTAGAGTTCTATAACTGCAAATACTGTGAGTTTAAAACAAATATTAGATTTTTCTTTTCTGAACATTTTCAAAATTTCCACATAAAAAAACAGAAAATTTTGTTTCTATCTGTACCTAAAGAATGTCAAAAATGCAAAAACTGCAATTTTTCAACATATTCAATATTACTTTTCTTCAAACATAATTTAATTTGTCAAAATATCGAGAAGAAAAAATCATCTATTACTGCTAAATATCAGTGCTCCTACTGTCTGTATAAAACAACCCGTAATAGCAAAATGACAAATCATATTACAAAAAAACATGCTACAGGATCAAAAAGAATTAAACCAGGAATTTTGTTTTATTATTGTAATTTCTGTGAACACAAATCAAAACTGAAAACAAATGTGAAAAAACATATTCTTGCAAAGCACTCAGAAGGAGGAAATGTACTAAAATATAAGTGCAACACATGCAAGTTCTCAACCATATATAAATTACATTTAAAAAGACACGTTGTTCGTCATTTAGCTCCAAAAGAGATATTTTGGAACCAATGTAAGCACTGTACATACAGAAGTAAACTAAAAAAAGATCTTACCCAGCATGTGAAACTCCACCACAAAGGAAAAGAAGAGAAAAAGTTTCTCTACTGTGATCTTTGTAAATACAAAGTAAAGAAAGAGTTTTATCTCAAAAGACATATTCTTACAAAACATACAGCACGACAAGATTTACCAAAATATGAATGTAACACATGCAACTACAAAACTGTACGTAAAGATCATTTAAAAATCCACAATATTCGATGTCATACAACCCCAGAAGAGGCCCAATGGAACCAATGTGAGCACTGTAACTACAGATGTAAACTAAAACTAGATTTACAAAGACATGTAAACGCACATCACAAATCAGAATCGAAACATAAATGTAACAAGTGCAATTTTACAACTATTTATAAATCACTCTTAAGAAGGCATGTTATTCGACGTCATACAGCCTCAGAGGAAATAGAATGGAATCAATGTGTGCACTGTTCTTACAAAAGCAAACTAAAAATAGATCTAACATATCATGTAAAATTACGGCACACGCCAGATGATGAAACTTCGGTGTTTTACTGCGATCGTTGTGAATACAAATCAAAGATGAAGAAGAATGTTACAAGACATATTCTTGTAAGGCATACTGTACGAAATAATTTGCCTGAGTATGGATGTAATATATGTAGCTACAAAACTATATATAAACGAGCTTTAAAAAGACACATCAGTGGAATTCATAAATTTCTAGATCAGAGTACAGGAGACTGTACAAATATGAATTAAATTGGCATTATAAAAAAATAATAACGTACAATAGTAGAGTAGGTCAGTTCAATTTATGTTATTTCACATTCTTTTGAGTGCAGACGCCAGCAAAATATATTTTTTATTTATTATTGCTTGTCTAATAGTAGATTGTTTTTAAAGAATTGAAAGAGTTTTGAATTGATAGATTATTTAAGTAATTGTAAGTGAGTATTTATTTTAAATAAATAAAAGTATTTAGTTGTAATATACAAATAAATAAAAATATGTCCACAGTATTTTTTGCTTATTATTGAAACCTAAAAATTGGTCCTTTGAGCCGGACTTAACGCTCGGGCGAAAGCAGCATCTTCAGCAAACAACACCAACTTAACAACGACCAGAGATTCAACAAAGCTTCGGTATCTTCTTACAACCAGACCCCGTAATCAGAAATTTAAAGGAAATGCAAAATTAGATATTTAATTGTCGTTTAAACTAAAGAAACGCAAGTTTTTCCCAATATTTTTGTGGCGATAAATTCAAAAGACTGATATCGGACCGCGACGTCATCCGAATACGTCATGCCACTTCCACTGCCATGACGTACGCTTTCCACTACCGAGAGACCACCACCAACGCCTCCCTATTCTTCTCATCTCGTTTCCCTCGCCTGTAATTGAAGGGTATATATTGCACTTTGTCGCCGCCTGAACTTCACTTATGGGAGTATTAACCTCGTAAGTCACTTCCCTCAGACTCTGTCACCCACTGGTGCATCAACCCAGTGGCTTCCTCCTTTCTGAAACCGCTACCCACGGTGCATTAACTGTGATGGGCAGGTTTAACGAGCCCATCTTTTTGCTTGACATAGGGAAGATTTAAGCATAAATATTCCGATGATTACAAATTTCTCACGGTTATAAAAATATAATTTACGACTGGTGTGACACCAATATACTAAAAAGTCCCTGAACTAAGGATATAAATACCTACTCTCTGCACTTCTTGCATTCATTGTTGTAAACCGCTCAAGATCATATTAACCACCCTTAAGATCAACCCTTAAATCCTTGATCTTTCCAAAACTTTCGAACAATCTGTAAGGGCATTTTTGCGCATAGACTAATTAATTTTTTTTTAATATACGTATTAAACTAAGCTTAACTTTTTTTTTCTGTAAATAAATTTTAGAAAATATAAGGTCTATAACAATTTTGAGTTTCATACGTTCCCATAAAAAGATTGACATATTTACGAGCTTGAGACACATAAACCATCCACCCCGATAAGCTTAACGAATTGCCGAACAGACTTAAGAGTGTATGGCGTGTGAACCTTCTGTTTTAAACCACATGTAAAACAGTTGGATTTTAGCCAACAGCCTGGGTGGTTAATTTGTGTAATTAGTGCAAATATTTGTTCTTTGTTTGAAAAGGTGATTTTATCACAGAGCAATCCTTCTATTCGTGTAGTGAGCTTTTAAATAAGCTATCATTGATTGGTGTTTTGAGTTTTTTAATTTCTTTTTGTGTCGTGAAGTTATTTAATTCAATACCAGGCGAGCTTTTGAGATACAAATGTCTATCATCGGTAGGGTGAGGCCAGTAGCAATTAGCTTGGTACTTGTTTAATGGTTAATGTATTAATGTTATGATTTTAAATAACGTTTATCCAGTTGTTGATATGTTTAATAAAGTTGAGTATAAATGGTTAATTCTCAATTGGTTAATTATTGAGAATCTGATCATTATGTTATGTTTGAATTATCCTTTAACGAGCAAAAGGTAAACATTTTACAACGTTGAGCCTTGATATGTCAAGTTAATCTAATTAAACTCTCTATCCCTCTTTTCCGCCCGCTATGTACTATTTAGGGCGGTTAGGTATGGGAAATCGCTGACACCGTCCATTGCACATTTAGACCTAGCGCAACATGACGGCCCCGGGTGAGTTGACAGGTAGCGCCAGCTCCCCCAGGTCCGTGGTTTTGTTTTGTGATGAGTTACTGGAACGGTCACCAGTTTATGACACCCATTGCACACTCAGGGCTAATTACAGGTTAGTCGCTGGAAGAGAGGTGCCAAAAGGTGGCCATTGCACTCCCAGATCTCGGTGTTATTGCTTAGAGAGGTTGATTGGGTTGGACCCCACAACTCTATGAAGAGAACAACCATTGCACGCTCGGGGCATAACGTACTTTGCAGCCGAGTGGTTTGTCAAAAGAGGTTCATTGCACTCCCAGCTGCTTGCTCTTTGTGTTTTATGTTTTGTTGGCTTAGAAAGGCTGATTTGATTAGTCCTCACAACACCATGAAGAGGACAGCCATTGCACGCTCGGAGCATAACGTTGTACCTTGCAGCCGAGTGGTCCGTCAAAAGGGGACTATTGCACTCCTAGCTACTCTGTTCTATGCATGTTTATTGTTTTTCTTACAGAGGTTAATTGGATTGGACCCTACAACACTATGAAGAGGGCAATCATTGCACGCTCGGGGCATAACGTACTTTGCAGCCGAGTGATTTGCCAAAAGGGGTTCATTGCGCTACCAGCTGCTATGCTCTATGTTTTTTATTAGGCCACTGGGTGGATTACCGCTGATACCGTCCATTGCACGCCAGGGGGGTCCTGTCCGATAAGGGCCTAAGGCCACTGGCAGGAAGGTACTGAATTGGTACATATTGCACTTCCGGGGCAAGTGGTGGATGACAGAACGCGTGTTCATTGCACGTCAGAACCGCGAGGTGGTCTCACTGGCGTTCTGCGCGCCCTGAGACAAGTGGGCTGGTAAGAAATCTGCAGGTAAAGGGTTGACCGCAATTATGGTCTTCCTTAGACTTGTAGAGTTCGTCAAACGTCAGGGCTGCGTTTTTCACCCCTTTAACACCTGGACAGAGCTCAACTAAATACTGACATAATTTTATTGGTACTACTGGACAAGCTATTAATGGCAATTATCATTAAATTGTGCAATATTTTATTTAATTATCGCGTTATCACATTAGGGACCTCCTGCATTGATAGGTTGGAGTGCTCACACACCCTTTTTAAATTACAGGCATCGCCTTACCATTTTATTGATGATCACCCGAGCGGAACGCCTCGATACCAGCTGACCTGACCAGATTTTGGCTGAAAGTGGTTAAGTAATATTTTTGTATAGAAGACTCCAGTTAATTAGTTAACATGTTCAACGACCTTTACTGATATCCTGACCAAATTATTTGTACAATCCGCTCAATAACCGAGTTGATTTTCCACGCCCCTTAGTTGAAAAGTGAAATATCAGATTTTAGGGATTTAGACCGGCATTATCTCGGTCTCTTTTGCACTTGTGAGTTTTAGTAAAAGAAATACATTACGAACATCCCTAACATTCATTCTTTTCATCACACAAAATAAATAAAAATAATTAGAACGCCCCAGATTTGCCCAGTCTGTATCTTTGTAAGATGTTAAATTTTTTAAAAAATTTCTTTTATTAACAATATCTAATTCAATAATTTGAAATTTGCTGCTGTAGGTCATAAACAAAAGAGCAGAAAAGTAAAAAACTTTAACAAAGCAATTCTATAACACGATTAAAACTTTATTTTATTGATTTCAATTTCAATTAGGTATAATAAGAAATTAAGAAAAATATCATATTTTTTTTTAAATAACAAAACTGTAACAATACTATTTTCATTTATCCACTTTTATGTTTTCTTTTTATATGCCTCCTTAAATCAACTTGAGTTGCTGCTTTATAATCACAGTGACGACACTGGTGCCATTCAAGCTTCTCTGGATCTGTATGAATTCGCATGTGTCTTGATAAAGCTGATTTATAAATTGTTTTAAGCCCACATATGTTACATTCATATTTCGGCAAATTTTCTTGTATTGTATGCTTCGCTAGAATATGTTTATTCACACAATACTTAGTCTTTGTTTTAAATTCACAGTGATCGCAGTAAAATAACGGAACTTCTTCTTTCGACATGTGTTGTCTTCTTACATGGCGTGTTAAACTTCCTTTAAGCTTGGTTTTGTAACTACAGTGCTCACATTGGTACCAATTTATCTCTTCTGGAGCTGTATGATGTAAAGTTATATGAGTTCTTAAATGTACTTTACTTGTAGATTTATAACTGCATGAATTACATTCATATTTTAGCAAACTTTCTCGTGATGTATGCATAAGAAGAATATGTTTTTTGACATATTGTTTAATCTTTGATTTGTATTCACAACGATCGCAGTAAAATAACGAAACTTTATCTTCTGACAAGTGATGTAGTTTTAAATGGATTAGTAAATCTGCTTTTACTTTACTTTTGTAAGTACAGTGCTTACACTGTTGCCATTCTACCTCCTCTGAGGATGTATGATGTCGAATAATATGAATTTTTAAACTGCGTTTATGTGCTGTTTTAAATTTACACGTGTGACATTTATATTTTAACATATTTTCTTTAGTCACGGTATGTTTTTCTTCATGGCGTTTTAAATCTCCTTTTATCTTACTTCTGTAAGTACAGTGGTTACATTGGTACCATTGGATTTCTTCTGGAGCTGTATGACGCAACATGATGTGCCTTTTTAAGTGATCTTTATGGACAGTTTTGTAACTGCATGTGTTACACTTATATTCTGGTAAATTTTCTCGTACTGTATGCCTTGCAAGAATATGTTTTTTGATGTAATACTTTATCTGGGACTTGTATTCACAGTAAGCGCAGTAAAATAATGAACCTCTCTGTTTGATTTGTTCTGATTTGAAATGTTTTCTCGTTATATGAAATTTTATTTCGTTATTGTTGGTTGCTTTGTAGAGGCAATAGGAGCACTGATATTTAGCAATAGATTTTTTCTTAACACTTTCTTGACAAAGCAAATTATGTTTAAACAAAACTAAACAAGAAAATGTAGAAAAATTGCAATTTTCGCATTTGTAACATTCTTCACTAACAGATGAGAATAGAATTTTCTTGTTTTCTATGTAAAATTTTTGAAAATGTTCATTAAAGAAAATTTCACTATTTATTTTAAAATCGCAGTATTTACCAAAATAAAACTCCAAACTACTCTTCTCACAGTTAAAAAGTGTGTCTTTATCCATTTTAGTAGGTAGACAGTTTTATTTTTCAAATTTTTGGGAATAAAAAACTGTTTTAGATCACTTAACCTAAAAATTTGTCAATCTTTTAATATCCTAATAATCAAAGAAGAGTGAATGTAATTATACCTTTTGCAAATTCCAAATAAATTTAATTATTTATTAAAACTTGATAAACTACTTTTAATTATTATTATATTGCAAATATGGGCTGGAAAACTCACTAGACACAAAAACATGGACGCCCTAAAGTCGGTCAGGTGCATTTCTTATATTATCCTCGATATTATGATTATATTATATAATAATTTTAATCTTGGGTGCAACAAGAGTGATTTTTTAAGGTATTTTTTAGAATGACAGTGTTTCAAACTTTTACACTGAGACCATTCGTCTGGCTGGCCTTTTAATATATGCAACTAACAATACAGCGACATGATTTTAATGTTTATTACAGGAAAGGGTTGGTAATGGTATACACAAATGAGTTAGGGTTGTGCTACATTTCTTGTACTTTGTATCTCGTAATTGTTTTTATGCAAATTTAATGTGTATAACTGTTATCTGATAAGCCTCGTAATTTTTCAGCATTCTTAGAGACAATAATACTATTAATTGTAGGTTTAACAGGTGGACATGAAGGAGATGATGTCCAGCAAGACTATCTACATATTTACAATTGCAAATTGTTTATTTATCTCGGGGCCGAGTATTGTAATTTGTTGCTTTTAATTTTGCAGTTTTTCTTTTAGATAATCAACCCTGCTGGAGAGAGTTATTTCTCAAGGCCAACATCATGGGAACATGATATTTAACATAATTATTTGTTTAATTGTTCCAGTGGCCGGTTAATTGATTATGTTTTAGCTAAATTAATCTAAAAATCGAAGATTTTAGATGGGAAAACGAGTCGCGGTTCGACGAAGCTGACACCTGAAATTCGCTTATCAAGGGAGTGATAACAGACCGGTAACAGCTCCAAACAAACGTTTTTTGGTCGAAAATCACCAAGTTTATAACCAGAGAAAGGCCAAAAGAATATAATCTTATCGCTACAAATTAATTAAAATTCCCAGACTGAGGGAACACACAAGCAACCCCATGAAAAAAGTCACGTAGCCACCCTTGACGTCACTAAAAATTTGGATATAAAAGGAACCCCCAGAAAAGCCATCGCCAGAGAATGTTTTACCATTCTCCATGTTGATGAGAGCTTCTCTGTCCGTGACGAGTCTGAGCCTTATTAACAATTCTTTAATAAACTTATTTTTTTCTTTTATTAGAAAAGATTGTTTATTTTAACCGATTATTTTCGTTATTTTTCGACGAGAAATTGGTCAGTAGTTGTCCAAAGTGGAGCTTCTCTGTCCGTGACGAGTTTGAGCCCACTGCGAATTCTCTTGACCAATTATTTTCGTTATTTTGACGAGAAATTGGTCACCAGTTGTCCAAAGTAGAGCTTCTCTGTCTGTGACGAGTTGAGCCTGCCGCGGATAAATCTCTTGACCAATTATTTTCGTTATTTCAACGAGAAATCGGTTTAAACATGTTACACCTTTCCCAGGTTATAAACTCGTATACTAATAATTTCTCTTTATTAATTAGCGGAACACGATGTCAAAAAAAACGGCAGAACAGCCCCTAATGGGCGACGATCGGCCACTCAGTCCCGAGATTGACCACAATTCCACAGGTCGGTATCAAAGGGGTAAAGGCTAAATTTTATCACTTTATAGCTGTGTCCCTGTGTCCAACGACTTATAGTCACAGGGGAGTCCCTGGAAATTACAATAACATCTGCTAATTATTATTTTGTTCACTCATTTATGTATTTTTCTAATTATTTTTATTATTTACAGATTAAGTTAGCTCCGCGTATAATTGGTATGTGTCTAACTACTAATGGCCTTTTGCTGTAATTAACTAATAGTTGATTACACTCATCTGACTCATTACTTGCACTTTAATTGTAAACTCTTTACTATTCTCCTGGCCAAGCCGGGGACCACTACCCCACAACGGGAAAAGACTAAGCCAGCCCGGGTGTAGTACTATGGCACACTTAAAACCTGGCGATAAAAAGACTGCCTAGCTAATTATTAACAAACAAAAAGACTCCCGAAAATGGGACATATTAGGGAAAGAGAGTACGCGGTAGTTGGTTCTTTGGGGAGGCTTCTACGCACTCTTATCTAATAATTTTCTGAGTCGGAGGTGTTTAATCAGCTCTGCAATTAACTCAGGGTTTAACCCTTTCTGGCTTGTAGTAGTTTTGACACCGAAATAGGTGTTGTAACCAAGGACGTCAACGTCCTTGGTTGTAACCCTTTAAGGGATGCAACGTATTCTGTGTTGTGTAACTAGAGCTAAGAATTTGGCTTGTATAATGGGTTGCCTAGTCTTAGGCCAACAAAATACACTTGTAATAAATGTCTTTATTTCAATTTCAGCTGTTTTACTCTTCCTTGATACACAGTGCTTAAACAACGAACAAATAAAAACAAAACACAACGTAGAGTCCAAATAACAAAAATCCTAGACGATCATTCAAAAAGCTAATTTTTTTGACAGGCCAGGCCTTAGAAGTGTCACAACACGTAAATAACGACACATTTCTGTAGCTTTTTATAAATTACTTTGCGGTAATAATAAATGACCATTCATTTTTGACCTAAGTGTCAAAATGGCCGCCAGTTGTGTTTTACTAATTACTAGCGCAAACATTTAATAGGAGTTCTATCTATTTTTACTTGTGTTATTTCTGTAAATTTGTATCACTTGACCGACTTTGTGTGCCCTCCAATCTTCTATTGGTATTCTATGGATTCTTAGAAAAGCAGAATTAAAAAAAAATAATTTAAGTCAGATTTTTTAGAAGAGTGCTATATTATTATCTATAGATGTTTTAAGACACTGTAACCGTAACAATAATTATTTTAAAACAATGTCTTTCAGAATTTCAATCTAGGAAGCCATAAATGTTGACATACATCCATTGTATCCACTGTTTTAATAATGTAGATATTATTACTAAAAGCTCATATTGTTTGTATCAATTAATTATAGAAATTTATTTGCAACTGCAGAAGGTAAGATATTTCTATTTACCCAATTATTATCTTAATATTAAAATTTTATAGATTTTTAGGTTAAGCAATTAATTTTTTTTCCTAATATCTAGAAAATAAAACTGTCCACTATAATGGATGAAGATCCATTTTTTAATTGCGAGAAGAGTATTTTAGAGCTTTATTATTGCAAATACTGCGATTTCAAAGTAAATATTGAAATACTCTTGAATGAACATTATCAAAAATTCCATACGAGAAACAAAATAAATCCATCCACATTTTTATCTTCAAAATGTTATATTTGCAAAAATTGTAATTTTTCAACATTTTCATTATTATTTTTCTTCAAACATAATTTAATTTGTGAAGGATCAATTATTGATAAATATCAGTGCTTGTATTGTCTCTATAGAACAAGCAGTAATGAAGAATTGCAAAACCATTTAACCGGAAAACATAAAGAATTAGAAGGAGTTTTGCTACATTATTGCATTCACTGTGACTACAAATCAAAGGAGAAAAAAGATATTAAAAGACATATTCTTGCAAAGCATACAGCACGAGAAAATGTACAAAATTATGAATGTATCACATGCAGTTATAAATCTATAAATAAAGATAATTTAAAACGACACATCAGTTTACTTCATACAGCTCAAGATAAGATAAAATGGTACCAATGTGAGTCCTGCACTTACAGAAGCAAAATAAAAGCAAATTTAGGCCGACATGTACAGAAACATCATCTACCAGAAGGCGAAGTTCCGTTATTTTACTGTGATCACTGTGAATACAAATCAAAAGTTAAGCATTGTGTGAAAAGACATACTCTTGCAAAGCATACACCACTAGAAAATGTACCAAAATATGAATGTAACACCTGCAACTACAAAACTCTTCAGAAAAGTCATTTAGTAAGACACAATATTGCACACCATTCAGTCCAAGAGGAGGTACGGTGGTACCAGTGTGAGTACTGTACTTACAAAAACAAAATTAAATTAAATTTAACACAACATGTAAAAGTACAACATACGGCAGAAGAAGAGAAAAAGAAGTTATATAATTGTGAGAGTTGTGACTTCAAATCAAAGACTAAAGAATGTGTTAAAAAACATATTCGTGCAATGCATACATCACGAGATAATTTGACAAAATATAAATGTAATATATGCACGTACGAGACTATATATACTTCAGGTTTAAAAGCACACATTATACGACACCATACAGATCCGCGGAATATACAGTGGTACCAATGTGAGCACTGTACTTACAAAAGCAAAATTAAATCAGTTTTAACCCAACATGTAAAAGTTCAACATTTTTCAGAAGGAGAAGTTTCGTTGTTTCATTGCGATTATTGTGAATACAAATCAAAGATAAAGGGAAATGTTAAAGCACACGTTCTTGCAAAGCATACAACAAGAGAGAATTTGCCAAACTAAATTAGTTAGTGTAACCCCTTATGTTTTAATTGTATGAGCATTCAATCAGAATAGCGCTAGGATCGCTCTAACAACTGCTCTTGTAAGCTCATCACCATAGCTTTCTGCATCCCTATTGGTCGGATTCTTGGCTTACGTCATAAAGTACAGCATAATATATTGTACATAAACTAAATTTAAGTGTAAATAGAGTTTCTTAAATAATTTATAAAAACTTTAATTTTTATTTATTTATTTATATTATATATATTTATTATTATTTTTAAATTATATTTATTAATAAAATTTAAATGTTTAGCATTGATTTATTGTAAAGTTGTTATGTTGGTGTTTTTTAAAATATAGTTTATTTGCTGTAAAACTTGATAAACGTTGTAAGTAAATAATAAAGTCTGTAAACAATAAAAATAATGAAAATTAAAGTAAATTAGTTTTACTTAATCTTAGATGAATAAACTCCTTGTATACATCTATTGTGCAATACGTACTTTTTTTAAACATTTTTATATAACTATATTATTTATAAAATTTCGCAATGAGTAAAAATATGTAAATAAAAGCACAACATACTAATACAAAGACTTATGGAATATGAATGACACCGGATGGAAAAAAGGGTAAATTAATCATTTATTGATAGAGATGCAAAATGGCAAAAGCTAGGATTCTATAGAAGTACAAAGAAAATATATAACAGCAATAGAAAAAAAAAACAACAACAAGAAACTACTTGAACAATAGAAGAGAAATAAGAGGCAACAGAAAAACTAATTAAAAAAGAAATTACTGAGCAAAATAAGAGAAGAATAAAAAGAAAACAGAAGATTGTAAACTTTAAGAACAAAAGAAAGACGCAAGGAAAAGAATGCAAGAAGAAAATACTCAAAACATCCAGAAAGAATATAAAAAACAAAGAGCAGAAATCAAAATAAATTGCTGAAAGTAGGAAAGAGTCCACCACGCTAGAAAAATAAAAGATATAGAAGAGAATTACAAAAATAAAGAGAAAATTAAACACGGATTTCAACCTAAAAGCATGTTTTGTCGAGATAAACATGGCCAACTAGTAAGAAGCGAAGAAGAAGTAACAGAGAGATGTACTGAATATTTTAAAGAAGTTTTAAAGAAATCGTTGACCAAAAGAGGAACAGTTGAAGAGGAGAAGAACACAACAGAACTGGACAAGAAGAAAAACTAGAAGAACTTTCTACATATGATAAAGTTAAAAATATTATAGAATAACAGATAAACAACAAGAATCCAGGAGAAGACAACTGTGTGGATACAAACAGCATGACTAATTACCAAATTACACATTATTACATTACAAGCATTATATCGTGCAAGGAAAAACCAAATGACTTTAGAAGTCATCCCCCCATCGTGTTGAACTGATGGTTGGTACTTTACGGTATTTTAATTTAAAGAAAACTTATGACAGTTAATTAATATTTCAATAATTTTACGCTCATCAATCCCTTGGTCGGGCTTATAATGTTTACATTTCCGACTCTCGGGATAAACAAAAATATTATAATTATATCGAGCATTGCCTTAATCTAGAAGGAGGGTAGGAAAACCAAAACTAATTTCAAAAACGGTACAAAAATGACTTATTAAAACAACAAAAATTACAAAAGCAATAGGTCCATCCCCGAACAGTTCACATTTTAACTTGCGTTTCTATCGTACCAAACCATAACCTTTTGGTAATCATAAATTACCAAACGAAACTTTAGAAAAGCTGCCATGGTTGTTTAAAACACCGAGAAGAATTAAATCAAAAAGGACTTACTTTGCAACATCTTGTGGAACGGTTCTTTACACAAACACTTTTACTTTTAACTTCACAACTCAAAAAGGGAAATTCAATTACTGCTTCGCTGGTAACTTGTCATATACTGAACTTTTTCGCCTCAAGCGTCTGGGGCTTTATAGGGACCCTCCTTTGTGTAATTAGAGGTCATAAAGTATTCCAGACGAATTTTGAGCCACAACTCCACAAGATTTGTTTAGATTATAAGCTAAAAGCTGTTCATGGCTAATTGGTGTCAAATCTCATGGGAAACTGTCCAGTGACCTTACTTTGACTTTGCTTTGTTTGAACACTTAAAAATTGAATCGCGAAATGAACTCCTTAGATTTGATTTTCCTTTACATAATTTTTAGAAGACCAAGAGGGCATCAGTGGCCCTTCACAACCACTCCCCCCTTAAAAGAAAAACACGGGTTTTAATAACCCGTGGCTTTTCCTTTACATACAACTAACTTACAACCTATAAGTCCTTCACTTTCCTACTGGAATCGTTACTTGATTACCAAAATTCACTTTACTTTTATAGAAAGACTTTCTAATTCCAGTAGCAAAACTTGGGACGTAGAGTACAAATTCTTGGTTGGATCGTACATTGGCTGTGTCGCGAAACACCTTTTCACTTCACATTGCGCACTCACTAGCTCTGCTTTTAATTAGCACAACACTTTTAACTTTTACCTGCTGCTGAGTGAACACTGGGTAGATCGATGTTGTTGATGTGGGACATGGACCAAGGAAAATGGATTGTCAGATTTCTGCCTAACTCGTTAACTACCAGTCTGATAGCAGACTTCCTTATGTAGACCAAGACTTGAAACTTGAAACTTGAAAATGCAAATGAAACTTGAAAATGGGCAAAGTTGAGAACTCATTGACTCGGTGACCACCCTGGTCACTCTAGTCTTCGTTCTTCTATTCTTCTTTCCACTTTTTTTACTTGCTACAGTAAACAGCTTAACCAGCCCCCTTCTTATGACATTAAACCACTCTCCAAAGTCCACCTTAATTTAACCCTTCCCTTTTCAATGCTTAAAACAACCATAATTCATACCCTACTTGAATAATCGTTACAACCTATACTATAATTAATCCGACTTGTTACATGGTTTGGCACGATATGTCTTTAACTCAAACAAACTAAAATTCAGGGTATATAAATCTTGCTTACTATTACCTCTATGTTTTCTTATACCCTGTTACTCCGCGGCACTGATATTCGGGGAATGAACCTACGCATAATCTACGCTACCTTTTTTTTTTCTTGAATCGCATTATTTGGTTTCTCCTCCTCCTCTCCAGAATTAATAATTTCTGCTTCCTAATCAAGTATCTCAGTACGGTCTTTCTCAGCTTTCACGTTCTGTATTTCCAAATCTTTCATCATCTCCTTCTTATGTTAAGGTGTAATATCTACAGCGTTAGGCCATCTTCGATGACCTATCTAATAACTTTTTTTTTATGACCTAAACTTCCAAGAGTCAACTGGTCAAATCTCTTGTTCAACTAAACTATTCCCACATTTTTTTTTTTTAAATGGTCGCGTCCACAAAAAAATTTTCTACTTAACTTCACCCTACAGGTTTCCACTACGGTTGCTTTTTTTTTTCTTCAACTCGACCTAATGGAAATCTTCATCATCTTTAAATTCTTCAAACGTACTCAGAAAAAATTCCTTAACTTAGAAATAAAATTTTTATCTCGTTCACAAAGTTACCATTAGTGTTTTGTTTTTGTTCATCTTTCGTAGAATTTGAAAGTTCATTCTTCTCCATCTTTAGGCCTATTTTGGAAAAGAATAGACTTTATGAGGTAGATTGTTCATCTTGTACTTTATTTATCTTCATTTTGTCAGATTATTCTGAGCTTTAATGATCCTAATTCGTTTTGTTCTTCCTCTCAACCCAATGGCAACTTTAAACTTGTGAACAAAATCTTTTCCTAATAAGATAATTTCCAATAAATCCCAATAACAAGCATCCTTAATGTCGTTATCTTTCGTGTTGTTCACCCTGTTTTTTCGACCTCTTTTAGTCCAAACCTGTGGTCTCGAATTTTCTTGATGTTGTCTTAAGGCATTACGATCATCTTCCAAGCAAACACAACAACTTGTAAGCAAATATCCAATTTGTCTGACTCTATTGCTGATTTTCTTTTGATATCAGAACTTTGATGTTCCTTTATCACATAGTAGCTGTTGTTGATGTTTTTAATTACTTCCTTATTTTGCAATAGATGATCATTTTCATTGATGTTGTTGTATTCTGTTAATGGTGTTACATTCGTTATGCAATATGTCTTTTATTTGTCCTCTCTAATTGCGATTTTAACTGCTTCTTCAAAATTATTTGCGTTAGCCGAGATGATCCTTTGTTGTTTACCTTCCTATTTGAAATCGGAGGTACATCTTCAGTAATGCTAGACTATTCTTCGATGCTTGACTGTTGATGTACCAGTCAGTTATTAATCCGGGGTCCGGAACACATCCTATTATTCTTCAATTATTTTTTTTTTTAAAGTCTCGACCGTTTATTTTCTTGAAGTAGTTTATTGTTGATAATACTTCCTTTACGGGTACCAAATGCGTAGGGGTGCCACCCCCCATTATCCTGTTTTCAATCATCAGTATATTCAATTAATTGTAACTCGTTAATTGTTTTTCCTTTTTTTTTAAGTTTCACTGACCTACTCAATGTGTTCACGACCTGTAATTGTATCTCCTTGCGATACCGATTAAGCGACCTTGCCGTCACTATACTCAGCCGTTGGTCATCTGATGTCTCGAATAATCACAAGTTCCTCATCACCTTATACATTAATTTTTCTGTAATTCCCAAACAAATGGCTCAATTTCTGGCTGGGATTTCCAATTTCTTCTTAAGTTTAATCTTTAACACCGATTTATAAATTTTATTCGACGCTTCATCCGGTGATTTGCTTAGATTTTCTGTTATTTGAGAAGATTCATTCTTCCTCGACGTAGGCGCCGTGTCGTGAAAAAATAAACCCTCATTGGCTGACCGGTCATTCCTCTCCTCGTTCGAGATCTCTTTTAACTTTACCCGGGTCGATGCAGCGTTTGTTACCCCCTCATCTGCGACTAACCTGTCACAGACAGTGCAAACGGATGACTTCAAGCCCCTGTCGGACGACTCAAAGCTCCAAACGGGCGTCTTCAGGTCCCTCACCGGCAACCCAAAGCCCCAAACGGATGACTCATGGACCTTATCACGTGGTCCAGAGCTCCAAACGGATGACTCAAGGACCCTATCCGGCATCCCCAAGCTCCAAACGGACTTCCCAAGGACCCTATCCGGCATCCCCAGGTTCCAAATCAGGCGACATAACGTCCCTAGTACATTTTCCTTTTTTCCGCCGCGGCAACGTTTACGGGCTTACTTGCCCAACAATTATTTTCCTTTTTATCTGGATACGTATCCCCCATTACATTTTGGTAACAGACCCCCATCTTTTTTTTTTACCTGTTTTATCACCCTCAACCCGAGGATTAGCGACCTCAGCACTATCATTTTCTTCTTGCGCTTCGTCTTTTACTATCCTTGCGCTACCTAATTTCTTACCTTCGCTGTCGAGGGCATTTACCGGGCCAAGCCACTCCCTTCTGTCTCTAAGGGTATCTGGTGCTGACCTATTTTCACCATTCCCTTCGACCAGCAGATATTTACTTTAAATTTTTCCTAGAAATCCAGTCCCAACAACATTTTTCCTCCAAGCTGACTTCAGCCGTGAACTGGTGTAATAAACTCGTATTACACCTGGGCCCTAATTAAATTTTCAACATTGCTAACTCCTATTCTTAATTGAAGCCGCCTGGACAGTTTTTTTTTTTACATAGCCATTATCGAATATTCCTTTTTGTTGTTTCGAATTTAATTTTGAATATTTTACTACGAGACATCAGTACCAATCGGTTATTTTATTGCTTTTTCTCTTGTGATTGACGTGAATGACCCCATGATACTGTTTTCTTGATCTCCACTCTTCGGTGGGACCATTTTTTGGGTTACCTATAACTTGCGACGATATATTCGTAAAATTTTTGATGTTAAAGATGTTGAGTAGGTTTTAGGGATACACCTTAACGCATTTACAAGCTGAGTATAATTATTCCTGCTGAGACCGTACATTAGTTGTTATTTTCGTTTCCCAGGACTGTACTGGTTTATTGATACTACGCGAATTTCCTTAACAACCAATTCGACTTTCGGCTACCAATACCCATAATAAAGCGAGCAAATTTTATTCGCTTCTATCTTATTTGTGATTTTTACCCTGTGATTGCGCTTTATTATCGTTATTAATTGATTAATTTTTGCTTTTTACGATGGACCTAACTGCAATTATAATTTCACAACTACCGCTGATTAACATTTTGAGACCTAGGCACAATTAGCTTTGGTTTTTAATTGGTCAACACGTCTCCCTATTGTTAACGAAAATTTTCTTACAAGAAGGATGAAGTCATCTGCATACCTTCCCCGACTCGCATCAACGCAAGCATTTATTACGAACACATGCGTTATCTCACTGCCCCCGATAATTCCGAGATTATTTAACGTAAAATGACCAAATTTCTATAAACTCTGGGGAGCCTTAAAAATTAAAAAAATTCACTCCATATTTAGGTAATTTTCCTTCGCTCTTATTGTCGAAAACCAAAATTGAACTTTTAAAGTTTTGTAGTTTTTCAGCCTGAATTATTTTTAAGTAATTTATAAAACTTTTTTTTTTGTTCAATTTAAAGAAAATTAAAGTGTCTTTTAACCCCTTAGAGCGGATCTGTGCTATTAATTAGGTGTTCTTATCGGGAGTCACTCAACTCCAGTTTTGACCTTGCTCCCATTTACAATAAACTTTTAGAGTAAAATAATTCGTAATTGAAAATATACCAGAAAATTTTGAAAAATATTCCACAATAATAGAGAGATTAACCAAAAATTCTACACACAAAAATTTCAATCCAATTTTTAGTTCACAAACAAAATTAAATAAAACCGTTTGATTAATTTGCATTTTTAAGTAATTTCTTTGTTATTCAATTATGATTAATTACTGCACTGATCCAAAGTCATCTTGATTTTCCTAATAATGGAATTTTATTCGACCGCCAAAACTTTATTAATTATAGTTTATTTATCAAAAAAAAAGAATTAGAATTTCATTAGATGAATTATCAAATTAGAATTATTGTCTTCAATATTTTACTCCTGACCTTGCCCTTGACTTGTTTAATTATTACAGATCACATCTAAGCACTGCGTTTAATCGGGATTCGGTTTTTCGAACATTATTAACATTAATTTTTCCAAGGTTATTAATTAATTTTCCAAATAGAATTTTGAATAAATCCCTATTCACCCGGTATTGTATTAAAACGGAATTTTCCCAGAAAATTTTATTAACTTCCGTTATTTAAACGCATTTTTTTTTTTTTTTTTTTTTAGGGATCTTTTCCATGAATTCCCCTTTCTTTCTGCCAAAATTACCGATTTAACAACAAAATTTAAAATCATTTACTTTCGTCATCGACTTTTCCGCGCGTTCTCATTTTCTTGAATAACGTAATTTTTGGAATTCACGTATCCGAGTCATTTGATGGAGTTTGACTGCATACAAAAGCTCCGAAAATTTTTAAATTTATGATAACCGATTTTGTGACATTTGACTTATTTTAACGCCCAAAAATTTTCAGTTTTTCCACGATTAATTCTCACGTAAAGGTACTTAACCCAAATTATGACGCTTAGGCCCCCTAAATTAAATTTTACATTTTCTTTGTTTCATATGGACACAAAGATTCTCACGCCTTGCGTAGCGATAACGCATGGGTGGCGGCGTCGTGACCTTGCTGGCTAAAAGAATTCGTCAACGTATCGTATTTCCGTCTGCACGTGCATATCGTTTTTGATCTCACAGATTTTTGTTTATACATCTTAATTGAGGCACCGATTTCTCGCACCAAATAATCAACGCGTTCTCACGGAAATTCATTACCGTTTTAAAGCAAAATTTGTACCCTTTCACAATGTCTATTTTTGGCTCATTTTCGACCATTGTCTTTTACGCAATTTAGTGGTCTCCTAACATAAATTATTACTGAATTTTTTTTTTTAATTTTGACTGTTTCAAAAATTTGTTTTTCTGCTCATTTAGGACCTTTTTGACTTTCCCAAAATTTACTGGAATCCTACTGACGACTGCGCCAATTCAATTGTGTGGCAGGGTTTTCATTTCGAAAATGACAATTTAGGCACGAGCACGATCTACCACTACAATGAATAAAATTTATTTGTTCGTAGGAACAACCCTTTGAGATGTTGGAATTGAGGGACAGCAAAAATTGGGAATGTGAGCAGTTATTAAAACTCGAATTAGACATTATTATAAAATTTAATAAAAGCAAAAATAAAAATAAAAGTAATAAAGGTTATACAAATACAAAATGAGCTAAGTTAGCAAAATTTAAGTAGAATTTAACATACCAAAAATGAAAGCAAAAATTGTGTGGATACAAACAGCATGACTAATTACCAAATTACACATTATTACATTACAAGCATTATATCGTGCAAGGAAAAACCAAATGACTTTAGAAGTCATCCCCCCATCGTGTTGAACTGATGGTTGGTACTTTACGGTATTTTAATTTAAAGAAAACTTATGACAGTTAATTAATATTTCAATAATTTTACGCTCATCAATCCCTTGGTCGGGCTTATAATGTTTACATTTCCGACTCTCGGGATAAACAAAAATATTATAATTATATCGAGCATTGCCTTAATCTAGAAGGAGGGTAGGAAAACCAAAACTAATTTCAAAAACGGTACAAAAATGACTTATTAAAACAACAAAAATTACAAAAGCAATAGGTCCATCCCCGAACAGTTCACATTTTAACTTGCGTTTCTATCGTACCAAACCATAACCTTTTGGTAATCATAAATTACCAAACGAAACTTTAGAAAAGCTGCCATGGTTGTTTAAAACACCGAGAAGAATTAAATCAAAAAGGACTTACTTTGCAACATCTTGTGGAACGGTTCTTTACACAAACACTTTTACTTTTAACTTCACAACTCAAAAAGGGAAATTCAATTACTGCTTCGCTGGTAACTTGTCATATACTGAACTTTTTCGCCTCAAGCGTCTGGGGCTTTATAGGGACCCTCCTTTGTGTAATTAGAGGTCATAAAGTATTCCAGACGAATTTTGAGCCACAACTCCACAAGATTTGTTTAGATTATAAGCTAAAAGCTGTTCATGGCTAATTGGTGTCAAATCTCATGGGAAACTGTCCAGTGACCTTACTTTGACTTTGCTTTGTTTGAACACTTAAAAATTGAATCGCGAAATGAACTCCTTAGATTTGATTTTCCTTTACATAATTTTTAGAAGACCAAGAGGGCATCAGTGGCCCTTCACACAACATACAAGGAGAAATGATAAAGTACGGAGGAGAAACAATGACGATGATGATATTTTTGTGATTTAATTTAAAATGTTTGAATAAAAGAACATATGCCGCAATTATAGAGAACAGAAATATTATGTCTAATCCATGAAAAAGGAAACAAGCCAAAATGTGAAAATTTTAGAGAAATAGCGTTACTGAACACTGTAGATAAGATAATGGAAACAGAACTGAATAATAAATTAAAAGAACATATAGAAAAAGTGGTTAGAGAAAACTAGTACGGTTTTAGAAAGGGAAGATCCGTAATCGACCAAATACTTATATTACAACAGATACAAGAGAGAAGTTACCAACAAAAATACTTGCTTTTCATATTTAAAGAGATCCTACTACAACACAAAAAGCAATTATACTAAGCATTAAAAGACCTTAAAACACCCGATAAAATAGAAGAAAAATGAGAATGGATTCGGGTTAATTAAAAAGGAAAATCCATAGAGGGAAAAAAGTAGAAGAGACTTGGATTAGAAGTGTGATAGGTTGTTTTTGTTAGGCTTAAGAAAAATGTAATTTTTCTTATCTTAGATGTAACAGTTAATAAGGCCGTGAACGGTTTCCTATCCAACAGATCCAATTAAATTTATATTTTTGAACATAGGTCTTCCCTGCGATTTAACAACAAAAGGAATATAAAAATATTCAAATTATTAAACCGGAGATCGGGAATCAAATGCTTTAGGGGTAAGGGGTGCAGTCTAAGGTCTTTAACTGTCTTAAAATTGAAAACACTGATTAAATTTAAAGATAAAATATATTAAAAGAAATTGCTTAGATAGAATAACAATTATTTATATAATACGAAATTATTACTTATACTTAAAAAATACGTTAAACAGTGTAAAACAGACAATATTACTTTAATTAGTCCAAAGCTTTTCCAGATATTTCAATAACTTGCTTATTAACGAAACAATTTAAACTTGACATTTTCAACATACTGATAGCGTATGATTTCTCCAAACAACGATACTAAAGCTCTTTTTAAAAAAATATTCTGATAAACTAAAGCACACACAGTTATCTTAAACTTAAAATTACATATAGGGATTGCAAATGGATAAAAATATACGTCTATATTTGTGGAAAGAAAGACTAATAGGTAGGCAACCACAAATATCTACTCCTTACGCATTTACAATAAAGCCTTTCTTTCAAGGTACATTAAGAGTCTACTACTACTACTTCTAAGTCTCTACTTCTTATATTAGTCGTTCTTTCTCACAATTAAATATTAAACTACTTAACAATGAAAACTTGAGTGAAGGAGAGGATTCTATGATACCGAATGACGCTCGACTTTTCCAAACACTTGTCAAAAATCGTCCTGACGTCGACTACCCAACCCTTTATCGTCTTGACAAAGGTCACAATTTAACCCCATAAAGGTTTCAAACACTCAAAGTCGACAATAGCAAAATAAATTCTAAAATGTCCGGACTATCGGCAACAACAACCAATTTTCATTGAAAAGCGTGATTTGTTCAAGACTGTCAAGTACATTCAAATGGCCTCACCAATTCGATAAATGACTCTAAACACGATTTGAGTACAATAAATCTTTTAATTTCTGCGAAATTAAACCATTACCTAATAAAAACCATTTTAAAAACAATTAAAACATTCTTTTACGATATACTAAGAGAATATTTATTTTTCTTCGAGCTAAAATATCATTCTTCAATAAATTTCAACGAGGTCAACACTCAGATGCGAATTTAACAATTAAAGCAATTTAAATACTCTATAACCCTTTTCGAATAGCTAAGATTGTCAACGGAATAAATTCTACCCAAATAATCTCTTAATGACTTATTTCATAGAGAAGTAAAATAAAAATAAGAATTTTTATTGATGACATCGCGTAATTGAACGTAATTGAACTGAGTTACACTTACTGCTTTTCTGCCAAGGGACACTAAGACACTTTCTGGACACTTGAATAATTAATTAACTTAAAATACTTCACTAGTTTTACGCTGATTATTAGCTTCGACACTTGTCGATATTCTAATGAATTGTCACCTCTCATTTAGAGCAATATATACCCCGATTGAAGGGCAACTCTTTGCCACTAGACGAAAACAAAGCTATTAAACAATTCGTCATGGTAATTAAATCTTCAAGTTCCGTGTCACCCCACGCAGCTTTTGTGTGAGAACAGTAAATTTTTTCTTTGTCACATTACGTTCTTCCGTTCACTTGCTCCCTATGATTCACAAAAATTTGCCAATATTACATATGCGACCTCGTTTTTATTTGATGGAAGAATTCTTTAAATTTTTTTCTTTAATTTTTTAAAACAACAAAACTATAAATCATGCTTTTATAGTCTTCTCACTCTTCATGCTTCATTAACAAAATTTAGTTGTTTTATGATTCAGTTCTTTTTGTAAAAATTCTCACGGATCTTATCATGAATAAATAAAATTTAAACTAATTGACAATTAATTTCCAAATATCAAAATCTACCCTTCACAGAAGAACAAGCGAAGAATGAGAAACATTATACGAAGACACAGATATAATAGGAATAGTTAAATTACAAAGAATTAGATGAATAGGCCACATAACAAGAATGAAAGAAAACAGACTGACTACCAAAAAGAATATTAACAACAGGACTAGGATCCAATAGACCAAGAACGGAATGGAAAAAGGAGTAAAAGACGATCTCCAAAAACTACAAAATAGGAGTAAAAATTTGCCCACCAAGCTATAAGTCTTCAATAAGGCATATAGTGCTATCCAAGAATGATGACAATCAATTTATGCAACCAATCTTACATTTTCGCATGAGACTGATAAAATTTAATTTAAAAAATGTTTTTGCGATTATAGTTACAGTATATCATTTTATGTTAATTTGACTGTCTTTAAGCAAATTTAGTCAAAAGTTCAGTGATAACGAGAAGACTGATATGATTCTGATATATAGAGAATGTAGAAAAAAAAACACTTTAGCTTCCAATAATATGCAACCAACTAGGCGCTCTTGTCTTTCTGCCATCAACTTCCAACTTTTAGGAACTTTGTCTGTCATACGTCAAAATACTGGAGTTGGCATTTCCGCATTTAGTCGATCTCGAGCCCAAACGGGCTCAAGCACAATCGAGCTTGCGCCATATACCTTTTTAAACATACAGCACATTAGACTTGGAGCATTTCCAAAGTGGCGCAGGTGGCGCATTATAGAAGATTCTAAACATCTAATAAAATCACGTCACATGTGCGAATAGGCACTACCATGGCACTACATATCTAATTATTTACTTTTTTTTGAAATTGTCGAAAGTAAATATTTTTGTTTAATTATCGATTAAATAATTATTAATATTCGATTAATTTCTAGGTTAAATAATTCGAGATAATTTATCCTGGAGATAATACCTACTGTTCGATAATAAAATGGATAAAATTCTACATTTTAACTGTGAGAAAAGTAATTTAGTTAAATATAAATGCAAATATTGTGACTTCAAAACAGATATTCGAATTTTCTTTTATGCACATTTTCAAAAATTCCATGCTAAAAATAAAATAAACAAATTTAAGTTTTTATGTGCAAAATGTTGTAAATGTAAAAATTGCGAATTTTCAACATTTTCTTATTTACATTCGTTTAAACATAACTTGATTTGTGAAAAAAGTGCGAAGAAACAGTCTATAACTAAATATCAGTGTCCATATTGCATATACCAAGCTTCTCGTAATTACACACTGAAACTTCATATCATATGCAAACACACAGCACCAGAAAAAATAAAATGGTATAAATGTGGTAAATGCGACTACAAAGGAAAAACAAAAGCAGCTTTAACAGGACATATTACTGCAAAGCACAAAGAAATAACTGCAAAATATAAATGTAGCAAGTGTGAGTATAAAACTGTAGTCAAAGCAAATTTAAAAAAACATAATGTTCGAATTCATACTGCCCCAGAGGAGATACAATGGTATCAGTGTGAATACTGTACTTACAAAAGCAAACTAAAAGTAGATTTAAAACAACATATAAATTTCCAACATATGGCAGAAGAAATTTCGCTATTTTACTGCGATTACTGTGAATATAAATCAAAAATGAAGAAATTTCTGAAAAAACATATTCTTGCAAAGCATACAGAACGTGAAAATTTGCCAAAATATGAATGTAACATGTGACTGGAAAATGTATACAAAGAGATTTAAAAAAGCATATTATTCGACGCTACACAGAACCAAACAAGATTAAATAGAACCAATGTCTTTAAGCTCAATTAATCAAGCATATAAACGGAAAACATACATCAGCAAATAAATCAATAATTTCAAAAAAAAAAGAAGAGGTGGTAGAATTGGCCTAACGTGTAGGAACTCTGGTTCTTCACTTTCTATCATTAATCTCTAAATTACATATATTAATTAATTATATTGTCACTCATTATTTAATTATTCTAATAAATTTATCTTTATTATGTAAAGACTTGATTTTTTACATCTATTTTTTGTGTCTAACATGTAAAAAGGGCAGGTTATCTCTTGCAACATTAATAACAAATAGTTTATTTCTGTTATACACACGATATAATTTAATTCACGTCGTTTCCGAGATTATCGCTCACTTTACTCGCTTGTTTGGCTCTCACTAACTGACTAACTACCCGGTCAATGTCGCTATTCGCTTATACAGTATGTCTCTGGATTGATTATTTTTGTTTTTGTTTTTTTGAAAATTTTAGTCTTGTTGCTTTGCTCTGCGTGTTTTCAAACCACCACAACACAAATTATTTTTTATTTAACTCAATATTTTTACCTGAAAAAATTAACTTAAGGTGTTTTACCAGAGACAATTCAAAAGGTTCTCGAGATGATATCATTTTATTGCTAGGAAATACACAAATTGAGCTCAAGTTCTATTTAATGTTAAAATGAAATAAAATTCTTAAAAAGCTAAACTATTAATTTTCTCTTCAAATAATGCTCCTTCTTTTGAGATTAATTAAGATTGATAAGAACTGGACTGCATTTTGTATTCTATTTTTAAATTGCTCTACAATATTGTCTAGTGGCTCACTGTACACAATTTATTTTAAACAACCCCACAGCTAGAAGTTTATTATTGTGAGATCAGGACTTCTTGGTGGCTATAAAGTTCTACCATCTCACCCTATGTAGTTATTATGAAACACTGTATTAAGCCACTGGCGAACAATTATATAATGAGCAGGGCACCCATTATGCTGAAAATCATTTCCATTCGGTAGTCTAACGGCAGTTCATCAAATAGGAAGATCTAATTTGCAGTTTTACCAACTTATTAGATTTGTCATCTGCTGTCAGTGATATTTTTCAATGAAATTCGCCTACGATTTAAACACTTCTAAAAATTACGAAAAAAACTAAGTTAAAATTTTAACAAAAAAAAAAGATATCTCGAGAACCATTCGAGTTAAATAAAAAGTAATTTAAGTTTTGGGGGTTTGAAAACAAGCAGAGCAATTCAACAAAAGTAAAATTTTCTGAGAAATGAAAAATAAGAAATGTCTTCTTTTTTTAAAGTCAATCCAGAGACATACTGTATAATCATATACTTGATCTTGTTTAGTCCTAAGCGTGGAATTTCACGCCTCAGTGCAATCTTTTCTTGGGATTTTCTCGAACTATTTACTCAAACTCTCTCTCGCTTATTGTTATTTTGAAATATGAATAAAGGAAGAAGACCAAGGCCATAAGTAAAAGCGACAAGTTAGAAATTGACTTTATTAATTAAAATTAGAGTAACATTATACAGTTGGAGATGCAATGATAGAGACACAAATTAAACATTCAGTTCTAACAATTCTAACTGTCCCTTAAAAAATTTCATTTTATTTATTAGTTCTTCTAATAACTTAACAAGTGCTTGATGTTTATCAGAAGAACTATCATTTACAATAAAATCCTCATTTGTGGGACTACATGTATTAAAAAACTCTAGAAGATTATATAAAGCAGACCACGTTTGAATTTTTAAAGTACTACTCGTTATATCCTTAAATTTATTTTCTAACAGTTTTGTAGAATTTCCTTCTGCATATATTTTTATTGATAAATCTTCTTTTATACAAATTGTATAAAATATTGGAGGTCCCGAAATATTTTCAAATAGTTTATAAATATAAATTTGTGTAACACATAACTTAATATTAAAATTCTGATCTAAATATTTTCTACATTTGGTTTTAAAATTCTGTTTCAAATCTTCAAAACTATGAATTTGGTTTTTTTCATTAGTAGTTTTTTGTTCATTTTTTGTTCTTTTCTCGTGCTGTAAATGTCTTATTTCTGGATCTTTTCGTTTAGGTGGAAGTTCTTTTGACATGTAGCTAGGCAGATTTTCAAAAATTGTAGGATAAGCATCTTCTGTTAATTTTGGTATTTTTCGAGGTACAACAAGAAGACTACCATCTGGTCTAACTGCTTTATCTTCTCGTATAATACAACTTTCAGAAAAGTGTTTTTCGCAAACTCTTGAATGTTTAGTCACGATGAAATTTTCTCGATGTATACTTCTGACCCATTTTTCTTTTAAATATTCATTTTTAGGAAATCTAAAAACTGTCTTGTGAACTCCTCGTTCGTAGTTACTGCGGCAACCAGGTACAGAACAATGTGGCATTTTCAAAATTACAGTTTTTTTTTAATAAAATAAACCGTAAAACAGTTTTCTCAAATTCAGAAAGGAGATTGAACTTGTCATTTCTCTTATTTTGTATCTGACCGACTGGTTTCATATGAACGATTCGTCAGTTGTCAAATCTATAAAATACAGTTAGACAATTTCTTATAAAATTTTTTTTGGAATAATGGAAATTTTGGAAAATTACAACAAAACTATCGGTAAAAAATTTAAAAAAGTCTGTATTTAGCGATTACTGCAACTCTAGCGCCCAAGAGTAGTCAATTCTCACTTGGGAAATTCAAAAAGAGATCGTTCCCATCTTATAGAAATTTAATAATCAGAATCACTCTAATCAAAATTTTTTTCTATCAATCGATACCTTTTAAAATAAGGAGCAATTGTTGTCATTGCGCCAACTTTCTAGCTCTTCAAATAAAGTGGATAGATTAATTTAAAGTTAGAATGAAGTTTATAAAACCCTCCTTGGCAAGTAAAAATAATAAAATCAATCAGTAAAATTAATAAATGATCAATAATATTAATAGATAGTCAGAAAAATTAATAAATGGTCAGTAAAATTACTAAATGATCAGTAAAATTAATAAATCATAAAAAAATATTAACATTATTACTTATTGTAACCTTTTTTTCACAAAAATATGGGTAAAAAATAAAACAATTCTACGCTAATTGGCCAACGTTTCGAGATCTTTTATTAATCTTATATTTGTTATCAAAACAATTAGCAAATTCAATTCAATTCGTTATAATATAAAAACATAAAAAAATAAAACAGAGCAAAATACAACATAAAAAAAACGCTTTGCTTTACTTGATTTTACTAGCTGTGGTGGGTTTAAGGGCTGCTCTTAAGAGTGGTTGATATGATCTTGAGCGGTTCCAACCTAAATCTAAATTTCAAGATTTCTTGTCGCAGATAATATTTAAAAAAAAATTAATGTGGGGTGTGCGTTTCGTACTATGGCATTATTGACCCATATTTTTTTCATCAAAATTTAAACCGTAATTCATATTTGACAATGTTTAACTGATAAACTAGATGAATTGCCGTTAAATTACCGAATGGAAATGTTTTACCAGCACGATAGGTGCTCTGCTCATTTTGAACCCAATTTGAATATTTTCTAGCTAAATGATATTATCTTGAGAACCGTTCGAGTTAAATAAAAAGTAATTTGTGTTTTGGGGACTTGAAAACAAATGGGGCAAATAATGAAGAGAGAAATTTTCTGAGAAATCAAAAATAAGAAATGTTTTCTTCTTTTAAAGTGAAGCCGGGAAGATACTGTATACAAAAAAATAACATATTCAAACTTAAATTTTCCTTTATAAGTAATCACAACAAACACACTGGTGCTATTTAATCTGGTCTAGAGATTCATGAACTCCAATAATGTGTCTTTTTAAGGCTCGTTTGTATATAGTTTTGTAGCTACATACATGACATTCTTAATTTGTCAAATTTTCTCGTTTTGTGTGTTTTGTAAAAATGTGTCTTTTGACATTTTTCTTCATCTTTGCTTTATATTCACATCAATCGCAGTAAAAGTACGTAATTTCTTCTTCTGGCGTGTGATGTATTCTTATATAAGTTAGATCTATTTTTACTTTGGTTCTGTAAGTACAGTGCTCACATTGATTTCATTTTATATCGTCTGAAGCTGTATGACATCAAATAATGTGTCGTCTTAAAACTTCTTTATCTACAGTTGTGTACTGGCATGTGTTACATTCAAATTTTGGTACATTTTCTCGTAGTGTGTGCTTTGCAAGAATGTGTGTTTCGAGATTTCTCTTACTTCCAGATTTGTGTTCACAGTAATTGCAGTTAAATAACTTCTTTTCTTTTGATGTGTTGTCTTTTTATATGGTTTTTTACTTCTGTTTGACTTCTCTTCTCCAAGGCTGATGTATGCATAACAAAAATGTGTTTTTTCAAATCTTCTTTTAGAAAAGTTTTGTATTTGCATGTGTTACATTCATATTTCGGCATATTTTCATGTGTTGTGTGCTTTGCAAAAATATGTCTTCTGACATGAGAACTGAACTTTGATTTGTATTCACAGTAAATGCAATAACTGAACTTCGTTTTGTCTGAATTATGTCGATATCTTATATGTAGTTGTAAGTTATTTTTTAATTTTCCTTTGTAATCACACTGATCACATTTAAACCATATTATTTTTTCTGATGCTGTATGTAATAATAATAATAATAATAATATACAGACTGATTATAAAAGATTGTCCGAAGAAGAGTGCTTTGGAATTAGTGTTTTGTTTTATTTTGCCGCTCGCATCGCATTTCCCGACTCAAATCTGTCAAATTTGTGATTTTAGGTTATATAACAAAATTGCAATTTTAAATAAAGGAAGAATAGATTAAAACTACCGATTTCGCTTTATTCAAAAGGTGGATCACTGAAATAAGTTTAATTTTTTCCATTTCAGAAAGTTTTGAACTCATAAGGATACAAAAATATCCTGAGTAACTACTTGCAGGTAAACACTTTCAGCACCTATTTTATTTCAAACTTGGAATCATTCATCAATGAAGCCACCACGCAAGTAGAGTTTCTTATGCAATGCACTTTTTTGTTGAAATCACGCCTTCACAGAGACCTTTACATTCTGATGCTGTTGCCATAAACACACTTTTATTTTCTATCATCCACAGAGGGCTTTTGCAAAGAAAGTGCTCTTAAAGACTTTTTAGGACTCTGTTCCATCCTTTCTCTGATGTCTTTCACAATTTTACCTGCAACAGTAGATCTGCCTAGAGATTTTCCTTTGTTGACACTTTCAGTAGTTTAAGCGATCCACAGTTTTTTGGATATGCCAAAATTAGCGAATCTTCGGCAATATCCAAATTAGGAAATCTCTGGAGGTATTCCTCTTTGCAAGTATTGATGTTGTAGCTCCAAAAACCATCTTTTTGCAATCTACCACTTCGGAAGTAGGATATGACAATGAACACGTTTTTCTCCACAGTGTAAACTACATTTGTCTCTGGTTTGTTTGAAAATCTTGGACAGTCTACATCAGCTAAATAAAACATTTTAAACTTACCAGAAGTCAAGCGCTAGAATAGATTTTGTTTTAAGAAAGACAGATTTTGTCTTGAAAAAAACAGGTTTTGAAGATAACGGTAAATGAATAAGAATTACAGAGTCGTAACAAAGCAAGGTAGAATTATAAAAGCAGTAAGAATTAGAGCACAGAGCGAGGCAACAAAACTGACAAAGTATAACGGAGATTGACTGATAACAGAAACTGTCAAATTGACAATCAAAAAATAGTAATGAAATTTCTTTTCTTCTTTTCCGGACAATCTTTTATAATCAGTCGGTATATATGGTATGTCCAATATATGAAAAAGACGTTTGAAATAAAGTAGTCTTGTGTGCTGGAAAGTGAAAATGCTTTTCAACAAAACGTAAATTTCTAAAGTGTGTTTCACAGCGTTTGATTAATTTAACATACAAATAATCAGGAATTTTTAACTTTAGTAATTTGAAACAAATACATAAATAATGAACAAAGCGTTGCTCATTCAATTTAAGCAATCCTAAAGATCTTAGGTAGGGAGTAACATGTGCAAAGTGAGGTATACTAATCACAAATCGTAAACAGTAATTTTGAATTTTTTGAAGTTTTTGTTTATTACTTTCAGTTAGGCGCGGGCCATAAACAATATCACAGTAATGCAGATTGGATAAAACTAAAGAGTTAATTAAAATTAGTTTAGTCTTTTGATTTAAAATCTCTTTAAACTGTGCAAGTTGCTTAAATTTAAAATAACAATGTTTAGATAACTGGGAAACATGATTAGTAAAATTGAGTTGTGAATCCATAGTGACACCAAGATTTTTGACTGTACTTAGAGAAGGAATTTCTACATTATTAATTCGAACGGTGTGTTTTAAATTTTCTGCTTTATTCGTTGTTCCAAAAAGTATGTTCTTACATTTAGTTGCATTTAAATATAGTGAATTACATTGGGTCCAATTATATATTTCATTAAGGTCACTGTTAATTATATTTTCAATATTTCGTATTTCTAGAGGGTTAAAGCTTAGGTAGAGTTGAATATCATCTGCAAATAGATGTATTTTGCAAAATTTAGTTGCATACTGAATATCTGAAATAAAAATAGAAAAAAGAAGTGGGCCTAACACCGATCCTTGAGGAACTCCTGTTAAAACATCTTTAATATCTGATAATGTTGAAACTGTACAACCCCAAATTTACTCCTTCTTGTACATGGCGCTTGCGCTGCCTCTTTTGTCTGTTGAGGGTTCAAGCCCCGATCTCAAGTTAAGAAAAGTCAGTTCCATTGCAGCAGTACAATAATAAAGTATCTCCGAAACCTTCGACATTTTACTTATCCCTTTAACCAAATATAAATCTCAATAGGTTATGGGCCCAGTTCACAAATAACCGGAAAAGTAAAGTGATAAGTGTTTTTTAAAGTGTTTTTTTAAAAAAGAAAAAAAATGGATTTCAAAACCCAAATTGAAAAATTGGAAGGTGCTTCAAACTGGAGCAAGTGGAAAAGACAAGTGGAGTTGTTGTTACGACACAACGAAGTGCTGGAATTGGCAACAGGAAGACAGGAGACACCGGCGGAGCTTACTACGGAAAGCTCAGCAGCGGAGCGACAGGCTTATAAGACATATTATAAGTCGGATGCCCTAGCTCAATTAATCCTCGTTGGGGCGATGAATGATCTAAACATCGACCTGACTTCAACGTGTGAAACAGCGAAAGAGATTTGGGAGAAACTGTCGTCGGTCTATGAGCAAAGTTCAGGATAAAGATTAGACCGACTGATGGAACAGTTTTTTGGCTGTGAAAAAACCCAACGGAGGATGTTGCCACGCACATTGCCAGACTTCAGAGGAACTTTAGGGAGATGAACGATGAACTGAAAAGACTGTCCACTACAGAGCTTCCTGAACTGCTGTTAATGAGTAGAATCATGTCAACGTTGCCCTCCGAATACTTTGAATTTAAGAGTGTGTGGGAGTCAATTCCGCTCAAGGAGCGGACCATAAATAAATTAACGGAGCGACTACGGTTGATTGAAATGAGACTACCACAGAAATCAAACAGCGAAATTGCTTTCGTAGCTAAGAGTGGTGTAAAGAAAAATCAAGTAAATCAAGTAAACAACAAAAAGTGTTTCAAGTGCCAAGAGATCGGACATTTCGCGAAAAACTGCCCAAAGAAAACAACGTCGCGTTCGAAAAAATCTTACGCGAGTACGCGCGTGGAAGGTGACGCGTTCGTGGGTGAGTGCGAATACGCGAAAATCAGAGACGTGTGGCTGGCGGATTCGGGTGCATCGGCACATATGACAAGCAACAAAGACATTTTCGTTGATTATGTACCATTTGCTGCACCAAAATTATGCAGATAGGTGATAGCAACAAAATAAAAGCCTATGGCAGTGGGACCATCAACGTGGAAATGCTGATAAGGGAAAAGTGGTATCGAAATCACTTGGCTGATGTGTGGTTTGTACCAGAAATCAGCAGGAATTTATTTTCAATTGGGCGAACAATAAGTAAAGGGTACAAATTCGAGGCTGACAACAAGGGTTGCTGCATAAAAAGAGACGGGAATGTGCGTCTAACGGGAAGAAAATTGCTGAACGGACTTTATGCATTAAATATGCGGGTATGCGTTCCAAAAACGAGTTATTGTGGAGAAAAAGACGGTTTTCGAGTATGGACTGTGAGCGACAATAAAATAAAAGTGAGTCGTGACGTTATATTCGCGAGTGAAACCCTAATTCCATCGGTCACAAAATTAGTGATTAAAACATCAGACTCAGTGGAAGAAGAAATAACTCCGAAAACGGAAACAAATAAAAAGGAAGTAGCGGATAAAGTCCAGGTAGAAAATGAAAGTGAAACGGTCATGTCCCACAGAGAAAAGAGACCAACAAGACTACCTGCTTACCTAAAGGATTACGCGATGGTGGCTGAGTGCGACACCCCAAACTCCTTTAATGAGGCAATGCAATCCCCTGAAGCAGATCAATGGCGACGTGCAATGGATGATGAAATCTCATCATTAGCTGAAAATGACACGTGGGAACTCGTAGATCGACAAGATAAAAAGGTGCTCGGTTGTAAATGGGTCTTGCGAATAAAAACCAAAGCGGACGGCAGTGTTGATAAATATAAGGCTCGATTGGTGGCAAAGGGATATTTGCAAAAACCGGAAATTGACTATAAAGAGACATTCAGCCCAGTTGCTAGGTTCGACACCATTCGAAGCATTTTAAGTGTAGCTGCGACAGAAAACTTGAAACTAAAACAATTCGACGTAAAAACTGCTTTCCTTTATGGCATACTACAAGAGGAAGTCTTTATGGCTCAACCTGAAGGTTACGACGACGGAAGTGGCCGCGTGTGTCGTCTCAAACGCAGTCTTTATGGCCTCAAGCAAGCTCCGAGGTGTTGGAACATAAGACTGATCGAATTTATGAAAAATCAAAACTTCAAGTGCAGTGATGCTGATCCCTGTCTGTTTGTTCGTGTTAAAGACAATAAAAAGTTAATAGTGGCGATTTATGTGGATGATGGACTGTTAGCCGCGAGTGATTCAAGTGAACTATTGTCTTTCATTGATGAACTTAAACGACAATTCAAAATAACCGCGGGACCCCTAAACAGTTTTCTCGGAATCCGGGTAGGAAAAACCGTAACAAATTCAGTGTTTATTGGTCAGGACGGATACGCCAAAAGGATTTTGAAAAGGTTTGGGATGGAAAACTCCAACTCCGTCTCTACCCCCTGTGAACGAAACACGTGGGACGAAAACAGTCCAGCCCTCGACAAACAAGTACCCTTCCGAGAAGCCATAGGGAGTCTAATATATTTGGCAACCGCCACCAGACCGGATATTGCTTATGCCGTTAGCCTGGTTTCGGAGCATCTGGAACATCCCAAGCAGGACCACTGGGGGGCTGTAAAACGGATTTTTAGGTATATAAAAGGAACGTTGAACTATGGAATATTTTACGATGCCCAGTCGGCAACATCAAATTTCCAAGGGTTCAGTGACGCCGACTACGCAGGAGACCAAAAAAACAAGACGGTCACGTACAGGCGTTGTCTGTATAAATGCAGAGGGAGCAATTTCATGGGTAACTCAGAAACAAAGGAGTGTAGTTTTGTCCACAACCGAAGCTGAATATATAGCCGGAAGCGAGGGAGCAAAGGAGGTGATTTGGTTAAGCCGCCTCATGTCGGAAATCACCAAAATAGACTACGTCCCAACCTTGCAGATGGACAATGCCAGTGCCATAAAACTTTCGAAGAACCCTGAATTCCATAAAAGGTCGAAACATATCGAAATAAAGTTTCATTTTCTCAGGGAGAAAGTTCTTGAGGGAACTTTACAAGTAAAACACGTCGCAGGAGAGAACCAAATTGCGGATATTATGACTAAACCGCTTTCCAGGCCGCGTTTTGTTTACCTGCGAAATAAGTTAGGATTAAGGGAAATAACCGAGTAGGATGTGTACGATTAATAGTTTATTAAGTAATTTAAATTTGTGTTTGAGAGGGAGTGTTGAAACTGTACAACCCCAAATTTACTCTTTCTTGTACATGGCGCTTGCGCTGCCTCTTTTGTCTGTTGAGGGTTCAAGCCCCGATCTTAAGTTAAGAAAAGCCAGTTCCATGTTAAGTTCGATTGTAGCAGTACAATACTAAAGTATCTCCGAAACCTTCGATATTTTACTTATCCCTTTAACCAAATATAAATCTCAATAATCTCTTTAAACTGTGCAAGTTGCTTAAATTTAAAATAACAATGTTTAGATAACTGGGTAGCATGATTAGTAAAATTGAGTTGTGAATCCATAGTGACACCAAGATTTTTGACTGTACTTTGGGAAGGAATTTCTACATTATTAATTCGAACGGTGTGTTTTAAATTTTCTGCTTTATTCGTTGTTCCAAAAAGTATGTTCTTACATTTAGTTGCATTTAAATATAGTGAATTACATTGGGTCCAATTATATATTTCATTAAGGTCACTGTTAATTATATTTTCAATATTTCGTATTTCTAGAGGGTTAAAGCTTAGGTAGAGTTGAATATCATCTGCAAATAGATGTATTTTGCAAAATTTAGTTGCATACTGAATATCTGAAATAAAAATAGAAAAAAGAAGTGGGCCTAACACCGATCCTTGAGGAACTCCTGTTAAAACATCTTTAATATCTGATAAACCTAAAGTTGTTCGGCATGTCTGCTTACGATTGTGTAGATAACTATTAAACCACTTGAATTTATCATTATAAATTCCATAATACTCTAATTTTTTTAGTAAACAATTTATGTCTTGAATCAAAAGCTTTACTTAAGTCTAACAGAGTTAAAGATGTTATTTTTCCTTTGTCCATATTTGATAGAATTTAATCGGACACCGATAAAAGGGCAGTTGATGTACTGTGTCCCATACAAAATCCAGACTGCACTGAAGGTAAGATATTAAAAGAACATACGTAATTGTTCAGTTGGTTATAAATTATTGACTCTGCAATTAACATAGCAGCCGGTTGAATACTTATGGGTCTTAGATCATTGAGACAAGTAAGAACAGATTTTTTTGGTATTGGTGTGACACAAGAAGTCTTCCAGCTATCAGGAACATATCCCTGCTCAAAACTAGTATTAATTATGTGAGTTAATGGTGCAGCTACAAAAGGCAAAGAAAGCTGCAGCATGCGACCTGATATACCGTCATAACCGATTGTTGATGGTTTTATTTTTAAAATCATTTTTTAATTGACGTTATGTCTACAGGTAAGTATTGAAATTTGTTGCCAGATGGAAAATTTGAGCGCTCAAGATATTTACGAAAAACTGGTGAAGATGACGTTTGATGTTTTCATATTACATGATGTTTCAGTGTATAACGATATCTTGTTTTATATCGACAATAGAGGCACTTATGTTTTTCATTTTCCTGACAAGTGAAATTATGTTTGAAGAAAACTAATAATGAAAATGTATTAAAAGTGCAGGTTTTACATGAATGCCACTCTGCAGAACAAGATGTAAATAGATGTTTCTTGTTTCTTGCATGGAGTTTTTGAAAATGATTACAAAACAAAGATTCACTTATTGTTTTGAAGTCGCAGTATTTACAATGATTTGTCTCTAATCTACTATTCTCACATTTAAAAAGTGATTCTTTATCAATAATAATTAACAGTTTTACCTATTTTATAGATATCAAAAATTTGGGTTAGATAACCTAAAAGGTAAATAAATAACTATGAATAATCACCTAAATAATAATAGCTAAATATAAAGATCATACAAGAGTTAAACAAACAACTTTAGTCCTCTTTTCTAGATATACACACAATTAGTATCACCTGACCGACTTTAGGGCGTCCATGTTTTTGTGTCTTTGAGTTTTCCAGCCCATATTTGCAATAATAATAATTAAAAGTAGTTTATCAAGTTCTAATAAATAATTAAATTTATTTGGAATTTGCAGAAGGTATGATTTTATTTAATCTTTCCTGATTATTGAAATATTAAAACTTTGACAAATTTTTAGGTTAAGTCATCTAAAACAGTTTTTTATTTTCAATAATTTTGAAAATAAAACTGTCTACCTACTAAAATGGATAAAGACACACCTTTTAACTGTGAGAAGAGTAGTTTGGGGTTTTATCGTGGTAAATACTGCGACTTTAAAATAAATAGTGAAAATTGTCCTAATGAACATTTTCAAAAATTTCACACTGAAAACAAGAAAAATGTATCCTCATCTGTTAGGGAAGAATGTTATAAATGCGAAAATTGCAATTTTTCTACATTTTCTTGTTTAGTTTTGTTTAAACATAATTTGCTTTGTCAAGAAAGTGTTAAGAAAAAATCTAGTGCTAAATATCAGTGCTCCTATTGTCTCTACAAAGCAACCAACAATAACGAATTAAAATTCCACTTAACTAGAAAACATTTCAAATCAGAAGAAATTAAACAGAGAGGTTCATTATTTTACTGCACTCACTGTGAATACAAGTCCCAGATAAAGAATTATATCAAAAAACATATTCTTGGAAGGCATACGGCACGAGAAAATTTGCCAGAATATGAGTGTAACACATGCAGTTACAAAACTGTTCATAAAAATTACTTAAAAAGCCACATCCTGTTGCGTCATACAGCCCCAGAAGAAATCCAATGGTACCAATGTAACCACTGTACCTATAGATGTAAGATAAAAGATGATTTAAGACGCCATGTAAGAAGAAAACATACCGTGACTAAAGAAAATATGTTAAAATATAAATGTCACACGTGTAAATTTGAAACAGCACATAAAAGCAGTTTAAAAATTCATATTATTCGATATCATACATCCTCAGAGGAGGTAGAATGGCACCAGTGTGAGTATTGTACCTACAAAAGCAAAGTAAAATCAGATTTAACATATCATGTAACAGTACATCACTTGTCAGAAAATGAAGTTTCATTATTTTACTGCGATCGTTGTGAATACAAATCAAAGATTAAGCAATATCTTAAAAAACATATTCTTCGTATGCATACATCACGAGAAAGTTTGCTAAAATATGAATGTAATTCATGCAGTTATAAATCTACAAGTAAAGTACATTTAAGAACTCATATAACTTTACATCATACAGCTCCAGAAGAGATAAATTGGTACCAATGTGAGCACTGTACTTACAAAACCAAGCTTAAAGGAAGTTTAACACGTCATTTAAAAAGACATATGTCGAAAGAAGAAATCTCAAAATTCAAAACAAAGACCAAGTATTGTGTGAATAAACATATTTTAGTAAAGCATACAACAGAAGAAAGTTTACCGGAATATGAATGTAACATATGTGGACTCAAAACTATTCATAAATCAGCTTTATCAAGACACATGCGAATTCATACAGATCCAGAGTAGCTTAAATGGCCCTGTGTAGTCACTGAATATAAGGCAGCAACTTAGGTTCATTTAAGGAGGCATGTGCAAAGAAAACATACAAAAGTCGATAAATGAAAATAGTATTCTTACAGTTTTTGTAATTTAAAAAAAATGTTGATGTTTTTTTTTGATTTCTTATTATATCTAATTGAAATTGAACTTAATAAAACATTAGTTTTTATTCCTTTGTATCCCTCAGTGTGTTTAATTTTTAAATTTTGTTTTTTATGCATTCCTGAAATTCCACGAACCAAAATTTAACGAGGGTAACGACTGTCCAGAGGGCCGTTAGGCCCGAGGGACAGGAAATTGCCCAAGGTAATTAACATCTAATAATTTACGTAATTCATAAATAATTTTATTTCTTACTTAAATAACGTATTTTTTGTGAATAAATAGAATTTTGTGGACGATTTACTTAGTTAACTGTGTATGATTATGATTGCTATGGAAAATATTTGTTGTCAATTTTTTTTTCTGAATTTGTCAATTGCAAAAATGAATAAAAATAGTAAAATTTCAGAAGAATTACAAAAAAGCCGAAATTTAAGACAAAAATTGTTATTTAATAACATTTCTTCTCTTCTTGTAACTTTAGAGCGCCATATTTGTAACTCTTTTTAATATGCAAATTAGAGGGAATTAAGAATTGTTAACTCCCTTCTATAACTTCCTCGGGAGTTATGAATGTCATTATGGTTACCGTAACTAAGGTAATATTTGCCTATATAGATGTAGTAAGAAATAAATTTTTTTATTACTTTTCTGTTTTTTTGTTAATGTACTACAGCAACAAATTTGAAATTATTGAATTAGATATTATTATATATACAGATGTCTTAAAAGTAAGGCATTTTGACTTCAGAGCGATGTAAGAGACTCTCCTATGAATAAAAGAATACTTTTTTAATTCAAGGACCTCTTCTTACAAACATACAGAGGTTTGAAGATAAAGACTGGGCAGATCTGGATATTTCTAATTATTTTTATTTATTTATTGTTAAGCATTTCTTTTATACATACATACGTATGGGGTCCGAAATATTAGGAAAGATCATAAAAATGAAATGTCATGTAATTTAAATAAACAATGCATGCTTACAAAATTTTGCTTTGCAAAATGTCTGGTAAAATTGATTTTTTTGTCGAGATGTTTATAATCTGGTTGAACGAATATCGAAACGAGACACTGTCAATATTTATCGACGTCAAAACATAAGCAAATTAAAGAATTTGAAGAAGGGATACCATGTATAAACTTGCCTAAAAAAGGTCAGCCGCCAGCTTTAAACCGAATAAGAGAGACTAGACTATTCACGCAGCTATGACAGATGAATGAAGAATGGACAGATGAAGAAAATTATTTAAATCTACCCTCGAAGACAAAAACAAATATTTTTATAATAAGTGTTAAATACAAAAGATCCGAATGACACAAAAAGCATCATTTAGGAAGCGACAGGTTTTTTTATGTAAATATTTTTAAAGCCAACTCCGCAAAATATCTGTAATACATCAAGAACGGTGCAGTAAACCAGCGATGATTCAAATATGGTAGAACCGGTTTGCATTTAAATATCGAATTGGTCGTCTATGTTCTCTGTTTCTCTTATATGTCTCTTCTTCTTCCTTATATTTGATGCTAAAATAACAATGTTTTTGATCGATTTTATTTTTATATTATTTATGTTTTAATAACTAATGGCTTAATTCTAAATCAGATTTACGCCGGTGTAATTTGAGTTGCTAGGGGCAACATCGTAACTTTACTATACTCTTTATATTAGATGACGTAATTTTACGCTACTCCGATGGAGTAGCGTAGTGATTTAGAATTCCAGCATAATAAAATAATAGAAATTAATTTATATAATTACACTTGTCCATTCTAAATGACTTGAATGTGTAATTGACAACGAATTGGACTTACATCTGAAAGTTTAACCTATTGGAATTTATCGCAAATTTGTGTTTAAATCTTTTAGAAGAAAATTTTTATAAAATAGAGGAATTATATAATTCTGACCACTCTTGAATGTAAAGTTTTAAAACGAGAATTATTAATTTAAAAAATGAGTTTTGTTACTTGTTGCTGGACAAAAGAAGTTTTAAAGAAATTATGATCAGTTTTTGTTTATTAAAATTTGAGTAATGAAATCAACCTTCTCTTCACATAATAATTTGAATTGTTAGGTAGTTTAGGGTTAATGAGTTATTGTTGTTAGATTACAAAATATTTGAGTTTGAGTTTTACTTTTTTAATAGAATTTTTATACAACATATGTTGAGTTTAAATTATTAAAATAAAGTTTAGTTGTAAAGTGCATTATGTAGATTAGAGTGGGCCAGAAAAATTGACTATTTTTTTTAACTTCCGAAACTGGAAAATTAGATCCTAGGCACGTTTAAAAAATACTTTTTTAAGGTGAGCTCTTAATTTTAATTGGAAATACTCCCTCATCGCAGTTTTCCATTTTTTTTTCAGTTCCGTATGGCAAAATCCATATCTCGTCACTACTTAAAAAAAAATATTTACATTTTTTGTAGAAAGTTGAACGCTCTAAAAAAGGTATTTTATGATTTTTTATAACTCTTACCGTTTAGAAGATATCAGAGGTTAAAGTTTAAAGAATTTAGCAAAAATTTCTATTTCATTTCTAAATTTTATAACTCGTGGATAAATAAATATTATACAGTGCGCAACATACGGTTTTGTAGGAAATTAAACGCTCTACAAAAAAAGTCGTTTGTGGTTGATTGATTACTTCAACAACTTAAAAAAAATTGGGAATTTAGTATCAAATTTTGATTCTTAAAATACGAATATCGTCTAAATAGTTAAAATAATCAATTAACCACCTTTTTTATAAAACGATTAATTTTCTACAAGCCTATATGTTGCGCATTTTATAATATTTAATTATCTGTGAGTTATAAAATTTAGAAGTAAAAAAGGAACTTTTGTTAAATTCTTTCAATTTTTATCTCCGATATTTTTTAAATGGTAAGAGATATAAAGAAATTGTAAAATAACTTTTTTGTAGACCGTTTAATTTCCTACAAGAAATGTAAATACAAATTTTCTGTACAATCAAGCAATAACGAGATATGGATTTTACCCTATGGAACTAAAAAAAAGTGGAAAACTGCGATAAGGGAGTCTTTCTTATTAAAATTAAGAGCTCATCTTGAAAAAGCATTTTTTAAAAATGCCTAGGAATCAATTCTTCAGTGTCGGAAGTTAGAAAAAAAATAGTCGATTTTTTTTGACCCACCCCAATGTAGATACGCAAATTAAATAATATTTCTTTTGTTAAAATTTGAAAATAATTTAGTTTAAACTGTAACCTATGCTGAAATAGATTTTTTAATTATTTGTTATCACCAGACTTAGGCATAGAAATGTCACGACGGGAAATCCAAGCAATGCGTTCGCTACACATTGGCGTGCGCACCGAAGTAGACCGACTTATCAGCTACCTATTTATTTAAGGAATTTACAGAAATTTGTATATAGCAATCGAACTGCCCGTCGTCTCACTGCTTTTATTTTTCAGTTATAATTTTTGTGTTATAAATCTATATATATTAATAATATATAATAAGGTTACACTACGGACTAAGATATAAAGATTTTATATCCAAGTCCGTGGGTTACGCACGGCAAGCCTAGATCCGACGCTTATGGCTCGAGCTGACTGCAAGCTAGTGCAGTGAGTCGGCGTGACATTTCGATGCCTGTCTCTGGTTATCACTTACCAAAGTTAATTTAAATTTTTGGATTTATTATTGTTTATAGCTTTTAATGTTAGTTTTAAAGATTTTAAAGTTTTAAAGATCTTGGACTTCAACTCTTAGTCTAAAAGATCATTAAAAAAAAAAATGAAGGCAATCTGGCTTATCTAGATTATAATTTTAAAATACGTATATGTTGCTGGTGTATTTTTTATTTGTTTTTTTTTTGTCTTAATCACTATATACAATTAGGTAGTCTAAAATTATGAGAAAATCGTAATTTACAAAATTTTCCAAGATTACTAGAAAAAATTAGATTACCATTGATTACAGAGAATTATGCAGTGATTATCAAAAGCCTAAGGGCTAAAATAGATAGATTTTTTTTAGATCAAAAATTATTAAATTTTTCTTTAAAAAATGTAGTAATCAATGGAAATGCGCAATCGTAGTCATTTTTTGCAGAGAATTTAGCTGGCTCACTGTAATTTTGATGGTAATAAGAATAGCTATAATTTATGAAACACCCACGCTGCCAAGAGTGCCAAGTGCGCTGTGTGCAACTGGTTGCACCAATGCAACTGACATTACTGACAACTGTGCAAGTGCCAAGGTCGGTCACTATCTTTGATAACGTCGTCGCGATATGTACGAGTTAGCACTCCCAGTAGGGAGCTATATTTACCAAATTTTACAATTTTCTGCTTATCTTATTATTTATATTTCTTTGAAGTTTTAGAAAGTAAATATTTTTGTTTAATTATCGATTAAATAAGTATTAATATTCGATTAATTTTTAGGTTAAATAATTCAAGATAATTTATCCAAATCTATACTAGAGATAATACAGTTGGATAATAAAATGGATAAAGTTCTACATTTTGACTGTAAGAAAAGTAGTTTAGATGAATATAAATGCAAATACTGCGACTTCAAAACAGATATTGGAATTTTCTTTTATGTCCATTTTCAAAAATTTCATGCGAAAAGTAATAAAATAAACAAATTTAAGTTTTTATGTGCAAAATGTTATAAATGTGAAAATTGCGATTTTTCAACATTTTCTTGTTTACTTTCGTTTAAACATAGTTTAATTTGTCAAGAAAGTGCGAAGAGACAGCCTATAGCTAAATATCAGTGTTCATATTGTATTTACCAAGCAAATCGTAATCACACACTGAAACTTCATATAATAAGAAAACATACAGCACCAGAAAAAATTGATTGGTATAAATGTGATAAATGTGACTACAAAGGAAGAACAAGACCAGATTTAAGAGGACATATTATTTCAAAGCACAAAGAAAAAAAACCAAAATATAAATGTAACAAGTGCGAATTTAAAACTTTATACAAAGAAAATTTAAAAGTGCATAATATTCGAGTTCATACTGCCCCAGAAGAGATAGAATGTTATCAATGTGAATACTGTACTTACAAAAGCAAAGTAAAAATAGATTTAAAACAACATATAAATATACAACATATGGCAAAAGAAGAAGTTTCGTTATTTTACTGCGATCACTGTGAATACAAATCAAAATTGAAGAAATCTCTTAAAAAACATATTCTTACAAAGCATACAGCACGAGAAAATGTACCAGAATATAAATGTAACAAATGCAACTATAAAACTATACAAAAAGGAAATTTAAATATTCACATAATTCGCCACCATACAGCTCCAGAGAAGATACAATGGTACCAATGTGAGCAATGTAGCTACAAAAACAAAATAAAATCACGTTTAACACGACATCTTAAAGAACATTACATTTCAGAACAAAATGTACCAATATATAAATGTAATACATGCGAATTCAAAACTATACATAAAAGAGCTCTAAAAACGCACACTATTCGACAACATACAACCCACCAAGAGATAAAATGGTACCAATGTGAGCACTGTACTTACAAAAACAAAATAAAATCACGTTTAACGCAACATATAAAAGTACATTACAAGACAGAAGAAATTATGCCAAAATATAAATGTAACACATGCAATTACAAGACTACATATTCTGGAAATTTAAAAAGACACATAAATATACATCATACAGCACCGGAAGAAGTACAGTGGTACCAATGTGAGCACTGTACCTACAGAAGTAAAATAAAATTTGATTTAATACGTCATATAAAACTGAAACATATGCAAGAGAAATATGAATGTAACACATGCAAGTATAAGACTAAGCATAAAGAAAATTTAATAAAGCACATGCAACGTCACAGTCAACAAGTGTCGTGATTGTGATTTCAGAAGCTTGTCTAAATCGGAATTAATCAAGCATCCGAAAATAAAACATAATAAAAATTGATAAATACAAAAGAACAAAGGAAATTTTAAATTACATTTATGGTAATGATATATGAAAATATTGTAGCATGTTTTTCAACTTCGATAGATTGTCACCATTGAATAATACCCCAGGAGGTGTGTTTGGCATCTCTTTTATTTTAATTTTTTTTTATGTTAACATGTTAAGTTAGAAACACTTTGCTAATTTAATCAGTTGAATAAAGAAATTGCTCGCAGTTTTGAGTTTTCTTTTAGTTTTTAACCCTCAAAAAGCATCTTAAGCTTATATCAGAAGTGGGATTATTTATTAAGAGTAAGAGTACTCTTACGGTCAACTATAATTAGTAAAATTAACTGATACAAATGAAAAGCTAACATAAGTATTGAAAGAGATTTTAATCGAAATTCTGACATGTTGAATGAGATTCAAGAAGGCTGATAACATGATGTTATGAGCAAAGACAGAACATTGTGCGGAGTAACTCCTTTGGAGTGATTTTGATAATAACTATTATGTAATTCTTTATTAATTGTATTTTAAAAAAACATTATTTCCCAAAACATTTAACCTCCCAAAATAGTGTAATACCGTTCAATATAACGTGTTTATAAAAAGTTTATTGAGGGACAAGAAGACCGTTGGCTTTATTCGATTGACAAGAGTTTCGTGCCCTTGCAATTTCCAGATTTCAACATTACTAACGAATCTAAGAACACTTATTATTCGGGAATATCGATGGTTTCAGTTAAACAAGATGTGTTGGTTAGTGGAATTCATAACTGTAAGAAGTAATAAACTTTTTAGTAACTTTACTACGTTTTAATTATATAAGAATGATACCTAAAGTTTTCCTAAAAAAAATTAACTTAGAAAAATTGAATTTTATTCTATACTCTTGTTACTTACTTTGGTGAGCAGAAAGTTGAAACTCTTTGTAATAAATTTCAAAACTATTAGCGATAGAATGTGTTATATAAAACTAAGAGGCAAATATCAAAAAATCAGTTAAATAAATATACATGCAACAACAGAAGAAAAATATATTGAAACGATAGAAGATTTTTACGAATAGTTAGACGACGAATATGAAAAAATACCTAAATATGACATTAAAATGGTACTAGGAGACTGCAATGCTAAGATTGGAAGAAAAGAGATATATCTACCAAAGATATATAAGAAAAGAAAGTCTACACAAAAATACAAATGAAAACGGAAGATTTCTAATCGATATTGCAATAAGTAAAAATATGCAAATTAAAAGCATAAAATATCAGCACAAGGACATATATAAAGAAAAACGGTACCTAAATTGCTATCACTTACTAATAGAGATACAAAATGAAGAAAAGTGTTTAAAACGTAAGATCCTATAGAGACGCAAACGTAGATTCGGATCATTTTATAGTAGGAATAAAATTAAAACAAATTATACCAGCCTATACAAATAATAATAATCTGAAAAATATGGCAACAAGATAATATCGTATAAAATTGGATAAACAATCAACAAAAAAAATGTATAACAGCAATAGATAAAATCAACAACAAGAAGCTACTAGAACAATAAAAGAAAAACAGAAAAACTAATTAAACAAGCAATTAAAGAGAAGAATAAAAAGAAAACGTAAGAACGGTACGATAAAGATTGTAAACTTCAAGAACAGAAGAAAGACACAGCAAGAAAAAGGAAGCTAGAAGAAAATACGCAAAACAGCCAGAAAAAATATAAAAACAAAAAACAGAATACAAAAAAAATTGCAGATAGATACGAGAACACAACGTTAAAAAAAATAGAAGATATAGAAGAGAATTCCAAAAATAAAGAGATAAGAAACTTCTGCAAAAAAATTAAACAAGGATTTTAACCTAAAACAATATTTTGTCAAGATAAACATGGCCTATTAGTGGGAAGCGAAGAAAAAGTAACAGAAAAGTGTGATGAAAATTTTGACGAAGTCTTAAACAAATCGTCGACCAAAAGAAGAACAGTTGAAGAGGAGAAGAAACAACAAAAATCAGTGTGGTTTTAGAAAAAGCAGATCCGCAGTAGATCAAATATTTTTATTACAACAGATATAAGATAAAAGTCACCAACAAAAATATAAAAAATAGTTGCTTTTTATCGACTGTATGTAGAAGTAGAAAAAAGTAGAAGAAACTTGAATTAGAAGAATTAACAACGAATTAAAATCATTATACAAAGACACAGGTATAATAGGAGTAGTTAAATCACAAAGAATTAATGGATTTAGAATAATTAGAATGAAAGAAAACAGATTACTACAAAGAATATTAACCTTTTTCCTTATTAAAGTCATTTTCGTTACCGCATGCGCCGCGGCATTAAGTTCACTGAATTATAAAAAGTATAGAGAGCCCATCCAACTTAAGAAATAAAGTAATATTAATTATAATATAAATTGAATCAACCTAAGAGTTACCTCAGCCACTATTCTTTAACAATAATACTAAAGAAATCAAAACGCCCACGTGACGATCTGTCTCGAACTTTTCTGCCAACAAGCCATCTATAAATATTGTAAGGTCAATGGAGAAAAATGTCATATGTTCTGTCAAAGAAATGGCTCGTTCGCGCATGCGGTAGGGAATTAAGAATAAGGAAAAAGGTCAATTAGAGACAAGACTAAGAGCCAACAGACGAAAAGTCAAACCAAGAACAGAGTGAACAAATAAAGCAATAGAAGAAGAAGAAAGCTCTAAATAAGAAAGAGTAGAGAAAAATCGCCCACCAAGCCATGAGCCTACAAGGCTTGTAGTGTTTATATATACCTATAAGTATTTACTTTATAACATATTTATTATTGCATCATTGTTCTAAATACTACAGTCTACTTTGTATGCAACCAACAAAGCATTCCACTCATTGCAGTCTTTTGGTCACTTATACCAGAGAACAATTGAAGAACAACCCAAGAACAACCACATCAATATTGTTCTCTGCTTAGAAATTAGAAACTTTTTAAAATCAAACCAAGGTTGGTACGCCGCCATATTTGCGAAATTTTGGACGTAACGCACAGTCGATCATTTCAAGTTTTTTTTGTCATCTACATGATCAAGCCAGTAAAGAAGAAAAGATCGATTTTTGATCAAAGTATCAGCATTAAACAACGCTTTTATATTGTTATTTGTATCGAATTCTACAAAGTAATTACATTTGTTTGGATTTGTAAAAAGTAAGATATTTTTATTTAACTATAGATTAAACGAATATTAATATTTCATTAATTTTTAGGTTAGGTACATAAACAAAATTAAAATTTATAAATTGATTAATAAAATGGATAAAATTTCACATTTTGAATGTGAGAAAAGTAATTTAGCTGAATATCGATGCAAACATTGCGACTTTAAAACAGACATTGGTATTTTTTATTGTGCTCATTTTCAAAAATTTCATGCAAAAAGTAAAATAAACCAATTTACGTTTTTGTGTGTAAAATGTTATAAATGCGAAAATTGCCATTTTTCAACATTTTCTTATTTACTTTCATTTAAACATAATTTGTTTTGTCAAGAAATCACTGAGAAGAAAAAGTCTATTGCTAAATATCAGTGTCCTGATTGTATATACAAATCAGTTCGCAGTTATACACTGAAATACCATATAATACGAAAACATACAGCACCAGAAAAAATAGAATGGTATAAATGTGATAAATGCGAATTCAAAACTATATACAAACTCAATTTAAAAGGGCATAATATTCGATTTCATACTGCCCCAGATGAGATAGAATGGTATCAATGTGAATATTGTACCCACAGAAGCAAAGCAAAGAACGATTTAAAAGATCATATAAAAAAGAAACATATGACAAAAGAAGATGAAGTAGTTACTCTTTTTTACTGCGATCACTGTGAATACAAAACAAAAATGAAGAAATATCTAAAAGTACATATTCTTAATAAGCATACAGCACGAGAAAATGTGCAAAAATATGAATGTAACACTTGTAATTATAAAACTATAAAGAACTCACATTTAAAAATCCATATTATTCGAAAACATACACCTCTAGAGAAGATACAATGGTATCAATGTGAGCAATGTAGCTATAAAAATAAAATAAAATCACGTTTAACAGAACATATTAAACAACATTACATTTCGGAAGAAAATGTACCAATATATAAATGTAACACATGCGAGTTCAAAACAATAAATAAAATTACTTTAAAAACGCACATTAAGCGACAACATACAGACCCGAACGAGAAAAAATGGTATCGATGTGACTATTGTATCTATAAAAGCAAAACAATATCACGTTTAGCGCAACATGTAAAAAGACATAACAGGTTTGAAGGAATTATGCTAAATTATGTTTGTAACACATGTAATTACAAAACTGCACATTCGGGAAATTTGAAGACACACATTAATATAAATCATGCGGCTCCGGAGGAAATACAGTGGTACCATTGTTATCACTGTACCTACAAAAGCAAATTTAAAATTGGTTTAAAACGGCATATACAACGGAAACACATGCAAGAAAAATTTGAATGTTAACACGTGCAAGTACATAACTAAGCATTAAGAAAATTTAATAAAACATTGTGGTTTGGGAAGTCTGCCCAAATCTGAATTAATCCTTGATAGATTGTGACATGCGAGCAGTCAAACAAATATGACATCATCGTTTGGTACCTCTTTTATTGTTTTTTTTTTCATGTTAATATGTTAAGTTAGAAACATTTTGTGAATAAAGTTGCAGTTGAATAAAGAAATTATTGGCAGTTTTGGATTTTATTCTAGTTTTCAATCCTCAAAAAGCATCTTAAGCTTTTATCAGAAGTGGGATCAATTATAAACAGTGTCTTGAGGGGTCGAGTGCTCAAAACAATTAGTGGAATTGTACAAAGAAAAATATATAACAACAATAGAAATAAACTAATAATAAGAAACATCTAGAACAGAAGAAAAATGGAAGGCAATAGAATTAATTAAACAAAAATTAACTGTAAAAATAAAAGAGAAGAATAAAAAGAAAACAAAAGATTGGAGCGATGAAGATTGTAAACTTCAAGAACAGAAGAAAGACACAGCAAGGAAATTAATGCAAGAAGAAAGAATATAAAAAACAAAAAGCAGAATACAAAAAAATTTGCAGAAAAAAGAAAAGAGAGCTAGAAAAATAGAAGATATAGAAGAGAATTACATAAATAAATAGATAAGAAACTTCTATCAAGGATGCAAGAGAATTAAAAAGGATTTTAACCTAAAACGATATATTGTCGAGATAAACATGGCCAATTAGTGCGAAGCGAAGAAGAAGTAACAGAAAGGTGGGATGAATATTTTGAAGAAGTCTTAAACAAATCGTCGACCAAAAGAAGAACAGTTGAAGAGGAGGAGAACAACAGGAACGGGCAACCAGCAAGAAGAATGAGAAGAAGAACTTTTCACATATGATAAAGTTAAAAATATTATAGAATCAAGGAGAACTGCTAAAGTACGGAATAGAAACAATGACAAAGATGATTTATGATTTAAACATAAGCGTATGGATAAAAGAACAAATGCCGTAAGAATGAAGAACAGCAATATTATTTCCAATCCATAAAATAGAAGACAAGACAAAATATGAAAATTATAGAGGAATAGCGTTACTAAACTCTGTATTTAAGATAATGACAACAGTACTGAATAATAAACTGGAAGAACATATGGACAAAGTAGTAGGAGAATACCAGTGTGGTTTTAGAGAAGGAAGATCCGTAGTAGACCAAATATTTTTATTACAACAGATATAAGATAAAAGTCACCAACAAAAATTTAAAAAAATACTTGCTTTTTATCGACTTTAAGACGGTCTACGACACCATAACCAGAAAGCAATTATACCAAGCACTAAAAGACTTTTAAAATCCCGATAAAATAGCGAGATTACTAAAAATGACATTAGAGAAAATTACAATTAGGGGATTCGTATTAATGGAAAACTGTCAAGAAAGTTTGAAGTATTTGATGGCTTAAGGCAGGGAGATCCGCTTTCTTCGACATTGTTTATAATCGCCCTAGAAAAAATATTAAGACAAAGCAATCTAGGTACATATATAGACAAGATCTGCTTTTCCATTAACAACATCAATGCCTTGCAATTGCAGACGATGTAACACTTATAACAAGAACCAAAGAAGAGCTATCAAGAGTAACAAGAAGACTGATTATAAATAAACCGCGGAAGAAAAAACTTAATGAAAAAAAAAAACTAAATTTATGATATCGGAAGATACAGTATTTAAAAAAGAAAGATACAGTATTTAAAAAAGACAGACTCCTGGAAGTAGAAGTAAATGAATAAGAGAGATACAAATTCAAAGAAATTAAGAGATTTGTCTACCTAGGAAGTGTAATAGAAAAGAAACCAACAAAAACGGAAAAAATAAAAGCAAGAATAGCACATGGAAACAAAAGCCTCTGCATTACACTCGATAGTAAACTCAAACCCGTAGCAAAAGCAACAAAACTTTAAATCTACAAGACCATGGTACTCATGGTAGTTACCACGACTGGTAAAAGAGGGAAGAAAGTAGAAGAGACTTGGATTAAAAGAAAAAACGAAGAATTAAGAACATTATACAAAGACACACATATAATAGGAGTAGTTAAATCATAAAGAATTAGATGGATAGGCCACGTAGCAGAAATGAAAGAAAACAGATTACTAAAAAGAATATTAAAAATACGACTAGGACCCAACAGACGAAGAGGCAAACCAAGAACAGAGTGAAAAAAAGAAATAGAGACCGACCTCCAAAGGCTACAAATAAAGCAGTGGACCAAGAAAGCTCTAAATAAGAAAGAGTGGAGAAAAATCGCCTACCAAGTCATGGGCCTACAAGGCTTGTATAACATAATATTGAAAAGATTTGTAATAGATAAGTATTTATTTATAACATATTTATTATTGTATCAATTTTTAAATACTACAGTCTACTTTGTATGCAACCAACAAAGTATTTCAGTTTTTCGGTCACTTACACCAAACCAAATTAGAAACTTTTTAAAACCAAGGTTGGCAACGACGCCATATTTGCGAACTTGTGGATGTAACGCACAGTCGATCATTTCGAGTTTTTTTTATGTCATTTACATGACAAAAGCTAGTAAAGAAAAGACAAATGATCACTGATAAAAGTAGCAGCATTAAAACAACGGTTTTATATTGTTATTTATATCAAATTCTACAAAATAATTACATTTGTTTGGATCTGTAGAAAGTAAGATATCTTTCTATAGTATAATAATAATATTTCATTAATTTTTAGGTTACATAAACAAAATTAAAATTTATAATATTGTCGATCAATAAAATGGATAAAGTTTCACTTTTTGAATGTGATAAAAGTAATTTAGCTAAATATCAATGCAAATATTGCGACTTTAAAACAGATATTGGAATTTTCTTTTGTGCTCATTTTCAAAAATTCCATGGAAGAAGTAATACAAAGTCATTTAAGATTTTTTATGCAAAATGTTGTAGATGCGGAAATTGCAATTTTTCAACATTTTCTTATTTAGTTTTGCTCAAACATAATTTAATTTGTCAAGAAAATTACAAGATACAGCTTATTGCTAAATATCAGTGTCCCTATTGTCTATATAAAGCAGTCCATAGTAGCACACTGAATCGTCATATAATACGAAAACACACAGCACCAGAAAAAATAGAATGGCATAAATGTGATAAATGCGACTACAAAGGAAAAATAAAAGCTGAATTAACTCGACATATTAATATAAAGCACAAAGAAAAAATTCCAAAATATAAATGTAACAAATGCGAATTTAAAACTATCTACAAAGTAAATTTAAAAATCCATACAATTCGATTTCATACTGCTCCAGGAGATATAAAATTTTATCATTGTGAGCACTGTAGCTACAGAAGCAAAGTAAAAAAAGATTTAAAACAACATATAAAAACACAACATAAGGCAGAAAAAAATACACTTTTTTACTGCGATCACTGTGAATACAAAGCAAAATTGAAGAAATCTCTAGAAAAACATATTCTTGCAAAGCATACAGCACGAGAAAATCTGCCAAAATATCAATGTATCAAATGCAACTATAAAACTATAGATAGAAGAAATTTAAATTTTCATATTATTCGTCACCATACAGACTCAGAATGGTACCAATGTGAACATTGTAGCTACAAAACCAAAATAAAATTACGTTTAACACAACATCTTAAAGAACATTACATCTCAGAAGAAAATGTACTAAAAAAGCAAGAAAACGTGCTAAAATATGAATGTGACACATCTACGAACAAAACAATGTTTAAAGAAGATATAAAAAGGCATATTATCAACGCCATACAATTCTTAGGAGGTACGAATGTGAAAATTGAACCTAAAGAAGAAAATCAATAATATTTAGTGTACTATGTCAAAGTACAAATTAAACAATTATTATACAATGAGTTTCAAGCGTTCTACTAACATCCATAACCTCAGAGACTCAAAAGTTAATTTTATTAAGACAAGACACTTTATAATACAATTTTTATTATAATATATCTCTACTTCTTAAAAAAATATTAATTATGTTATAAAATGCGTATGTATGCATTTTGAGACATCTGACGAAGAAAGAAATAGACAAGGCGAGAGGATGTATGTATGTATTGTTTATGGATCTCAAAAAAGCTTTTGACAGTGTGGATAGGGAAAAATTATGGTAGTATCTTAAAGAGAAAGGGGTGTGTAAGTGGTTGGTAAGCAAGATGGAAGAAATTTACGAGGAAACTATTAACGAAGTAAAACTAGGTGAAGAAGTAAGTGAAAGTTTTTGGTCTAATAAATGTGTCAGACAAGGCTGTCCATTAAGTCCTGCACTATTCTTGGCATATATGAGAGATGTGGATGAAGTTTTAAGTAGAGGACAAGTAGAAGGGATAGTTGTAGGAAGAGAGAAAGTGTGGTTCTTGGCGTTTGCAGATGATTTAGTAATTGTAGCAAAAAGAAAGAGTGAAATAAAAGAAATGATAAAAGTTATGGAAAGATATGTAAAAAACAAAAAACCCCAAGTTAATGTAGATAAAACAAAAATGATGGTCTTTGGAAAGAAAGTAAGAATCGAACAAGAAAATGAATGGAAATGGGAAGGAAAAAATATAGAACAAGTAAATGAGTTGAAATATTTGGAATATGTATTACATAGTAGTATAACAGACTAAGGACAAATAAAGAAAGTAGTCAAAAGAACAAACAAAGTAATGGGAAGTGTCTAGAGTTTGGAAGAACGTAAATTTGATGAAAATTTTAAAAGAAGAATGATGATGTTTGACAGTTTGGTGAAATGTATTGTAATGTATAGAGCAGAAGTGTGGGAATGGAAGAAATATGAAAAAATTGAGCGTGCAAGAAAAGTATGTAAAATGGGTGTTATGGTTAAATAAACAAACGCGAGGGTACATAGAAAGTGAAGAATGTAAGAGAGAAAAGTTGAGAGTGGAAACAGAAAAAAGAGCGGTGAGATTCATGGAAAATCTAAGAATACGACAAGAATAAAGAATACTACAACAGTGCTGGGCTGAAATTAAAAGAGCAAATGGAAATGTTAGGTGGATTTAACAAGATGACTACTATGAGAAAAAGGGGTATGCGTGTGCAGAAATTAAAAGAATGAGAGGAGGAAGAACAATAAAAGAAGAACTAAAACAAAGAGATGCTGACATAGATAAACAGGAAAGAATTGCAAGTATAAAAAAATAAGGTACAATTCAAAATATGCTCTGACTGTTACCACCGAACTGCCAAAATATCTAGATAAAATGAAAAGTAAAAATAAAAAAATGGTTGTAAGATAAAGATGTGGGAATGAAGAAAGGGAAAATAAATTTTGTAGAGAAGATTGGGAAAGAATGTGTAGATTATGTAGAGAAAGAAGGGAGACGATAGACCATTGTTTGTCAGAGTGTAGAGTTAAGAATGTGCGAGTATGGAAAGATAAAAGTTCTAAACGAAAATGGAGAAGGGAAAAAATGCATGAAGGAAGTTACGTGTGCTAGAAGAAGATTGGAGATGAATAAAACATTTTTTTTTTGGTAAATTAAAAAGATTGTATAAAAATGGTATTAAACTTTCAAATACGTAGGACTCTAAAGCTAATTAGACAATAAAAACATTAAAACTAAATATTTATTTATATATAAATATAAAATTTGTACAAAATGTTGCGCCTCTACCGTAATCAAAGTAAAAAAAAAATTGACTCACTCTATTAGCTTCCCTCGTTGCCTTCATCTTCTTTTAAACGAACCTACTGTAATTCAAAAAATACTATATTAGAAAAATTTTGATAAAAATTTAGAAAGATAACTAACCCTTTAATCCTGCCTTAGTTAGCACGATTTTTTCGAAATCCGAATGACCCATAATCCAAGGAGAGGTATCCAATAGGCACTTGCACTTTCACCACTCGAAATTTAAAAATTCGCACACAACTGAAAGTTCTTTCACTCGAAATTTTAATAAATCGCGAACTACCTATAGTCCGAGCACTCGAAATTAAAAAAATCGCGGCCGCACTTCACAGACTTACTGTAATAAAAAAGTTTTAATTTAGTAATGTTGATCTATTTTTTAAATATTACCCTTAAAAACAGTCAATGCAGCCTCCAAAAGAACGATCCATGCCTATGGTAATGAATCCAAAATCTGCAATAATCACTTAAAATTGTTAATAAATAAAAAACATCTCACTATTTTACAATAATAATAAATGTTTACTAATTTACATATTAACGACAATATTGTGGAAAAAAATTTTAATGTGAGAAAGACCCTCCACTGACCCGATAGATATATGGCATTTAGGCAAGACTATATTTTTAGTCCAGCCTAAATTCCATCTACCTACCACACAACACTCTTTTATAATATTATTTATCAGTCTCCTGAAACAAAAAAAACTTAAAATTTGTAATAATAATAATATAATAAAATATTTATAAGATGAAATATAAAGATACTTACCATTAAATAAAAAAAACACTGCACCATTCAACTATTACACAGTTAATTTAAATAAAATTTTTGCACTCATATTCATACCTTTGTTAACAAAATGTTTGACTCACCCCACTGGCCTCCCTCGTTGCCTTCATCTTCTTTAAACGAACCTACTGCAATTTAAGAACTCTATATTAGAAAAATTTGGATAAAATTTAGAAAGACAACTAACCCTTTAATCCTGCCTTAGTTAGCACGATTTTTTCGAAATCCGAATGACCCATAATCCAAGGAGAGGTATCCAATAGGCACTTGCACTTTCACCACTCGAAATTTAAAAATTCGCGCACAACTGAAAGTCCTTTTACTCGAAGTTTTAATAAATCGCGAACTACTTATAGTCCGAGTACTCGAAATTAAAAAAATCGCGGCCGCACTTCACAGACTTACTGTAATAAAAAAGTTTTTATTTAGTAAAGTTGATCTTTTTTTTAAATATTACTTACCCTTAAAAACAGTCAATGCAGCCTCTAAAAAAATGATCCATAACCCATGTCCATGATAAAGAACCCAAAATCTGCAATAATCACTCAAAATTGTTAATAAATTAATAATATCTCACTATTTTACAATAATAATAATAAATGTTTACTGATTTACATACTCGTATAGACAATTTGTGAAAAAAAAAATGTTAAAAAGACCTTCCACAGTCCCGATAGATAAGTAGCATTTAGGCAAGACTATACTTTTAGTCTAGCCTAAATACCATCTACCTACCACACAACACTCTTTTATAATATTATTTATCAGTCTCCTGAAACAAAAAAAACTAAATTTTGTAATAATAATAATATAATAAAATATTTATAAGATGAAATATAAAGATACTTACCATTTAATAAAAAAAATTACTGCATCATTCAACTATTACACAGTTAATTTAAATAAAATATTTGCATTAAACCTGTATCTTTTAAAAAAAAAAGTTTGACTCACTTTATTGGCTCCCTCGTTGCCTTCTTCTTCTTTTAGCGAACCTACTGTAATTTAGGAACACTCTATATTAGATAAATTTTCTTAACAGTTTACAAAAACAACTAACCCTTTAATCCTGCCTTAATTAGCACAATTTTTTCCAAGTCAAAATGACCCATAATCCAAGAAAAGGAATCCAAGAGGCACTTGTATAGTAACCACTCGAAATTTAAAAATTCGCGCACAACTGAAAGTCCTTTTACTCGAAATTTTAAAATAATCGCGAACTACTCATAGTCTGAGCACTCAAAATTAAAAATATCACGTCCGCACTTTACAGACTTACTGTAATAATAAAAATGTTTTTATTTAGCAATGTTTATTTTTTTTTAAAATTTTACTTACCCTTGAAAACAGTCAATGCAGCCTCTAAAAGACCGATCCATGACCCATGTCCATGGCAAAGAATCTAAAATCTGCAATGATCACTCAAAATTCTTAATAATAAATCAGATTATAATAATAATAATAATATATCAAATATTTATAAGATGAAACATAAAGGTACTTACCATTAAATAAAAAAAAATATTGCACTATTTCACAGATAATTTAAATATAATGTTTGCACCCATCACATTCGTGTCTTTGTTAAAAAAATATTTGACTCACCCCATTAGCTTCCCTCGTTGCCTTCTTCTTCTTTAAACGGACCTACTGTAATTCAAGAACACTTTATATTAGTAAAATTTTGATAACAGTTTACAAAGACAACTAACCCTTTAATCCCGCCTTAATAAGCACGATTTTTTCGACGTCCGGATGATCCATAACCCAAGGAAAGGTATCCAAAAGGCACTTGCACACGAGACACACTCGCGCCTAACTGAAAGTTTTTTCACTCGAAATTCTAGTAAATCGCGAACTACTCATAGCCCGAGCACTCAAAATTGAAGATATCGCGGCGCACTTCACTGGCTTACTGTAATAAAAAAAGACTATATTAGTAAAGTTTTATATTTAAAAAAAATATTACTAACTTTTAGAAATTTGCAGCTTGATTTTACTTCAAACGAATGAACTATAATAACCCATATCAGTCAGATGTTAAAACAATACAAAATCTGTCTGCAATGAAACCCCAAAATTACTAATAAATAAAAACATGTACAACTAATCATAACGAACAACGCTAATAAATCTCACATTTAACATTTGCCAAACTTTTAGATTAGGTTCCTATCACGTCCTTGTTTTGCTTTATCTTTTTCTAATATAATTTTAAGTTATCTTTAACTTGTGTGAGAATTTAATAAATAAATCTCTTAATTTTTAAGGAATGGATTTATCCGCGTCTGTTCGCTAGAACGATTTGCAACAAACTGAATAAATTGTGTAAGAACATCAATATGTCGTCATTAGGAAAAAACAGATCAGGTGATCGTAAAGACGTAGACAAAGAGAATTATATAAATTAAGTAACGTATTAACAAAAAATAATGAATCATACAAATATAACGCTGTACGTAAAAAATGATAAATTTCTAAAAGAATTATGTAATATATATACATATGCTGTCGTCTTTCTTTTTTCAACACATAATCTGTATTACATAGTAACGAATACAACAATGTGTTGAAAAGAGATAGACAACGGTATATAAATAAAAAATGACTTATATAAGAGTGAGCAATAATAAATCTGTAACACTAAATTTTTTATTTAAACATCCGATATAAAGTACAACGACACAGTCATGTACACTTTTGAGCACTGGAAATGAGACGGTCGGACTGACTGCGCTTGTGTCATTATCATTATTGATAATATCACAATGAAACATAAATTACTCAATATTTTAAATAAAGTAAATTTGCGTCATTTTGTTAAATTTTAAATTTACAAAAAAATTAGATACAATCTTGTTATTTAAAACTAATGACAAGTGTGTACGATTCGATTGTCTCATTACCAGTGATTTTATTTTTAACTATATTTTAAAGTTTTTAATATAATCTGGGAGTTGAAAGCGACAGTTTACTAATTTTGAAGTCTAAAAAAATATAATTTTACTTATATTTTTCTAAATTTTGTTCTAATTATTTTGGTTGTCAGAAGCAATGTTTTACTAATTTTTGAAGAAATGTGTAAGTATTTTTACTAATCTTTAGAGTTTAAATAGAAAAGTAACTTTAATTATTTTGGTGGATTACGTCCATTTTTTTATTAAATTCGAAATTTGGTTTTACGGGGAAGTGGACGACAAGGCAAGAAAAAAAAAAAAAACTGTTTTATGAGGCCAACGTTTCGAATCCTTTATTGATTCTTCTTCAAGGCTCCTAATAAATGTCAGATTTGTTTGGCATGGTACCAATTTGTCTCGGCCAGTGGTCGCCGGAAGAATTCTTCCGGCGACCACTGGCCGAGACAAATTGGTACCATGCCAAACAAATCTGACATTTATTAGGAGCCTTGAAGAAGAATCAATAAAGGATTCGAAACGTTGGCCTCATAAAACAGTTTTTTTTTTTTTCTTGCCTTGTCGTCCACTTCCCCGTAAAACCAAATTTCGAGTAACTTTAATATTGGAAACCAGAGGCGACATTTTACTAATTTTGAAATACTAAAAAGCAATGGCAACAATTTAGTAGTTTTATAAAACAAAAGTCATGTTTTTTACTAATTTTTAAATTAATGAATACAAAAAACACGTTTTTTTAATTATTTTAATATTAATTTTAGAAGCTAGAGAAAATTATTACTCATTTTATAAGCTAAAAATATTTTTTTTAGTCGTTTTTAAATCAATAGATACATAGAAAAACAATATTTTACTAATTTTAAAATTGGGTGATGTAATTTTATTAATACTAGAAGCCGAGAGCAACATTTTAGTAATTTTATAAATAAAAAGTCATGTTTTTTACTAGCTTTTAAATTAATAAAAAGAAAAAACACGTTTTTTTAAACATTGGTAGTCGGTGGTTAATATTTTACTAATTTTGAGACTTTTAATTTTAGAAGCTTGAAGAAATTATTACTAATTTTAAAAAACAAAGTTAAATTTTTTCTAATTTTTAAATTAATAGATACATACAGAAACAATATTATACTAATTTTAAAATCCAGTGACGTAATTTTACTGATACTAGAAGCCAAGGGCAACATTTTAGTAACTTTATAAATTAAATCATGTTTTTTACTAATTTGTAAACTAATAAATACAAAATTAACATTTTTTAGAAGCCGCAGGCTGTAGTTTACTAATTTTAGAAATAGAAAGTAACACTTTTTACAAATTTCTAAATGAATAAATACAAAAAATACGTTTTTTTTAATACTTGAAGCCAGTGGCAATATTTTACTGATTTTAAGGCTTTTAATTTTAAAATCTAGAGAGAATTATTACTAATTTTAAAAGTAAAAGATATTTATTATTAATTTTTAAATTAATAGATATACAGAGAATATTTTAGTAATTTTGAAATCCAGTGACGTAATTTTACTAATAGTAGAAGCCAAAGATGACGTTTTAGTAATTTTATAAAATAAAAGTCATATTTTTTACTAATTTTTAAACTAATAAATACAAACAAACATTTTTTAGAAGCTGTAGGCTGTAATTTACTAATTTTAAAAGCGGTAGGCAATTGTTATTACAAATTTTTAAATTAATAAATACAAAAAACACGTTTTTTCTAATATTTGAAGCCGGTGGCAAAATTTTACTAATTAGCTTTTAATTCTAAAACTATTTTAACAAAAAAATCGATAAATCATGTTGAAATACTATAATAGAGTTTGACCACAAGGATCAATCGAATATGAGAGTGGATCGCTTTATTACTTCAATGATAATTAAACTTACTAATATACAGGATCGCCCACCAAAAAAATTTCATCCAGATTTACTTCATTTTGTTCCAAAAAACAAAAAAAATGTTAGGCCCGGCAAGTTTTTTGTTGTAAAAAGACATATTTTTAGCTGTAAGTAAAAATTTTCAAAATTTGAATCATTAAACGGATTTGAGCTCCACTTTTAAAATCTTAAATGAATTAGAGGGTATCGAGTGATACATTATTTTTAAAGAACATTTAAATTTTTTTCAAGGTCACTTAGTTTTTTCAAAAAAAAAAAAATAAACAAAATAATGTGACTTAAATAATGAGGTACATTTTTAATGCAAAACTACTAAAATAACAAATTATAAAATTAATGATAGCAGTCAGGAAAGCCTTGAAATTAACTTGGGTGAAAATTTTTGGGTGAGTCACTCTGTACCTACATGCCTAAAAAACGAATTTTTTAGCTTTTATTTCAGTATCAGTTAAATGCAATTGTAATAACAATCTTTTCCCTGCAAAATTGCTAATCAAAGACCAAAGAGTAATTTTTGACTGAAACACGCAGAAAAACCAAAACCCAATTTAAAATTCAAAATTTTTTACCTTTGTGGGCTTTATTCTTTAACTGAGACCTCCAGGACACTTATATTTATATTTATTTTATGCACATAAAAGTTTCGAAAATATTTCAAAAAGGCACTCCCGAATGTTTGAAGCGTGTCCGACTCTCCAGACTAAACTGAAAGAATGCGGTGTCCGATGTGATTGCACAATGATAGAAAAATCATCGGAAAAAAATCGGCAAAAAACACTCGCTGATAAGGTGTTTATTCCCTTCGCTTTCTCTTCTTTTATTTTAATTAACAAGGTCAGACTAAAATCTGCTATTTTAGATTTTATAAAGTACAGAACACAATTCAAATTTAATTAATATTTAAATAGTCAGTGCCGTAACGAAAATTATTGTCACCCAGGACAAAATATTATTTTTTGTACTTTCGGGACTAAGGTCAATAATTTAGTCCCAACTGAGAGGGACTACCACTTTTAATCTCAAAAAACTCAATGGGACGTTAAAAATCTTTTGGGATTTAAAAGTGACGTTTAGATTAAGATCCTTAAATTTTAAAATATAAACAAATCGAAATTACAAATAATTTTTTTTTATTTATTAGAAGAACAAAAATTAGCGGATATACCTCATCAGGAGTCAGGACTAAAAAGCCTTAAAGAAATTTATAAAAGTAACTTTTTTTTAATTTTAAGATACAGAGACGAGATTTTTCTAATTTTAAAATCCAGAGAAGATATTCTACTAATTTTTAAATGCAGAGGTGCAATGTTACCGATTTTAAAAACCGGTCGCAACATTTTATTAATTTTGAAATCAAAACTTGACATTTTGCTAATTTTGTAAGTCCAAAACGCCATTTTCTATTTTTTTGCGCGATCAGTTGTTTTTATCAGTTTACTGTGCCTGTTTCCACGACGGTAGGTTGCTGTTACTGGTTGCTATGTGTAACAAAACGGTAAGTAATTCACTTACCGTTCAGTGAACGGTAAGCAATTAAATCTAAAAAAAACAATTTTGCGATTTATTTATTAAAATTAAATGTACAATTATTATAATTAATAGTAGTAATACCACTTGCATTTGAGTTTCTAGTGTTAATAGACAAACTTTCCGACGTGGAAGTCCCAGGTTGTTGTAATAGTCCACCAACATCGCTGTGTAAAATTTTATGAGCAAATTCAATTTTGTTTTGGAGGGAATCTTCCACGTAACTCTCGACCACCGTTGATAAACGCTACCCACCATGTCTATTTAGTCCCAACACATCAACTCCGTTATTCGCCAAAAGTGTAGCCGATGTGCGTCGAAACGAGTGTCCAGTAAAACCTTCAGGGGCTTGCAACTTTAAATACTTTGCAATTTTTGACGGCCAGTCTCCAATTGTGCCTTTTCCTGTGACTTGCCTAGTGCATTTGCCATTTCGATAGTTCAGAAATAAATGATCTGACGTTGGGTTGCTTGGTCGAATTCTTATGTATTTTCGAAGTATTTCCAAATAATGAACTGCTTCATTTTCTTTATTAATAACTGTGAACGTTCGCTGAATATTCGTTTTTGTATTTGGAATATTTACTATAAACACTTCTTCACGTTCTTCTATGTCACTCATTTTAATATTGTACAATTCCTCTCCTCTACAAGCGCCCGATACTCCCAATATCATTGCTACTTGCAAATATATTGTTTCCTTAGAACTCAGATGTACCACCTCATCATCTACAACATACCTTTTGAATTAAAAATTGTTCGTCTGGTGCTTCATTCAAGAATTTTTCCATGTCTTCTTTGGTAAATATTTTAGCCTTCTTAGGCCGATATCCAATATTTTTTCTCTTAAGATAAGCAATTAATGTAGCAAACTTAGAAATATCGATAGCATCATGGAGAAAAATTGTACTCTTCAGCATAGAATACTCCGCCCATAAACTGCCTGCGGCCTTCAAGTGTCCACTTCTCACCACAAAATACGCTAACAAGCTCTTTTCATTTACAGAAATCTTCTTTGCTTCACGCCATTCCTTAAACAACTTGTATGTCTGTTCATATCGGGCTTTAGATTTTTCTGGAATTATTGCCGAACATCCTTCTTGCCAAGCGTCTTCTAAATCATCCGGTAGATCATCACTATCGCTCATATTTGCTTCGAAAACGGAACCACAAAACAGAACTATGTAGGAATGATTGTATCAAAAAGACAATTTTACTTGTTTGGAACAAAACCATAGCAACCATGGAACAGCCACCCAAAGTTTTCAGTTTCAATCTTCCCGATTATCACAAATGTATTGATATAAATTATTATTATTATTATTATTCTAGAAACTCCAATCGCGCAAAAAACGCGATTATAAGCATGTCGAACGTTAAGGATTACCGTTCTCAGACAATAATTGGAGTCGTCGCTTCGCTCCTCCTCCAAACAATTGTCTTCGAACGGTAAGCATTCCTTACCGTTCTCCATACTTAATATACTATTAATTTAGTAAAAATACAAAGATAAAAAAATCTAATTTTAAGAAATGGAGCCGACATTTTAGTAATTTTAAAACACAACAAAGCAACATTTCACAAATTTTGAAAGTTAGAATCGATATTTTACTAATTTAGAATTCACCGACAAGATTTGTTTTACTAATTTTTAATACAAAAATTTACTTTTACTAATTTAGAAGCCAAAAAAAGTAAAAGATAAAGGCAAAATTGTTTATGTTATTTTTAGAAAAAAGAAGCAACATTTTACTAATTTTATAACCAAAGGCGTCATTTCATTAATTTTAAAATAAAGAAATGTTAGTTTAGCGCTAGAAACCTCCAAGAAAATATTTGTTTAGTGTTAGCATTTTATTCTGTAACAAAAACAGAAATAAAAATCTAAAGTGCCATAAATGGGACTATTGCAAAATGTCCCGTCTACACTCCGACTTTTTTATACATCCCGCAAAAAGAATCATACAATTTTAAACACACTTTGTGAGCCGAAGAACAACTAATATAAAAAATGTTTCTGCAGTGTTTATAAAAAAAAAAGATTGAACGCTCGCGAGAATTTTTTTATACAAACAGTAAGACGTTTCTTATGGTCTTGAAAGACCATAAAATATATACACTTTGAGAGCCAAAAGTCACAATTTTTACAAAAATATATATTTACGGCAATTTTTATAAAAAAAAAGAATATAAACTGTCTTCTCCAGCTCCTAAATTCTATTCAAAACTTTAATATAGAAAACCTAAAAAAAGATTTTTGGGTGTTTGAAGCGAAAATTATTGTAATTGCTTTGTATCTACCAAGACATTTTTGAGTATCCGGCTTGAAGGATTAATCTAGAATTTTTCTTAGTTTTTACTATTCTTAACATTCCCTCTTTTTTCGTTAGTAGTCGTTTTTCTCATTCTTATTTCTTTCTAAATAGTTTTTTTAAACTTTACTAGAATTTTGTTCTTTTTAAGGCCTTTCAATTTACGTTTTTAACTCCTTTAATCTTCTTTTATCGTTTGTTTTAGTTGTATTTTCTTTTTCTTCTCTTCCGATCGTTGGTCTTGTGACTCCTTATTTTTTCTATAAGCCTACAATTTACAGTTGTTTTAGAATTGTCTAAACTACATTTTTAAAATTTTTTTTGTTTTTTTTTGTACAGCATACATATTACGAGCTTTTTTTGTCATCTTTTCTACAAATTTTTATAATTTACTTTTTCAAATTCTTCTAGAATCTACTTCTCTTCTTGTTTTTTCACTAGTCGTAATTCTTTTTATTGTTCTTTTTCCTCTACCATTAGTCCATTACATACCCTATTTACGTAGATTTCAAAACTCAAGTCTCGATTTTTAAAAAAGTTTTCTTTTGTTTATCCGTACTTAAAATTTATTTTGGTGACTAAAAGAACGTCTAGACAATTAATATTTTTTTAAAATCGACCAATTACAGAAGGTATATAAATTTTCTAACGCTTGCTCGTTCCTCTTTGGTAAAAAAACTAGATAAAAGGACAAATTGTGTCCTTTAAGTACATGTTAAAGACTAAAGGACAGTTTATAAAATTAAACGACTATCTTTTAAAATAAAGGACAGTTTGCAACTCTAGTTATATCGGTATTTTTATACTTTTCTATTGTCCTCCATGTTCACGAATTTTAGTTTCAATCATTCGTCCTGTTTGATCGGCATAAACTTGTAGATTCGATCACTCGAGAGAAGTATTCTGCTGGTCTACTGGTCGGGTACCACGCGCAAGCCCTATATCTTGCATTTGACCGACGTTTGTCTGAGTTCCAGGTTGTATTTGACCGATTTTTGCCTTTGTTCTCCATCCACCATTTGCAGATCACATGTTATTTTTTATATAACTAAAAATAAAACTCAGAAATTTATTGCTGACAGTAAGATCAAGCAGTTTTTTGTTGTACTGGACTACAAAAACTTCTATAAAATAATTACATTTTTTTCGAATTGCACAAAGTATATCTTTATTTAATTATTGAATATTATAATTTTAATATTTGATTAATTTTTAGCTTAAATTATATAACATAATATATAATTTATAATAATTATTGTGGGCCAAAATGGATAAAGTTTCATTTTTTGAATGTGAGAGGAGTATCTTAGAACTATATCAATGCAAATATTGTGACTTCAAAGCAGATGTTGGAATTGTTTTTTCTGCTCATTTTCAAAAATTCCATTTAAGAAGTAATATAAACTCATTTTCGTTTTTGTGTACAAATTCTTACAGATGCAAAAATTGTGATTTTGCAACATTTTCATATTTACTTTCGTTCAAACATAATTTGCTTTGTCAAGAAAAACTTGTGGAGAAGAAAGAATTTATTGCTAAATATCAGTGTCCATATTGTATATATAAAGCAAATCGTAATCACACACTGAAACTTCATATAATAAGAAAACATACAGCACCAGAAAAAATTGATTGGTATAAATGTGATAAATGTGACTACAAAGGAAAAACAAAAGCTGATTTAACAGGACATAACTTTATAAAACATAAAGAAAATGTGTATAAATATAAGTGTAACTCATGCGAATACAAAACTCTGAATAAAGGAATATTAAAAAATCATATTATTCGACTACATACAGCTCCAGAAGAAATAGAATGGCACCAATGTGAGTTCTGTACTTACAGAAGCAAAACTGGAGCAGATTTAAAACAACATATTAAAATACAACATAAAACAGAGGAAAGTTCAGTGTTTTACTGCAATCACTGTGAATTCAAATCAAAAGTAAAGAAATGTCTCACAAGACATATTCTTGCAAAACATACAGCACCAGAAAGTGTGCCAAAATATGAATGTAACATCTGCAACTTCAAAACATTACAAAAAGGAAATTTAAAAACTCACATAATTCGATGTCATACAGCTCCCGAGAAAATTCAGTGGTACCAATGTGAACACTGTACTTACAGAAACAAAATAAAATCACGTTTAACACAACACCTTAAAGTACACTACATGCCAGAAGCAGTGTTGGCAAAAGTGCCAAAATATAAATGTAACACATGCAATTACAAGACTACATATTCTGGAAATTTAAAAAGACACATAAATATACATCATACAGCACCCGAGGAAATACAATGGTACCAATGTGAGAATTGTACCTACAAAACCAAAATAAAAACAGATTTAAACCGACATAAAAAACTAAAACACACGCCAAAAAAATATGAATGTGACACATGCAAATATAAAACTACACATTCTAGAAATTTAAAAAAACATATTACTGTACATGATACAGTCTCGGAGAAATTACAGTGGTATAAATGTGAGCACTGTATCTATAGAAGCAAAATAAAAAGATATTTAACACGGCATATACAACTCCAACACAATAACGGCGCAAAATATGAATGTAACACATGCAAATACAAAGCTACACATTCTGGGAATTTAAATAGACACATTTATATACGGCATACTGCCTCGGAGAAAATACAGTGGTACCAATGTGAGCAGTGTACGTACAAAACTAAAATAAAAACAGATTTAATACGGCATACAGAGCTACAACATAATGTGTCAAAATATGAATGTAACACATGCAGGTTCAAAACTAGGTATAAAGAAATATTGATAAGGCATGTTCAACGACACATAGCTAAGAAGTGTCCTGACTGTGATTTCAGGAGCTCGTCTAAATCGGAATTAGCTAAGCATAGGAAATTGAAACATGTCTTTCTTGTTATTGGGTCAGTGTGAAAATGAACTTAAGTGACTAATGTTGACGTCTTACGTTCTTCAATTCATAGCACACTACGACACTAGTGGAGTTTAGCAAAGATTTATATTTATCTAAAAGTAATTTTAAAATATTTCTCAAGTTAAAATAAAAAAATTTATAAGAAAAAGGAAGTTTTATTATTTTTAGAATCTCTTTGTTATCTTAGTATTATTTTTTATCTATTGTGTATATATTTTAAATTATTTATTATTTTAAATTACTGTACCTATTAGGTTGTATTATATTATTTACTAAAAACAACTCTGTTTCAAAAATGTTTGACCTTATCCTTAACCCCGTTTAACTCAATAAAAGATCTAAGATTTTAAAAGATATAAATATATTATACAGACTGTTTTATGAGTGATAGTGAGCTTGCGAAGCTGAAAATACAACCAGCAATACAATTCTAGAGTTAACGTAAATGATATTATATCACTGCTGGCAGGTAGCTTTTTGCTTAAAAGTTGTTTGCTTAATGTAAGCAACGCACCCTTGGTATCTGCAAGAACTAAATCCATCACTTAGCAAATGGAGTGTAAAAAAAATAAAAATTACTACATGTCATACATAACACATATTTCATGTACAGTGGCGAGCAAAAAATTTCGGGCAGCAATTCATATGTCATTAAAAAAAAGCAATGTAGTTTGACCTTTATTGTCATAAATGTCAGGATAATTTGTCAAAATAATATGCAACAGTACTGAATGGTTATTAAATTGAGGTTATTAATATGTCTAACACGTAAAGCTCATTTCACATTTTATATCATTCAAATTTCAAGTTTGCCCGAAATTTTTTGCGCATTGTACATACAAATAAAACAATAAAGTTTAAGAAAAATAATTATTAAATAATTAATAAATTACATAAATATTAATAAAAAAATAAGTTATCCATTCTGACTGTAATACCAAAATTAAACTAAAAACAAAATAAAACAATACTTCAGCAACACACCTATCCGTTTGATAAACAAACTTAAAATGAATTATATAATTCAAAAAATAATAAGCCAACAGTAATATTTCATTTACCGTAGTTACGACATATAGATTAGCGATTAAACCTTTGTTCAGGGACGTCGCCAGGACATTTTTTTAGAGTGGGCACAAGCTGGTCCCACTTTTTTTCAGGTGGGCACAATAAAATATAGGAATATATAAGGTGTACACGTATTTTAAAAGTAACAGAACATTATAACTTACATATAGTTGATACATATTTATACAGAGTGTTTTAGAAATAAATATAAAAATTTTAACCAGTAATAACGTCTCACCTAAACAAACAATTTTTGTATACAGTGTGAACCATTTGCATAAAATAACTTCGATAAAAATTCAAGGATTTGTTTTTCAGGAAAACGCTTGAACACGTGTTCGGTTATTTTTGAACGCGCATTTTTTGACAAAAAAATTAGATATACAGGTTGTATCAAAATCAGGATACGACCTTTAACTTTGAAATTTCAATTGAGAATACCAATTTTTTAGCATATCTGAATTCTACGTATAAATTCCTGAATTTTTATAGAATTTATTTATTTCAAATCGTTCACGTCTTTTTTAAAAAACAACTAAAAATCGACATAGTGTTCTACATAAAAAATACGCAAAATTACACGTAAAATTCAGATATGCTAAAGAAAATTGAGGTTGCCATTTAAAATTTCAAAGTACAGGGATACTTCTTTTACTTATCTTGATTTAAAATTACAATTAGTAGCAAGAACTAATAAAAATAATGCATATTATTTCAAAGATTTCATATTACTTAATTTTAAAAAAAGTTTTTATATTTTACTTCTAATTTTGTGATAAATCTGGTTGGGCACATAAAATTTCAGGGTGGGCACGTGCCCACCCAGGCTCACCCTTAACGACGTCCCTTGTTGCTGTAAACTTCGAGCAGTAGTGAACCTTTCCCGTAAAGCACGAATTCTTAGAAAACGATTTTCAATAGCCATTGTACTTCGATGTCTGCCTTGTCCAGGACGTCTAGTATACGTATTTGTTTCCCGGTAACGTTGAACTATCCTAGACACCGTCGTATGGGCTACACCAAATTTTCTTCCTATAGCATGGTAGCTCAAGCCTTTTTGGGATAAAGTAACTATTGTGACACATTCGTCATTGCTTAAATTGCGCTGATTATGTTCCATTGCTTTCAAAATATAACAAAACTTTAATTATACTGACACTGATGTGTTTTTAAAGCAAGACTGAACAATGAAAACCAAACGTTCATTTCAGGTAAATTTTATTCTTATCGTTTTTTTTCGTTATCTTCGATGAAAAAATTAATGCCACATAAAAACGCTTCCTGATGTAGCAGGTTTTTCATTTCGAAAATGGCAATTTAGGCACGAGCACGATCTGCCACTACATTGAATAAAATTTATTTGTTTCGTAGGAACAACCCTTTGAGATGTTGGAATTGAGGGACAGCAAAAATTGGGAATGTGAGCAGTTATTAAAACTCGAATTAGACATTATTATAAAATTTAATAAAGCAAAATAAGAATGATAGTAATAAATGTTATAAAAATACAACTTAATTAAATTTATCAAAATTTAAGTAAAATTTAATGTACCAAAATTGAAAAGGAGAAATGTGGCTAAAATAGAGTGACGAATCATTGAATTACAAATTACTCCAGTATTAGATTTATATGGTGCGAGGAAAACTAAATTACATGGGAATTCACCCCCATCGTGTTAAACTGATTGTGGGTACTTTACGGTATTTTAATATGAAGATAATTTATGACGGTTAATTTTTCAATAATTTTAAGCTCATTAATCCCTTAGTCGGGCTCACAATGTTTACATTTACGACTCTCGGGATCATTGTAAATTAAACGTGCAGATAACAGACGTAGTTGGTTTATAAACGAAATACACTGCTCCAAGAAATTAACGCACCACTTGAAAATAAAGTAAAAAAATTAAAAGTATGTACATTTGACAACTTTGGTTGAGAAGGTTTAATCAAGCTATAATCTAGTTACCCATTGTAATAAAAGTTTTGACATTAAAGTCAGAAATTTGAGTTTAATAGTTTTTTAAGCAGAAATTTTAAAATAATTCTCATTTTTAAATTGTGTTAATTTGTAATTTCGTTTTATTGTTATTTGAATTTGCCGTTCTGTGGATAGTTTTTATCATTTGAAACAATAATAAAAACATTATGAGGAATCTGACTCGAGAAGAATGCGCCTAAGTTATGGTTTTGTTGGAGGAAGAATAGAGCTACAGAAGAATTGGTGAAAGGTTTGGTGTATCTCATACGTCAGTTTCGCGTATGATACAAAGGTACAGAGAGACAGGAAGTCACCTCAGAAGACTTGGGCAAGGAAGAAAAAGGAAAACCACTCCTATCCAGAATAGATTTTTAAGAATATCTGCGCTAAGGGTACGCTTTGTAACCGCCAGGAAGCTACAAACTGAGTTCCGTGACGTAGAAGGAATTCAAATCAGTACCGAAACTGTTAGAAAAAGACTTAAGAAGGATAATTTAACACCCCATATTTCTGCTCGTGGTCCTGCATTGACTGCAGAACACCACAGAGCCCGATTAGAATTTGCTAGAGAGCACATAAATTGGCAAAGAGAGGATTGGAAGTCTGTTCTTTTTACGGATGAATCAAAATTTTGCCTTTACAATTGCGATAGACGTGTTCGTGTGTATCGTAGACCAAATAAGCGGTACGCACAGTATAACATTCAGAATACCACATTGTTTGGTGGAGGCTCAGTAATGATTTGGGGTGGTATTTCCTTACAAGCTCGCACGGAGTTAGTGGTTGTAAATAATGGCTCTATAAATGCGGACCGTTACATAAGAGACATTCTTGAAGAGCATGTCGTACCATATGCCCCTTATATTGGTCCAAATTTTTTGTTAATGCAAGATAACGCAAAACCCCACACTGCCCGAATTGTTAAAGATTACTTGAATGAGGCAGAAATCAATGTTTTGGATTGGCCAGCTCGAAGCCCTGACCTGAATCCTATTGAGCATGTTTGGGACATTCTCAGGAAACGTTCAAAAAATCTTCCACATCCTCCTGTCCATCTTCAAGAAGTAGGTCCTCAACTAAATGAAATTTGGAATAACTTAAATCAAGAAGACATAAGTTCGTTAATTTTGAGTATGGAACGAAGATATGCAGCGGTTATTCAAAGTAGAGGTGGAAATACGCGATATTAAGATGTCTTCTGTAACTTTTATAACGGCGTAACTTTAATAAATTTTTGTTTTCGGTTTGTTTTTCTATATTTGAACACATTAGATATTAATTTATTTTAAACAAGTGTTTTTGTTAAATTTTTCTAAATTTTGTACCAATTGGTCGAATACATATTTCAATTTTCAAAAAAATTCAAGTGGTGCGTTAATTTATTGGAGCAGTGTATTATACTTATACTGAGAGTTGCCTTAATCTAGAAGGAGGGTAGGAAAACCAAAACTAATTTTAAAAACGGTTCAAAAATGACTTACTTAAAAACAACAAAAATTATAAAAGCAATAGGTCCATCCCCGAACAGTTCACATTTTTAACTTAGTTCTATTGTGCCAAACCATAATATTTTGAACTTTTTTGGCAATTATAAATTACCAAACGAAACCTCAAAACGGCTACCATGGTTGTTGAAAACACCGAGAAGAATTAAATCAAAAAGGGCTTACTTTGCATCATCTTGTGGAATGGTTCTTTACACAAACACTTTTTACTTATAACTCACAAGAGGAAAACTTTAATTACTACTTCGCTGGTAACTTGTCATACACTGGTCCTTTCCTATTTAATCGGACGAGCTTATATATGCTTCAGTTCCTTTGTCTCCACGAGAGTTGTGAGTCACAACTCCACAAGATTTGTTTATATTATTCGCTAAAAGCTTTTCATGGCTAATTGGTATCTAAGTTCATGTGAAACTGTCCAGTGACCTTAAATTGACTTTGCTTTGTTTAAACGCTTAAAAATTGAATCGCGAAATGAATTCCTTAGATTTGATTTTCCTTTACAATATTTTTCGATGACCAAAAGGGCATCAGTGTCCCTTCACACTGATAATGTTGTTATGATTAGAAATAAAAGAAAAATTTTTTAAATGCAAATTCAAATTTATTATTTTCAAAAAACCGCAAATATTGTAGGTGGTGCGATAATTGTTTGGAGGAGTGTATTACTTTTCTTCTCATAATCCCATATTCACTTTTATTCACAGACGAAAATGCAAAAATAAGGGGCACTAAAGTTTTGACTAAAGTCTAACTTAGTCGAAATTTTTGCGAAGTTAAAGTCTAATTTATCTTTTAAAATTTGAAAAACTAAGTAAAATTAATTCTCAAAATTTTGAGAAAACAATGATTAAAAAAAGCTTTTTTGCAATTGCAAATATAACCGATCATAAGGGCTTCAGTTGAGTTACAAGTGACGAAAATATAGTAGACAAAGAATTTGAAAATTTGAAAATAATAAATATTTTTGTAGACTAATGGGGGCATCAGTGGTTATTTCCAGCTTTTCCTTAGGAGGGCCACTATGCGATGAATATAAACTAATTTGTGTGCGTCTCTGCTGGATGTTCAACGACGAACAGGGATCTGAATCTGATCACATGATTGAAATGTGTCGTTATGGAATGGACCTACAAGTGACTTTTAATAAATTCTCCTACAAAAGATCAGATATGTTCAAATCACTAAAATCTGTGCTGTTACTATTATTAGCTACATGTTTGACGTACTACCCTAATATTATAATTTTTTAACTTATTAATCCTCAAATTTCAGAGTACAGAAGCCGAGAACCCGTTTTTCGAAGATATTATTCATGAATTACGATACATTTGAAATAAGCCTTGCTGCAGTTATTACATCACGCCACTTTCACATAGTTTTGTTGCACCGAATTTTACCAGGGGGTATTTTTCTTATATTGGTTTCTTAACGTACCCCCTGTGTACAGAGGGAGTGAAATGTTTTATCCAACCTGAATCTTTATCTATCTCCTCTCCTCACACCAACTTCGTCAGTTCAAGAATTTGAAGGGTTTTATTCAAAGAAATACGAGACCGGTTTAAAAAAAAATAACAAATAGCTAATTTTCTATGAATATAACTGTATAAAATTTGAAATGAATAAATTACATGGGTCCACGGGTGAATATTCTTTTATTTGTGTATTAATTTTTATACTCGTTCAGCGTTAATTTTGAAGACAGTTTAGAATGCAACCTTTAATAAAGATATGGTATATATAGTAGTGTGCATTTGAAGAAGGCATTGCTACATTTAATCATACAAAAACCGCATCTGGTAGACCAAGTAGTTTTATATAATGACTGTTCATTAAAAAACGTTCTTAAGTACTTTAAAATTGTAATGATTTATTGAATATTTTTTTATGTTTTTGATAACGTCATCAATTGTGTAAATTTCACTTTCTTACTAGTAAGATTAAAGTTTGTACTTTTCCTGCTACGAAATTGAGAGTTTTTGAGAGTTGACTAACACAAGTAAAAATTTGTGATTTTTTATCACGAATGTTTTCAGATTTCTTTTTAGAAAAGCAATTAAATGCACGTATTTCCTAATGTCACCATTCGTCTTCATTTTCATTATTGTTTTAATCATAGAATAAAAAGCCCAGAGATTCGATGATTTATACTGTTTTGATAATTGATCGAAATGTGCAAGTAAAACCTTCTCATGCGTAACATTTTTCTCGTCGCACCATGAACTGAACCGTTGAAAAGCCATCTTGTTCTTTTCTTTGGACTTCTCTGGTACCAAGCAAGAAGCAGCATTTGTCGTAACTTCTTCTATATCAGAAGGTAAACTTTCTGAGTCACTAATGTTTATAATTTTCTTATTTTTACCACAAAGCACAATTTTTACTGATTATCTCCAAATGGCGAGCTTTGTTTGAAAAACTGTAAGGGGTTGCCAGAGTGCTTACTGTACAATGTACATATCTATAGGTTTTGATGTAAAAAATAGGAGTTATCGGAGGCATTAAATTTTCAATTTTCTTAATTTTTTGCAGTCATAGATAAAGTTTTGTATATCATACGTGCGCTACAACGCATTACAGTAACTCGTGTGTTACAGATACTCGGGCTAACGTCTTCGTTATACAATCGTTGTGTAATGATGCCTCTATTTTATCCCACTCCACTAGTAATATAAATATTACAGTTCGGAATGCCATGCGCATGCTCAAATCTTGCATCTGATCGGCATTTGTTTGTTCTTCATGTGTTATATGACCGATTTTTTTGTTGTCTTCCACCCACCATTTGCAAATCACGTGTTCTAAACAACTTATTAAAAAATTAAAATTAGGAATCTATAAATTTACGAGATCAAAAAAGGTAATAAATAAGATCTATAAATGTTTTGTAAAAAAGGTTTGATCTGATGAATAATTTTTTTAGGTTAAGTTAAGAAATAAATCCAAAGAATAAAAACTATAACCTAAAATGGCTGAAAGGCAGCTTTTTAAATGTGAAAAAAGTGTCTTAGATGTATATAAATGTAAATACTGCGACTTTAAAACAGATATTGGAATTTTCCTTTGTGGTCATAATAAAGAATTTCACATCAAAAATAAAAAAAAGCAATTTACGTATGCAGAATGTTATTTTTGCAAAAAGTGCAATTTTTCAACATTTTCTTTATTACTTTTCTTTAAACATAATTTGATTAAAAACCATATAACAAGAAAAGATATGCGATTAGTAGAAATGTTATATTACTGTGATCACTGTGAATACAAATCAAAAAGAAAATTTCATATCAAAAGACATTTTCTTGTAAAACATACAACACAAGAAAATTTACCAAGATATGAATGTAACACATGCAACTTAAAAACTTTATATAAAGAACATTTAATAAGACACATCAACCGATTCCATACAGCTCCAGAAAAGATAACATGGTATTACTGCAAGCACTGTACCTACAAAGGCAAAACAAAAGCAAATTTAATCCAACATATAAATGGATCTCACAAGTTGAAAGAAAATGTACGAAAATATAAATGCAACACATGCAAATACGAAACAATGTTTAAAAGAGATTTAAAAATACACATTATTTCACGTCATACAGCTTTGGAAGATATAGAATGGTACCAATGTAGCCACTGTACTTACAAAAGCAAAATAAAAGCTAAACTAACACATCATGTAAAATTAAAGCACACAATTGGATATCTTCCGAATCCGACGAAAACAAAATGGTATAAATGTGATCAATGTGACTACACAAGCAAAGTAAAATCAAATTTATCACGCCATAAAACAGTAATACATTTAAAACACTATATAAAAGGGGATCATACGGCAAAAAGAGAATTTAGTTCTTGTGATTACTGTGATTACAAGACAACGAAAAAGGCTCATATTAAAAGACATGTTCTTTCAAAGCACACAGCACGTGAAAATTTACCAAAATATGAATGTAACGCATGTAAGTACAAAACTATACGTAAAGATGATTTAAAGCAGCATACTATTCGACGTCATTCTATCCCCGAAGAGATACAATGGTACCAGTGTGAACACTGTACCTACAGATGCAAACTAAAAACAGATTTAACACAACATATAAGAAGAAAACATAGTGACAAAATAAAATCAAAAAATGAATGTAACAAATGCAAATAAAACTACATAATTAGACAAGTTGTTGGTTTAATTTCTTAATTTTGTTGTCGAAACGTGCGTCGTGTCTTACTGTATTATTATACAGTAGAGTGACATAAAAGTATGGAATAAAATTCATATTTTCTAAGTTAATGTTTATTTAGAAAAACGCCAAGACAAGTCGATTTTATTTTTTTATAGCGCACGTTTTTCATTTATTTTCAAATTTTTTTAGCCAACTGGTTTTTTGCTGTAACGTAATTGATTTTTTTTTAAATAGCAACCCTTATTTTTGGTGTTGAATATTGAAACTACTTCTTTTCTGAGTATAACAGTATTAGATTTATAGGGTCTAAAATGAAAACTTTAAGTAATTTAACCAATTTAAATGTTTTGAATTTTTCAAAATAGACGCAATTTTTAACAGAATTACTGAACTAAATGTTTAAATTGACGTCTTTCCGTTTTTTGGCAACAATGCAACTACCTAATTTTCGAACTCCCCCTAGTAGCACAGTTATATAACGGCTATATAATCATTCAATATAACCGCTAGGTCCAAGATGTGACGCTTTTTTTAGCTAACCGCTATATAACCCGGGTTAGATTCAAATGGAAATATTATATAACCGATATATATTCGTGGTTATAATGTGGTTATATAACAGCCGTTATACCGCGCTTATATTGACATTATATTTCGTTATATAACCGATATATATTGTCACCGACCCGGCTATCGGTGCAATGGGCTGGAGAAGTGTGTCGTAATTTTAGCGCGAACGTTTGAAGCACTGTCATTCTGAAAATATACCTTAAAAAAGTCGCCCTTATTGCACTAATACATAAGGTTGAAATTATAACAGCTAAACTTTGACGGAATAAAAATCACATATGGAAACACAAATAAGGCATAAAAACACTCAACTCCAATACTCTAGACATTCTAGTTTTAATCCAGACACAAGTTACAAACAATTCTCGCATATTTGAGAAATTAATCGAAAATAGAAATTACTGTACATGCTTCGTGCTGTCAAACTCACCCGAACAGCTGTAAACCAACTACCGAAGATGGCCGAGTACATACAAATAACAAGTTACGCGGGCAAATCGGAGGGGATTTGCTCGCATTCGGCATGGTTCGCTGGAATTCGTTCATATTGGACCTGCGTTAAAGCTTAGAAATGAAGGAAATCTGTGCATCGAACATTTTATTTTCCATTAAATTCTTTATTAAGTGTAAGTTTGCTGTGATTCTTAACTTATCAATAAATGAAATGTTTGGGGTATCGAATGTCGACATTTTTAGGTCTTATTTATTATATTTAGTGTATTTATTCATCGCATAAAGTTTGATCTTTATAAATTCAACCTTATTTACATGTGCAATAAGGTCGACTTTTTCAAGGTATTTTTATCGAATGACAGTGTTTCAAAATTTCGCGCATTTTTTACGTCACGGCTTCTGGAGCCCATTTTGTTGAGTGTGAATTGGGGATGTGGTGAATTATGAATGGAAAGGACATTAAATTTAATTAAAGGGGAATAATTAAATTATTAAAGCGAAGAAAATAAAACACAGGTGTAAATTTTGGAGACGGCACTGTCAGGCGAACGAGGGTTGAAAGGGTTGAATGGGTTGAATGGGTGAGCGAGAGGTGGCGCTGTGATGCGAGTGAGTAACGCGCTGTTACTCCGCAAGGTGGCGCGCGCGAACGAGCAGAGAGAGAAAGAGAGCGAGGTGAGAGAGTGAAAGAAGTACGGATGAAGGTAAACTTCATGAACTTGCAATCGACTCACGGTTACGACTGACTAGTCACGACTGACCCCCGAAGAGCCGAAACGGCAGTTAAAGCGAGATATTTGCCACCTTTGAAAGGTTCGGCAAAGATCGAGGGGTTCCGATTGTTTGTCTGCGCGAATCAAGATCGCGAGATAATTGAATCGCGAGAATGAGATAAAGCGTGGGAGGAGCGGAATTGAAAAAGGAGTTGAACAGCGTTTGAATCATAATTTTACGACAACCCGTTCATGAGATATGAACGAAAGAAGCTTAATTAACACAATTAACGGTTTAATAATTAGTCCGCAACATGCGAGAGGGCTGCGTGATGCGAGGTAGGTCGCGAGAAGCCTACCTGACGAAATGAGAGCGAGATTGAGCATGTCGCGGTTCTAATTATCGAGAAATGCGTGAGATGAGTTAATTGGTTAATTAATTGCGGTTTTTGATAGGGTTGCCGTAGGAATTACGGAATGAAATTTATACGAAAAGACTCGGATTAAAAAGAGCTTTTCATTGTGTGGAACCACACGTGGATACCTGTGCAGGTGAGCACGGGAGCCGAGATTTCTCGCTTTCTTTTGTTTGACGGCTGGCAGGTAGAAAATGCATCCGGTCGAGGGATGACCTTGCAGCTAAAGTTAGCAAAGAAAGCGACTTTTAACGTTGGAATGTTGTGGAATTCTGTTCAATTCTAATATTACCGATTTGATGGAATTTGTTAATTCAGGCAACACAGAGAATTTGTGAAAACCTAATTAAATAAAAATCGGATTACGATGGTGGTAACAATATCTGTGGTTATATAACAGCCGTTATATTGCGATAATATAACCTTTTTTATATATTCTTTTGTAATTTATTAAATAACACACATTGCATAAGTGCATACGTTATGATATTTATTAAAAGTAACAAAATATTTACACATATTATATTTACAATTAACTTAGTTTGTTTTTAATTTTTTTAACTTTTTCTTTAATCTTTCTGGCTGCACGTTAAATATTGCTCAATGCTTTTATTAATTTCTTGAAGTAGTGTTTTAAGAAATTTTCTGGTAACGGCTCCTATAAAAAAATAAAACAATATTATCATCAAACAAAATGTTTTTAAATAATGAAAAAAGTATGTATACATCAGTTACAAGTGATAAATTACACACACCTGAACCCACTTCTCAAGGAAGCCCTCTCCTATGACGAAGCTGGACCATCGCGATGCAAAAGACCGAAAATGGCACTTCTTGATGAGTAGCCCTTCGGAAAACAGGTAAAGACACTCTTGTTGAAAACTTACTCATCATCGTACCAACAGATGTTGCTCTCTGTTTCAGGACCCTTCTCCAGAATTTTCCAAGAACCAAGGACATCGTGGGATTTCCTAGGACCGATTTAATCTTTTTCTTTTTCAGGTTTACTCTTTTCAATGGCACGCTTTCAGCGAACAGAGAACAAGGGCCAATGGCCTGAAATCTCTACGTCAGAGGAGGTTTAGTGGGTATGTCCGACTTGCACACAAGTGATAAATTAATGACAGTTTAGTTAAGTTATGACGTACTATAAAAAATTTAAATCTATAAATACGAAATTTTTTTAATATATAATTTTATTAATTATAGTTTGTAAATCTTAACTGCAAATTTTTTAAATAGACATTTGGTACTCATTTGGAAAATGTTTTTTTGTTTGTTTTTCCACATAGGAAAAATTGTAATGGAACTTCATATGTTATTAGCTTATTCAGTTGGAGATAAATACTTTTATGTTGATTGATCCTTCCATAAAACAAAAGATGATCAATCTGTAAACAAATTACAATTAGAAATAAGAAAAAATGATTTAAAAAATTAACTAACCATTTTTTCACTGTTTTTCTCGTTATCCAAATGTTGTGGACTGTATCTTCATTGGATTGAAGAGTGAAATAAAATTTGTGGGTTTCTTTATTAACGTCTATTTACACTATTTATATGATTGAGTACAGTTACGCGAGAGAGTGTAAAACTTGATGTCTCGAGCTTTACCGTGATAATAATGTCCCAAGTCTTAGAACTCTAGGGGTGGTTGTGTCTTTTAGATAACATTTAGAATACTTTCCTACCCTTCTTGCAGATACCTTGCATATTTTAACACCAAACCTATTGATTCTAAATTATCAAACTGTTCTATTGAAGTAATGGGCAGTTGAGAAATACTGACATGTATAGGTGTTTTTTATTAAAAAATAACAAAATTAGGATTTCTTTTGACATTTAATACCACCCCTAAAAGAAAAATTCTACTTTTGTCTTTATATTCGTAAAGAAAACAATTACAAAAGATTACGTTTTAATAAGCTAAGGGCCGGTTTACAGAAAGTGACATTAATTTTAATTGAGATTAAATAGTTAATTTGCGATTAAATGCCGATTTTGATCAATAATGTGCTAACGGAGTTCGAAAATTACTTGCATTATTGCCAAAAAACGAAAGGACGTCAATTTAAACATTTATTCAGTAATATTGTTAAAAATTGCGTCTAATTTGAAAAATTCAATAAAACATTTAAATTAGTTAAATTATTTAAAGTTTTTATTTTAGACCCTACAAATTTCAACACCAAAAATAGGAGTTGCTATTTAAAAAATATCGATTACGTCACAGCAAAAAACAGTTGGTTAGAAAAATTTGAAAACAAGTGAAAAAGGTGCACAATAAAAAATAAACACGATCTGTCTTGGCGTTTTTCTAAAAAAACATTAACTTAAAAAATATGAACTTTATTCCATACTTTTATATCACTCTGTATAAATTAACAATGTTTGTTAATTAGTTAGTTTTAATTCCTACCTGAAGATGACAACTTTGTTGTCGAAACGTGTGTCGTATTAAGTAAAACGTTTGGTGTTAGTTACGTTTTATTTCAACACACCCAGAAGATCCAAAAAGAAGATAAAAAATTGAGTTTTTAAAGTATATGAAAAAACCTAAAAATCGCTTTTTTGACTCCTGAAAATCCAAAACCCAGGCGTCAGATTAAAGAGATTTTTAAGGGTAAGTTTAAGGCATCTAAATAAAGCCCTCAATAAAAATTTAGCTTGTCGGAATATTTAATATTTTTACTAGATGATTGAGAATATAGACTTGTTTCTGGCGATTGAACGATCATGAAGTCATACTCAAATTTGTTAAAAAAAAAAAAAAATTACTGGCAATTTCGACTATAATATTAGACCAACAAATTTTTATGTTTAAAGATGCCATTTGACGCACAATTTAACGTTTTTTAATTGTTGTTTTTGTAATTTTTTTGCTAAGAAATGTGGTTTATCTTTTGTAGCAATAAAACCCAAAAGTTGTTAATTTTTCTGGTTCTTTTGCTTTTAAAAGTTAATGTAACTTTTAAAAGTTACATTAAAAGTTACACTTCTTGTAACCGTGCAAACCGGGATTATTTTTCTCTAATTCTATCAAGTTGCCATTTCTAACTTTTCGAGAATTTAGTTCTTGAAAAGCCCGAGTTTAACTGGCCTACTAGACTATTTTGCATATTATTAGAAAAAAATCATTTCACAACATTATTAAATCGATAAAATAATTACCACTTATTACTATTATAATATTACAATAATTATATTACGAATTGTGTTAGTATTGATAGTAGAAAAGAAAAACAGGAGTTTGAAAGTTTAAAAATGTAAATTTTTGATCAAGTGTGTTGATCAATCAACAAAAAAGTAGCCATTTTGGAAAATTATTTAATCGAAATTCTAGTCTTTCTCGTGATTTTGGCCTTATCATATCATTTTTCAAAATGGTTTAGTCGATGTAACAAAAATGAAAAATTGCTGTGTTCGCATGGGTATGGGGACGGAGATGGTAAGTTTAGGTTCTATCTTGGTAAAAAAAATAATTTTTCTTTTCAAGAACTGAACACTTGGAAATATTAGTTTAAAATTCGTAGTGATAATCATTCGTTTATTAATATTTTGTCTGCTTCCGATTGAAAGTCTAGCACTTTTGGATTTCACCGAGGAGTATCACATACTTCCAGCAAAAATGAAACTACTGAATCATGGATATACAGGTATATAAGTTTAATTTAAAAGTGAGACTACCAGCAACGTAAGTCTGCAATTTGCAGATTTCCCAAATTACCAATCAATTACGGAATTAGGTACTACAGGGTGCGGCAGAGAGGACAAACGGTTTTAAAAAAATTATAAAATTCTTCATTTTTACTCAAAAACTAATTTATTGATGGAATCAGGTTTGCAAGGAAATAGCATTTGAGACAGTCAAGTGTGAAAAATCACATCAGTCATGTGGTGGCCGAAATCGGTGATGCAGTGCTGGAGGCGTTCTTTGAAGTTCGCGTAGACTCTCTCAACTTGGGCGACTTCCACGCGAATTGCCTCCTTCAATTCGTGCAAAGTTCGGGGCTTGTTCTCGTACGCTCTAGCCTTGAGGTGTCCCCATAAGAAAAAATCAGCCAGAACATCAATGGACGTCATTCGCCCTCTCTTCCCTGGTCGCCTTATTTCCAGGTTTGGCGATGTTTATTGGTCTCCTCGGTTCCCAGATTTATCCATATGCGATTTTTTCTTATGGGGACACCTCAAGGCTAGAGTGTACGAGAACAAGCCCCGAACTCGATGTTGGAGAGAGTCTACCCTATTTTTCCAAGAACGCCTCCAGCACTGCATCACCGTTCCATCAATAAATTTATTTTTGAGTAAAAATGAACAAGTTTATAATTTTTTTAAAACCGTCCGTCCTCTGCCGCACCCTGTATTACTTTAATTAGTCTGCAGACTGCCTGTTTTTGTATTTTGTAAATACGAATGACGCATATTACCATAAATAGAGTTTTTTTTTTAATTGTAAGGTTGCTTTGCTGTCTTTGCTCTTACAAAAACATATCTCACTTTGAAATCAAATTTCGGTTGATATTACTTTTCTCTTCATAATCTCATAATCACTTTTATTCAGTGACGAAAATGCAAAAATAAGGGGCACTAAAGTTTTGACTAAAATCTAACTTTTTGCGAAGTTAAAGTCTATATTTTCTTTCAAAATTTGAAAAACTAAGTAAAATTAATTTTCAAAATTTTCAGAAAACAATGATCAAAAAAGCTTTTTTGCAATTGCAAATATAACCGATCATAAGGGCTTCAGTTGAGTTATAAGTGACGAAAATATAGTAGACAAAGAATTTGAAAATTTGAAAATAATAAATATTTTTGTAGGCTAATGGAGGCACCAGTGGTTATTTCCAGCTTTTCCTTAAGAGAGCCACTATGCCATGAATATAAACTATTTTGTATGCGTCTCTGCTGGATGTTCAACGACGAACAGGGATCTGATCACATGATTGAATTGTGTCGTTATGGAATGGACCTACAAGTGACTTATAATAAATTCTCCTACAAATGCTCAGACCTATCCAAATCACTAAAACCTGTGCTGTTACTATTATTAGCTACATGTTTGAAGTACTACCCTAATATTATAATTTTTTAACTTATTAATCCTCAAATTTCAGAGTACATAAGCCGAGAACCCGTTTTTCGAAGATATTATTCATGAATTACGATACATTCAAAATAAGCCTTGCTGCAGTTATTACATCACGCCACTTTCACATAGTTTTGTTGCACCGAATTTTACCAGGGGGTATTTTTCTTATATTGGTTCCTTAACGTACCCCCTGTGTACAGAGGGAGTGAATTGGATTATCTAACCTGAATCTTTATCTATCTCCTCACACCAACTTCGTCAATTCTGGAATTTGAAGGGTTTTAAGGGTTTTACCCAAACTAACACAAGACCGGTTCAAAAACGAAATAACAGATAGCTAATTTTTTATAAGTAAATTTATGTAAAATTTGAAATAAATAAATTACACGAGTCTACGGGTGAATATTCTTTTATTTGTGTGTTGATTTTTGTACTTGCTTAGTGTTAATTTTAAAGATGGTTCAAAATGCCCCTAATAAAGATATGATGTAAAAACGGTGGTTTCCATTTGAAACTGGCATTACCACATTAAACATATAGAAACTGCATCTGGTAAACTAGGTAATTTCATATAATAACTGTTCATTAAAAAACGTTTCTTAAGCACCCTAAAATCGTAATGTAGTTGTTTTTAATATTCTTCCTGTCTTTGATAACTTTATCAATTTTGTAAATTTTTCTTTTTTACATTAAATAACAATTTTCATAAAAATTTTTGTAATATTGTATTGTAAATTAAATTTTCTAATAAATTATAGTAATACTGATAGAATACCATTAAAGTATATGAAAAAAATGGTTTATACAACTATAAGAAAGTGACTTTCTTGATGGAGGAAAATGTTATTCAACGCACAATTTAATATTTTTTAATTTTTTAAATATTTTTTGTTTTTTTTACTCTCAAAACCGTAGCTCACCTTTTGTAATCATTTTAGGCTTCGGTGTAACCGAGTCTTGACCAAACGACCAGGTAATTAATTGGTGTAATCCAGCGGGCTGCATGTTATTCATCCAACTGATCTACACCAGTTGACCAGTAGACCAGTTGAATAAATACCATGCAGTCCGCTAGATTACACCGATTAATTACCTGGTCGTTTAGCTAAGACTAGCTTGCACTGAAGCCTAGTAATCATCCAAACTGAAATTATTCCTATCTAATTTCCTCTATTGCTATTTTGAATTTTTCGAGAATTTGGTTCTAGAAAACCTTTAATTTTACTGGTCTACTGAACTATTTAGTATGTTATTACATAATTTTTTTATTAAAACATTATTAAATCGATAAAGTAATTACTTACTAATTATTACAAATAAAATATTGTAATTATTATATTACGAATTGTGACAATATTAATAGTAGACAAGCTAAAAAAGACTTTAAAAATAAAAAAATATAAATTTTTTATCAAGTGTGTTAATCAGTTAATGAAAAAAAAAAAATGTCAGTGAAAAGACAATCATGTTGGAAAATTATTTAATTGAAATTCTAATAATTCTTGTGATTTTGGGCTTATTGTATCTTTTTTTAACATGGTTTTGCCGATGTAACAAACATGAAAAATTGCTGTGTTCTTACGGGTATGGGGACAAAGATGGTAAATTTGGGTTCCATCTTGATAAAGAAAAATCACAATTGTTTTTTAAGGGCCGAACACTTGGAAATATAAGTTTCAAATTAGAGGTGATAATCAATCTCCTATTAATATATTGTCTGTTTGTGCAAGTGTGGTTCCGGTTGAGAGTCTAGCACTTTTGGATTTCACCGAAGAGTATCATATGCCTCCAGCGAAAATGAAACTACTGAATGATGGATATACAGGTAAATAAGTTTAATTTAAAAATGGGGCTACCAGAATGTAAATTCGCAAAATGTCAAAGCAATCTGTAGAATTTCCAAATCACCAATCAATCTACGGAATTACCTAGGTACTATCACTTTAGTTCGTCTGCAGATTGACTGTTTTTGTATTTTGTAAATACGAATTTTAAAAAAATAAGAGTTTTTAACTGTAAGGATGTTTTGCTATCTTTACTCTTACGAACACATGTTCCCCTTTGAGATCAAATTCCGGTTGATTTTACTTTTTCCTTAATAACCCTATAATTACTTTAACTCAGTGGTAAAAATGCAAAAATAGGAGCTACTTTTAGGGATATGTTTAAGACATCAATTTTTTCGAAGTTAAGTCTAATTTCACTTTTAAAATCTAAAAGCTAACTAAATTAATTTTCAAAATTATGACAAAAAATTGCTTTATTTGGGTTAAATGTATCGATGATATTAGTAGACAGACACTTTAAAAATTTGAATTTAATAAATATTTTTATTGGGCTAATGGGGACACAGTAGCAATTTACAGTTCCTGGTCAGACGGACGGACGCCGATTATCTGTGGAGGGCCTTTATGTGATGAATATAAACTGTTTTGTATGCGTTTCCGATGGGGCCCCAACGACGAAGAAGGTACTGAGCACATGATTGACATGCGTCGTTATGGAATGGAGCTACAAATGACTTTTAATAAATGCTCCTGCAAGTGTACAGATATGGCAAAATCACTTAAAACCTGTGCTGTCACTATTATTAGCTACATGTTTGAAGTACTACCTCAAAATTATAATTTTTCAACTTATTAATCTTCAAATTTTAGGTCACAGAAGTCGACAATCCTTTTTTCGAAAGTATTGTCCATGGATTACGATATATCCAAAAGCCTTGCTGCAGTTATTATATCGCTCCATTTCCGCCTAGCGTACTTGCACCAGTATTCACCAGGGGGTACTTCTCTTATCTTGGTTCTTTAACGTACCCCCCTTGTACAGAAGGCGTGAGATGGATTATTCAACCTGAACCTCTATGTATCTCCACCGAGCAAATTCGTCAGTTTAGAAATTTGAGAGGTTTTAACGGATTTATCCAGACTAACACAAGGCCGGTTCAAAAAAGAAACAACAGAGAGCTAATTTTCTATGAGTAAATCTATGTAAAATTTTCTATGAATAAATTGCACGGGTCTACGGGTAAATATTGTTTTATTTATGTGTTATTTTTTTTAATCCCTCAACGTTAATTTGGAAGACGGTTCGAAATGCAGCCCCTAATAAAAATGACATATAGATCTATATAAAAACTAAAAGGTATGGTATACGGTGAGGATTTGAAATAAACATTAATTCAATAAATAATGTCTCTTTCTTATGTATTATGTGAGGAAACATATTCGTATAAAGCATTCAGAAGCAAATAACATACCAAGATATGAATGTAATACCTGCATGTAACTACAAAACTAGTCGAAATAGTTATTTATACACCAAGCGACTAAAGTGACTCATTTAATACCGCGAGTGGTGTTTGATTCCTGCGGGCGGAGCGCAGCGGAGCCCGAGGGAAGCAATCCACCTAAAGGATTAATGTCACTTTAGTCGAAAGGTGTATACGTTATTTATTGCAATTCCGGTAATTCTACATACATTTGAAGCCCTAACACAGTAAACATAGTATATTGTTTGTTTCTGTAGCAATGATAAACAAAGTACTTTACTCCTCGTAAACAGAGACTAAAGTATCAACTTTAGTCCCGCAACTTCTTTAGTCCCTAAGGAATAAATGACCCACTTTAGTTCCGAAAATGCAAAAAATATAAATGTAACTAATGCAAGTTACAATATTTAGAACTACATTATGCGTTGTCACAGCGATGGAAGAGATATGTCCTATCAATATCAGTACCAAATGTGCTTACAGAAAAAAATATTAAAGGCATTATAACACGCCATGTAAAAGCACAACACATTGTTGTAATCGTTCTAATCACTGCAAACGCAACTCAGATAAAAACAAATATAACTAAACACATTCCTACAAAGTTTACAAAACAAGTGTCAAAATATAAATTTTACACGTGCAATTTTAAATTATACAAAAAAAATTTAACGGGGTAAATTTGACATTCTTTTGAACCAAAGCAAATAGATGTCATCTTATGTACTATAAGAAACTTACACTTTATCGAATTTAAACCCTTTTTCCGATTATAAAACAAATGTTAAATCAAATGATAGAATTATTTTATTTAATAATTGTAGAATTAATACTGGGTGGTCCTTTGGTGACTAAAAGTCTAAGTTTAAAATGTTTTGCAGATGTGAGGGTCGAGTGTTAGGGAAGTTACGCAAAACAGGTGTATGAAACGGTACTGATTGATTGATTTGAATGTGAGGGTGGATTTTGTGGGCAAATGTGTAAGAACTGTTAGATTTAGACAGTGAGAATGAGCAGTTAGATGTAAGCAGTTTAGAACAAAGAATTAGGTTGTAGGAGTGTGTAAATAAAGGAAGAAAATGAGAAGAGTATAATGTAGTTATTATTAGTAGTAATTTAATTATTTTACGAACATCTATGCCACTACTACTCATCTAATTTTCTCCGGATTATAACACAAATTTAAAAATTTCCAATCTATCGCAAAATTACAGAAAAACAATGTTATTTTTCCCATCTCCAAGATTTCTAATTTATATAAACTGCTCCACAAAGATTTGAACAAAAACATGTACTTTATATCAAACCATGTATTTTACAAGCATATTAACCGTAAAACAAAATTTACAAAACAATAAACAAATTTCCTCAAATTTCCAAAAAATAAAATAAAAATATTATAAACACACCAAAAACACTTTTTTAAAAACTTGCCAAAATCTCAGTTTTAATACCGGTTACATAACCGAATATGCTCACCCTGAGTATCAATTACTGCTTGGCACAATTGAGAAGAATTACTCTTAACTCTCAAAGAGTTTGTGGTAAAGATTGATAAAAATCTAATGCTTTCTGAAACATATTCCAGCTGTGTTCAATAGGATTAAAATCGGAAAATAGTGGTGGCAATTGTAAGGAAGAGATCCCGTAAGCTTCAAATGCTTTTAACCCATTTCCCGCGCGGTGCGGTCGAGCATTGTCGTCCAAAAACACAAACTTTTAGCCAATAACCGCATGAAACAAAAGTAGGATATTGTGACTACGTCATCCCCATAAATGCGTGTGATTATATTGCCCTCAAGTATGGTTGTTCTATAGAAAAGAAAGCAGACTTACTAAACCCTCCCAAAAAATAGATCATAAAAATAATTGCAGTAACCGCGAACATCAAAGAAACCATAAAACAACTCATAAAACTTGTGTTGATTTATGAGTAAAGCTGGAATATTTTGGTACCGTCTCCGCAGCGTCGACAGCACATAACCTATGCGGTGCTATGTATAACTTGTCAAATTCAGTTCGGCGTGTGAAGATCAATAACCCCATAATTACTTTAACTCAATGGTGAAAATGCAAAAATGGGAGCTACTTTTAGGGATATGTTTAAGACATCAATTTTTTCGAAGTTAAGTCTAATTTCACTTTTAAAATCTAAAAACTAACCAAATTAGTTTTTAAAATTATGACAAAAAATTGCTTTATTTGGATTAAAAGTATCGATGATATTAGTAGACAGCCTTTGAAAATTTGAATTTAATAAAATTTTTTATTGGGCTAATGGGAACACAGTAGCAATTTACAGTTCCTGGTCGGACGGACGAACGCCGATTATCTGTGGAGGGCCAGTATGTGATGAATATAAACTCTTTTGTATGCGTTTCCGATGGGATCCCAACGACGAAGAAGGTACTGAACATATGATTGACATGCGTCGGAAATTGACATGGAATGGAGCTACAAATGACTTTTAATAAATGCTCCTGCAAGTGTACAGATATGGCGAAGTCACTTAAAACCTGTGCTGTCACTATTATTAGCTATATGTTCAAAGTACTACCTACCTTAAAATTATAATTTTTCAACTTGTTAATCTTCAAATTTTAGGTCACAGAAGTCGATAATCCGTTTTTCGAAAGTATTATCCACGGATTACGATACATCCAAAAGCCTTGCAGTTATTATATTACTCCATTTCCGCCTAGCGTACTTGCAGCAACATTTACCAGGGGGTACTTCTCATATCTTGGTTCTTTAACGTATCCCCCATGTACAGAAGGCGTGAGGTAGATCATTCAACCTGAACCTCTATGTATCTCCACAGACCAAATTTGCCAGTTTAGAAATTTGAGAGGTTTTCACGGATTTATCCCCACTAACACAAGGCCGGTGCAAAAAAGGAATAACAGAGAGCTAATTTTCTATGAGTAAATTACAGGGGTCTACGGGTGAATATTTTTTATTTGGGTGTCAATTTTTGTACTCGCTCAGCGATAATTTTGAAAATGGTTCGGAATGCAGCCCCTAATAAAAATGATATAAAGATTCATATAAAAAATAAAAGTTATGGTACCTATATGCTGTACATTTGACCAGACATTACCACATTGAACCATATAAGAACTGCATCTTTGCCTAGCTGTCAAATTAACGTCATCATTTCTGTTTGGTTGAAAATAAATAAAAGAATGTTGTGTTGCTATAAACAGTTTTTTTTTGTAAAAAGTAAAAAAATTAGAATGCAAAAATCAAGCGTTGAATAATAAACAGCGTTTTTCTTCGTTATAAAAAAACAATACATGGTGGTATTCTTCAAGTCTGATTTCGCCAGATGGTTGCGCCGTTTCGAGAGGTACATATCTAATAGTTTTTGGCTTGAATTCCAAGACCGGGAAAGAACAAGTCAACGTCCTCGTTTACCTAATAGGAGTAGCAGCTGAGGACATTTTTGTATCATTTCATCTCACCGACAATGAATCTGCAGATTACAGTCTGGTGGTACAGAAGTTTGTAAACTACTTCACACCCAAGGTTAGCATAATATTTGAACGAGCAAAATTTAACCGTTGTATGCAGAGACCTGGAGAATTAATTGAAGAGTTCATCACCAATCTATACACGTTGAGTGAGAAATGTAACTACGGTCAACTAAGAGACCTGGATAGTTATTGGAGTTTCTGACAAATGTCTATGTGAAAAATTGAAACTAGACTATGAATTGACACTTGAGAAAGTAAAAACTCAAGCAAGACAGTCAGAGAATATCAAGAAGTAACTACAACAACTTGAAACTAAACCTGTAGAGATTAGCTGAGTGAACGTCAAACAATCACATAGTAAGTACAAAAGTTATGAATTACAAAGAAAACAAAAAACAGCAAAAGAAAATAAAAGTCGGTGTCAATGCTGTGGCGCAAGATACAACCACAACAAGAAACAATGTCCAGTCACCAACAGCAATTGTAATTACTGTAAGAAAAGAGGACACTATGCTTCTATGTGCAGAAATAAACTGACACAATCAACAAATAAACAACGACATATAAGGGAAGTTGATGGTTACGAAAACAACTCCGATGTGGGCAATGGGTTTGTTGGTAGCATAGAAACTTCAACCAACTGGCTCCGGCAGATGCGTCAGGAGAAACAGTCTTATTCCCGAACCGACTCCTAACCCTAAACTAACTCCAGAGCAGCAACCGTCGACAGAAGTTTTAATGCCTTAAGAAGAATTTACCAACCAGGAGAGACAACCGGAACAAACACTGTCGAACCGACCTGACGACGAAAATACTCAAGAATTGGGAAAAACTCAAAATGATTAAACTTCAGTGATTAAGAACACTCCCGCCAAAAATGTACAAAGAACCAGATCCGGCCGTGTTGTAAAGACACCCGAACGTCTAAACCTTTAAAGGAAGTGGGATGTTTGGTTAGTGAATAGTAGGCTATGGTTGAAAATAAATAAAAGCGTGTTGTCTTGCTATAAACAGTTTGTTTTTTGTAAAAAGTAAAAAATCAGAAAGCAAAAATAAAACGTTGAATAATAAACAGAGTTTTTCTTCGTTATGTAAAGACGACACAATTTTAGTAAATGTCACTTTCTTAATTTAATTAATAATTATTTTGTAAAACTATCGATTATTTTATAAACATATAAACACTTTTTATGCTGATGCGCTTTGTCATTTGCACTTCCAACTTGAATGTAGATATTCTGTGTTCTGTGATCAAAACCATACCTATAACTTTTTGTTTTTTGTGGGACTTTTTTTTTGACAAGAGGGGCCCGAAGCGCGAGTCGCACACCGAGGCCTACGCCCATTGCGTGCTACCTCTTGGAATAGCATTACTGCAGTAGCCCCGTGTCTCGGATAAAGCTCAGTACCTTGTCTACAGGAGATTTTTCGATAGCACTGAGCTTCAGATATAGGGAGCCCAGGTGTAAATCTTTGATGCCTGCAAATGCAGGGCAGTAATAGAGAATATGAAGAGGAGTTTTCTTATCTTCAACACAACCTCTGCAAATCTCGTCCTCGTTGAGTTCGATGACGTGCAGGTGTCTTTTTAGTAGGCAATGTTCTGTGTACATGCCTACCACTGATTGAAGGTCTCTACAGTTGAGACGCATCAGGTTTGCACTGCGTGTCTTGTCCGGTTCTTTAATAAAAAGCTTGTATTGCCGCATGTCTTCATGAAACTGCCATTCAGAGAGATGCCGAAATTTCATCCACTTATGAAGTGTGTTTTTCTGTCGTCTTGGGTAACGCCAAGAGCCGGTTCCGCCTCGAAAAAATCAATTTTAGAACCCTTTCGAGTCATAACGTTAGCTCTCTCATTACCCTTTAGACTACAGTGACCTGGGACCCAGCAAAGTACAACCTTTTTGTTGCTGTAATTGCAATTCCTGTAATCTGTTGTGACATTTCCAGACAAGCCTCGATGAGTGAGTACCTGCACGATTGCAAGGCCTGCAGCGAAGCCTGACTGTCGTGTCGGTGCAACTCCAGATTCGCCTGTTTGACAAGGCCTTCTGCACACACTCAGTCACACAAGCGAGCAAAGCGAAAGATTTCCGCTTAGAAAACGTCAACATGCTTGCCCAACGTATTGAAATTTCAACACCGAGCCCACATATACATGTCCCTGAGCCCCTCGCCATTGGAGTGAACCGACCCGTCAGTATAGCAGACAAGCCAGTTCCCCGTTCTGAATTGGCTAAAATTTTGTGTTTTTGGAAGACAATGTTCGACCACACCGCGCGGAAATTGGAAACAAAGCACTTCAAGCTTACGGGATCTCTTCCTTACAATTGCCACCTCTATTTTCCGATTTTAATCCTATTGAGCACAGCTGGAATATGTTTTAGAAAGCATTAGATCTTTATCAATCTTTACCACAAACTTTTTGAGAGTTAAGAGTAATTCTTTCTCAATTGTGCCAAGCAGTTATTGATACTCAGGGTGAGCATATTCGGTTACGTAACCGGTATTAAAAGATTTTGGTGAGTTTTTAATAAAGTGTTTTTGATGTGTTTAGAATATTTTTATTTTATATTTTGGAAATTTGAAGAAATTTATTTATTGTTTTGTAAATTATGTTTTACGGTTAATATACTTGTAAAATACATGGTTTGTTATAAAGTATATGTTTTTGTTCAAATGATTGTGGAGCAGTTTATATAAATTAGAAATCTTGAAGATGGGAAAAATCATGTTGTTTTTCTGTAATTTTGTGATAGATTGGAAATTTTTAAAATTTGTGTTATAATCCGGAGAAAATTTGATGGGTGGTAGTGGCATAGATGTTCGTAAAATAATTAAATTACTACTAATAATAACTACATTATACTCTTCTCATTTTCTTTTTTATTTACACACTCTTACAACCTAACTCTTTGTTCTAAACTGCCTACATCTAACTACTCATTCTCACTGTCTAAATATAACAGTTCTTACACATTTGCCCACAAAATACAACCTCACATTCAAATTAACCAATCAGTACCGTTTCATCCATCTGTTTTGCATAACTTCCTTAACAATCGACCCTCACATCTGCAAAACCTTTTAAACCCAGACTTTTAGTCACCAAAGGACCACCCAGTATTAATTCTACAATTATTAAATAAGATAATTTTATCATTTAATTTAACATTTGTTTCCCAATCGGAAAAAGCACTATTATTGATGAACTCCACCAAGCTTTGGCCAGAGATTTGTTTACGAGAAAAAGGGTTTAAATTCGATAAAGTGCGAGTTTCTTAAAGTACATAAGATGACATCTATTTATTTTGGTTCAAAAGAATGTCAAATTTGCCCCATTACATTTTTTTTGTATAGTTTAAAATTGCACGTGTAAAATTCATATTTTGACACTTGTTTTGTAAACTTTGTAGGAATGTGTTTAGTTATATTTGTTTTTATCTGAGTTGCGTTTGCAGTGATTAGAACGATTACAACAATGTGTTGTGCTTTTACATGGCGTGTTATAATGCCTTTAATATTTTTTTTCTGTAAGCACAGTTGGTACTGATATTGATAGTACATATCTCCTCCAGCGCTGTGACAACGCATAATGTAGTTCTAAATATTGTGCACATATAGCTTTGTACTTGCATAGTTTTTGCACTTCCGGGACTAAAGTTGATACTTTAGTCTCTGTTTACAGGGACTAAAGTGGGTCATTTATTCCCTAGGGACTAAAGAAGTTGAGGGATTAAAGTTGATACTTCAACTTTTATCAGTTATCAACTAAAGTTGATACTTTATACACCTCTCGACTAAAGTGACATTAATCCCTTAGGTGGAAACACCACCCGCGGGATTAAATGATTCACTTTATTACATTCATATCTTGGTATGTTATTTGCTTTTGAATGCTTTATACAAATATGTTTCCTTACATAATACGTAAGAAAGAGACATTTACTGAATTAATGTCTATTTCAAATTCACACTATATACCATAATTTTTATTTTTTATATGTATAGATCTATATGTCATTTTTATTAGGGGATGCATTTCAAACCGTCGATCTTCCAAATTAACGTTGAGCGATTAAAAAAAATTAAGACATAAATAAAACAATATTTACCCGTAGACTCGTGTAATTTATTCATATAAAATTTTACACAGATTTACTCATAGAAAATTAGCTCTCTGTTGTTCCTTTTTTGAACCGGCCTTGTATTAGTCTGGATAAATCCGTTAAAACCTCTCAAATTTCTAAACTGACGAATTTGCTCTGTAGAAATACATAAAGGTTCAGGTTGAATAATCCATCTCACGCCTTCTGTACAAGGGGGGTACGTTAAAGAACCAAGATAAGAGAAGTACCCCCTGGTGAATACTGGTGCAAGTACGCTAGGCGGAAATGGAGCGATATAATAACTGCAGCAAGGCTTTTGGATATATCGTAATCCATGGACAATACTTTCGAAAAAAGGATTGTCGACTTCTGTGACCTAAAATTTGAAGATTAATAAGTTGGAAAATTATAATTTTAAGGTAGGTAGTACTTCGAACATGTAGCTAATAATAGTGACAGCACAGGTTTTAAGTGACTTCGCCATATCTGTACACTTGCAGGAGCATTTATTAAAAGTCATTTGTAGCTCCATTCCATAACGACGCATGTCAATCATGTGCTCAGTACCTTCTTCGTCGTTGGGGCCCCATCGGAAACGCATACAAAACAGTTTATATTCATCACATAAAGGCCCTCCACAGATAATCGGCGTCCGTCCGTCTGACCAGGAACTGTAAATTGCTACTGTGTCCCCATTAGCCCAATAAAAATATTTATTAAATTCAAATTTTCAAAGACTGTCTACTAATATCATCGATACTTTTAACAAAAATAAAGCAATTTTTTGTCATAATTTTAAAAACTAATTTGGTTAGCTTTTAGATTTTAAAAGTGAAATTAGACTTAACTTCTAAAAAATTGATGTCTTAAACATATCCCTAAAAGTAGCTCCTATTTTTGCATTTTCACCACTGAGTTAAAGTAATTATGGGGTTATTAAGGGAAAAGTAAAATCAACCGGAATTGATCCGGAGTTTTTACAGTTAAAAACTCTTATTTCTTTAAAATTCGTATTTACAAAATACAAAGACAGGCAATCTGCAGACTAACTAAAGTGATAGTACCTAGGTAATTCCGTAGATTGATTGGTGATTTGGGAATTCTGCAGATTGCCTAAATATTTTGCGAATTTACATTTCTGGTAGCCCCATTTTTAAATTAAACTTATTTACCTGTATATCCATCATTCAGTAATTTCATTTTCGCTGGAGGCATATGATACTCTTCGGTGAAATCCAAAAGTGCTAGACTCTCAACCGGAACCACACTTGCACAAACAGACAATATATTAATAGGAGATTGATTATCACCTCTAATTTGAAACTTATATTTCCAAGTGTTCGGCCCTTAAAAAACAATTGTGATTTTTCTTTACCAAGATGGAACCCAAATTTACCATCTTTGTCCCCATACCCGTAGGAACACAGCAATTTTTCATGTTTGTTACATCGGCAAAACCATGTTAAAAAAAGATACAATAAGCCCAAAATCACAAGAATTATTAGAATTTCAATTAAATAATTTTCCAACATGATTGTCTTTTTACTGACATTTTATTTATTGATTGATTAACACACTTGATAAAAAAATTACATTTTTATATTTTTAAGGTTTTTTTTCGCTTGTCTACTCTCAATACTAACACAGTTCGTAATATAATAATTGTAATATCATATCTGGTAATAATTAGTAATTATTTTATCGATTAAATAATGTCGTAAAAAAGATTTGTAATAAGATACTAGATAGTCTAGTAGGCAAATAAAATTAGAGATTCTCGAGAACTGAATTCTCGAAAAGTTGAAAATAGCAACTTTGATAGAATTAGATAGGAATAATCTTAGTCTGCACGATTACAGAACATTAGCTAAACTTTTGAGAGCAAAAGAACCAGAAAGTGTTAATAATTTTTCGGTGTTTTTAATTCTTAGTAAAACATTACAAAGACATGAATTAAAAAACATTAAATTGTGTATCGAATAACATCTTTAAACTTAAAAATTTGTTGGTTCTTTGTTACAGCCTTTGATTTGATTGAACCAGATTGTTATTCTGATTGCTAAATAACGTACTTTTATGCACTAGTGCTCAATAATAAAAAATACATTTTTTATTTTATTTATTTATTATAAACATGAAAAGTACAATTTAAGTGACTAAATTAAACATTCGAAGATTTCAGATTTCTTTCCTGAACTTCAATACAAGTGGAAAAGGTACTTGTAGACGCCATTTCAAATTTGCTATTTTCGTCACAGATTCTTTTTTTCTTACAATTTCTTCTTTTCCTATAATTTTCATCGAAATTGCGTTTTTGCTTTCTACAGAGTTTTTTATGTGACTTTCCGCAACACAACTCGATCCCCATCCTCCATGTCTTTTGAGTAATATGATATCTGCTTCTGAATCTGCTAAGAGTGCAGCTGAACAACGGCGAAAGCAGTGCCTGGTATATTCTTTTGCATTTAGAAGGCAGAGACATTCTTCAATTTTTTAAGGCATACTTCCAATAGTATTTATACCAACGGGTAGCGTACAGCACCTGGAATTTTTGTAGGTTAAGAAGAATCTCTGATGTTCAGTATGAGGAGGTCGAAGCTGTGCGTATTTGCGGAAAATTTCTAATAAAATAATTTCATCTACAAATTCTTCAGTTATTGTAAACATTCGTGAAATTTTTGTCTTGGTGTTCGGTATCTCCACTTTAATAAAACTTGTACAATATTTTATATATTTCACCTTCAAAAACGTAATTTCTTCTCTGTGTAACGCGCCAAAAATCTCAGTAATTAGCACAACTTTTGCCAATAAATAGTCTTTGTTATCAGCTGTTTTTATAAAACGTTCTATCTTTTGCTTGGTAAATATATCGAATTTTTTAGCCCTGTACCCGCTGGCATTTCTTTTTAGAAATGCAATTAAGTCTGTAAATTTTTTGATACCTACATTCTTGTTAAGATATATCATGATTCTTAGCATTGAGTAGGTACTCCATAAAGTAGACGGCATATACATGAAAAATAATTTCGAAAAATAGGCCAAAAGTACCTTTTCTTTAATACTTGTTAAATTTTTTTTTCATACCAACTATCAAATTTCCTGTAAATTTTCTTAGATTTTTCGGGCACTAGCGTGACTAGTGAAGCTTCCGCAGCAATTTCAATGTTGGAACCAAATTCAGAATCGCTGATTTATATGATTTTTTATCACAGAACTTAAACACAAACCCCAAATTGACAGTCTGTAATTTTATAAAAACAGTATACAACGAAATTTACATCTACTTATAGCAACTTGCCGTTTGCCTACTGTACAATGTGAATGTTCGATTCACATCATTATTTTTGAAAGAAAAATTTGTTTAAAAAAAAAACGCTGTAACAAAAATTTTTGAATGCAATACGTTGTTCTTGACGTTATGAATTTACATCGCGTGTTTAAAAGACTCTTTTTTGCAACTTATTAGCTATTTAAATTTTGACTATGACTTTAAAACCGTACAATTGCCAGGAAGATGACTATATTCTCAATCTTCTAATAAAAATATTAAAAATATCGAGAAAGCTGAATTTTTCTTGAGAGTTTTATTTATATATCTTAAACATACTCTTGAAACTCTCGAGTTGAGATGGTTTTGGATTTTTAGGAGAAGAAAATGCCAATTTTGTTTTTTTTAAGTATACTGCTTTGAATGAAAAATGCAACACCAAAAAGTTGTGGTCAAATTTTATAATAAAAATTTTACAAAAGTTTAATTTTGATACAATAATTAAATGATTAAAAATTCAACAAAAAAAATTATTGTCAACCCTGTTTTTTGGAAGATTTTATATAGAAAAGATAGCATATCAAAGAGTGTTTTGCGAAGATAAATACATTTTAGATCAGTTTTCTCTTTACAATTTTGCGGAGAACGTCATTTAAAATGTTCAGAGTTTATGAACGTCAAAATTTTCGTCAACTAAATGATTTCGAACGAGGTCGAATTATTGGCATGAGGGAGGGTGATCTTTCTTTTCGGGAAATTGCTACCAGAATTGGTTGTGACGCAACTACAGTGATGAGATGTTGGAGACGATGGTCTGAGAAAGGTTTCTATAGACGTCGGAGAGGATCTAGCTCACAGCGAAGAACGACAGACCGCGAAGAACGACGTTTAAGACTTTTGGCGTTAAGAGACAGATTTTCATCCACGCGAGTAGTTGGAAACACTTGAAGGGAAACTTTAAATGTAAGAGTCTCAATGGTGTCCATATATCGTCGAGTACGTAGTTTTGGAGTGCGTTCTTATCGTCTTTTTTGGTGCCTCCCCTTAACGCTTCATCATAGAGCTTGCAGATTAGAATGGTGTATAGAATGGGTGAATTGGAGGCAAGAATGGCATCAGATTGTGTTTACCGACGAATGTAGATTTTATCTATGAGCCCACGACGGACGTAGACAAGTCAGATGTCTTCGCGACGAGCGCAGAAACATGAACTTGGCACTTTCCCGGCATACTGCGCTTACTCAGGGAGTGATGATTTGGGGTGCTATCACGTATGGCAGTAGGTCTCCTCTGGTTTTTATTCCTGGCAACTTAAATGCTCAACGGTACATAGAGTCTGTGCTGGAAGCAATTGCACTGCCGTACTTACAAGAGCTGCAAAATCCTGTTTTCCAACAGGATAATGCTCGCCCACACATGCAAGGAGGACAGTGAACTTCTTAGAAGAAGCAAACGTGGTGGTGTTTCCATGGCCTTTCCGTTCACCGGATCTTTCGCTCATTGAACATGTGTGGGATATGATAGGCGCAAGACTAAGCAATTTACCTCATCCCTCAAACTCTTTGAACGAACTTCGTGTGCAAATTCAGAAAGCTTAGGATGCACTACCGCAAGAAGATATTGATCATCTCATTCAAAGTATGCCAAGTCGAGTAAATGAGTGCATTAGAAATCATGGAGGACCCACATATTATTAAAAAAAATGCATTTGTTGTTTTTAATAAATTGAAATTTTGATGATTTTTTTATTACATTAAAATAAACCTTTTGTGAAATTTTCATTCAAAGCAGTATATTTTAAAAATTCGTTTTACGTTTGGACTTTAAATGGCACCACAAAATAAATCCAAAAGGGTTAAATCGGAAAACATAGGTGGCCATTCAGTGACACTTCTTCGCCCTATCTATTGTGTGTGAAAACAGCATCTAAGAAATCGCGTACTCGTACATCCTAATAATGGAGAGGCGCTCCATCTTATTGAAAGAAAAGTTGGTTTTCGTGGAGATTTATGTCTTCTTCTAGTGCTTGAGTGATTAAGGGGTTAATAAAATTTTCTAAAAACTGCAAATAGCTGTCGGCAGTTAAATTGCCTTCTACAAAAAGTTGCCTAATAATGTGACTGGGTACCTATATAGAGTGCCTGCCCAAGCGTTCAATTTTTGGGGCGTAGTAAGAAAGTGACATTTACCGAAATGATTACGCTTATTTGAGAACTAGACAAATATTCTACCAGAAGCAGTTTTTATATTCTATGCAATGGGCTAATGCCTGTTTTACATGCACACATATAACATAACTTTTATTTTTTACAAAAATCTATATGTCATTTTTATTAGGGACTGCATTCCAAACCATCTTCGGAAATTTTTTAATTTGGAATTAACGCTGAGCGAATACATTAATTAACTTTCAAATTGTGGTGTAGAAGCATTTTTCCCCCACCCAAAGTGGGAAGGGGTGAGTGTCAGGCAGTTCAGTTGGATTTACGGCCTTGACCATACTATAGTGAGAGAATAAACTTTACTTTTGGGAAAAGGTTGTTTATTTACCTTGCATAACTCATAAGGGGCAAAACACAACACAAATAAAAGAATATTTACTCGAGGATCTATGTAATTTATTCATTTCACATTTTATAGAGTTTTATTTATAAATAATTAGTTTTCTGTTATTTCTTTTTTAAACCGGCCTTGTATTAGTTTGGATAAAACCCTTAAAACCCATCAAATTTCACAACTGTCGAAATTGGTGTGAAGAGATAGATAGAGGTTTAGGTTGGATAATCCATTTCACTCCCTTTCTACGCAAAAAAGGGTACGTTAAGGAACCACTATATGAAAAATACCCCCTGGTAAAATCAGGTGCAACAAAACTACGTGAAAGTGGCGTGATATAATAACTGCAGCAAGGCTTTTGAATGTATCGTAATTCATAAATAATATCTTCGAAAAACGGGTTCTCGGCTTCTGTACTCTGAAATTTGAGGATTAATAAGTTAAAAAATTATAATATTAGGGTAGTACTTCAAATATGTAGCTAATAATAATAACAGCACAGGTTTTAGTGATTTGGACTTGTCTGAACATTTGTAGGAGAATTTATTATAAGTCACTTGTAGTTCCATTCCATAACGACGCATTTCAATCATGTGATCAGATCCCTGTTCGTCGTTGAACATCCAGCAGAGACGCATACAAAATGGTTTGTATTCATCGCATGGTGGGCCTCTACAGATAATCGGCGGGGATGCGTTTCTGACCACGAGCTGTAAATAGCCACTGTGCCCCCATTAGCCTACAAGAATATTTATTAAATTCCAATTTTCAAATCTTTCTCTGCTATATTTTCGACACTTTTAACCCAACTGAGATTTTTTTCTCAAAATTTTGAAAATTAATTTTAGTTAGATATTTAAATTTTCAAAGTAAAATTAGACTTTGACTTTGCAAAGATTTGGTCAAGACTTTTGTACGCCTCATTTTTGTATTTTCGCCATTGAATAAAAGTGATTATAGGATTATGAGAAGGAAAGTAATATTAACCGAAATTTGATCTCAAAGAGAGATATGTTTTTGTAAGAGTAAAGACAGCAAAGCATTCTTACTGTTAAAAACTTTATTTATGATACTATGCGCTATTCGTATTTACAAAATACAAAGACATAGGCATAGGCCTGTCTGACATTTGGGTGTACAGGTCATAGACCCTTTTACCCAGATCTGAACTGCTGGTACACATGGTAAAGTGCACCAGAGTTAAAAATCTCTGTCAAGTATGCTGGCTCCTGGTGGTCGTGCGTCAATCAGCTTGCAGTTCCTAGAGAGTACCCGCAGACCACCCAATGGGCGACTGCCAATTCAGTGCATGCATACTGAACCAACAAATCGGACATGGAAATGTGAATAAATAATAATAAGAGGGGCTTACCTGCATCCTCTCGCCTGATGCAGTGCGATCGGATTGGCGTTGGCGTTTGCAGCGCTGGGGGAGGGGGATTTGCCCTAAGGCAAAAATGTCGGAGAAACAAAAGGGCCATCTTGGGTTTTTTGTGGCGGGAAGGGCCGTTTTCGTCGTAGTCAATTGCTTGACGGACAAGCGAATTGGGGTGTTCTTCAGCGTTGTGAAAAGTTCGAAAAGCAATCTCAAAAAGAAATTCTTTGAAGGAAGGCAATTTGGCTTCTTGATGAAGTTGGGAATTTCTGACGAACCAGGGGGCATTGAAGGCCTGTCTGAGAAATTTGTTTTGAAAGACTTCCAACTTTTTGATCTGAGTCGAAGAAACGTGACTCCAAGTTGCGGAAGCATACGTGAGGGTAGGACGAATGATGGATTTGAAGAGGGTGAGCTTGTTCTGAATTGACATTTTGCTCTTTCGACAGGTCAGTGAGAAAAGTTGACCAGCGACCATCTTGGCTTTGGACAGGGCGCTGTCGATGTGCGGAATAAAGGCTTGTCGAGTAGAACTCCCAGGTACTTGACCTGGTCCTTCCACTCAACGGCACGATCAAACATCTGAATTTGGCCTTTGGGCTGAACATGACGGCGGGCGATGAGAAGAGCAGAGCTCTTTTCGGGGTTGACATCGATTCTCCAACGCCTGAACCAGGTTTGAAGAGCATCAATTGCCTCTTGGAGATAAACAGTGACGATTCTGGGCTGTTTAGAACGGGCTGTGTCGCCGGAATTGCTGTGTCGTCTGCATAGACAGCCAGCTTTGCTCTGAGGGGTTTTGGAATGTCTGCTGTAAAAACAGCATAGAGAAGAGGGAACAAGACTGAAACTTGTGAAACTCCTACTTCGATTGGATGTAGGGTAGAAAAAGAATCTCCAATTTTTGTCCTGAAGTTTCTGTCGGACAAAAATGAGTGAATAAGTTGATCCATCGCAAGAGGCACGCCAGCCTGAGAGAGCTTATAAATAAGTCCTTTATGCCAGACAGTGTCAAAAGCTTTGGAAACATCTAAAATGATTGCTCCGGTAACTTGCTTTCGCTCATTACTGATGAAGGCGAATTCTGTGAGACGAAGCAGTTGTTCGGTTGTAGAGTGTTTGGGTCTGAAACCAAATTGTTCATCTGAGATTGAATGGTTTTCTTGGAGGGTTTTTGAAAATTTGGCGTGGATGAGATGCTCTACCACTTTCCCCACTGCAGAGAGAAGACTGATGGGGCGATGATTTTGGGGAAATTTGTGATCTTTTTCGGGTTTTGGAATGAAGATGATATTGGCTAATTTCCAGCGACTGGGAAAATGCCTGAACTGAAAAATTGAATTTACCAAGGTCGTGAGAGCGACGATGAGTTTGTCTGGAAGATTTTATACAAAGACAGGCAATCTGAAGACTAATTAAAGTGATAGTACCAAATTCCTTAATTGATTGGTAATTTGGAAATTCTGCAGACTGCCTAAGCATTTTGCAGACTCACGTTGCTGATAGGCTCATTTTTAAATTAAACTTATATACCTGTATATCCATCATTCAGTAGCTTTATTTTCGCTGGAGACATGCAATACTCCTCGGTGAAATCCTAAAGTGCTAGATTTTCAATCGGAACCACACTTGCACAGACAAAAAATTGATAGAAGATTAATATCACAACGAATTTTAAACTTATATTTCCGAGTGTTCAGTTCTTGAAAAACAATTATCATTTTTTACCAAGATAGAAACAAAACTTACCATTTCCGTCCTCATACCAATCGGAGCAAAGCAAATTTTCATGTTTGTTACATCGGCAAAACCATCTTCAAAAAAAACAATACGCCCAAAATCACGAGAAGAACTAAAATTTTGATTAAAAAAATTTCTAAAATGACTAGATTTTTATTTTTCTTGTTGATTGATCAACACACGTGATTAAAAATTAACATTTTTATATTTTCAAGCTGTTTTTTGCTTATACTGTTAATAATAGCACAATTCATAACGAAATAATTATAATATTATATTTGTAATAATTAGTAATTAGTTTATCGATTTAATAATGTCGCAAAAAATTTTTTTCTAAATAATATGCAAAATAGTCTAGTAGGCCAGTAAAATTAGAGTTTTTCTAGAACTGAATTCTCAAAATTTGGAAATGGCAACTTTGATAGAATTAGATAGGAATAATTTAAATTTGCGTGATTGCTGGAGGAGAGCTAAAGTTTTCAGAGCAAAAAAACCAGAAAATGTTAACAATTTTTTAGTTTTTTTACTATAATAAATGCTAAATCACACTTTTAACAAAAGATTACAAAAGCAAAAATTAAAAAACATTAAAAATAACATCTTTAAACTTAAAAATTTGTTGGTCTAATATGTATGTTAGGGGTTTCCCTTGGAATCCTAATCTTTAAGATGTTGAGGGTATTGAGGGTAATGGGTCAAGTGACACAGAAGGTCCGAAATCCAAAAGAGTCAAGACAGTTTGGCAAGATACGCTGGTATCGCTTATGGCCGCTCAGCAGCTACAGTTACTAGAATTGACTCGTCGGACATCAACACCAAATAAGTTTATAAATGCTGCTGGTTATCTTCAATCGACACCATCTTCCACTGTTTCCTTTCGGCTGGCAGAATTCGATCCTGAGAAAAGTGATCATGCGATAGAAGAATGGTTGGCTATTGCAACAAAGCTCAAGGAAGAAGAGCATATCGGTGATGCACTAATGATAGCAAAAGCTGGTGAAGCACTGAGAGGTCGCGGACATCGCGAATTTTGTAAGGATCTTCTAAGTATTGCTTCTCCCGATCTTGAAACAGCTGGTGCACGTTTTTTTATTGCCGCAACTTTACGAAGTAATGAGTGTGTCTCGCTTAGTGACTATGAGATTTGTAAACTCCGGGCAATCGCTCGATTTTATAGTGAGTTACCGTGGAAAATTGTTTTAAGTGTGGTTGAATATGGCCTCGACCATAGCGTAACGCAAGCAGCTATTCGCATCCAACAGCCAAAAACAGAGCGCAAACTGCTAAAATTGTTAAGTGAGTACGATGCACGTCGTCGGAAGTATCATTAAGTCAAAATTTGCGATTAATTATCGGTTGAGACGTTATAAGGCGCTCTCATTTACGCATTGAAAAGAATGTCAACAGACTGGAATTAGACCACGACCTTCAATAATTTGTTTATGGTCCGGAACGTATCGGTTTTGGAGTAACTTTTGTAGTGATCGATGGCGACAACTTGAAGCTAAAAATAGAATAGTCATAGGCGTGTTCTACAACTAGACCACCGGACCACATTACGACTGGAAAAATGACCGTAAAACTGCGACCTTGTAGCTGTGAAAGATTCACAATTAGCTGGTGGTGGAAAATTGAAGGCCAAGTTCAAGAATCCTTATACGGTTTTGAAGGTTCTACCGAATGAACGCTATGCACTAACGAGAAAAGAACATCGGTCTACGGTGGCCGCTCTGAAACAACTGCGACGTTGGCCCTCCACTGAACAGTCATAAAGCAAAAGGTATTAATTTTGTGATAATTAATTTTTACAACACATCAAAATTTGCAATATGTGTGGTAAAAAGAGAGGATAGTGGCAGTACCACTATGCCTAGAGAAGGTGGCAAAACCACCTAGTGTCAATGGTAGAGACAGAGCGAGTAAGACCGGGCGAGTGGTGAGGTACCACTATAGCTAAGGGTGGCAAAACCACCTAGTGTCTACGGTGGGCAGGTCGAGTAGTGGCAGTCTCACTATAGCTAAGGGGGGCGCAACCACCTTATGCCTACCACAGTAAAAAAAAAGCTAGTAGCAATACATTTTGGCACTTAAAACCAGTAGCATGTTACTCTGTATGATAACTTAAAAAGTTGTTGAAACGAAGATTTTGTTTCGTATTTGTTTAATTGCAGATTGACGAATGGTCAGTGGCGTAGCGTGGGCTCTACGATTGCAGGATGGCCGTGTTAGGGGTTTCCCTTGGAATCTTAATCTTAAGGGTTGCTCTTGGGTTTGGTTGCTTACGCACACGTCAGGATAGCCGAACGCATTGAGGTCATGATGTTTGTCAACTCAATCTGTTAAAAGAGGTTATGATGTTTGTCAACACCACGTGTTTAAAAGAGGTCATCCAAGTGTTCAATGAGGTCACACGTGTTTCACGCTGATGTTCAATGAGTTCATGATGACGCTTTATCCATGGTCTATAAAAAGAACAAGTGCTTTTGTGGTCAAGCAGTCGAGCTTTGATTGTGCTCCCGTGTAGTCGTGTACGATATTGGTCTTCAAAATAATTTCAAAACACCCAATTAAATAAATTGTGGACAAGAAAGTGGGTTGTTTTATTACTGAATTTAACATGTATAATATGGTTGTAATTGCCAGTATATTACATTTTTTTTTAAATTTGAATATGATTTTACGACCAGAGAAATTGCCAGAAAGGTAACTACATTTTCATTCAGATAGTAAAAATATAAAAAATTCCGACTAAGCTAGATTATTATGAAGACTTGTATTGAAATGTTTTAAACATACCCTCAAAAGTCATTTTATTATTGTAACAAAGCGTTCTAATAATTCAGTAAACAAAACAAGATAACGCCCAGCAGCTGATTCGGACCGCGTGACCGCGACGTCATACGTATACGTCAGGGCAGTAGTGGTGGTATAATTTCCACCACACCGAGAACCACCACCAACGCTTCGCTACGATACTCCTCTCATACCCCTCGCCTACAAACGAAGCCTATATATTGCGCCTACCGCCTCCGATATTTTTATAGTTTCATACTTGCAGGAGCATTATCCCTGTAAGTAGCCACCCCCAGACCCGTCCACCCCTGGAGCATTAACCTAGGGGCTTCCTCTCCGATACCGCTACCCACGGAGCATTAACCCGTTGGTAGAGTCCTCTCCGAAACCGCTACCCACGGAGCATCAACCTGTGGGTGAATCCTACCTCCCCTCCATTATAAGTGCGAGCCACCAAAGCCGACACGTCAAGGACGAGGAGCCGATGGAGAGGAGCCGAGGACGAGAAGCCGACGGCAAGGAGTCGAGGACGAAGGACCGCCGAGGACGAGGCCGTATATATATTATTTAGAAGATTCGTTTTAATTTGAGAATTATTATTTTATTTTCATTATTTGTACATAGTTATTATTTTAAATAAACCTCATCGAAACCGCTCTTCTCTCTTTCTGCGATACCCAGAACCCGACACGGAAACAACCGTTACATTATTTAAAAAAATACAATTTGTATAGTAGTACACAAAAAAGTCAAGTGACTAGATTCTGCAAAAATAAAATAAATTTCAAAGGTGTGACGTGGGTGTGACCGTATGATCAAGTGATTGAAAATATTAGCCCAACAAAGCCACTTTAGAAATGGTAGTCAAAATAATTGGTAGAAAATGTTTTGGCACTAGAATTGGTCATAAAAATAGCCTCAATGTTTGCTATCTTCTCTCTCTTTGCCAGTCAAACTTTAAAAAATTTTTATCTGTTCATTTAAAGTACATTTAGATAGCATACAAAACTGTTCATGTTCTCATTCAAATTCATTCTTCTTCTAAATAAAACCTCTAAAAATTTAAGCGGGAGAAAACTTCGGCAAGGCGTAAGGGATATGAAAAACTGTTACAGTAGTGGGCCACTTAACACTTCCATTTTGACGCTGAAGGCCCTCTCTTCCCCAAAAACAAAAATTTAATTAATAAACATAAAAGTCATTTATGATTAATGATTTAGTTACTGACCCAGAAACAAAAATATATTTAAAAATATTTATTTTTATTAAATAATTTAGTACAAAATTTAATTTATAAAGTTAATACAACGCAGTTCAAAATTTTGATGTCACAAAATTGTGATACAAAGGGTCAGTTGAATTAATAAAGTCCCGACATGTTCGCTCTTACTCCAAAAGCATAAAACCACATTTTAACAAATTATGATTAAATGACAATTTTAAACAACAATTAATAATAATAAAACTTGCTCAGATTACCTGTACAACATTTAAAACACATAGAAGTCTATTTTTCACTGGAATGTCTTGTCTGGTCTCATGGTTTCCGATTTATTCACAAAAATCTCTGTTTTCCAGAATCATTCAATTAAAACTTCATCAGCAAAAGTCTTCTCAATAGTTTCACAGTATTTTGGCGTGTTTATTTCATTAAAGTTTTAACAAAATAGTCTTAGTAAGTTTTTAATGTGAAAAGGCATGAGTATAACTCGATGTGTGGCGGACTACTACCATCTGATTCAACCAACAAAATTTTTTGGAAAAATATTTTATAATTTTTTTTTTTAAATTAATGTAGAAAATTAAAATTTGTTATAATATTTGTAAATAATGTTAAAATTTACATTGTGACCATCCATTTATTTATCTCGGGCCCGAGTATTATAATTTGTTGTTTTTACTTTTACAGCTTCTTTATTAGCCATCCAACCTCGGCGTGAACTATTTAACAAGATTAAAATCATAAAAACAAATTGTTAATTAAAATTAATTGTTTAAATATTTCAGCAAGTGCATAATTGTTTATATTTTAGCTAAATTAAGAACTTATGAGTTTAAAACCGCAGATTTTAAAAGACAATACGAATCGCTGTTTGACAAAAATAGAATCAAGCAATTAACAAATCTATAATAAAGAAAATTAATAAGAACAATCCTTTAATTAAATAAATACTTAAAGGCACGCCAAGCATCCCTGCAGAAAGTCACGTAGACACCCTTAGCGACACCGACGGCTTAAAGACGGTTACAAAAAGAACCAATCATCGCTGCGGAAAATCGCGTGACCATCCCTAGCAACATCAACGGTCCGAAAGACGGTTAGGAACGAACCAATCACCGCTGCGGAAAATCGCGTGATTATTCCTAGCAACAGCAACCGTCTAAAGAAAGTCGTTAAGAAGCGCGCTAAACACCTCTGATTACAGTCACGTAGACAGCTCTGACGTCACTAAAAATTTGGATATAAAAGAAACCCCCAGAGAAGCCATCGTTAGATAGTGCTCTGACACTCTCCAGGCTGGTCGACTTATTTTTTTGATATTGCAATCTCCGACGGGTGATCGCTGATCAAAAGACTGTCTTCTAGCTAAAAATCACGTTCGTGTCCGAAGTGCAGATTCTTAGTCTTTGACGGGTGATCGCACCAAGGCCTCTGAAGCAGAAATTTTCTTTGAGTGCCGCATTCCTAGTCTTCGACGGGTTGATCGCAACCAAGGAGAATTTTGCACAACGAGTTAACACTCAGTTTAATTAATATTTCTCTCCTAATTAGCTGTCCACGATGTCGGAGGAGCCAGAAGGGCCAGATGACCACTCCTTCGTGGTATAAGAGCCGCCACCGTCTCCGGAAGTAAACAGGATTTTCACAGGTCTGTATCAAAGAGGGTAAAAACTAATTTTATCACTTCACAGCTGTGTTTACCGACTTATAGTCGCAGGGAAGCCCCTGTGGTTCCAAATCTTTAACAATCTTTAATTGTTATTTATTTATTTTATTGTTTATTTAATTATTTTAATATAATTATTATTTTACTAATTAAGTTAGCTCCGCGTATAACTTGTACGTGTCTAACCTACCAATAGCCTTTTGTTGTAATTAACTAATAGTTGATTACACTCATCTGACTCATTACTCGCATGAAAATTATTATCTCTTTACTATCCTTCTGGCCAAGCCGGGGACCACTACCACACTGACCGAAAAAAAACGACGCCAGTCCGGGTGTAATACTATGGCACACAAAATTTCAAAACATGGCTAAATGTATTAAATAAAAATACATAAGCAAAAAGACTGCCTAGCTAAAATGTACAAAGTATATAAAATGACTCCCTGGTCAAACAAAAAGACCATATATGGGACATATTAGGGAATGAGAGTACGCGGTAGTTGGTTCTTTGGTGAAGCTCCTACGCACTCCTATCTATAAATTTTCTGAGTCGGAGGTGTTTAATCAGCTCTGCATTTAAATCCGGGTTTTTACCCATACTGGCCTGCGATGGTTCTGATACCGGAATAGAGTGTTGTAATTGCAGCAGGATGCAACTTATTCTGTATAATAGAACTAGAGCTAAAATATTTAACTTGTAAAATAAGTGGCCTCACCTTGGGCTGCGCAATTACACTTGTAATATTTATTGAATAAATGTATTTATTCAATTTCAGCTGTTTTACTCTTCCTTGATACACAGTGCTTAAACAACAAACAAACAAATACAAAACACAACGTAGAGTCCTAATAACACAATTTCTATCCGATCAGTCAAAAATCAAATTTTTTGACAAGGCCAGGTTTAAGAACCGTCACAACATTAATTTTAAAATTTTTAACTATGGGGTAGTAGCCCTCCATTTTCTGGTTTATTTGCTCTAAAAAGTTTAGCTCACTTCTTGTAAGCGTACAAACAGAGATTATTTCTCTCTAATTCTATCAAAGTTGCTATTTCCAACTTTTCCAGAATTTAGTTCTAGAAAAACTCTAATTTTGCTGGCCTACTAGACTATTTAATATGTTATTAGAAAAAATTCTTTTTACGGCATTATTATATTAATATAATGCTCACTGATTATTATAATTATGTTATTGTAATTATTTTAGTTCGGTAGTGGTCAATCAAAGCAAGATAAAAGCTTAAATATATAAAAATGTAATTTTTTTATCAAGTGCAATCAAGTATGTTGATCAATCAATAAAAAAATGTCAGTGAAAAAGTAATTTTGTAGAAAAATTATTCAGTCGAAATTGTAATCATTCTCGTAGTTTTGGCCTTATTGTACCATTTTTAAAATTGTTTTGCGGATGTAACAAACATAAAAAAATGAGGACGGAGATGGTAAGTTTGATAAGATTGTAAGTTCCACCTTGATAAAGAAAATTAAAATTGTTTTGTAAGGACTGAACAATTGGAAAAATGGGCTTAAAATTTGCGGTGGTAATTAATGTCCCATTAGTATTTTGTCTGTTTGTGGAAGTTTAATTCCGACTGAAAGTCTAGCATCTTTGAATTTTTGGCGGGTATCACATGCCTCCAGCGAAAATGAAACTACTGAATGATGGATATAAAGGTATATAAGTTTAATTTAAAAATAATGTTACTTCAGAATTTCTAAATCACCAAAATTTCTAATCTACGAAATTAGGCACTATCACGTAGTTGATCTAATTTTTACGAGGTTAAAGTCTGATTTTACGTTTAAAATTTAAAAAACTCACTAAAATTAATTTTCAAATTTTGAGAAAAAAATGGATAAAATGCATTTTTGAAATTTCAAATATAACCAATCCTATATAGGCCTCAGTTGGGTTATAAAAGTGTCGAAAATATAGTCAACACAAGCCTTAAAAATTTGGATTTAGGTCATAAATATTCTTTCTGGGCTAATGGAAACCCAGTGGTAATTTATTGTTAGTCTGTAGTGGGCTTCTTTGCGATGAATACAAGCTATTTTGTATGCGTTTTTGATGGAACGCCAACGGAGTAACAAAGTTCTAGGCACTGACTAAATTTTAATCTTCAAATTTCAGGTCAGAGAAGACGATAACCCACATCTCAAAAATATTATCCATGGATTTTACGACTATCCAGTTGATGCAGTTATTACATCACGCCACCTTTCGCCTATTTCAATTGCATCAAACTTTACCTCTCATATATTATTGGTTCCTGAACGTCCCCGTGCACAGAAGAAGTGAGATTCAATCTAAGCCTCTATCTGTCTCCTCACACCAAATTCACTAGTTTAGAGCTTTAGGGGGTTTTAACAGATTTATCACCACCAACACAAAATCAATTTATGAGAAAAAATGTGTAAAATTTTATAAGAATAAATTACATTTATTTGGGTATTTTGGATGTTAATTCATGTACTTGCTTAGCGTTAATGCACTCCCTAATCAAAATGGCATATACCATGTTGTCAAAAATTATCGAGGTTAAGGGTGGTTGTGAAAAACAAAAAAAAATATTTTTGATCAATCGGCTCATGATCAAAAGTAGGTAGATAACATTGAGGTAATAATAAGACTGGAGTGAGAGTAAGCAAAGAAGTACGGTGACAACATATCGGTAGGCAAAACATTTAAAGTGGTGTATTTACCATGTTAAAGGTGGTATTTGCATTTAGACAAGTGTTAAAATCGCTAAAACTTGCATATTTCTAAACAATTTTGTTTGTAAGAAGCGTTTTAAACAATTTTAGATAATTGATTTCAGATAAATTAAATATTAATTTGTAAAGTATGAGTGTTGTATGCATGCACAATAAAAGCCTGGCGCTCATATGTTTACTGAATTAAAATAAAAATTTATTTTCTTGTCTTATTCTTTGTGTATTTTCAAAAATTCGACGTTCTTGCCTACCAGCAAGTGATTTGCTCTCTCACACATATTTAATCTGTCTATTATACTATCTCTCTCCCTCTTATACTATGTACTGACTATGTTGTCACCGTAGCTCGCTTCAGCAATGTATAGGCGAGGCTCGGTCCAGTCTTATTATTAGTATTAGATCTATGATAGATAGCTATACTTTTTTTTCTATAACAGCTGTCAATTTAAAAATTTTAGAGTTTCGGTTGGTAGCATTTAAAGTTCCTAAATAACTTATTTTTTTGTTTGGTTTTTGGTAACTTTTTTAGTGACTAAATTGTTGAGATTAAGTAATTGACAATCTAAGACGGATTCACTAGTTATTTATATTATTAGTGGGTTAGAAGCATCATTACATAACGAGTATGTAGATTACAGATAACGAGGGTGTTAGCCCGAGTATCTGTAACACACGAGTTACTGTAATGTGCTCTAGCTCACGTATGATATACAAAACTTTTAATATCGAAGAAGCGGCGACAAATGCTGCTTTTTACCTGATGCCAGAAAAGTTCAAAGAAAAGTACGAGTTGGCTTATCAACGGTTCAGATCATGGTGCGAGGAGAAAAATGTTAAAAATATTACGCTTGAGAACGTTCTACTTGTATATTTTGATCATTTATCAAAGAGCATAGAATCTCTGGGCTTTTTATTCTATGATTAGAACAACAATGAAAATAAAGAAAAATGTTGACATTAGTAAATACGTGCATTTAATCGCTTTTTTAAAAAGAAATCTGAAAAATATTGTGCTAAAAAATAGCAAATTTTTACTAAACAAGATATTAGCAAATTTTTACAAAAAGCAAATGATGATAAATTTTTGTTAATTAAGTTACTGTACTCTTTTTATGCATAAATTATTCTTACTAAGTAATGTTAATTTCAAAGTTTTAATTTATTAGAGTTGGTGGAGCTTGTAGGATCCAAGAACATATCAACATGCTTTTGGAAGATGTCAAAAATCAAGGACAATGCTTCCATGTTCTAATACCAAACAATAAAACAAAAATGTACAGATAATTTTTTATTACTTCGGGCGGAATTAATGGAGTCAACATGTTAGAATTAATTCAAAAATATGCTGCACTCCGCTTTATTAACGCCAGTAGTGGACGGTTTTTTTAACATACAGAAACCAGAGGTGTTTAAAGTTACCTGTTGGTATAAACACATTTGCTGCTTTCCCCAAGAATATTGCTACTTTTCTTCAGTTACCTAATCCAGCAGGATTTACGGGACATTGTTATAGGCGCTTATCCACTTCGTTGTTTGCTAATTCGAGAGCTGATCTTTTAACAATAAAGTATCATAGAGGCTGGCGCTTGAATACAATGGCGGAAGGGTATATAGACACGGTAGAAGAAAATAAAAAACAAATTCCGTCAAAAATTCTGGATGACAAAAATACAATAACAGAACTACTGCATCGACAGCTGTTATCAAATTTTTTTTATCAGAAATGGCTTGTTCTACTATAAATAAGTGTGAAAATTGTGTTATTAATATTTATAACAATAATAGCATGTAATTAAGATTGAGTTTGAAATTAAAACAAATTATCTTAAAGAGTGGATTTTTATTTTATTACTTCACTAGTGAAGTAATATGTCACTTTACTTTACTCAAGTATTCAATATAATATGCAGTTATCAAAGCAGTCATATATAAAATTATTTTTTTTATTTCGGGGAAACAATTTTCAAAATTGTGTTTTTTAAAACATACATACATCGCGCTTATAAATTAACTATTTAAGCTAATAATTTGAAATTTTGTTCACTTATAAAGCAAACCATAGATAAAATAGAGCACGCTTAAAGGTAAATAAGAACAAAACAAACTTTTGATCAATACTGATTTTTTTAAACAAATTTTAACAATATAAAATCTAATTTACAGTGACTATAAAACAAAAACTTACAATTACACTAGATTGATAACACGTAAATTAAATAACCTGATTATTAACATTTTGTTGGTCGCTGGACAACTGTGCAAATGTGTTCTAATTATTGCTTCCGCTGAGTTAAGCAAATTTGCTTAACTACACCTAATTTAATTTATTTTAAAATGATAAAATAATGATTGCAAATTTTTTGAGCAGTAGGTCTAGTTTATGATGACATATCTTTATTAAAGCATTCTAAACTGTCATCAAAATTAATGCTAAGCGAGTATAAAAATTAGCACTCAAATAAAAGAATAGTCACTCGTAGACCCATGTAATTTATTAATTTTAAATTTTACACAGTTTTACTTATAAATAATTAGCTCTCTGTTATTCCTTCTTTGAACCGGCTTTGTACTAGTCTGGATAAAGCCGTTAAAACCCCTTAAATTCCAAAACTGACGAAATTAGTATGAAGAGATAGATAGAAGTTCAGGTTGTTTGATACATTTCACTCCTTCTGTACAGAGGGGGTACGTTAAAGAACCCACGTAAGAAAATACCCCCTGGTATTAAAACTGGACAAAAGTAGCGAGATATAAAAACTCCAGCAAGTCTTTTGAAAGTATCGTAATTCATGAACAATTTCTTCGAAGAACAAGTTATCGACTTCTGAGCCCTGAAATTTGAGGATTAATAAGTTGGAAAATTGTAATTTTGAGGTAGTACTTTAAACATGTAACTAATAATAGTAACAGCACAGGTTTTAAGTGATTTGAATATATTTGAGTATTGTAGGAGCATTTATTATAAGTCACTTGCAACTCTATTCCATAAAGCCGCTATTCAATCATAGACTCAGATCTTTCTTCGTCGTTGATACTCCAGCAGAAACGCATACAAACTGACTTATATTCGCCGCATAGAGACTCGTCACACATTATCGCCGTGCGTCCATCCGACCAGGAACTGTAAATAAAGACTGTGCCTCTATTAGAATCGGTTATATTAAATATTGCAAAAATGCATTTATAGTTTTTTGTCAAAATTTTAAAAATTAATTTTAAACAGTTTTTGAAATTTAAAACTATAAAACAGACTTGCAAAGCTTTTTTACAGTTAAAAATACAAAGAGAGGGAATCTGCAGACCAACTAAAGTGATAATACCTAGGTTATTCCCTAGATAGACCAGTAATCTAGGAATTCTGCAGATGGCCTAGAGCCTAGACATTTTGTGGACTCACTTTGCTGGTAGCCCTATTTTTAAATTAAACTTATACCTCTATATCCATCATTCAGTAGTTTTATTTTCGCTGGAAGTATGTGATACTCATCGCTGAAACTCAAAAGTGCTAGACTTTCAATCGGAATCACTTTTGCATAAACAGACAAAATATTAATAAAAGATTATCACCACGAATTTGAAGCTAATATTTCTAAGTGTTTAGTTCTGGAAAAACGATTTTGATTTTTTTTATTAAGATTTAATCCAAACTTCCCATACCCGTAGAAACACAGCAATTTTTCATGTTTGTTAAACCAGCAAAACCATCTTCAAAGATAATACAATAAGACCAAAATTACGAGAATGACTAGAATTTCACTTAAATAATTTTCTAAAATGGCTACTTTTTCATTGTTTTTTTTTCTTGTTGATTAGTCAACACACTTGATTAAAAATTTATATTTTGATATTTTCAAGCTCTCGTTTCTCTTTTCCACTATAAATGCTAACACAATTCGTAATAGAATAATTATAATATTATATTTGTATTATTTTATCGATCTAATATTGTCGTAAAAATTTTTTTTTTTTAATAATATGCAAAATATATTTAGTAGGCCAGTAAAATTAAATTTTTCCGAGAACTCAATTCTTGAAAAGTTGGAAATGGCAACTTTGATGGAATGAAAATCAGATTTTTATAAAAAAATTATTTCTAAGAAATTATTAGGATGAAAATCGAATTTTACGCAGGATTATTGTTAAAATGCGTTTACCTTAAAACCATAAATTTTGTTCCCAGCATTTCTAATAGTGGAGTCGTAAATCTACCCGATTTTAATAAGCAATAAGGAAAATTTTTGCAGAAGGCTAATTTTTTATTAACTGGTTACTTACAGTACATATAACACTGAAAATGAGTTTTCCGGTTCCGGAACGTTCCCCATAATCTTTTAGAGGCGTTTTTCGGACATTCTATGCGTAATTTGCCCTTTATGAAGATTGTTTCTTAAATATCTCAACTTCCATAAGTCGGATTCATTCAAAACAAAGACCAAAATGTTTGTGAAGGATTCCTCTAACCATTTATCTAATTTGCAGATTTTCAATCAAACAACATAATTTCGAAATAGTTAAAAAGGACGTTAACCTAAAATTTTAAACTTTTATTGATCTTTTTAAAACGGGTAGACGGATTTGTTTAAAAATTTAACAAAAGACGTGGCTTATAATTAGAAAATTCTTTCTGCAGTTTGGGCAAATCATCTTCGAAGTTAGTTTTTTTTAAATTGTAACTTTTTCTAAAAACTTGCAGATGGTGTAATTGGTTTTTACGTAAGCAAAAAAATCCAAAATTTTAAGTTTTTTATTTTTGAATTATGATTTTTGTGTTTTTGAGTTTTTCGAATGTTTATATGCTTCCAATAAATTGTTCTTGTCTGAAACATTTTGTATTTACATATTTTACAAATTTTTTATTCTCAGTTTTATTGACCCAAACATTGATCCGTCAATCAGTTGTATCAATTTTCAAGTATGAAAAAGAATAAGCAAAACATTTTTAATTTTTTATATATTTTTTTATTTCATCCTGTATCAAATTTGCTATGTTTACCTTAATGATTTCAGTCCGGGAAATGGAGTTTTACGTTACTGAGTCCGGTAAAACTTTTTACCGGACTTAAATGAAATAAATCAACAATCAAACTATTTATTACTATAAAGATACAAAATTAATAAACACGATACCTACTTAGAAACAAACTATACTTTGACATTAAAATTAATGGTAGAATCTGTATTCCCAATTATTTCGAGTCTCGGTATGACATCATGAAAAGTGGAACTCGAAGAAGCACTTGTAGCAATAATCTCTATAGATTTTTCGGTTGACTTGCACAAAACTTTCCCCTCCTTGGATCATTTTAGCCACTTTTCTCTTTCTCTCCAGAGTAAATCCTCTATATATTTCTCTGCCACAGAGGAACTCTTCCATCCTCCATGTCTTTTAAGAACGGAAAGTTCCGCCCCTGCGTTTGCTAATAAAGTCGCCGACGTGCGGCAAAAACTATGACCAGTGTACAATTCGGGATTTGCTAACCCTAAAAATTGCGTTATTTTCTTAGGAACTCCACCAACTGTATGAATTTCAACGCGCTGGGAAATGCATTTCCTATTACGATATCCTATATCCAAGCAGACATTACATGTTTGTATAAAAGATCTTTGAACGCTTTCTAAAACCCTTGCATTGGTTTGAATTTGTTAGCATTTTTTAATAAATTCTTTGCTACAACTTTTTGAGACTATTCAGAGAAGTACTATAGACTAATGTTTTCAAGTATTTCTAAAAAAAGAAATCTAGGAAGTTTAAATCATGCGGTCTTGCGGGCTATAAAACAGATCAGCCTTTCCTACCCATCTAAGTAGAAAAATTTGGTGTAAAGACTCTCTAGCGGCAATCAAAAAATGAGCTAGAACACCATCATGTTTGAGTCACATTTGTTGTCTTTTGTCTAAAAGAATGTTGGAATAAAGACCTAGGAATATGTCGCCTACAACTCCTATCCAAATGTTTAATAAAAAAAAACTTATTCCATGTCGAGATTTTATTAGAGCATAGAAATTTTCGTCGACCCAAACATGCGTATTGTAAACATTAACAACTCAGTTTTGTGTGAATCCGGCTTCATCCGTAAAAAGAGTATTGTTAAGAAAATGCTGGTTTTCAGCATTTTTGCGTAGAAACCAGCAGCAAAAAACCAAACGTGCTTGATGATTAAATACATTTAAGATCTGTACTTGTTGTCCATGATATGAATGATAAAACTGCTGCTCGTAGAAGATTCTCCAAACAAGAAGAGTACTAATTTCTGTCTCAGTTGATATTCCCCGCACACTCGTCTCCGGATTAAACTCTATTAGTGCTAGAATTGTTTCTTCTGCTCTAAGAGTAGATACTAATCTTAGTCTTTTGTATATATAAATAGCACTGTTTACAAAATAAACCGATGATATTACGCTATCTTTAGTAATTTTTTCCAAACATACGATGTGAAGGAATCTGACGTTTGGATAAGCTTCAACGTAAAGAAGTCGCGTTTTAGTGGCAATTTCATTAGCACTACCATACATAAAATGCATGTCGGCTAATTCTGCATTAGAGTAAACATGAGTCATAGCAAACAAAAACTTGAGCACTGGCAATAAACGTCAAATTTTGAATATTTATTTATTTTCTGTTCATCATCAGATTACTCTGATAGATAATAATAAAAGCATTTTTTTTGAAAATAAAAAAAGGTAAGAAAAAAAAAACAAAATTTTGTATCTCTCAAACCGTTGCTTCTCAGACTCATGTTTACTAAAAAAATTTTTGTTTATTTTAGTTTATACTAGAATCTCTTTAAATTTTACACTTTTTAGAACGCCTTGTATACCTTTGTATATATTAAATATTAATTTTCAACATTATGAATTTTAATTATAATAATGCACATTAATATACGAAGTGAACCAAATGTATGGATCAGAGCATTCTTTGAAAAAAATAGATTTAGAAAATAGAAAATAGATTTTGATTAAATGAATACATTTATTCAAAAAAATATAACAAGTGTATTTTCAAGTATATTTAAAATTTGCCTTAGGTACAATTTACCCGTCGAAGACCAAGAATCTACGCTTAAGGTGAATTTCTTGTTCAAAGTTTTCGTTGCGATCTACCTGTCGGAAAATATGAATCTGCGCTTTAGACATTTTTTAATTCAGTTTTTTTGGCTAGAAAACAGTATTTTGGTCAGAGATCTACCCGTTGGAGACATGGAATGTGCTATTTCCAAAAAAAAAAATAAGTCGACCAGCCTATAGAGTGTCTGAGCACTCTCTGACGATGCTTTCAGTTTTCTTCGAGTTTTTTTTATAGTCAAATTTTAAGTGACGTTAGAGCTGTCTACGTAACTGCAATCAGGCGCGTTTTCTAACGGTTTTTTAGACCTTTCTTGTTTTTAAAGATATTTACGCGATTTTTAGAAAAGATGATTGGCTCTTTCTCTAACAGTTTTCGGATCGTTGGTGTTGCCACTGTTGCCAGGGGTGTCTATGTAACTTTTGACAGAGATGCTTTGCGATTTTGAATTAATTAAGGAATAGTTTTTAAAAGTACTTTTCTTTCGATTATAAACTTGGTGTTGCTCCACTCTATTTTCGTCAAACAGCGATTTGTTACTTTTTCTAGAATCTGCCATTTTAGATTCAAAAGTTCTTAATTTAACTAAAATATAAACAATTTTGCGCCTGCTAATCATTTAAACAATTTATTTTGTTAAAAGTATTTGGTTTTTATGATTTCAACCTTGCTAAATAGCTCACTCTGGGGTTGATTTGCTAATAAAGAAGCTGCTAAAGTAAAAACAACAAATTACAACATTCGGGCTTAAAATAATTAAACAATTTTTAATTGTAAATTAAAAACAGTACTAATAACTAATCCACTTAATGTCCCACCCTAAAATTGATAATTAGTGGGATTATTGTTCATGAAAATGCTGAAACAATTAGAGAACAAACAAAAAGCTCAAAAATATGTATGTAGCACAACGTTATCTTATTTATATAATGTGTCATTGTCAACTTTTTTCTATAATATGTAACGAAGCGTTCCAAGAATTCAGTAAACAAAACAAGATAACGCCCAGCAGCTGATTTGGACCGCGTGACCGCGACGTCATACGTATACGTCAGGGCAGTAGTGGTGGTATAATTCCCACCACACCGAGAACCACCACCAACGCTTCGCTACGATACTCCTCCCATACCCCTTGCCTACAAACGAAACCTATATATTGCGCCTAACGCCTCCGATATTGGCATACTTGCGGGAGCATTATCCTCGTAAGTAGCCACCCCCAGACCCGTCCACCCCTGGAGCATTATCCTAGGGGCTTCCTCTCCGATACCGCTACCCACGGAGCATTATCCCGTTGGTAGAGTCCTACCTCCCCTCCATTACAAGTGCGAGCCACCGAAGCCGACACGTCGAGGACGAGGAGCCGAGGGCGAGGAGACGAGGACGAGAAGCCGACGACGAGGAGTCGAGGACGAGGGACCGCCGGGGACGAGGCCGTGTCTATACTAGTAGAAGATTCGTTTTGTTTTGTTCAGAAGTATTATTTTATTTTATTTTTATTTTGTACATAGCTATTATTGTCAATAAAACCCCATCAAAGCCGCTCTTCTCTCTCTCTACGATACCCAGAACCCGACACGGAAACAACCGTTAGAAATAAATACATAAATAAAAAATTGCTGTATTGTTGGTTGCATTTAAAAAATCAACCAAACTTAAATGGTCTTAAATTTTGCATTTTTTTAAAGAAAATTAGTACAGAAACATTTTTTTAATGGCTTGTTATAAAAAAATGACAGTTTTTACAAAAAAAACAAAAGTGTTGCTATAGTTATTTTAAAAATTTAAACAAACAATATTTTTCTAAACAAAATAGCACTAGCATTTTTATAACCATTTAATGCCTATATTTTGTTATTTTTTTTTAAATTTTTTATAGTTTAGTCTCAAAACATCTCGATTCTTACATTTAGCCCATCCGGTATATGATATGCTATTAACAATACAAGTAATTTGTTTTTTGATTCGCGCTCTTTTACTAGTAAAACACCAACAGTTGGTAGTAACTTTAAAATTTAGTGGTTTTAAAAAGTGCGCTTCGGGCGTTTGAAATCCGATGCGCTTTAAATCCAAGAAGATTTCATTTTATCTTTTTCCCGCCAGAAAATTGACAGTTTCAAAGTCGACCAACAAAAATAATTGACATACTTGTTCAAAAAAGTTATCAGTTATTTTGTTGGCCGACTCTAGAACTGTCAATTTTTTGGCAGAAAAAAGACAAAATTCAATCTTCTCGAATTCAAAGCGCATCGGATTTCAAGCGCCCGAAGCGCACCCAATGTAATGACATTTTGGCATTTGAAGCGCAAGACATTTGGAGCGCAAGAGTCTTATTCATTTAAGGGTAATTAATATTACTTTATATTTTCTCTACTTATTGCGAAAATCCTTAAATAAAAATTGTTTAATAATTATCAAACAATTAAATTTATTTGAAGCTGTGGAAGGTAATAATACTCTTTTTATTTCATTCATATTAGTTGAATATTCAAGTTCAATCAATTTTTAGGTTATGTAATCCAACATTTTTTAATCTATATAAATAATAATAAAAATTGTTAACTAAAATGGATGAAGACACACTTTTTAAATGTGAGAAATGTAATTTAGAGTTTTATCAATGCAGATACTGTAACTTCAAAACAGAAATTGAAATTTCTTTGTGTGAACATTATAAAAAATTCCACACAAAAAACATAAAATTACTATTTACATCTATTTGTACAGAATGTTATAGATGCGAAAATTGTAATTTTTCTTCATATTCGTTATTACTTCTGCTCAAACATAATTTAAACTGTCAAAAAAACACTGAGAAGAAACAACAGTCTATTGAAGAAATTAAAGAAAAAGTTTTACTGTATTATTGTAATTGCTGTGAATACAAATCAAAGATAAAAAAGTATGTTAAAAGACATATTTTATCAAGGCATACACCACGAGAAAATCTGCCAAAATACGAATGTAACACATGCAACTATAAAACTATCCATAAGGGAGGTTTAAAAAACCATATTATTCGAACTCATACAGTCCCAGATAAGATACAATGGTACAAATGTGAGCACTGCACCTACAAAAGCAAAATAAAAGCAGATTTAACACGCCATGTAAAAGTACAGCACACGTTAGAAAAAAAAGTTTTATTATTTTACTGCGATCGCTGTGATTACAAATCGCGGATGGGTAACCACGTCAAAAGACACATTCTTGCAAAGCACACAGTACGAGGAAACTTTCCAGAGTATAAATGTAACAAATGCAATCACAAAACTAGACATAAAGAAGCTTTAAGAATGCACAATATTCGACGTCATACAGCCCCAGATGAGGTACAATGGCACCAGTGTGAGCACTGTAGCTACAAAAGCAAAATCAAAGCGGAATTAACACGCCATGTTAAAGTACAACACACAACAGAGAATAATTTGCTTGAATATAAATGTAACATATGCGAGTTTAAAACTAGACAGAAAGGGGATTTAAAAATACATATTATTCGACGTCATACAGCTCCGGAGGAGATAGAATGGTACCAATGTGAACACTGTACTTACACTGCTAAAATCAAGTCGCAATTGGCACGGCATCTAAAGCTGAAACATAATTTATTAGAAGAAAATGTGGCAAAACATAAATGACACTATTGTCAACGGAAAATTTTACATTACATGACGAAACGTAAAAAACACCCAATAAAACCAAACAATTTCACTTTGCACGACGCACGTTTCGACAACAAAGTGAAATTGTTTGGTGCTATTGGGTGTTTTTTACGTTTCATTACATAACGAAAGTGTTGCACCACTTTTTTCGGAATATCTATTTAATATATTTTTAGATATAGCTAATTGAAATCAATGTTTTGATTTCAGATATACCAGATCTTGTAAGTAGTTTGGCAGGGACTTTCATTTGTAAAAAAAAATTGTGTCTGTTAAATGTTTATACTTATTACAAGAATAAAATTCTAATATTTATTTTATTTTTTACTGTACCTTTAAAGTCTACATCCTGAACCAATTTGAGTCCAGTAAGTGGGTTATAACGATGTTTTAAAAAACGCGATTTTAGAAATTGTTGCTCCGACATAACAAAAATAATTTTACAAAGTTCGGTCCTACTAAAAGAAGTTGTAGATAGCGATTTCAGATGGCCAAAATGATACTTTACAAGACTGTGAAGGTCTCATCTGGTTATACCTTCATTTCAAAAATAGGCGTTATTTTAGCCCGATTTTACTCCACTAAGTTTTTGTAGCTGGCGGGTGTTCAGTACGTGATTTTCACACGAGCACCTTTATCTGGGGCCGCATTTTTGGAAATAATTTTTTTATATAAAGACATGTGGAAACTTTAAAATTGAAAGAAATTATTCGAACATATAAAATTGGGAGAAAGTATTTCTCAGAAGCTAGGTTCTTCACCCGCCCCCTAATTAAAAGTTAAAATTTTTGTAACTCTTTTCGTCTTTGTAGCAGATGGTAAAAAATCTTTTTCCAAATTAAAATTAATAAAAAATTATTTACGTAGTTCAATGTCTTAAAATCGTTTTTAAAATTTAGCCATGAACTTAATAGAAACTAAAATTCTTGATAACACTGATTTTGTATTACAATTAAATTAACAACCATAAGCGCGGCGTGTACCCATCATTGTAAAATCGTAGAATGTGAATTTCTAACAAAATGCTAAAAAAAAAATTGTAAGGCATTTTGACTTATGTAGGTGTTTTTAATTGTTTTTCTTTTATAAAACAGTACAAATACAGCCATTTACGTCAAAAAAATTTTTCTTTTATTTTTGAAATTATTGAAAAGGTAGAACGCTTATTATCAAAAATAACTTCTTGTTTATTGGCATAAGTAATTAATGTATTTATATGTATGTTCAATTGTTAATGTACTTAATAATAATTATTAAAAGGGCCCATTTTTTATTCTTACACGCATTCTTACACACTTATTATTCCGATTTGGAGTTTGTTGATTTAAAAAGTTGGATTAATTACGAGTAATTTATTTTCACTATGTATATATATACAGGGTGTTATGGAAATGATTGCAAATATTTTAACCTGAAATACAGCACCACAAATAATAAAAATCTGTAAAAAACTTTTTGTCTTATCTCAACTGATAACAAAATTATAAACTAAAAATTAATTATTACAAAACGTATAACATTTTTTTTAACATAGGGCAATCATAGGTTTTTCAGGTCAAAATAAAGCGATTTAACACAATTTACCTCTATACTAAGTTGCGCCGTTTAGGAGCTAGAGGACGCCAAAGTTAAAGATGAAAAGTCAGTTTTATACTTTAAACGTAAATATCTCGAAAACGATACGTTTTAGCAAAATATTGCATTCTTGCAGTTTTATGTAGAATCTACTGGCACATTTATTTTTGTTACAATTAATAAGAAGAAAATTGGTTAATTACCCAAAATGTGAAAAAAAAGTGCCGTAACTTGAAATTGAAATGTGCAGCAAAATTTTGCTAGTAGAAATAAAAAGAGTACAGTCAACTTCATTTGTGTACCAAATTTGGTATTAATCGGTCAAGCGGTTTTCCAGATATAACAAAAAAATGTTTTTTTATACCCAACTTTGACGGCCTGTAATTTTGTTGTTAGTTGAGATAGGACAAAATTTTTTTTACAAATTTTTATTATTTGTGGTGCTGTATTTCAGGTTAAAATATTTGCACTCATTTCCATAACACCCTGTATATAGCTCTTCAGGCCCTCGGGCCCATGGCTTTAATTTTTTCCACAATCTCTCGCCACTTGTCCTAACCACCGTACTCTTTGACCCTTTACCTTTTGGATTATGCTTGGGTATCCATATATATCCATTACTTCTTTATTTGTTTTTCTCCAGTTGTCTTCCTTGTTTTTCACTCCCCCAAACACCTTTCTTAGTGTTTTTCTCTCCCACCTTTCCAACTTTTCCGAGGTGCTTTGGGTCATGATCCACGTTTCACATCCATGTAGCACCGCTGGCTGGATTACAGTTCTATAGATTCTAATTTTTGTTTTTCTCGACACTATTTTGTTTCTCAAGACCGTGTTTAATGCCCCCAACGCTTTCGTTCCTTTAGTTAGTCTCTTTTCTATTTCCATTACTTCTTCATTATTTTCATTCACCGTAACCCCAAGGTACTCATATCTCATATCTGTCTACTTTTTGAAAACAATAATTTCTGCCATTCTGTCCTAACACTTCCAGGTCACTCTTCCGTTTGTTCCCATATACTTTGTCTTGCTTTCATTTACCTCCAGTCCATACCTTCTCGCACACTCTTTCAAATTTTTAACATTTCCTTTATCTTCCTTCTGGTTCTTGCAATTACTGCCACATCGTCCGCATACGCAATCACCTGCTGCTTACTGTAATATATTTACATTCTCTGTTCTTATCCGACTTTACTTCATAATTTTTTCTAATACCAAATTAAATAGAACTGTTGACAGCCAGTCACCCTGTCTGAACCCCTTTCGAATTGGAAACGCTTTTTCACTATGTACATCAATACAATAACAATAAATAAATAACTCGATATTCACACTACAATCGCTGCCGCTTTATTAATATCGCTCACTTCACTCGCTTGTCTCGCTATGTGACCAACTTCCGGTTGGCCTCCCTCTAATAAAATCGAATGTCCTTGCTAGATTGTGCTGGATGGTTCGTGATCTTTCTATATTCAATTAGAAGTGATGATATTAATGATTTTATAGAATTTCATGCCTCGATATCTTTCTAAAAATTTTTGAAACTATTTTTTGGAACTTTCTTTCTTTTATTGTTATTTGAATCGATCGCAACAGTATATTTAAATAAAGCAAATATTTCAAGAATTCTACCGTTTTTTAATGATGGGTACCTACTTTAAAAAAGACAAAATTTTAAGAAATTTATCCTGTTCTTGTTTGGTCGTAAACTTCTGCGAAAAACAGGGTATTTCTCTAAAAATGTCGACCTCTTTTAAAAAAGTACTTTTTAGCAAAATTGTCAATTTTCCCCAGCGGTAGAAGAACAAAATTTAATTTTCCAAAATTTAGGCCGCTTCGGATTTAAATCGCCCGATTTTTAGATCATTTGTAAAAGTTGATCAGATGATAAGACGGAATATCAGAGATTTATGATTCTTGTTTTTACACATCAGTCTTAATTTGTGAGTATAATACAAAAGCTTCTGATAAAGTAAGTAATAATGAAAAAAACCAAGTGAGGTACAAAAATATAAAAATAAAAAGAATAAATTTTCAAGATGTTTACACCACAGAATTTAGATATTTTTTTCGGTGCAATGCGCTTGATTCACATTTTGCATCTGACCGATGTTAGTGATAATAATAATAATGTGCTTTTCAGGTTTCATATGACCGATTCTTGTGTTGACTTGACCCTTCAGTTACCATTTGCATCTCATATGTTCTTACAAATTAATTTTTTTAAAACGTTATTATTGACTAAAATGGAAAAGATCCCACTTTTCAAATGTGATAAAAGTAATTTATTAGAGTCCTACTACTGTAAATACTGTGATTTTGAAACAAATATTGGAGTTTTTTTAAGTGAACATTTTTATAAATTACATACAAAAATCAAGATAGATCTATTTAAATCTGTGTGTACGAAATGTTACAAATGCGAAAACTGCAAATTTTCAACATTTTCATTATTAATATTCTTCAAACATAATTTAAATTGTCGAGAAAATAATCAGAATGAAATTGCTAAATATCAGTGCTCTTATTGTTTATATAAAGCAACAAATAATAAGGAATTGAAAAATCATAAAACTAAAAAACATTTACAACTAGAAGAACTCAAACAAGAAGCTTTGTTATATTATTGTGATCGTTGTGACTACAACTCAAAGAAAAAGTTTCTTGTTCAAAGACATATTCTTGCAAAGCATACACCACGAGAAAATTTGCAAAAATATGAGTGTAACACATGCAATTTCAAAACTATATATAAAACACATTTAAGAAGACACATTATTCGACTTCATACAGCCCCAGAACATATACAATGGTACCAATGTGAGCACTGTACCTACAAAAATAAAATAAAATCAAATTTAACTCAACATATAAAAGGACGACATCTATCAGAAGAAAATGTACCAGAATATAAATGTAACACATGCAAATACAAAACTAAACATAAAGGATCTTTAAAACTACACATAATTCGATGTCATACAGCCCCAGAGGAGATACAATGGTACCAATGTGAGCACTGTCCCTACCGAAACAAAATAAAGCCCAAATTAACACATCATGTTAAAGTAAAACACACGTCTGAAGAAAATGTGCCAAAATTTGAGTGTAACACATGTAAGTATGAAAATGATGTTTAAGAATTGTATATTATTGGATGTTTTACAGTACCAGAAAAAATAAAATGGTACCAATGTCAGTACTGTGCATACAAAAGCAAACTAAAAACAAATTTAACACGGCATGTTAAAGCAAAACACATGCCAAAAGAAGAGAAAAAGTTGGTGCATCATTGTGGTCGTTGTGAATACAAATCAGACAGAAAGTCGAATATTGCTAAACATATTCTTGCAAAACATAAATGTGCCAAAATATGAATGTACTACACATCATTTGAGTTCATAAAGCCCCAGACAAGATTAAGTGGCATCAGTGTCTTCCTGTGATAAAAAAAAATATTAACCAAGTTTACGAAATGAAAACAAAATTGCATTATTGACTTATGAAAATCCTAGTTGGAAAAAAAAAGTGGATGATTTTCTTAAATAGATTTTTTTTGTTTTGTTCCATTTCGAAAATATTTATAGATTAGTTTTCGTTATTCTACATTTAATAAATATAAATAAATTAATGTAGGTATCTTACCCTTTATCTGATTGCTAGTTATGCATAGTTGGATACCTTTTAATAGTTTTATAAGATATGGTAAAAAAATATTCGTGTTTTTATCACAATGGAATTAACCATACGATCTATTGTTTTTCACAAAATTGGTACAATTCACATCTGAATTATAAAACTAGATTTTATTACAGAAAAAATATCATTATTAACAAATAAAACATTAATTTTTTATTTAGAACCGCAAAATGAAACATTGTACAAAATTTACACAAATATGTTGGCAGTTCAATTGAAATTGACAACTACAAGCTACCTGTAGCTACCTTTGCTTGTACCAAAGACATTTTTTAATTAGTTTTTATTTAAAGTACATAATGTTTCTCTCAATTTTTCTGCCTAAAATGCTTTTAAAACGGTACCTTGAATAAGACGGTAGCCGCATTCCATTGTTTAGAATGGGTAGAATTAAAGCAGAGAACAGTAACTTTAGTTGCAACAAAGAATTTAACTAATTGACCAAATTCCTTCAATGAAGATGATGCTGCTCCAGTTCTTGCCGTTTATTCTAAAAATTACGTAAAGTCTAAATTTTGATATTATCTCGAGAACCGTTCTACTTAAATAAAAACTAATTTATGTTTTGGGTATTTGGAAATAAGCAGGGCAAATCAACAACAGTGAAATTTTCTGAGAAATAGAAAATTAGAAGTTTTTTCCTCTTTTAAAGTCGATTTGGGAATAAACTGTATACTACAGAGACTATAAGAAGACAGAGGCGACACACGAGTGTATCACTTTTCATTGGTTGGCTCGGTCACCAATCACCATGCGCCGTTCGTGGGTTAAACACATGCGTTTGATTATGATTGCTTCGTGTGTCGCCTCGGTCACCAATCACAATGCGCCGTCCGTGGGCTAAACACGTGTGTTTGCTCCGCGTGTCGCCTCTGTTTTGTTATAGTCTCTGTACTGTATACTAGGACTGGGCGACACCTGTTGGTAGGTATCGAGGTATCGGAGGTATCGAGTTATCGGAGATATCGGATGGCGATAAATAAATATCGCATCAAAAATCGAAGTATCGGAGATATCGGAAGTATTGAAGTATCGGAAGTATCGATATTTCGATACCTGATTGTGGTCGGTATCGGTGTACGATACCTGAGGAGGTATCGATACCTTCTGTAAGTATCGATACTTTTCCCAGTCCTACTGTATACAGAGTGTTCAAACGAAGACAAAAAAGAGGCTATAAATCTCAGAAAAATAATTTCTCGAAAAATACGCAAAAACAGGTCTATTTTGTTTGAAAGGGGGACAGCTTTTGGCAAGAATTTAACAATTTTGTATGCAAATCTCTAAGCGGAGTATGCTCTTCAAAAATTCTCAATATTAGTTATCTGTTTTTCAGACGAATGCTCTTTTTTCGGAAACGGTACTGTCAATCGCCACAACTGCCGCTATTGGTCCAATACAAATCTTAGAATTCATCAGGAGATGCACACACAAACCACAAACTCCTGAAAAGTAATGTTTGGGCCGGCATTTTTAAAGAGATCACTTAGCTGACCCTTTTTTCCTTAATGACAATTTAAATGGCGAAATGTATTTAAATTTATTAGAAGACGTTAATGATACTGTTTTGACTGAAATTATCGAAAATTATGAAGGCTATGATGAAAATTCATTGTTATTCCAACAAGATGGCGCATCCCAGCATTTTGCATTGTCTGTACGGCAATATCTGGATCAGAGATTTCCAGGACGATGGATTGGAAGGAGAGGACCTATTGAGTGGCCAGACATGTCTCCGTTTGACTTTTTTTATGGGGTTACTTAAGAAGTAAAATTTATACAACTCAGCCTACCTCTTTAGAATTACTCCACAAATGCTCCAAAATGTTTGACAGCCTTTTGAGCACAACCTGTAGTACTGTATGGAGGCATTGTATGGTGGGAGTCACTTTGAACATTTAATAATTTAATGTGTAAATCTCCCTTTTAGGCTTGTTGCATCAAGCCACAAACATCTTTTCAGATGAAATTTGAATGGTACAGACTTAACGCTCCACTAGCTATGTAATCTAATCATTAAAGCAAAGCAGAATCGCTTTAATTTGATATCAGTGTATATATTCGAACAAAATTGACAATTTACGTTTGCTCAATTCGTGTTATAATATCCTGTGATTGCTTGTAATCGATGAGGTCAAAAATGAACTATTTTTTACATTCGCATTTTTTTACATTCCACAATATTTAAAAAATAGCCACCACTGTGTACAGAATTGAAAGGGCTTTCCAACAATGTGCAACTTGACCCTCCTCCCGACTTAAAATTTTTGAAAGGATGTATCACCCCACCCGCTTAGGGGTTTGCACACAAAATTGTTAAATTCATGTTAAAAGCTGTCTCCCTTCCAAACAAAATAGACCTGTTTTTGCGTTTTTCGGTAACTTGTTTTTCTGAGAGCTAAGGCCATTGTTTCGTTTTCGTTTGACCAGCCTGTATATAAGCACTACAAGCCTTGTAGGCTCATGGTATGGTGGGCAAGTTTTCCCCATTCTTTCTTATTTAAAGCTTTCTTTTTCCACTGCTTTATTTATAATTTTTGGAGATCCTAGTTCTGCTTCTAATATTCTTTTTGGTAACCTGTTTTCTTTTATTCTTGTTACGCGGCCTATCCATCTAATTCTTTGTGATTTAACTACTCCTATTATATCTGCGTCTTTGTATAATGTTCTTAATTCTTCGTTTGTTCTTCTAATCCAAGTCTCTCCTACTTTTTCCCTCCATAAATTTTTCTTAGAACTTTTCTTTTCCATATCTGCAGCATAGACTGTTCTTGTTTTCTTAGTGTTTATGTTTATATTTAGTTTGGTTGCTCTTTTCTTCTATATATTCTTGCTTTTATGTCTTCTATATTTATTGGTTTCTTTGCTACTGCACTTTCTAGGCAGAAAAATCTCTTAATTTTTTTGAATTTATATCTTTCCCTTTTGTCAATTTTTACTTCTAGATACCTTTTTTTAAATACTTTATCTTCTCATATCACAAATTTAGTTTTTTCTTCATTTATTTTTAGTTCCATTTTTTCCGCCTTTATAATCCGTCTTTCTGTTGCTTTTGAATTTCTGATAGCTCTTTTTTGGTTCTTGTTATAATTATTAAATCGTCTGCAAATGCAAGGTATTGATGATGTTGATAGAAAAGCAGACCTTGTCTATATATAAATATTTCTTTGTCTTAATAATTTTTCTACGGCAATTATAAACAATATCAAAGAAAGCAGATCTTCTTGCCTAAAACCTTCAAACACTTCGATCTTCTTTGTAGTTTTCCTTTAACTCGAATCCTATTTGTGGATTTCTCCAATGTCATTTTTACTAATCTCGCTATTTTATTCGGTGTTTCAAAGTCTTTTAATGCTTGGTATAATTGCTTTCTGTTTATGCTGTTGTAGGGCGTCTTGAAAATAATAAAAAGCAAGTATTTTTTTAATATTTGTGATCACTTCTCTCTTGTATCTGTTATAATAAAAGTATTTGGTCTATTTATGGATCTTCCGTTTCTAAAACCACACTGGTATTCTCCTACTACCTTTTCCATATGCTCTTTCAATTTATTGTTCAGTAGTGTTGCCATTATCTTATATACAGTGTTCAGTAACGCTATTCCTCTATAATTTACACATTTTGTCTTGTCTCCTTTTTTACCTATATATTAGATATAATATTGCTGTTCTCCATGCTTGCGGCATTTGTTCTTTTATCCATACACTTTAAATTAAATCATATATCATCTTCATCATCGTTTCTCCTGCGTACCTTATCATTTACTTTATTATTTCTTCTTGTATGATGTCTTCTCCTGGGCTCATTTGTTTGTCTATAATATTTCTAACTTTATTCTAGGTAGGAAGTTCATCTTCTCTTTCTTCTTGTCCATTTCTGTTGTTCTCCTCCTCTTCAACTGTTCTTCTTTTGGTCAACAATTTGTTTAAGACTTCTTCAAAATGTTCAGCTCATCTTTCTGTTACTCCTATTTCGCTTCATACTCACTGGTCATGTTTATCTCGACAAAATATGGTTTTAGGTTGAAACCCTTGTTTAATTCTCTTGCATCCTTGATAGAAGTTTCTTATCTCTTTATTTTTGTAATTTTGTTCTATATCTTTTATTTCCTTAGCGGTCTGCTATCTCTTCTTCTTTCTGCAAATTTTTCGTATCTGTTCTTCGTTTTTTATTTTCTTTCTGGCTGTTCTGCGTACTTTCTTCTAGCATCCTTTTCCTTGCTGTGTCTTTCTTTTGTTCTTGAAGTCTACAATCTTCATCGTACCATTCTTTCGTTTTCTTTTTATTCTTATCCATGATATGAGAAGAACAATCATCGCTAATGGGTTGGCAACACTGTTTTTGAATCTAGTGGCATTTGAACCGCATGACATTCTAGTGACCTTGCTTCTTGCTTTGATTCTAACCTAACTTTTTTCCAAAATACACATTTTGTGTGATTTTTCGAATTTTTAACAGTTTTTCACTATTAAATAAATAAGAAAACAAGAAAAAATGTTGACACAAGTGCGTTAGTGCAGTGTATTTAATTCATATTAGAACTCTGTGACATTTCAAGTTTTGAGGTTATGTTCAAGTGAAAAACGTGCTCAAACCGGCCCCAAAATGTTTAAAAACATCCGAAAACATGACATGAGCCCCAAACATGTCACATTTGACTCAGTTGTCTTCTCAATGTTTACAAAAGAAGAAATCAAGAGACTCTGTGTGACCAAAATAACTACTCCTCTGACTTTAGATGCTTTAGGGCACCCGTTACCTGGGGGCCTCTATGATAAAACTTTAGGTCCTTTGACTGAAAAAAGCGAACCTTGTGGTACATGCCGCAAGAATATTTATTTCTGTCCTGGACATTTTGGATACATTGAATTGCCTTTACCTGTTGTAAATCCGATTTTTTATCGAATGATTGGGATTATTTTAAGAATGAGTTGTTTAAGTTGTTTTCGGTTTCAAATTCCTGAACATGTCAAGTACTCGATTACGCTTCAAATTAAGCTTTTGAACTGTGGGTTAGTGACTGAGGCTATGGATATTGCAAGGTGTATAGATGAGTTGATTTGCGTTTATGAATCCTTAGAAAATATCCCTGAAGATGCTGTTTTACCGATTAGAAAGTACGAAATGTTGGCTCAGGAAACGTTTGAAAATTTAGACGGGAAATATGTCCTAACGAAAAACACTGAAACACTGAGAAATCAGTTTATTAATGAAATGTTAAAACAGGTCACACCACGCACAAATTGTATGCATTGTAAGAATTCAATGGATAGAGTACAACTCTTACGAAATAAAATTATTTTATCAACGAGGAAACGTGAAGTTGATCGAAGTTCAAATGTTTTGGGGAAAATTAAGTCTTTTGAAGCGAAATATGTAACACCTGATGAGTCACGTAGTTATATGAGACAAGTTTGGGAAAATGAGAAGGATTTAATGAGGGAAATTATCGCAGTTTTGGGGGGAATTCAAGGAGAGTATCCTACTGATATTTTTTACTGGGATATTATTCCAGTGATTCCTCCAAATTTAAGACCGGTAATTTTGTTAGTTTAGTGTATTTTAGTGTTTAATATTTTTTTTTAGGTCAATGTTATTAATAATCGTATAAGTGAACATCCTACTTCACAACTGTATAAAAACATTATTCATAATACAATTTTGTTGAGATTAATTATTCAAGTTGTTAGAGATAAGGGCGATTTGAGTAATCTTCCACCTGAAGCTAAGGTAAATATTTTTTGTTGTATGTTACGTCACCGGAAATTATTTTTTTAATTAGTAATTAGAAGATATATTGGATAACACCTGTAAAAATCAGGTGTAAATCGCTATGATTAATGATAAATAAAATTTCAGGAACCTTTAGGACATAATTAATTTATTCTTCAATTCTTAAGACAACGACGTTTCGGAAATGGCCATTTTCTCAAGAATTGAAGAATAAATTAATTATGTCCTAAAAGTTCCTGAAATTTTATTTATCAAAAATTCATACAGGACACGAAAATCATATACAAAAAAAAGGTATGATTAATATTTTTTCCCCAAAGAGAAAGTGTGAATGTACAGAATTTTAAGACAATAATAATAAACACATAAAAGGAACAAAAACCCAAAAACTGGAAAATTACAATGAAAAAAAGTCGTGTCTGAAAAGCAAAAAATTGTAATTGCAAAATACGACTCTTTTTTGTTGATCCTTTTATACCAGCCATATTTTTATACAAAAACGCTGTTAGTCATGGGATTTTACAGTTACGAATTTATATAATAACTAAAAAATTTAACGTTTGAACTTATCTATGACATACAGGGTGTTTTTTTTAATAATCTGTTATAAGATGACAATACTGATAAGGACTAATAAAAATTTTGTTTTGTTTTAGTTATTTCAAAATTTGTTTACATAGTCTGTCTATAGGTTCAATTCTCTATTTTTTTACATTTGATTATCTATGACGATAACCAATAGTAGGGCTGGACGATTTTTATTTTAAATAATCGAATATCGATTTTTGATTATTCTGATTAATCGATTGTTTATTACTTCGATTAATTAACTGAAGATATCGATTTTACTCACCTTTTCTATCATTTAATAAGTCTTTTATTTAATTAATACAGCGGTCAACGATTGAAATGGAACACCCTAAATTTTAACAAAGTTTAAGGTCTTGTAATTTCTGCAAATATTTATTAATTGAGATATTTTTTTTTCTGGGTAGCCTATTTCTTATGCTTCAAGATAGAGCGTTGCTTGTAGATTTGTTGTTTATGTTATACAGGGTGTTAAAAACAGGCTCTGCAAAATACGATAAGTTTAGACTGCTCCTATTTAACAAAACAAATTTTGGAATTTTTTTAATGGGTTCGGAAAGAGCGCTAGACTAAGAGCTCGAAACGGTTTTGCCGATTTTGGGCTAAGTTTATAAATTAAAGCAAAAATTTTAAAAAAAAACTGGTTTTTGCGTTACAAGCAATTTTTTTTTATTTTTTGCCTTATTCTAAACATGGTAGTTCAAACTTGAATTTTGGAAGACAACGGCGGTAGACATACTGTTAGCATTTCTTGTGGAAAAAGACTCCCACTAATGATAAAATTTTTAAACAGCTCCGAATTATAGTGTGACAAAAATTTATTTTATTAATAATTTTGCGATTCAATTTAATCGATTTATTCGATTAACCGATTTTTGATCATTTTGATTAATCAATAAATCAATAATCCATTAATTTAAAATTATAATCGAATTGCGTTTAATGGATTTTTTAAGGTATTTTGCTCAGTCCTAATCAATAGATTGGTTATTTTGCAGATTTCGACAGGTTTTAAAATAGGTTAAAAAAATACAGAATTATTATTATTGTGATACTATCTTTAAATCTGAAAATTTTGTTTTAACATTTAAAACGTGTTCAAAGAAATATTTAAACTGAATATATGGTACAAAGTATAAAAAGTTAAAATTTTTAGTTTAAAAACATATTTTATTAACTAATAATTATTTTTTTTGGAAGTATATGGACAACCAAAAGATATTTTAATTTGATTTTTTGCATTCGTGTTTTTTGTTTTAGATATTACGACCAACTAGTGTATAACTATTTAAATTAAATTATTGTATATAAACTTTACAGTGCGCAGACTCGATTTTAGAGTCTCATGAGTCTAAGCACTGTAAATTACCTATCGCACGACAACTGTATTAAATTTTTTGACCAAAGATATTATTAAAACTCAATATTTATAATTTATTACACTGATAGTAGAGGAGAAGTTACTTTATGTTGGCAATATAATTTTTGGATATTAAAAATTAAAGAAACTATTGCAAAATTTGTACCAGTAAATTCATTTTTTTAATCATTTTAAATTTATGTATGAATGCTTTGATTTTAGAGTAACTCGCAAACGAAAATTTTACCAGTACAAAAAACTGTCATTTTACAATTTACGAGTTTACGAGGCCAAAAAAAAAAATATTTTTAATTTTGTGGTACTTTTGGCTATACTGGAAACAGCTAAGGCTGGGCGATTTTCATTTTGAATAATCGATAATGGAGTATTCAATTTAATCAATTATTTCGATTAATCGATTTTTGATTATACCGATTATCGATTATTCTGACTAATTGCTTATTTATTACTTATTTATTAATTGATTATCTCGATTTTAATCGCTTTTTCCATCATTATTCAATAAGTCTTTTATTTTATTAATCTATTTAGTGAATTATCTCTGTCAAAAAAATAGCATTATTTCTCAATTTCTTAAATGACACCGATTTTATATATTTATTTTAAAATGTAAGAAATTATAAATGTTAAAACCCTAACATTTTGAAAATTAGAAAAAAAATTTGAAAAATTCGACGAATCACAATTAATGGAATTTTTTTTATTTTAATTTTTTTGCACTGAGATCACTTGAATTTTTTAACAACGATCTGTGAGCCGAAAGAGTAATACAAAGACGTTTTTCACCATTATCACAGCGAATATGTACAAGCAGCACTAGAAAAGTAACATTTAATTAATTTAATTTAATATTTATTAATAATAATTAATAAAACTTCACAAATTAACGACACATCCCACAAGGTTATTTTAAAACTAATGTTATCTCGATAGACGAAGCGTTTATTCAGGAAAAAATGCTTAATTTTTTGTCGGGGAAAAAATGTTTTGATAACGAGTACATTGCTTGAATGTAGTCTCATAGGCGTAGTGTTAAATTAGGGGTTGCAAAAGTGCTTCAAAAATTGCTGATACTATAAACTAAATTTATAATTTCAAGCGTAGATACATTGGACCGGTCCGAAGGGCCAAAGAGATCCGATTTTTTTATAAAAACACAATAATACCTTAATTGGGCTAGATAAACCAACTCCAAAAATATATTTTTTTTTGTTTCTTATCACGGCTCTCATTTTTTTTGTTTCTTATTATGGCTTTAGCCAAAATTTATCGTTTTTCTATAGTTTTGGTTTTCTGAAAGCCGCAAACTTCAGAAGATTCTTAATTCAACGAAGGGTAGAATTGAAATAATAATAATAAATGCCTTTATTTAGAGTAAAATAAATATAAAATATAAAAAGAGCAGGCGTAGTCTAGCTAATTAGCTACTCTACTTAACCTCAGAATACAAATTACAAATAAAATATGGGCACATCGCGTATTTTAGAGGTGAAGAGACACATAGCAATGCGAACAGCCTTAGGTAGGCTAAGTTTTTCTCTATCTTTTCTTGAGTCAATTAATTTTCTTGTACCTTCACACAATTTTGAGAGTAGATTTATTGCTCCGTATCGTTTCTTCGTATTATTGAAATTTGAAGGATTGGATAATCGGTTGTTGTGGAGTTTCTGTACTTTTCCTTGGAGAATCTTAGGCACATTTTTCAAGTAGTATTTTAAAACTTTTGTTTCTTGTATTCAAGCGCCCACTATGCATTACTCGTGATGACTTGGCGTAAATTTACCATACATTTTTTGCAACATTGTGTCCTCATTAACAGCTTGAATAACATCCTTTACTTATTTTCAAACCGAAAATGATCGTTGTCCAGTGGCGTATCTTTAACATTATAAATTTCAGTGGCGTATTAATCTCGACTCCATTTTTTAGGGCTCTTACAACGTTTCTAAAGGCAATTCGCCTATTGAAAAACTGAATTTAGCCTGGGAAGCTCTTCAAAGTGATGTTGACGCTGTTATTGATAGCACCTATCTTCGTAATGCGAAAGTAACTGGTCTTAAACAAATCATCGAGAAAAAATCTGGTATTATCCGTATGCACATGATGGGAAAACGTGTTAATTTTTCTGCACGTACTGTTATCACTCCTGATCCTAATCTTAACATCGACGAAATCGGTATACCAGAAGTATTCGCTAAACATTTAACATATCCGGTACCTGTGACGTCATGGAATGTTGAAGAGCTTCGTAAAATGATCATGAATGGACCAGATGTACATCCGGGTGCTGTTATGGTTGAATATGAAGATGGTACAATAAAACGTATAAATACAAAAAATACAACACAACAAGAAAGTATACTAAAACGGCTGTTAACACCTGATAAAACAGTAGGATTTCGAGGTGTTAAACGGGTACATAGACATTTATGTAATGGCGATATTCTTCTGTTAAACAGACAACCGACTTTGCATAAACCGAGTATTATGGCACATACAGCACGTGTGTTAAAAGGGGAGAAAACATTCAGATTGCATTATGCCAACTGTAAAGCATATAATGCCGATTTTGATGGTGATGAAATGAATGCACATTTTCCTCAAAATGAATTAGCAAGAAGTGAAGCTTACAATATAGCCAATGTTTGTAATCAGTACCTTGTACCGAAAGATGGCACTCCTCTGAGTGGCCTTATCCAGGATCATATGATTGCCGGTGTAAAACTATCAATACGTGGCAGATTCTTTACAGAAGTTGATTACAAACAATTTGTATTTCAAGCTTTATCCCATAAAATTGGTAAAATAAATTTGCTACCACCTACTATAGTCAAACCTTGCCAATTATGGTCTGGTAAACAAATTTTATCAACTGTAATCATTAATATAATCCCAGACGGCCATGAATTAATTAATTTAACAGCAACAGCAAAAATCAGCTCGAAGGTAAGTCGCTTATTTCTCCAGATATTTGATTAATTTAACTGGAGTAGGCATGGCAAACAGCTCCACCCCGAAAATGGAAAGGAGGCGGGAGTCCGTTCCGAAACGCCAATACAATGAGTGAAGCTGAAGTTGTGATTCGTGGTGGGGAGTTACTAGTAGGCGTATTGGATAAGACACATTATGGTGCCACGCCTTATGGGTTGGTTCATTGTATGTATGAATTGTATGGGGCGGTGTATGCTACAAGACTTTTGAGTGCTTTTGCTAAGTTGTTTACTAGATTTTTGCAAAAGGAAGGATTTACGTTGGGCGTTCATGATATTCTTACTGTACCAAAGGCTGATGCGAAAAGGCGAGAAATTATTGAGAATTCAAGGAAAATAGGTAAGTGGAGTTGAGGACTAATGTGGCAGACGAGGTCTGGTCGGTGTTTGTAACAATTTTGTCTTATCATTATCAGAGAGCAACCTGATAGTAGATATACAAAGCGGGTTCTGGAGCGGAAGTGCTGCAGATGTCTTGCTGAAGAAGCATCATTGCATCATCGTGCCATGTACTTCTGCTCCAGAACCCGCTTCGTATATCTACCCCTTATTATGAAAATTATGACAGTCGAGAGTCCGAACATCTATTTGACTTTTTACTGGCGTTGGTGAAATGGAAGAAAGTTTAGACATTTTTATTTTAAACAAAATCGCTAAATTCTTTTACATTGTTACCTTCTACTTGCCAATTTTTAATAATGGGGCGCAATTTTTTGTAACTTGTAATGCTAAGTGCCGAAATACACTGTTTACTGCTAGAAGGACCGGATAAAACCTTCCTAAACCGTCTCAGTTAAACGTAAAACAAAATCATTTACACTGACTTTTAGGCCTTGATGTTGTCACAACAGCTCTTGACGTACCCAGAGACACTCCAATGGATGAAATTATTGAAAAAATCCAAGAAAACAGTGTGAAAAATCCAAAATGGAGAGCCACACTTGACCGCCAATACAAAACTTCTCTAGATTCTTATACTAACGACATTAACAAGTTAGTTATTTTATTAATATTATTATTATTATTTACTCGATTCTTGTAGAACTTGTTTACCTGCAGGTCTAGTTCTTAAATTTCCTGATAACAACCTCCAATTAATGGTACAATCAGGTGCAAAAGGTACCACAGTTAATACAATGCAAATTTCCTGTCTTTTGGGTCAAATTGAATTAGAAGGTAAAAGACCACCAGTTATGATAAGTGGTAAATCATTACCAAGTTTTCCAATTTTTGAATTTGCACCACGTGCTGGTGGTTTTATCGATGGAAGATTTATGACAGGAATACAACCACAAGAGTTTTTCTTTCATTGTATGGCAGGTCGTGAAGGTTTAATTGATACAGCTGTCAAAACAAGTCGGAGTGGCTATTTACAGAGGTGTTTGATTAAACATTTAGAAGGGTTGGCGATTGGTTATGATTTGACAGTGAGGGATAGTGACAAAAGTGTTATTCAAGTAAGTAAATACTTAAACTACGAGTGTCATACAATCTTTTTTTTATTTCTTACTAGTTTTTGTATGGCGAAGACGGTATGGATATATCAAAAGTACAGTTTCTTAATGAAAAACAGTTAAGTTTTTTGGCTGATAATAGTAAAGTTATGGTTGATAAGAAAGTTCTTAAAATGTTAAAAGATGAAGATCAGAAGAAGATTAAAGCACATAAAGAAAAAGTGAGGATTGTTTTTAGTTTGTTATTATTATTGTTTATTTTTTTAGTTATCTGAATGGTGTGAAAAATTTGGACAACCGTTACAAAAAGAACGTAAAAGTCCATTTTCTTTGTTTTCATCTGTTGTACGTACGAAAGTCAAAAATACAGATTTTGGTACAAAAGAAATGATAAAGTTGTGGAAAAAAGCAGATGAAGACATCAAAGAAAGGTTTGGGTTTATATTATTTATTGAATTTGATTGTCAGTCAGTGTCAGTGTCAGTTTAGTGTCCTGTTTTGCCACATTTGCAACATTTACTTTTTTAACATTTTTTTTTTAGTTTTCAACAACAGTGTCTTCCATGCCCAGACCCCATCAACTCCATTTACCAACCAGACCACCATTTTGGTTCTCTCACTGAAAAACTCGAAGACCTCATGAACTCATACCAATCGACTGATAAAAAACACACTAGACAGTTCCAAAACATGCTAAAATTCAAAGCAATGCGTTCACTATGTGCACCTGGTGAACCTGTTGGTCTTTTAGCAGCGCAATCTATTGGTGAACCTTCAACTCAGATGACCTTAAATACCTTTCATTTTGCTGGTAGAGGTGAAATGAATGTCACTCTTGGTATACCACGTCTTAGAGAAATCCTGATGATGGCATCAAAAAAAATCAAAACACCTTCAATGGAAATTCCGTTTTTGCCAGTCGAGAATTTAGAAGAGAAAGCTGATAATTTAAGGAAAGTGTTAACGAAAGTTGTAGTTGCTGATGTGTTGGAAAAGGTTGATGTTAATGTGAAATTAGTGGTTGTACCAAAAAGACAACATCAGTATACTTTGAGATTCCAATTTTTACCGAGGAAATACTACAAAAATGATTATTATGTGGGGCCTAAATTTATTATTAAGCATATGAGTAGGAAGTTTTTTGGAGAGATGTTTTCAGCTATAAGGAAGATATCGAAAGTTACGTCAAATTTGTAAGTACTCGATTTTGTTTAACAAATTACGGTAAAGAGAAGATTAAGTTTTCTCAGTTTTGAACTGTATTAATCATAATCTTTTCGCCAATCTTACCAATTTATCTTTTTTGTGACAGATGAAAAATTCTGAACGGCTTTAAAGTGTCTGCTTTACTGCTTAGTTCATAAAAATGCTGATATATTACCTAGTCAAGAAATGCGATGATTTAGTGCTTTTAATTATTCTTGATTCAAGAGATATAGGGCTCACCAATTAAAAGGTCAAACAGTCATTAAATTAAGTAGCCGTGACCTTTGTAACAAAGCGTAAAATAATTAATTATTGTCCAACTAGACACTATGTCAACATTTCGTTACTAATTGATCACAGAAGTGCAGCTGTGGCCTTGAATTGATTTAAAATCAGATGTGAGGTAAAATTGACTGCTTGACTGGACTAAACTGGTATAAATAAATATTACAATTTGTAAATATTTTATTAAATATGTTAATAATCTGAACAAGAATCGTTTACAGGATACGTTTTATAATGAGTCTGAAACAGTTGATAATTTTTTTCATAATAACTATAGACACATACATCATAATGCCGGTTAGGTACAATACAAATCGGTCTCTTCCCACTAAAAAAGTCTTTTTCACAATGATCCAAATCCACATTGTTGTCATACAACCATCTTAAAACCAAATCAAGGCAAGGACAATTCCATGGATTTCCTCCAATAATTATTTTATTCAAGGAATTCAATCGAAATAAAAAACTAGACGACAAATACATCAATCTGTTATGTCCTAAAGAGAGAGTTTCCAATTTCTGTAGTCCTGTTGTTGGCAAAATTGCACCATCGAGAATTTTTAATAAATTATAAGAGAGCAACAGTTTTTCAAGTTTTGGAGTTTGCTCAAAACTTTTAGGTTCAATTCTTGAAATTGTGTTAAAATTTAGATCGAGATGTTGTAAATTTGACAAACCTTCAAGCATGTAGTTTGTTATTTCAGAGATTTTGTTTTGCTGTAACCAAAGTACTTTTAATTTTGGCACTTTTCTTAGAAAATCAGGAACATTAAAAATGGTTAAATAATTATTACTCAAGGAGAGATATTCCAAATTTGGTAGATTTTCAAAAGCGCTTTTTTCGATTTTCGATATTTGATTATGTGACAAATACAAAAGACATATTCCTAAATTAGTAAAAATATTTTTTTTAATTTCTGTTAAATTGTTATATCCCAACCGAAGCACTTCTAAGTTTGGTAAATTGGAAAAAGCCTCGCTTTCAATTGTTTTAATATTACATCTTTCAATTAATAAAAAATCTAAATGTGGAATTTTAATTGTTTCTTTATGTATTATCTTAATTTTATTGGAAAAAAATACTAATTTCTCTAATTTGGTAAAATTTTTCATTGAATCTTTGGGTAAATTATTTATAGCTTCTCTTATCTCTAAGTATTTGATGTCCTTTGCTCTTTCGTGTGGTACTGGTTGCAATGTTTCAGGGTCACTTCTTTGAGTAATTTCCACATTTTCTTCTAAATTACTATTTTCATATAAGTCTTGTAAACTACCACAAAACACCTTGTTTGGTCTATAATCACATTTTTGATAACTTTTTTTTACAAAACATAAAATTAAAATTAAAAGTTGACTTATCTGAAGAGGCGCCATTTCGCGACTAATAAATTCCTGTTTATAATAAACAAGAATAAAATCGATAAGGAAAATCCGGTAACGCAATTGGGTTTTCCAGTGATTTTGGATTAAGAGGCCTTGCTAGAGAAATTTATTTTGAAACGTCTCAATTATAACCACTTAAAAAATTGAGGATTTAGTCTCAAATTTTTGTTTTTAAAATGAGAATATCTTCTAAGTGGTTCAAGTAATCGTTTAACCACAAGAAACCTTTTTAAATTTTTCAAACTTTGACCTTTAATATCTTCTAAACGCTAATAGCTATAAAAAAATTGTAAGATACCTTTTTTAGAGCGTTCAATTTTCTATAAAAAATGTAAATAAAATTTTTCTGTACCTACGGTCAAGTAGTGACGAGTAGGGCTGGGAAAAGTATCGATACTTACAGAAGCTATCGATACCTGATCAGGTATCGAAGTATCGATACTTCCGAAACTCAATACCTCCGATACTTTGATATCTCCAATACCTCGATAGATCCGATACTTCGATACCTGCGATATCTTGATAAAGGGTGGCTATAAATGAATATCCTATTCAGAGTGCTTTGGATGTTGGAAACACAAGCTATTTTGATAAAAACAAACGAATTCGCAGGCTATTTGATGCGATATTTATTTATCGCCACTCGATACTTTCGATACCTCGGTACTCACGATACTTTGGCGAGTATCGATACTTTGCAGGTATCGATACCCGATATCTAAAAATAGGTATCGCCCAGCCTTAGTGAGATATCGATTTTGCCAAATAGAACTAAAGAAAAAATAGAAAACTGAGATGAATGAAGGAGTTTTTCCTATTAAAATTAAGAGCTCATCTTCCAAAGGTATTTTTTAAAGATGCCTAAGTACCAATTTTTTAGTGTCGGAAGTTAAAAAAAATATATTCGATTTTTTTGGCCCACCCTATTCGATACGTCCTGTTTAAGTATAGTTTTTTGAGCGTAATTTTGTTTCTGCTTATCAAATATATGCAAATTATACACTATCTGAAAAATGATCTTTACACTCTTGTAAAAAAATTAATTTGTTATTGTTGTTACGAACTCTTACAGAATTTTATTTGAAGAAATTAATACTGTTAATGATCCTACCATTATAATTTCCTTAAAATTTTTAAAAAGATAACAAACAATTCCTATCGTAAATGAGGTTTTTGCAAACTGCTCCACAGTTGCGGTTCTTTTTCTGATTTGATTTGAATCTTGTAACTGATTTCTATAATTTTTTGTAAAGCTACTAACAATCGATCGAATTAAAAGACTGAATTCGACATATCTAAACTGTGTGAATTCTACAAAATAGCTATAAATGGAATAAGTTGCAAAAAGAGAGTCTTTTAAGCACAACACGCTAAGATTTTGCAATGTATTGCAGTCAAGATTTTTTGTTACAGCGTTTTATAACAGATTTTTCTTTCAAAAAAAAAAAAATAATAATAATGATCTCAATCGAACATTTACATTGTACAGTAGGTAGACGGCAAGTTGCTATGGATGTAAATTTCGTTGTTTACTGTTTTTATAAAATTACAGACTGTCAACTTGGGTTCTGTGTTTAAGTTCTGTGATAAAGAAACACAAAAATGAGCGATTCTGAATTTGATTCCGACTTTGAAAATGCTGCGGAAGCTACACTAGCCACTCTAGTGTCCGAAAAATCTAAGGAAATTTACAAGAAAACATACAGGAAATTTGGTAGTTGGTGTGAGGAAAAAATGTAACAGGTATTGAAGAAAAGGTACTTTTGGCCTATTTCTCGAAATTATGTTCCATGTATAAGCCGTCTACTTTATAGAGTACCTACTAAATGCTAAGAACCATGATATGTCTTAAGAAGAATGTAGATATCAAAAAATTTACAAACTTGATTGCATTTCTAAAAAGAAATGCCAGTGGGTACAGGGCTAAAAAATCTAAAATATTCACTAAGCAAGAGATAGAACGTTTTATGAAAACAGCTGATGACAAAGACTATTTATTGGCAAAAGTTGTGCTAATTACTGGGATTTTTGACGCGTTACGCAGAGAAGAAATTACGTTTTTGAAGGTAGAAGATATAGAAGATTGTACAAGTTTTATCAAAGTGAAGATACCGAACACCAAGACAAAAATTTCACGAATGTTTACAATAACTGAAAGATTTGTAGATGGAATTAGTTTCTTAGAAATTTTCCGCAAATACGCAGAGCTTCGACTTCTTCATACTGAACATCAGAGATTTTTCTTAACCTATAGAAATGCCAGGTTCTGTACGCTACCCGTTGGTATAAATACTATTAAAAGTATGCCTAAAAAAATTGCAGAATGTTTCGGCCATCTAAATGCAAAAGAATATACCGAGCACTGTTTCCACCGTTTTTCAGCAACACTCTTAGCAGATTCAGGAGCAGATATTACATTACTCAAAAGACATGGATAATGGCGATCGAGATCTGTTGCGGAAAGTTACATAGAAAAGTCTGTTGAAAGCAAAAACGCAATTTCGATGAAAATTATGGGAAAAGAAGAATCTGTGACAAAAATAGCAAATAAGTGGTGTCTACAAGTACCGTTTCCACTTGTACTGAAGTTCAGGAAAGAAATCTGAAATCTTCGAATGTTCAATTTAGTCACCTAAGTAATTGTACTTTTCATGTTTATAATAAATAAATGAAATAAAAAATGTATTTTTTATTTTTGAGCACTAGTGCTTAAAAGTATGTCATTTAGCAATCAGAATGACAATTAAAAAGTCACTGTTATAAAACGCTGTAACAAAAAATAAATGAAATACTCATCGCTACCATATATAATTTTTCAGGGTTACAATGGACGAAGAAAAGCGTCAAACAAGGTCGAGAAACAACGATGATGATGATGAGCCAAATGATGACGATCCAACGAACGTAAACGAAGACAGTTCAGACGAAGAGCCTGAAGATACTGAAGACGCTAAAACCGGTAACAAATTTAACCAAGTCCACGACGACCAAGAACCAGAAGAATCCGAACGTGAAGATTCCGAATCTGAAGATTTCGACCCAACTCTCCCACCACCACCCAACCAAAAAGAAACAGAAGCTATAGTTGATTCCTACCAATATGCCCAAAACTACACTTATGATACCCACAAACATCAATGGTGCGAACTAACATTCTGTCTTCCCCTAGGATTCAAAAAACTCGATTTGACAGCTATTTTACGGGACGTTGCTGCCAAATCAGTCCTTTGGGAAACCCCTAATATAAAACGTGCTATAACCTACATGAAAAATGACATTTTGACATTACGAACAGACGGTATAAATATACTAGAAATGTCAAAACATCAAGCTCTTTTAGATTTGAACAGACTTTACTGTAATGATATACATAAGATGGCGGAAACGTACGGAATTGAAGCAGCAATGAAAATTATAGTGAAAGAAGTCCAAGACGTGTTTAATGTCTATGGGATTAAGGTTGATCCACGCCATTTGTTGTTGATTGCTGATTATATGACATTTAACGGTACTTTTGAGCCCTTGAGCAGGAAAGGAATGGAGAGTAGTGCATCACCGCTTCAACAGATGACGTTTGAGTCTTCACTCACTTTTCTCCGGAATGCCACAATTGGTGGAAAGAGGGATAATTTGACGAATCCTTCCAGTTGTTTAATGGTGGGCAAACCATGTATTACAGGAACTGGTTGCTTTGAAGTCTTACATAAAATGTCAGTTGTCTAAGGATAAATAAAGTCTTTAATGATACTCGTATTTGTTGTTTATTATATATTTATGTCCTACATTATTATTACCACATGGTCTGACTTTCGACGCCAGTTAAGGGACTTGCAGTGTTAGCATGTTTTATAATGGGTATATTTAATGTTTAATAATGTTTAAGATTTAATAACCTTAGAAGAGGAGTTAAGTTATTAATAGAAATCATAGTTGGGCTGTGACTCTAAAAAAATCGCTATTTTTTTTCTTTTTAAAAATATATAATTTGTCTATTTTTTCAATTAGTACAATATTTAAGAAAATAAGTTGATTAAAATTAGATTAGAAACACATATAAACACAAATAAAAAAAGTTGATTAGAAGCACATATTCACTTATGAAAAAAAAACATTCTTTGTTTCTATTTCTTTTTTTTTTAATTCAGTTTTACATAGGTACAGCAACATACAGTAAATAGTGTAAGCAAGGATGTTTTTAGAAATGATCTCATTATCTAAAAAAAAATATAATAATAACAAAGAACAAAAGCCACAATTTATTAAAAGTAAATACAAAGTTTTAGTTTATTAGATGTTCAAATTGTCTTCTCTCTTCTTGAATACAAAGCTGTGCCATTTTTCTTAGTTTCTAAAATATTATTTAAATGAATGTTTGTAATTCGGCTAAAAGCTCTTTCGTGTATAACTTGGGTTGATATAAGTTTTCACTATTGTCTTTATAATATGATCTTTCAAAAAAACCCAAACAAAAAAATCTAAGGGCGTAAGATCGGGTGAACGTAGAGGTCATTGTGTTGGGTCTCTAGTTCTGATCCATTGCTCGCCAAAATATTCCGTTAATACATTTCTAATTGCATGTGCATTATGGGCGGGAGCACCGTCTTGTTGGTACCAAACATTTTGTAAGACATTTAATGGTATATCGTCTAGAAATCTGTTCACTGTAACACCAAGAATCTGCTTGTACTGTCGAGTGGTTAAATTTTCATCAAAAAAGATCGGTCCCACTATTTTCAAAAATATAAGTTTATTCGATTTGTGAGCTTTCGGTAATGTCCTGGTCATATATAACATCCCCTAAATCTTAATTAAGAAAAATTTATTTTAACAAAGACATGAACTATACATAAAGTCCTAATTACAGTATTTTCTTCTGGCACAACTGATGACTGGCGAATTCCCTTTTTCTGTTTATTTCGAATCTACCTTTAATCCTGAATTGATGCTTCTTCTGCCCTATGTGGAGATTTATCCCTCTGATTTTTTCGGACGTACCTTTAATCCAGATTTCCAGCGATGTCCTAGAAACCTACACCCCAAACCCCAATAAGACAAAATAAATTTACTTTATAATATTTATTTATTCTTTTAAAGGTAGGAGAAAGGATAAATAAAACAAAACTAAATGTATTTTATGCTCTATACCAAACAAATTTATATTTATGTTAAAACGTCTAATAAATATAGGTACTATGCAAATGATTATAAATTTAAAAATTAATAATAATTTAATTTAGAAAAATGTAACTTTAATTCAGCCTATTCTCGTTCTTCACGTTCAATATTTAAAGATAAAAGAGTTTTGTAAGTGCTTTGTTTAATTCCTGTTTGGTTTTTCGTTACTACCAACTAATAATTTCTGCTTCTTTCTAACCTGCCTTTAATCCTGAAATTGTTGCTTCTTCTTCTGTCCCATATGGCGATTTATCCCTCTGCTTCTTTCGGACCTACCTTTTATCCAGATATCTTGCGATATTCTTGGAACCTATTCACCAAACCCCAATAAAACAAAATGAATTTATTTTAAATCGTTGATTTATTTTTTACAAAAAGGGGGTAGAAAGGGATTCTAAATAAAACGCGTGAATTTATTATTAAAACAAATACAAATAAAAATAGTATCTAAAATTGTTTATCTCTGTGTTATTTTGTAATATGAAAATGCAAAAATGTATTTATTTAAACCAATTTGTTAATATTTAATAATAAATAAAAGTACGCAGCTTTAGAACGGCTGTGATGTGTCCTGTTCGAGAGCTGGTGCTCGACTGATTTCAAACAATGAGAAATATCGATAAATTTGCAAAAGACAACAAAAAAATGTGTATTATATCACCTCTTTGTCAAATCACCTTTGTGTCTTTGAGTACTGAATCATCGTATCGTATTATGTAAGCAATTAGTTCAGATACTAAATCAAAAATGTATTCAAATATTTAGGTACAGAAACAAGATGTTTCGAGTGTGGTTTTCAATTTATATTTAATCACGAAAATAGCACTGAAAAGATAATAATTAATTTTATTTAAACAAATGAGACTAAACATTGTTTTAAACAGCTACATTATTACCAATTGAAAACTGACAAAAATCTCTTGGCAACACTTTACGCAATTATAAAAAAACTGTTCATATTTTTTAAAGCCTCAGTTTATATACAGGATGTCCCAGTTTTATTTCAATTGCAATTTTCAGTTTACATACAGTATGTCCCAATTTTATTTCTATTGCAAGTCCCTATTTACCCTATCTTTTATCGGGAAATAATGAAAGAAATAGAGTGGCCTTTGATAAGAGCCTACTTCAATTTTACCTATGTATTTTTATAATATCGAGTTATTTGTGACTGAAAATTCCCGAAATTTTACAGGAATTAATAAAAAAATAATTAAGAAATCATCAGTCTGCAATTTTATTTTTCTGCATTTTCTGTTTTAGTGAAACTTTCTCGATAGTAATTAATTAAAGTTAATTACTTGAAATTAATTATCTCGACCGCAAAATTAACCGGACACTAAGATTTTTGGAAAAATTTCATGACGAAAATTTGAATCAAAATAATTTTAATTGAAAATGTGCATTGATGAACATTTAAATTGAAATTATGATAATTTTGATTAATAATGTTCAAAAATAAATATTTATTTACAAATTAAACAAAAATTTGATTTCAAGTAACAAAACAAAATTAAGAAAGCTAAAAAAAATGGTTTTAGTAGCGAGTATTTCCTCCTCGCGCTTGAATTACAGCTCTCATTCGTCAAGGCATACTTGCAATCAAGTCTGCGTTCTCATCTTGGACTATTAGTTCCAACTCATTCAGCAACGCCTGTTCCAGCTTAACTGTTGTATGAAACTCGCCGTAGTTCTGCCTAATCCTTTTCCCCAGGTTGTCCCATATGTGCTCAATGGGGTTTAGGTCAGGGCTCATAGGAGGCCACCTTAGTACCTGAACATTAACGTCGTGAAGGTACTGACGCGTAATCTGGGCTATGTGAGGGCGCGCATTGTCGTGCATTAAGAGAAACTCTTCCTCTACAAATGGCGCAAAAGGAACCACATGCTCTTGTAAACACTCCCTAATGTACCAGTCAGCGTTAATGCTACCTCTCCGCACCGTTACAAGAGCTGTATAAGCTTCCAAAGAAATCCCTCCCCATACCATTACACCTCCACCACCAAATGCTACTCTAGGCGCAAAGCAACACTGGGCATACCGTTCCCCCGGGCGTCTAAATACTCGTTGACGACGATCAGGTGAATACCTAGTGAAACGCGACTCATCCGTAAGGAGAACGGAGCCCCACCATTCGTCCATATTCCAATCAACATGATTTCGTGCAAATTCCAATTGCTGTCTGCGATGCTCTGCGTTCAACTTAGGGCCAGTAGCAGGTGGATGTGATGTCAAATTGTTTTCCTTCAACCTTCTTAAAACAGTATCAGGAAAAATCATGATCCCATGAACATCCGCCAGTCTCTTGGCCAAAGCTGTATCAGGAAGAGTCCGTTCTCGCAGCATTTGTAATCGAAGAAATCGGTCTTCCACTTCATTTGTTACTCGTTTTCTGTCTTGTCCAGGTCTTTTGGAATAGGAACCAGTTGTCCTGAACCTTTGTATCGCATCGGATACCTTGCTTTTAGGAAAGCCAAGCACATTTGCAATAAATCGTATGCTGCGTCCATCATTATGTAAAGCAACAGCCTGGGCAGCTTCTTCGGGACTCATTACAATATGAATCGCTTCTACAACAAATCTCTTCCCCAAAAAGCGAAATTAAACAAACTAGAACCAGCTATCGACACAGATTTGACAGACGTGTAAAACAAACAAAACCTTTCTGATTGGAAGTCGCCTAAGAAAATAGGTACAAAAAGTAATCTGCATGATAGGGGTTAACCCAAAAAACTTGAATATCTTTTTTTTAGTTGTTTTTTATGTGTAGCCTTTTAAAATCAATGTAGAGAGCGTTTTCGCAAATTTACGGGACAAAAATCAAGTGTCCGGTTAATTTTGCGGTTGAGTGTAGTTATCTTAAAAATGTAAACAAATAAAAATTTTCTAAACGTAGCTTTGAGTAGCATTTTTATAACCACTTAATGCCTATATTTTGTTTTTTCAAAATTCTTTATAGTTTAGTCAAAAAACGCCCCGATCCATATTTTTTTTTAGATTACAATATCTCTAATTCTGTGGCAATCTCTATATTTTTTTATATTCTATAGAAATTATCTCACTGGTATAAATAAATATTAAAATTTGCAAATATTTTATTAAAACATTTAGATTAAATTTTATAATATGTGAAAAAATCATTGCCGAACTTCAGTGGAGGATACATTTTATAATAAATCTCATACATTCTAATTTCTTTTTCATAATAATTATACACACAAACGTCACTGTTAGGTTGAACACAAATCGGTCTCTTCCCATTAAAAAAGTCTTTATCCCAGTAATCCCTAAAATCCACTTTATTCTCGTACAACCACCTTAAAATCAAATCCAGACAAGGACAACTCCAGGGATTTCCTCCAATAACTATTCGTTTCAGGGAATTCAATCGAAATAAAAAACTAGATGACAAAAACATTAATTTGTTATGTCCCAAATGGAGAGTTTCCAAATTTTCTAATCCTATAATTGGCAAAATTGCACTATCGAGAATTTTCAAAAAATTATAAGAGAGGAACAGTTTTTCAAGTTTTGGAGTTTGCTCAAAACTTTTGGGTTCAATTCTTAAAATTGAGTTATGACTCACATCTAAATATTGTAAATTTGACAAACCCTCAAGCTTATAATTTGTTATTTCAGAAATTTTGTTTTGTTGTAATCTAAGCTCGGTCAAGTTTGTCTCTTTTAGAACGTCGGGAACATTAAAATCAGTTAAATTATTATTATCCAAGACGAGGTATTTTAAATTAGGTAAATTTTCAAAAGCGAATTTCTCGATTTTCGAAATTTGATTGTATGACAAATATAAAATACTTATTCCTAAATTATTAAAAATATTTTTTTTTATTTGTGTTATATTATTATATTCCACCCCAAGCACTTGTAATTTTGGTAAATTAGAAAAGGCTTTATTTTCAATTATTTTAACATTACACTTTTTAAATGAGAGATAATTTAAATGTGGACTTTTTAGTGTTTCATTATGTATTATCTCAATTTTATTGGAAACCCATATCAAAGTCTTCAATTTGGAAAAATTTGTCATTGAACCTTTGGGTAAATTATTTATAGCTTCTCTTATCTCTAAGTATTTGATCTTCTTTGCTTTTTCGGATGGTACTGGTCGAAATGTTTCAAGGTCACTTGTTTGAGAAATTTTCACATTTGTTTTTCCACTATTTTCAAACAAATCTTTTAAACTGTCACAAGATATCTCATTTGAAATATTTCTACATGTTTGATAACTTTTTTCCACAGAAAACCACAGAAATAAAATAATTAAAAGTTGACTTATCTGAAAGAGCGCCATTTCTCGACTGATAATAGACTTCTCTTTACAATTCAAAGATAATAAATTTGTGAATTCAAAACAAATTTGATAAGTAAAATCAACGGGAAAACTAGTGAAATGATTTAATGTTAACAGGACTAGTGGGTGATGATTTTTTTTTTCAAAGACATAAATGAAACAATAAATAAGCAAAAATATTTTTATCACTGAATGATTAATTAAAGCAACAAAGTTTATCGATAGTTTATTGAATTTTTCAAAATAGACGCAATTTTTAACAGAATTACTGAACTAAATGTTCAAATTGACGTCATTATATTTCCTGGATATAATACAACAAGCAATCTTCGAGCTCTGTTAGCACATTATTTATAATTTTTTGACTAATCAAGCGGCACTGATGAGTGATTATTTTTTTAAGCCTCAAAATATCTTGGTTTTGTTTTAAATACTTTTGACTTAAGTAGCCTTATCAAAAATCAAATGGATTTAGCTTAAAAAAAACCTAATTGCCAATATGGGTCAATAGAAAATCCTCACTGGATGGGAGAAACCCATAATTGTTATTTACTATAATTTTATTTACATACTACAGTGAAACCTGGTTAAGGGGGACCTGGATAAATGAGAAATCTCTATTATTGAGAGTTGCAATAAGGTCCCGGTCCTTTTTCATTGAATTACCTCTGTTAATGGGACTTTTCGAACCTTGTAACGGTTGTTTCCGTTTCGGGTTCTGGGTATCGTACACCGATACCGACTGCAACCAGGTATCGAAGTATCGATACCTCCGATACCTCGATACCTTGATAAAGAGTGGCTATAACTGAAAATTCTATTCAGAGTGCTTTGGATGTTGGGAACACAAGCTATTTTGATGAAAACAAACAAATTCACAAGCTATTTGATGCGATATTTATTTATCGCCACCCGATACTTCCGATACCACGATACTTCCGACACCTCGATACCTCCGATACCTCGATACTTCCCGATACCTCGATACCCCCGATACCTCCGATACTTTGCAGGTATCGATATCCGATACCTAAAAACAGGTATCGCCCAACCCTAGTCAGAACTGTTAACCCGTTGCTGTTATAGAGATAAATTTAACGAATAACAATTATAGTTTTTGCATTTGGATAAGGGAAATGACTTAAACCATAAATTACTTGATGAATAGGGATTATTTAGAGTAATAACTGCTTTATAATTTACGACACTATCGAGGCGACCGGTACGTACCATCTGTTGGCAAGGGTCTTGGGCGAGTCTTTGTAGTTCTTTACCTGCTTCCTTGCTTAGAGACATCATGCCGACATCAGGTAGTTGATCATAATTAACAACTTAATGTTTAATAATTGCAGTTTAAATGTAAACAAATTGGTGGCTCTCATATACCTGTGATAGTACCTTCTAGAAAAGTATTGCTAAAAGTTTCCATTAACTTCTTATTAGTTCTGTAAAAAAAAATTATTTCTAAATAAGCTTAATACCGAGTATTATAAGAATTTTTTTTTGATAAATCACACATTGATAAACCGAATAAAGCTGTTTAAATTTCTTTGACAAAATATGATAATTTGGTCCCTACACCTAATTTAATGTATAATGAGAGATTGAGAGTCTTGGAAAAAGAGTTTTTTTCCTGTAAAATGAACTATTTTTGGAAACTTTTTATTTATTAAACATTTTAATTATTGTAAAATAAATAATATTCTTTAATAAAGAATGCAAATTAATAGGTTTTTATTAATCATTTTTCTAAGAAAAAAATATAATTTCAAAGAGAGGAGCATGAAATAAAAAAACAGGAAGAATGACAGAATGACAGAAAAAACATTCTTCCGGCGACCACTGGCCGAGACAAGTTGGTACCATGCCAAACAAATTTCACATTCATTATAAGCCTTGAAAAAGAATCAATAAATGATTCGAAACGTTGGCCTTATAAAATAGTTTTTTTTTCTGCCTTGTCCACTTCCCCGTAACAACAAATTTCGAATGTAAAAAGAAAGGACGTTATTCACCAAAATAATTACTAAATATCTTCATCATTGTCACTATCATCGATGCCATTTATTGTGGGAATTTTTTGTTACAAAAGTATCTGCTACAGTTTTAATCTGGTGAAAACAATTTACGTTTTTTGTTCATATCTTTAGCGACATAATAACTAATATTGTATTAACTATACTCTATTGTTATATTAATATTATGCCTATCCTAATTATGTTTGAAAGTATTTCTTCGAAAAGTTTATCTAAATTCTTATTAAATCTTTTACCTGTTTACCTCCGACAAATATCTCAAATTGTACAGAAAAACATCCCCAAAATTTCCCGCCACATTTTCTTAGTAAAATGGATTAGAAAGTTCTAACAGATGGTATAGTATTTCTGTCCAAGTTTTATCCACTATAAACTTTATGGCTATTGAAGTTAATTAGGGTCCAACCCTAAACATTTACAATCGGTGGCTGTTTTCACCGCCAGATGGTTCGGTGCCTGAGGCTTAAGATGCTTTTAAGGGTAATATTTCTCCAAAAGATAATACTTTTCATCATATACATTTACCTAAACATTCCAATAGTTTGAAAGAAATAACGAACTTAGCAAGACTCGTGCTCTATTTGTGAATTAAAAAATCTGCCGTCGCATTGACCATTATTGAACTAATCAATAAATCGTTATTCAAATGTTCAATAGCGATCCGAAATCAAAAAAAGGAATGAAATAATGAACTTACCTGTTGCAAAATTCGTGTTCAAACTGTTGTTCATTATTTTCATGAGTGTCTTGCCAAGGACGCCACATATTTTAACAGAACTTTAACGCACACAAAGCAAAATTGAAATGACAACCTGTAAGTCATTATTAAAATTTTTGAAATTTACCCCTATCCCATCATTTTCAACCCTATCCCTATTTATTTGTCAACAGTTCTAAACAAATACCTATTAAGAATATCTGGTTGGTAATTCTATACCTTCTTAGAATATTTGGAAAGTAGGTAACAAACTTTAATCTGTTTTAGGTAATATTAATTACTCTGTACTGTGTACCACGAATTTTGCAACAGGTAAGTTCATTATTTTATTCCTTATTTTGATTTCGGATCGCTATTGAACATTTGAATAACGATTTATTGATTAGTTCAGTAATGGTCAATGCGACGGCAGATTTTTTAATTCACAAATAGAGCACGTGTCTTGCTAAGTTCGTTATTTCTTTCAAACTATTGGAATATCTTTTGGAGAAATATTACCCTTAAAAGCATCTTAAGCCTCAGGCACCGAACCATCTGGCCGTGAAAACAGCCACCGATTGTAAATGTTTGGGGTTGGACCCTAATTAACTTCAATAACCATAAAGTTTATGGTGGATAAAACTTGGATAGAAATACTATACGTACCGGTCGCCTCGATAGTGTCGTAAATTATAAAGCAGTTATTACTCTAAATAATCCCTATTCATCAAGTAATTTATGGTTTAAGTCATTTCCCTTATCCAAATGCAAAAACTATACTGACAAAACATTTTAATTCTAAGACTAAAAGTCAATCCAAAGAATGACGTAAACCCGAACAAAGGCTTTTAGTTATGGTGCGTGCAGTCTCGTATATTGGAAAACTAATGCCGTATTCTGGACTTGCAAAAGAACAATTTGTTTGGATTACCTAGTGCAAGGTGTTATAAATAACACAAAATATTATTATTTTAGTTCATTATCCAGACCATTGCTGCAAAAACTTCTCAAAAAACGACCTGGAAAGTTGCAGAAATGTCCGTTATTGCAACAGTTTACTGCAAGATTCTAAACTGCCATAAAGTTCCTAGAACTTTGTATTCAGTACTGTATTCAGTTATATCGTTGAGTGAGGGAGTTGGGAAGAGGCGCAAAGACATAGCTTAACAGCGTTCCGTACTGCTATCTCACTTTAATTAGCTTCCCGCACCGCACCGTCCATCAACTTCGTTGCTGTTCTGTAGCGCCACCTACACAGTTTGCTCGTTGAATGAGGAACTCGGGTTGCTGGCTCGTTGTTGAAATAAAATTCTAAGCGCTTTATAAAATCACGACTCCTCCCTGACGATTCCACACATTTGGTCAGAATTGTTAGGAACAGGTTTACGACGGAATATTTATTGAGATTGCAAAGAAAACTATCCATTAAAAATTGGCAAAATTCGTACCTTTCAATGAAAACGGGTCAATTCAAGCACTTTTAAAAAATCGTATCTCGGATACCATTTAACCAATTTTAATGAAATTTGGTGTGTCTACTCAACTTTTTATGCTCTTTCAAATAGTAATGTAAAAAAATTTCTAAATACCCACACAAAAAAAAAATTAAAATAGAATTTTACAATTTTTTTTTTTCGAATTTTACGCAAAATCTCCAAAAACACTGGAAAGGGTCTAGCATAATATATATCAAAGTATCTTCAAAAAAATTTACGATTATCTGAACGATAATTTAACATAATAAAATTATAATTTCTTAATGTTGCATTTCCTGTGCAGTAGGGTATATTAGTGTATATGAAATAAAGATGTTATAAAAAATTTTAATAGAGCCAAAAATTATTAAAAAAATCTATATTTTGCAACCCCCAAATTTCAGATTTTTAGGACCATAAATCAAAAAGTTTTCGTCCCTCCCCCCGATTTCTAATAGAGAACGTGAGATAGATGTGAGGCCAACAAAATTTTCCGATTTTCAAATTTTTTTTGTAACCTATACAAATGAATAAAGAACTAAAATATCAGTTGCTCTGTACCACCCCCTACTGTCCCCAGTCGCCCCCAAAGTTACAAAAAATTTAAAAAATCTTTAAATGAAGCTAGAATCATGCGGTTTTTTTACAGGGGTACCATATAAGGTACCTAAAATTACCCCATTTTAAAAGGGATACGAAAAAAAAAACAAAAAAAATTTTTAAAATTCATTTAGACTCCAAAATATGAAATCGAAGAAAAAAGACCCCTAAATAACATTTTGACCATGTCTTAAATTTAATAGTCTACAAAAATTTTGCGTATGCGCAGTTGCGTTTACGCTGCACAGAGTGGATAATAAACATCTATAGATCTCGGTATCTAAACGTTGTATAGAATATCTGTTGAAGCCAAAAAATAATAAAAAATCTATACATTGTACCCCCAAAATTTCGGATTTTTAGGACCATAAATAAAAAAGTTTTTCTCCGCCCCCCAATAAAATTTGGGAGTTTGAGATAGATGTGAAAGCAAAAAATTTTTCTGATTTTCAATGTTTTTTTTGTGCCTTATAGACATGAACGTACAATAAAGAAAAAAAATATCAGTTGCTGTATTTAACAAAAAACTTACTTTTACAATTCTAGGAACCCTAAAGACACTGACCAATTACCTTTAAAAATGCTGTAAATTTACAAGTCAAGCGGTTCATTTTAAATGTAGTTACTGAATTAAAGTTTGCTATTGTTTTGCAACGGCTTAAGAAGTGCATTTTTAACGTCTTATATTTGTTCAGAGAAGAAATTTTAAAGTTATTAATTATGAATTTTTCTAGTGCTTGTAGGTGTGCGTTTAGGCAAAATTTTTATCAAATTCTCGGTTATTATTTAACACCACAACCGTCTGAATGACATTTTCTTGAAATTGACGTTTATAACAACCTGTTCATTTGCTCACTTAGAGAGATCTCCGCGTGGCGCTGCTAACATCGGCTTACCTCATATACGTAGACTTTTATTTATTCAACACATTTATATTAAAAACAGCTGCAGAAAAGCGCGGATCTTTTAACACTGCATAATTAACATGATTATTACAAATGTAAAAATTCCGAATTATTCTGATCAAATGTTTTATTATATTCGTAGGGCTTTCGGAAGTTAAAATAATGACTCGCAGGCAGTTACTTAATAAAATGCAGCAACGAAATTTACCAACTTTTGACAGTAAATTAGAATTTTTAAAAAAATTTTTGGTTCACCTTTATTCTTGGTACCGAATGACATCAACTATGCATAAAATTCTACTTATGGTGCTGCTGTTAGGGAAAAATTTTTGCTTCCAATTGGTCAGCTTTCAGAAAAAGCAACAGAAGCAAAAAACGAGAAGTTACGACGTATCGTCAACAATTTGCACGAAAAATTTTAGGTAAATCTTGTAATTTAGATACATTAAATAGACTTCTTCTTAGTTCTGATCATCTTTTACCTGGCATGAAACCGACAATTAGAAAAAAGTCTCGACCATTTCTAAAAGAAACTATATTCAAATGTTACTGCCAGCTAAACCTACACCTTCAACCGTAACATCTGAATCGGAAGAAGCACAATTATTATCTGATGAAGAGGACGATATTTCATCTAATGAAGCGTCTGAATCTATTGAAACAGACGTAACATTGATGAGTTAGAAAAAAAATTGTCTTCTGACTAAACATTTCACATGCATTGTAAATGTATACATTTAATTTTAGGAAATTTTGATTTGAATACATACTTTGTTTAAATTTTTAAAATATATTTTTGAGTTACTTTCTTTAACTGCTTTTTTTTTACATTACAACACTTTTTAGACATAATAAAAAATATAAATAGTTTTGGCCAGCTAGAACAAGCAAATACCCCACTGTGCGACGCGTGTATTATATTTGAAAATATTTACAACATCAATTGTTGTTTATACAATGCTGTACCATAGCTTTTGGACTTTAAAAATATTTGTAACTTTTTCAATCGCCGTACTTCTTAGTTTAGTTCAAACCGCCGTACTTCTTAGTTTAAAACGCCGTACTTCTTAGTTCTAAACGCCATACTTGGTAAAAAATGACGTTTTCTTGCATTTATACTTGAAAATATTTTCTACATCATTTTTTAAAATATATGTAATATATATTTACATTAATAATTCAAAGAACCGATCTCGCCGAGGAGCCAGATCCAAAGATCTAAATCATTCAAACCGTTTTTCCATCTCTAGATACGACCCGTTGGACCCGTTCGACCTACACACCACAGTGGCAAGCAGCAAACTGAAATTTCTCAGACCCAAACACCTATAACGCCATCTGATTTTCAGACCCATTTGGGGTCACGCTTTTTAGCTATGTCTTTGCGCCTCTTCCCAACTCCCTCACTCAACGGTTATATAAAGATTATGCTGTAAAACTACATTAGAATATTGACGAAAATTCACAGAATAAAAAAATATAGCTAAATTCCCAGAACTTTAGAAACATCCCTCGTACTAATGATTCACTTCTGTTATATACTAATAAATTACATTTCTTTTGTTTGTTATCATTACGTATTAAGTTTTTGTTAATACGAATAATTGAAGGGTACAGGAATAAAAAGAGGAATGTCTAAAAATTTGTTTTCTTACAAAGGTGGGATTCCTATCGTTTTTCATAAATACAGCAAATTTTTTTATTCAATATAACTCTTGAGTAGACTTAGAAGTGTTGACAGTCATTGTTTTTAACTGTTTTTTGTCTGTATTGCAATTAATATTGGTAAAAAAAAACGAAGGTAATTCCAGTTCGATAAGAATCGAATTTTTATACATTCCTCTTTATTCCTGTACCCTTCAATTAATATTAGAAATATAGCACCACTGAGTGTGGAGGTGAAATAGACTGCCATTAAAAAACGCAATCCGTTGTTTTATTCAATCCCAGATGAGCACAATAATTATAGAAGCGCCCTTTTTGGAGTTACGAAGGAAATGGTAATTGATGGACAAACAGTATTGCCAAAGAGAAATATATGTTTTCATCTACACACACCAGAAAAGTCTAGGGATATTGCTTAATATGTCAATTTACTCAGTTTATATATTTTTTTCTATTGTTAATAGATATTTATTAAACATCTACATACTAATTGACTTTACCTAAAGCAGTTTTTATAATTATTTTGTCGCTTGTACGCTATTTATCGCGTTTTACAGAGAGTATCATTGCTTGCCAAAAAGTTGCAGATATACTGAGTCCTAATAAAGAGGGTAAAATTATCAGAATTCATGTTTCATTGGCTTTAGTCGTTTCAAGTAAGTGTAGAAACATCATGGCACGAAGACATTTAAATCGTGACGAAATGAATAGGGCAATAGGGATATTCGAATCAGGTACCACCCAAAGTGAAGTAGCGCGTTCTTTAGGTACCTCACAAAGTGTGATTTCCCGGTTGCACGGACGTTACCGTGAGACAGGTGATGTAACTGAACGCCACACAGACCGACATCGCATAACAATTCAGGACCGATTTCTGCGTTTGACTGCTCGCAGAAATGCTGAATTACAGCACCTGAGTTGGCAATACAATTGCAACAAGTGCACCAAGTCACTGTTGGACCAGATACAATTCGATATCGGTTGTGGAAAGGCAATTTGTTTTCCTGAAAACCCATGAAAGTTGTAGCCCTAACACGAGGCAATCGTGGAGCTTGTCTTCTATGGGCTCGAGAACATGTTGTTTGAGATTGACAGCAATGGGCTCATGTTTTGTTTTGCGACAAGTCCCGATTGGGAATACCCTCGGATTCAAGGAGAATCCGTGTTTGGAGAGAGCCTGGTGGTATAAATCGCTTGCAACATGTTCAAGAAGTCCTTTCTCACCTCGGTGGAACAATCATAGTGTGGAGAGGAATAAAAACGTGCCGAAGAGCTGACCTCGTTTGGATTGAACCATCCTTAAGCGCAATTCGATACAGGAATCTTATTCTCCACTCTGTTGTGATGCCTTATGCTGAAAACTACGGAGAAAATTTTATATTTACGCATGATAATGCGCACCCACACACTACTCGAGTGGTGAGCAACTTTTTGGAGGAGCACGAAATTTCTGTTTTGCCGTGGCCAGCGCAATCCCCCGACTTGAACCCAATTGAGCACTTTTGGGATGCGCTACAAAGAAGAGTTCAACATATGGGATTACCGCGAGAAAATCGTTTACAGTTATTTGCAGCTCCAAACGCAGCGTGTCAAAAAATCCTCCAAGAAGATATCGACAATCTTATTACAAGTACGCCACGACGATGCAGAGCTGTAATTGGTAATGCAGGAGGTCACACAATTTATTAATTTTTGATAATTTGTTTATAAAGACAATTTAAAAAATATATATAATTTTTTATTATTATTATTTATATTTTATGAAATTTTTGGTGTATAATACTTGTTTATTTTGTTGAATCTAATAAATTTATGGTGACAAACCCCAAATTCATTCAATATCCCTAGACTTTTCTGGTGTGTGTATTTACATCTGTCTGATCAGTAACCAACTTTTCAACAGCTAATTGGAAACAACTAGGCGGATTCCTAATTAGTGTAAAACCATTCCGATATTCAAAATCTTTATAATCTTACATAAAATATTAAGTAATTTAAGGATAAATAAAGTCCTTGATTATATTTGTTATTTATTATACATTTATGTATTACATAATTATTGTGGTATGACACCTAAAGATATTCGGATTATTTGATTTCTGATTTGTAAACACACAACAAAGCTCGTAACTGTTAAAGATACAAAGATTACAAATATAATGCATGGAATGTAACAGTTTTTTTGTTACGTACTTGTCAAAAATAGTGTTATTACTTTTTTCTGAGTTTGACTGTTTTAAAACAGGTGCGATTTTCAAACACACCGCCTACTATACATTTCAAATATACAATTTTGGAGAAAAATCGCACAATTTTATTGGTCAAACAAATCAAAACCTAATAGTGCTTACTAAAACATTCTCATTTTTTCATCAACATCACAGCTACTATTCTAAGATGCCAACACGTATAAACAAAATGGCGACGAAAAAACAATACACTTACAATATTGCAAATATGATATAGATTTGTTCTTTTATACATAACTACTATTGCATTCTTTTTTTTTTAATTTAACAAATAAACCATTTTATTTATTCGTTAAGTACCCATCATCTACAATACAAAAAAATACTATTCAGCTGCAAAACTTTATGTACACCTTTTGTTTTATAGTTTAGAGAGATGAAACTTGTGCGAAAGAGTCCACAAACATCGATTTCTAAACCAAAAAAAATGAGTTTTTAGTTTAACAGTTGAGTTTAACAAAATAGGCAACAGTGTACAAAATTTGATATGATAATAGTTCGAGTGAAGTGAGTGATTAAAAACTACATTAAGTACAAAATAAAGCGTTCAGGTTAATATAAAAAAATACTGGGTTTAACCTAGGCCTTAAAATTAGCTCGAGTCAAATTTAAGAAAGTCTTTCGGTGCTGCCACCATCTAGTGAGTTAAAAATGAAACAAGCTGAATTATTGTCGAAGCTTTAAAAGGACGAAAGACTTTCCCACTTTTTTTAAAAAACTTAATACCTACATGTTAAAAAAACAATATGGCTGCCCTTAAATAACCAAAAACAAACAGGCGATCCAAGCAAAAAGGATGAAGGAGCTATTTTTAGGGTGAAACACCCTCAGCTAGCTGTCTCTTTTTTTATACTAATAGCTAAGTGAAAGGGATATACAACTTGTATAACTCTAACATTATGGACGATTATTATTGATATCAATCGCAACACATTTGTAAAACTCTCAATTGACAATTTTACAACTGTCCAGCGAAATTATATATATTTACGTAAAGGCTTGGTATATACTAAACCTTTGCGTATTACGTTTTTTTTAATAATATATATACCGCCTCCGTGACGTTTCAATTCGTGAGAATTAAGATTTAAAACTCACCAATGAAACGTCGTCTTACACCCTTTGTTCTTTTTTTTATTCTTTTAAGATGTTTTTTTTTACATCGTAGAATGGTCCCATTCTAGTTGGCTGATATTTTGATAGTCGTGTTTACGACTACGAGCCGGTTGTTCTTCTTCATCATCTGAAGAATCAGGAATTCGGCACGGACCATCAATGTTATCATCGTCTGATGAACTGTCCGAATCTGATTGCTCGCTTTCACTGTAGTCGGCTGAGTGACCTTCCAGTTTGCGTTCAGCGTTCTTAAAAAAAGAAAGACCAAATTATGTTATATATATTTTTTGTGAAAATCTAATTTAAGTTCCTGGGACGTGTTATTCCCGTTTTTTTACATCCTGGAGGAAGGATGTTCTAGAAACAGAGCCCGAAGTTTTGTAGATTATTAAAAAATAAGTGGTAGTAAATCTAAGCAAGCATTACACGTGTTGGAGGAGTTTAACGCACATATCACTTCTAGACTGAGAAACGCCAACAAAAAAACTACGTCATCGAGTTTCGAGTTGAGTATTTTACCATTTATTTAATATAAATATAATAGATTGTTATATATCTCGTATTAAAATAATTGTTACGTCAAGGATTATATTCAAAATATATATGTATATAAGAACTACAAGCCTTGTAGGCTCATAGCTTGGTGAGCGATTTTTCTCCATTCTTTCTTATTTAGCGCTTTCATTTCCACTGCTTTATTTGTAGTTATGAAGATCGTCCTCTACTTCTTTTTCCATTCTATCCTTGGTCTACCTCCTCGTCTGTTAGGTCCTAATGCTGCTTCTAATATTCTCTTTGGTAATCCGTTTTCTTTCATTCATGTTACGTGGCTTATCCATCTGATTCTTTGTGAATTAACTACTTCTATTGTATCTGTGCCTTTATATAATGTTTTTATTTCTTCGTTTGTTCTTCGAATCCAAGTCTCTTTTACTTTTTTCCCTCCATAAATTTTTCTTATAACTTTTTTTTCCATATCAGTTTCAATTTTTCAGTGTCCATCCCTCACAAGCGTATATTACTACATACGTGGTGGTATTATGGTTTTGTAGATACGAATTTTTGTTAGTCTTGCTATCGTTTTTGAGCTTAGTATAGTGTAATGCCTAGACGCATTTGTTTCAAGCTGCTATTATTTTTGTAATTTTCTTCTATATGTTCTATTTTTTTAGCGGTGTGCTCTCTGTTCTTCTTTCTGCAAATTTTCTTGTATTCTGCTCCTTGTTTTTTATATTCTTTCTGACTGTTCTGCGTATTTTCTTCTAGCATCCTTTTCCTTGCTGCGTCTTTCTTCTCTTCTTGAACTTGACTACAATCTTCATCGTACCATTCATTCGTTTTCTTTTTATTCTTCTCTTTTTGCTCTCTAATTGCTTGTAAAATTAGTTTTTCTATTGCCTCACATTTCTCTTTTATTGTTCTAGTAGTTTCTTGTTGTTGTTATGTATTTTTCTTTGTTAGTTGAATTTTACACGATATTGTTTTGTTGCCATAAATTTACGTTTACGCCTCTATAGGATTTTAATACTCTTTTTCAGACATTTACAGTAACAAATCCATTAAAATCAAGGCTCTGATCATTTAATTTTGACTGAAATTGAAATAAGAACTCATTTAGGTAATTTAATTTAGGTAATTTCTTGGTATTTACATTTTTCTCTCAATATTATCTGAAATGGCCCAAACTATAATGCACCCTCCCATGGCGTTAAGCCTATTGTTAAAAGTACGATATTATTAGGGTCTCAACCAAGCTTTGACGATTTATAGACTTCCAAACATTCTTACCTCTCAATTTGTCTGACCTCACTGGCTCTCACTCTTGCCAATGCATTTTGTATTGCCGTTTTTAATTTTTTAATCTTCAATAGGGACTTTATTTGATGACCTACATAGTTGACGCAATCATACCAATTGCTCCTTATTTCAAGAGCTATCGATTGATATAAAAAATCTCGATTTGAGTGGTCATTAGATTTTCATATGGGAACGATCTCCTTTAGCTCGAAACTTCATGACGTAAAAGACGTCCAAAATCTAGCCTCTTTTTTTGGTTGGACTATTCCTACAGAACTCAACTCTCAACTCGATGACGTAGTTTTTTGTTATTGGTATTGTTAATGGTCTTAATTGGTACTTACCTCCATTGGATTGACTGTGATTGTCAGTGCTGAATCATCCCAAGTCATTTCACTATCTTGTGCCTCTTCTGATGCATTTCTATGATGTGCTGCTCTGATTCGAATCACACCCAATACAATCATGAATAATAAAAATCCAACGCACACTACTACAATTATTGTAACAGCATGTGATCCTCCACTTGCAACCAAATTCAAATGTTCTGAAGGAATGTAATCACGAGATATAACAGATGCCGGTTTTAATTCAACATTGTGTTTATTCACAGTGGCATGAGCTACAATGGGTTCTTTGGGTTGAGGATGAATCACAGTGAGCTAAAAATTAAAAAAATAAAAATAAATTCGTAGCTTACTTAGTTTGAATACATACAGTTTGCACATATTCATTAGAGGTAAATCTTCCGTTTAATTCGGAGCATGTTAATTTGAACACTCGGTTTAGATAATAGGCTGGTTTTCTATTGGTGTAGACAATTTGTCGAAGAACTTGTTGATAGTTAAAGACCATATCAGATCCGGTGATGGTAACGCCATCTTTTGATACACGAGCTGCCATTCCTAATCTCTTTAACATTTCTTCAGGGACACTGAGATTCTCATGATCCGGATTCAAATTAGGATAGATTGTTAAAGAGCATTTGTCGAGTTTTTGTTCACCGGAAATGTGAATGTCAGCCAAAACACGAACCTACAAGAAATAAAAAAAGTTACATAAGTGTTGTCAAAATTAGCAGTGGAAATGTTGTGAACACAACCAAAATTTTTTTTTTTTAAATAGAGATAGCGATTTTATTCTTTTATGTTTTTTTATTTAAAATTAGACATTTCTCTAAATTTTGTTTGTTTAAATCAAAGTCTATTGCTAAAAAAAAAGCTTTAAATATCTCAAAAAACTGCCGTAAAGTATGTTTTTATCAAGCTGCACATTTTCGAGTAGAAACAGGGTGAATTTAAAACAACGCATAAAATTACAATAACAAAGAATATCAAAGGAACTCAAATCTGACGTAATTGGATTACTCATAGCAACCATTATGGCGGCGCTATGACGTCATCGTATTTTTTATGGAATAGTAGGTACAACTCTTTTATTTTGTACGCTTACAACTCTGTTACTTACCTACTTTAATTCCTAATGAATTTCATGTTTAAAGAAATCTCCAAAGATCCAAACTATGTAATGATCTACTTTTTATTTTTTGCAAAAGATAAAAATCTTTATTAGTAGAACGTCTAATTATAAAAAGTCATATCGTTGTATTTAAAAAAATATATAATTACGTCATAGTGCCACCATATTGACTGTTACGAGTGATCCAATTACGTTAGAATTAAGCTCTCTTACAATAAAACGTTACCTGTTTTTGCATATTTTTTTTCCATCTAGAAAAATAAAAAAAAACCAAATTTTTTCATTACTCTAAACTCACCCAGAACAAGGTCTAAACTGATTTTGTAGAGAGCGTTTTCAAGAAGTTAATTTTGCGGTTGACATTTTCCAATTTTTTTTTAGTTATGCAAGTTAGAATATCATTTTTTTATGTATAGAGAATCTAATCAAATGCAGAAATTTTTTTTAATAGTCCTTGTGAAAACTATTACTAACAACCTAAAACTGCTTTATATAAATGCTAAGAATCTAAAAGTGTCTGTTCAAAAACATTGTTATTACGTATCGTATATCTCCAAAAAATGTTTTTTGAGAAAAAATTCCTACAGTTTCTAACTCAAAAAACCACAAATATTTGAAAAGACAAATTTGGATATTCAGCATTGTTTTAACGAGAACAAGCAAAATTTTCTAGACACGTTTCAGTCACACCCTGTATATTAAAAACTTACTATAACACACCGTATACCAGGTGTAAACGAATTAGGCTCACCCCTTTTTTAATGGTATTTTTTAAAATAGAAAATTATGTTAGAAAATTGCTATTAATTGGGTAAAAAATGAACTCTTATCACCTCCGGTTTTGCCGGAAATGACTATAACTTTAGATTTTTTAATGGAACACTATGCATATTTTTATATTTTTTGGAATCTACCTTAAACTCTGAGTTTAATAGACCACTTTTTATAACTTTTTGTGAAATAATTTTTTTTGTAAATTTTGTTTTTTTTTTATTTAGAAGGCCGTGATAGTTAAAAAATATTTCTAAATAACGTAGGTAACAACTAAAAAATAAAACCAGTGCCATAAATGATCTAATTTCGAAAATACAAGAGTTTAAACTAAAATAAATTAGTTTTTTTCGTTTTACTCATTTTTTTCAAATGGATCAATAGTGACTCACATTTAAAAAAATTTTTGTTAATCAAAAAATACCAAAATTTTCAAAATCTATGCAGTAGTTTGTGTAATATGTATTTACAAAAATATTTTGGAAAAATTCCTAAAAGTTAACAGACTGTTAAACAATAAAAAGTAACAAATTATGTTTAATAGCTGTCCATTTTATGTTTTTGTTAAACTACTAGCTTGTTTAAAATTTTTCTTCAATATAATTTTTTTTCAGATTTTTAAATAATTTTTTTTTGTAAATACATATTACAAAAACTACTGAGTAGATTTTCAAAATTTTAGTATCTTTGGATTTACAAAGAAAACGTTATTTTAAAAAATGAAGTGAGCCACTGTTGTTCCATTTGAAAAAAATGAGTTAAACCGGAAAAACTAATTTATTCTAATTTAAATTCGTGTATTTTCTAAATTAGATTACTTATGGGATTGCTTATATTTTTAACAATTGCCTACATTATTTAGAAATATTTTTTACCATCACAGTCTTCTAGATAAAAAAACAAAAATTACAAAAAAAATATTTCACAAAATGTTATAAAAGTAGTCTATTAGAGTCAGAATTTAAGGAAGTTTCCAAAAATATAAAAATTTACATAGTGTTCTATTTAAAAATCCAAAGTTACGGTCGTTTCCGGTAAAACCGGAAGTGATAAACAGTTCATTTTTTATTCAATTAATGGAGATTTTCCAACATAATAAGTTTCCGAAGTTTCGTTTTTTTATCTAAACAAATACTATTAAAAAAGGGGTGAGCCTAATTTCGATTACACCCGGTATACATCAACATTTGTATAAGAAAAATGTAAGTAACCCTGTATATTATTATTCTTTATGACCGTGCATTGCTTGTAATCCATTTCAGGGACATCCTGTATAATAGAAAAAATGTTGTTTGTGTGCTATTTTTATCAAAAAGGTGACATTCCACGAAATGCCTAGGCCCTAGGCAGTTCCAAATCACGAGTCGACTCGCAGAATTACTGTTTAGTTACTGTCTTTAGTTAATTCGCGGATAAACTGTTAATTAATGTAGTTAATTTACGTATTCGATGATTATCGGGTGTTTTGGACGTGCAAAAAATAAAAAACTTTTAATCTGTTGGTTACGTTTCGTGGCCTTTATTACCACTTCTTCAGACCTTGGATTATAATTTTAATTTTAGATGTTTATTTGAATACAATTTCATTTTGGGCCGGAGAGTATTAAACGGTCCCCCACTTTGTTGAAGTCAAACGTGTCTCACACAACCAACAGATTAAAGATTTTTTATTTTTTGCACGTCCAAAACCCCGATAATCATCGAATACGTAATTCAAAATAATGGACAATAACAACAATAATCTGTAGTTAATTTACGTAAGTATAGAAGAAAAAAAGAAATTTAGTAGCGTCAGCCAGAGTTTGGTCTTCAGGTGCGGTATGGTTTGGTAAGCTAAAGGGCGCAAAGCGCTTATACAGTTAAAAGCTCTATTTATTTATTTACGACACTATTCAACCGTTATAATTACAAATCCACGCTTACTTCAAAAAATTTTGAGATGTTTTGTGCATTATATTTGCAGTAAAGTTTTTTTTTTCGATTAGTGTTTTTGTATTTTTCATATTGCATAATATCATCTAATCTTTTTGTAACAACAATTTCTCCTTTTATTGTTGGTCTCTTAGTTTAGTTCAATATTGTTGAGATTAAGTGGATTACCTCAGTTAAACTTCACCTCATTTATATTTAAATTAGTTTAATAAAAACCTTATTATCATCATTCTATGCAAATTTTCTTTAATTTTTTAACAAAATTCCACTTACCCCCATCCTAAAGTCCTCATACTTCCTCGCCATATTCCCCGTTCCATTCAAATTAATCGAGGGCGTTTGTGGCCGTAAAACCATAACATACGTCTGTGCATCTGGCACTTTCACTGTCTTTCCATTATCACATGTAACTGTCGTCGTCAATCTCAAATTCCTTCTTCCAGGTGTCGGAAATTCCCGACTATTCGCATACCCAATCTTCCTAACTAACGTTTCTAAATTCGTCCGATTATCTCCCTCAACTGTAACTTCCGTCAGATCAGAATTCGTCAATAATTCCATTCCTGGTTGCAACAATTCCATTGCTGGTACTTGCAAACTCTCTTTGCATTGGTGAAGACAACTAAGCACTTCGGGTTTTTCTGTTTCACCAACAAGAACACTCAGACCAGCCAAGTAGCCTTTGAGATGGTGCTTCATCTTGTTATCGGAGCCTTGCCAGCAGGCACCAACTGTCAATGTCGTATTGATACCCTTAGTAGGATGCAATGGCCAATCGTCAATCACTTCAGGATTTTTCTTCTCAGAACGGAAGAGTTGACCGTCGACGAAGAGTTCAATGTCAGGGAAACGGACATTAACGGCGTAGTGATGCCATTGGTCGTCACAGACTTGGGGGATTTTCCAGCGCCATTCCGCTGGACGGAAAATATTAAGGTCGCCTTCGGAAAAGTCACGACGAAGAAGCAGGATTAGGCGACAGTTGCGGACGAAGAGAGCGTAGTGATGGCGGTTCATTTCTGAAAACAAAACATATTTAATTCCAACTAGTGACATAAAGCAGAAGAAGAGGATCCGCCACCCATCAGTTGTGACAGAACTTGATTATTCTCTCTCTACATCTTCTCCCTTAAAGTCTCTCTATTCTTCTATCCTCTTCTTTGGCAAAATTCCTTTTAAAAAATCATAATATAAAAGTTGCTTTTAATTCTAAAAGAAGCCTTTCAACTTGTCTGGTACGCAATCAGAAGCGTATTTTATCAACATATTCCAGCGTCTACTTAGCTCAATTTTCTACTTGCCCACCCATTACTTACTATGATCATCAGCCGAACATAAAATATGTTCTTTAATTCTTTTATCTTGTCCATTATGTTGTCCATGTCTCATCCACGTGGCTATCGTAAAAGTAGACGGCAAATTATGATCCAAAACCGAATTCGGAATGGACACGGCAGTGCTAGAGCCATCAAATTCAAACATCTGATCCGATTCGTGTCCTTCATCAGAAATCAACGGTTTTGTCCATTCGGCACCAACACCAGGACTTGGTAATAAATCAATAGCTGATGGTGATGCTCCACATAATTTTCTTTGTGATTGAACACTGTATGTATCACGATCGCAACCTTTACCGATATGTCTACAAAATACAAAATAATGTTTTAAGAGAGAGAGAAGAGAGTTTGTGTGTTAAAATAGGTGATACCTTGTTGCTAAATCAACCCTTGTTCGTAATTCTCTAACGTTACATGGAACGTCGCACAATTCCAAGCTAGCGGAAGGGAATAATTCCTGTTTGCCAGTGGTTGGAGCGTAATCGACTCTCTCCGGTAAACCTCGCCAGCCTAAACGACAAACACGGTTTACTTTGATGGTGACCATAACAGGAAGACTTTGCCGCATTCCTATAAAAAAAATACATAACAAATTTTGAAAAAAAAAAAGTTTAATCAACATAATATTTGTAATTCAAAAGTTAGTGTATCTAGAAGAATATTAAACATATTATTGAGAAGGTAATTTTAGTTTATTTTAATTCATTGAAAATTTGAAAAACATCTACAGTGTGGTCAACATATTCGGTGTTAAAAGCAGAGCTAAGCATCAAGAAAAAAAATAAATCAATTTTCAAAAGTACTTAGCATTGGTAGCAAAAAATAACCGATTCGTAGGTTGTTATTATTAAGCTTCGGTGCAAAGGAGTCTTGTTTAAACGACCAGGTAATTAACTGGTGTAATCCAGCGGGTTGCATGTGATTCATTCTACTGGTCTACTGGTCAACTGGTGTAGACCAGTTGAATGAATAACATGCAGCCGCTGGGTTACACCGGTTAATTACCTGGTCGTTTAAGCAAGACTCTCCAGCGCTGAAGCTTAGTTATTATACAAAAAAATGTTTGTTTTATTAATTTATTAGATAACAGTTGTAAGTATCTCCTAACTAGTTATGTAATAAGACCCATTATACTGATACAAATTCAAAGTGGTTTTTATGACACTGCAATTGTGATTAGGACCATCATAATGATGCTATTAAAAAGGTTGCCGAAGTCTGTTGTAAATTAAATTTGTTTGTCTGGGTCGAGATTCCGCTAGTACAAGAAAGAAGATTTATTATTAAAGTTTTATTGCCCAGCGACACCTTCCTTTTGTTACTATTATTACCTTTAATACAATAGAATCCTGTCATAAAAACCACTTCGAATTTGGGTAAGTATACATAACGCTAAAAGTTACTTTAAAAAAATTGGCCAAATGGAAGTAGAAATTCAACAGATACTACATTAGAAAAAACAGAAGAGAAGTTAAGAAGACAAAATAAAGAGTAAGAGAAATAAGAAAAAAAAAAAGTAAAAGACGGAGAGGGGAAAATAGATGTGAAGGAAAATTTACAGAAGTTGATAATTATGTATTACAAAAAATACAAATGTACTAGCAGTAGATACGTATGCAGCAATAGGGATTATCAGAAATAGAAAAGAAACAAATAAACTGAGAGGAAAATAGAAAAAAGGTATTAAATGAGAACAAAAAAGAGAAAGACAGAAAAGGAGTATCAACAAATATCACAAATATAAATTAAAAGAAAAAATTATAAAAAAGATCGCAATGAAAAATGTGCAAAAAAACAAAAAAAGAAAAATAAATAAACCGACAACCACGGAGACAATAAGAAAGAAAAAAATAACAAGACATTATTTATGAAGAACTTATACAGGATAATTCAGCTCAGCTCCCGCCTTCTGTAGCTCATATTTTTGATTATACAACGAAGGGTGAACACAAGTATTTCAGATATCCAAAAGTACCCATAAATTTCCAAGCTTTTACGTAAATTTCCAAAAAATTTTTTTTTAATTTATGTATTTCCAAGGATTTCTTAAAAGGTTGTTCCAACAACAGTTCAAAATGGTTCAGAACTAAACTGCACATGCGCAGTACAGTTTAAGAGATTCAAACTCTCTATTGCGCATGCTGAGTACCGTTCTGAACACTTGTAGAAATACAGGGTGATTGTTTTTAATCAAAAAAACCTCACAAATCGTACACATTATACTTTGCTAGTTTTTTAACATTTAATTTTCAAAATTAAGGCATATAGGGTTGTGAATTAATGTCAACATTGTTGACAATACCTTTGACAGTGCTTCCAGAGTCAATCCAAATGAAAATTATTTGTAGTTTTTGAAATTTCGGGCGGGAGCAAATAAAAAAATCGCCCTGTATAATAGAAAGAAAACTTCTATTTTACATTCAGAAAGAAACAGAAAAGGACTTTGTGTTAATTACTAGAAATGATCCTGTTGATAAAAGATGCCATCAAAAGAACCGATAAAACAAAAATTGGAAAAAAAAGTGTTTCACTAAAAATCTTTCCTAATAATTCTTTTCTCTCGAGTTATTAGCTAAAATGACGTTTGTCAACAAAAAAAACCTGTACGTTAGATGACCATAAAAATGAATCTCGCTCTCACTATCTGACTGACTTCCCGGTCAGTCTCCATCCTTTTTATATATTGGATAGTTCACCTTCTAGAATTGTTCTCAAAGCATGATCTTCCAGAATTATGTCCAAAGCACGACATTCCAACTGTCTTCATAAACGATTATCATCCGATTAAAAATCATCTGAAGTAGTCAGTAACCAGATTTTGGAAAATGTTCTAGAAAATTCTCCAAATTCTGGTTGTTGACGTCTTTTTCAATGTCCAATTGGTTGGTGAAGTCGCGGTCTTAATATCTCTATTAGTTTCGGAATAGAATGTTCTAGAAAATTTGTTGTATTTCTCTACCAAACGACGATCCCACTTCTGACACCACTGTTAAAACTAATTATAAGTAATTAAACGCGCTGTCTAAATTTTCAAACTCAAAATTTATTTTCCAGAACTATTAATTAAACAGAGAAAATGTCAAATCACTTCAGGCTTCTTAGCGCTTCCATCTACTGTCGCTTTTCGCACTTTACAGACTTGTCTGGCTCTCACTATCTGACTGACTTACTGATCAGTCTCCCTCACGGGTGGACCAAATGTATGGATCGAGGCGTTTTTTGACTAAACTATAAAGAATTAAAAAAAAAACAAAATATAGGCATTAAATGGTTATAAAAATGCTATCCGAGGCTATGTTTAGAACAAATTTATTTGTTTAAATTTTTAAGATAACGATAGCAACACTTTTGTTTTTTTGTGAAATTTATCCTAAATTTTTTTTTCAAAATGAGCCTTTTAAAAGAAATATTGCTGTATTAATTGTTTTAATATTGTCCATATAAATTTTCAATAAAAAAATTAAACATTACCGAATATTATCTTTAATTTTCGCCAAACCTACAAAACGTTTGGTTAATTCAAGTAATGCATGTTGAAAAGCTAATAGCAGCTAATAACTAATAAAAAAATGATTTATTTAAATAATTAATAATTTAACAATAAAACTTAATGTGTTTTTTCTTAATTTTTTATTATTTTGTAGTGTACATTGCGAGTATGTTGTAGTACTAGGAAAAAAAAATAAAAAGTAAATTGTACAAATTAAAAACGCACGAATTTTTATTTAAATAAGTTGCCAAAAGAAAAATGTTATCAAAACTGTCTTCCACCTTACGAAGGCCGGTGGAAGGTCAAGTAGGCGTTCTTACCCACTCGTGAGCTGTTCTATTGCTCTTCTATTGTTACCTCATCTAGTATCAATTTTTTAATGAAAAAAAAGAACATCGGTGCCAATAAAATGGTGGAACAAATCTAAAATTGAATGTCAAAAAAATAATTAAATTATCCAAAATAAAAACTATTCCTAGTTATGACCACCATTTTGAGTGCTGTCTTACTGCAATAAAGTACTACTACTAACTCGCTACTGGGATTGTGGAAAGAAAGACAATTTTGATAGAAATTGAATGTTCCTGATTTATTTATATATTTTATCAGCAACATCTCTTTTAAAAGGCTTGTTTTGTAAAAAAAATTAAAGATAAATTTTACAAAAAAAAAGTGTTGCTAAAATTATGTTGGAAATTTAAACAAATATAATTTTTCTAATCATAGCCTGGGGTAGCATTTTTATAACCATTTAATGCCTATATTTTGTTTTTCCAAAATTCTTTATAATTTAGTCAAAAAAAAGTTTAGATCCATACAAAGCTTGACCTCCCAGAATTATTCCCAAAAATAATTTCGAATTTTTATTTAGTACGACTCTGGTAATATCTAAGTCACCTCATAGATAGGTATAAATAATATACTCTTCCTCTTAAATTTTTGGCCACTGTGACTAAAATTATAAATTTTTGAACAGTAGAGCCCCAATTAATGGGCTACCTGCTTATCTAAAAAAAATTATTGATCATTTTATAGTCGCTTGTAATCCTAACAGCTCACATGATTGTAACCTATTATTCAAAAATTTCTAATTTTAGTCACAGTGGACTTTTTTATTATTATTTAAATTTAAATACCCACCACAGTCGTAAGCCACAACGCTGAGTATATGATTATGCGATCTTTCATAATCCAATGGTTCCGTATTTCGGATAACACCATCCATATCGATGACAAACGGCTGATCCGATGTCAGAATCTCATATTTGCATACATCGCCGAATTTCGGCGTACAATCCCTATCTGTGGCTTCAACCCGAACAATCTCACTATAGATTCGTCCTTCATCGACTTGTCTGACGTAGCTCGGTTCGGAGAAAGTCGGTGCATATTCGTTCACATCTGAGACGGTTATGTGAACTGTGGCGCTGTAAACAAACATTACAAAAAATTAATCATAAATAAAACATTGCGGTTTTCTGACGTCTATGGGTAATTTTATGAGAGTGTTTATTAATAATTTTGTGTGTATTTTTTAGGAATGATTGGGAATAATAACAACAAAAAGGAAAATAACAATGAAATCAAAAGTAAAGAAACGGAGGCAGGCCCTCAGGCATCACCTTCAAGAATGAAAGTTAAATCAGTTATGTTTTACTTAATTCTTATTCTTATATTAGGTTTTTTATTATTTTGTATTTGTTTTATTTTTTATATAACGATTTATTCATTTTTTTGAAATATAAAGCTTTTTTTTCCTTATACATATTACGACTTATCTGTCAATACCTTCTGATAAAAAATAAATAAAATTTTAAACTCTTATTTTTATCTATTTACATACATATATCTGTAAATAAGTCTACAATGACTAATAAATGATAAAATAAAAATTATAAACATTAAATTAATAATCGCACATTTTTATATGAACTTTATGAGTGAAATTTGAGTATGCTTATCAATGTAAATAAAAAAATGTAATTAATTACGCACTAAAGATAACAATAGTAATTTATTTTATTTAAACAACTATTAATAGATATTTAAAAATTTTGATAAAATAAATAAAAAAAGATTTAATATCTTTATTGCAATCCTTATTACCTAAAATGAATATAAAGATAAAAACATTTAAATAAAAATAGATAAAATAGAACGGTTATTTAAAAATATCCAATTTCGTAATCCTCAACCTAATTTGTTGCAACATAATCTAACAATAGAATATAGTAAACAGAAAAAAAATCTTATTGTTATATTTTTTTTAAATTCAGATAATACGTATTGTTACTTGCATAACATATCTTAAATTATCACACTAGTAATAACGTGTAAACCGATGTGGTAATAGTTATTTACATTAGAGTGCACAGTGGGTAAAATTTACCAGTACATAAAACTGTCAATTTATAATACCGGTATTGTAAATTGACATTCAAGTGACAAGTAATAATATGATTAACATTCACGAAGGCCAAAAAACCAATTTTACTTTAGAATTATTAAATAAAAAAATTTACCCGTTAACACTTTTTCACACGATGCGCGTTTCGGCAACGATGTTACTTATTCTCAAGTGAGAATTAAAATTTTCAAATTAAAAATATTCGACACAACAAGAACTTCAAAAACTATTTTTGCCCTTCGAGCTTGTTATTCACACTACTCTTATAAAATAAATAGAAAAAATAAAATAGGTAAATAAAGTGTGGGTCAAATTTTGTCGAGCATAATATTATAGTTTTTTAGACTTCAAGAGAAGTAAGCATAACGAGGTTTCCTAAGCCATGGTGACTACTATTTTTTTTCAATCACCTAAGAAGAACAAAAGAGCATTAATCTGCTTACCGCGCTTACCGCTCTAGAACTCTTTATGGTCAACGCTTACGATCCTGGGGATTGTAAGCCGTCATTTCTATTATAATCATTTCATGAACAGTAATAATCGTTGCAGTTAGTGTAGCAACAATTTTATTATCTATTAAGATGAGTGGTTTTCACTGAGCATTTCTTTATTGTGACATAAACTAAATTTATGACAATCTTTTGCTGTACAGTTTGTGTCTCTGTACCAACTTTTACTAATTTTAAGAGAAAATGGGCTCTTGTTTTGGGTTCAATTGTTGATTAATTAAAGAGAGACGACTGATAAAAATGGATTGCAATACTCAATTAGATACTACTATTGGTATCCTCCAAATAGTTTACAGCCGACACAAGAACATAAAGGGTTTTTCAATAAGGATGGGTTGATGTTGGCACCCTGTGGCGCCATGTTTTTTTGGTAGTGTCTGTGTAATCTGGTGTTTATTGTTCAGTCACTGATGGCCAAATTACCATGACAAATTACACAATTGAGCAACACGTCCAAATGATAAAACTTTATTATCAAAATGACTGTTCGTTAGTTCGAACATTGCGCTCGTTGCGCCCATTTTATGGAAGACACGGTGGTCCTTCAAAATCGACTCTGCAGCGTTTGGTGACCAAATTTGAAACAACGGGTTCAGTAAACAATTAGCCAACACCCCGTCGTTAAAGAAATGGTAGACCGGCCGAAAATATTGCTGCCGTACGTGAAAGTGTACAGCAAAACCCGAGGCAGTCAATCCGCGTCGTGCACAAGAACTCGGCTTTTCACAGACATCAGTTTGGCGAATTTTGCGTCCGGATTTGGGATTACACCCGTACAAAATCCAACTGACTCAGGAGCTTAAAGTTAATGACCATAGACCACGCCGTTTGTTCGCTGACTGGGCTTCGAACCGTTTAGAAGAAGACCCCACATTTGGTCGAAAAATCATCTTTAGTGACGAGGTGCATTTTTGGATGAATGGCTACGTTAACACTCAAAATTGCCGTATATGGGACGACGCTAACCCACACGAGGTTCAGCAAGTTGCAATGCATCCACAAAAAGTTACTGTTTGGTGCGGATTTTGGGCCGGCGGCGTCATTGGTCCATACTTTTTTAAAAATGACGTTGGTGAGGCCATCACCGTTAGCGGCGAGCGCTACAGAACGATGCTAACAGATTTCTTTTGCCCTAAATTAAACGATATGGAGGTAGACGACATGTGGTTCCAGCAGGACGGGGCTACGTGCCATACAGCAGACGCCACGCTGGACGTTCTGCATGAAAGATTTGAGGGCAGAGTTATTTCTCGCAAAGGTGACGTGAATTGGCCACCAAGATCGTGCGATTTGAACCCGCTAGATTTTTTTAGGTGGGGTTTTTTCAAGTCGCAGGTCTATACCAATCAGCCGCAATCGACCGATGCCCTTAAAGTCAATATCACCAATGCCATCGGTCAAATTCAGCCAGATCTATGCGAGCGAGTCATTCAAAATTGGTCCACTCGGATCAATGCCACAGTTAGAAGTCGCGGCGGACATTTGAACGATGTTATATTCCATAAATAAAGGCATGCATGGACCTTTCATATAAAAAAAGATTTTTTTAAATACCTCACAACACAGCTTGTTTTATTCCATTTTAACATCGACCCATCCTTATTGAAAAACCCTTTATAAACTGGCAACGGTAGGAGTGAACCACAGTTATATTCACAGATAAATCTCGTTTTGATTTGCTGTCAAATACCAAAAAAGTGAGATCATAAGGGCGAATTGACAATGCAAAACGCCTAAGAACTGCTCAAGAAGTCTCAAAGAGGAGACAGTGATGACCTGGGCTGGTTCTGTAGATAAAAATCTTCTTCTATTTGTTGAAGCAATGAGTGAAAATTTCATTATCCTATATGACAGTACTAAACATCAAGTTATAATCTTAACATTGTCCAATCACCGTATTTAGCAATAAAATGTGATAATGCAACAAACAAAACAGCTTAAACGGTACCTCAAAGGTCAATAGTGCGCTCTACAGGATGCTCAGATATATAAAACAATTTAATTTTTAGCATGCAACTGTGGAGTGGTTCACTAAAATCGTAATTATGATAGAAATAGCCATTTCTGTACAGGCTGATGCAATTATAAAGTACTAAAAATTATCCATAATTAATCCATATACAATATCTCAGAATTACAAGGTTTGGAGAAAAACTAGTGGCACATTTCACAAAAAATATCAAAACTAACTATGGTTGTCATTTTAAAAAAAATGCAAATTTAGGTGAAACTACTAACTGAAAAAATATTTAATAACACCAAAAGATTTTATGTAAAAAACTGTCTTAGAATGCTTTGTTTTAAATATGTAGCTTCGAAAATAAGCAATATACTATAAATTAAAAAAAATGAGGATTTAATATCAAATTTTGGTTTATCAAATGCCAATATCTTCTAAATGGTTAGAATAATCAATTAACCACAAGAGACCTTTTTTATAGAGCGTTTAATTTTCTACAAGGCCATATGTTGTGCATTTTATAATATTTATTTGTCTCTGAGTTATAAAATTTAGAATTAGAAAAGGAATTTTTGTTAAATTCTTCAAACTTTGACTTCCGATATTTTCTAAATGGTAAGAGATATAAAAAATTGTAAAATAACTTTTTTGTAGAACGTTTAATTTCCTACAAAAAATGTAAATACAAATTTTTTATACAATTAAGCAATAACGAGATATGGATTTTACCGTACGGAACTGAAAAAAAATAAAAAACTGCGATGAGGGAGTCTTCCCTATTAAAATTAAAAGCTAATCTTGAAAATACATTTTTTAAAGGTGCCTAAAAATAAATTTTTCAGTGTCGGAAGTTAAAAAAAATAATAATCGATTTTTTTGGCCCACCCTAATGTATAAGCGGGTACCTTCAGTAAAAAAAATACTCAAATTTTCTAAGACATCGATAGTGCTTGCATTTGTATTTCCATCTATTTCCTAAGGTTTTAACATCGACAGAAAATAAAGGTCATGTTTACAAACAAAATTGCTATTATTAAATTTTGCAGAAAAAAAAGGTAAAGAAGAAATCGGATAAGTAACATTTTAACAAGATTCAGCTGTAAATGCACATAAAAATAGGAAAGAACAAACAAAAGTTATACATACATGATTTAACGTGACGACACATAGAAACAAAATACTTGAGAATATGCCCAAAATTTTCAAAGAGAACTTGTGACTGTACTATTCAGTCAAAAGTGAAATTCGTTGTTGTGACTTTATCTTTTAATCCGAGTGAGCTGATGAGGGAAGAATTTCCCGAAACCGATACACGTAAAATAAAAAAAATATGTAAAAAATAGTTTCTCAGTTCAATAATAAAAATTTCTAGAACTAGAAGAGAATAATAAATATTTTTTTCTTGTTTCTAGTGTTACGTCTGAAGTTGAGTGGCAAAAACAAAATAAATGCGCACAGCACACTTGGACTACAAAAAAAAAATTAATTTTTTTTTTAATAAACAAAATAATACCAAAACAAAACCATATTCTAGATATTTCTGTATACTTTACAACAAATTTCGTTTTGGGCAGTTCTATTTTCGAAAATCATTTTTTCTGTATTGTAATTGCCACACTTTCTTCTACAACTTCTTGCTTTTTTTCTTCAAGGGCAGTTTAGTATATGTATATTGTACTTGAGCGTCTGACTAATTTTCCATATAATAAAAAAAATTAACTGTCAGAAAAATATTCAATTTCGCTGACTATCCCTGACTTTATGTGAGTAAATTAAAATCCGTGACATTTCTAGGTTTTCCCGTTTCTTTTTTAAATTTGCTGGGTACCCTGTTATAGCGAATACTTAAAAAGGTCAGACCTCTTAAATACTCTTCCTATATCTATACAGTTTCTGAGGCCCTTTTAGCCCTTGGACTAGCCCAAAGTAGTCATCGGGACTATCCCAACATTTTGCGTCTTTTCATCTAGCTCACCTCCTTCCCTTTAACCTTGACTTCTGCTGCAACCAGCAATACAGCCCACTCTTAAAATTAAAAATAAACAAACCGCGACCCTGACCAGGTAAAAAAACTCCTAACTAAAAATATCCATTTCCATCTCGAGATCCTTCATTTTATGACAAAATTCAATTAGGTATTAAGCGACGATTCAGAAAGTACAAACAAACACTAAATTACTTAACACCAAACAAATTAGATTTCAGCACAAGAGAGCTCGATCATAAACTCGACCACCAAAATCGATACCATAAAAACGCCCATCAACACCATTTCGTTATTACGTCATAATTAATGATTTAAGAATGTCGCTTTGTATTATTGTGTTATGGATTTTTCGCTTGTACTGTTTAAACGAAATTATTAATGATCACACGAACAAAAGATAAGAAAACGTCAAAAAAGTGAAAAAGTTAACTCTAAGCAACTATTATAAATTAAAAAATGAAGAAATTCGCATATAATAGGAACATTAATTTTGTGACAGCCATTTTACGCAAACGAGCTGGCTCAAGCTTTTTACGCTGTTATCATTAATTTGAAAACAGTGCCGTAGCTAAGGCCTGACAACACGGGCATTTGCCAAAAGCGAATATTATTATTTATGCTCTAAAAAAATACCTACAGCTTCTAATTTTAGTTAAATGTGAAGCTATTCTCAAAGTTGTCTTGAATTCCGATAATTGAAAATTAGTAAGAAATGACCTCGTATTGGTTTTCAAAATTCTTGGAGTTCAAAAGTAGTAAAATGCCGTCTACGACTTGGAAAATAAAAAAAATAGAGATTATCTAATTTTTCAAATTGATACAATTATTACATCTTCGTATTTCAAAATTAGTACAATGTCGCTCCTAGCGCTCTGAATTGGAAAAAATTTTTTTTAGTTTTTTTTATAAATAAAATACTTCCAGCTCCTACAATTTAGTAAAATGTTGTCTTTGATTACCAAAATTAGTAAAATTATTAAAAGAAGTGTCACACTTGAAACATTTACTAAATAGAAAAATGTTGCTTCCTGCTTATAAAGTTATATCTCTATTGATTTAAAATTGACAATATTGTCTTCTGCTCCTAAAATTAGTAAAATTATGTCACTGTGTTTCAAAATAAGTAAATTTTATAATTAAAAATGTTAAAAACAATTGTGTCCGGTATCTAAAATTAGTGGAATATTTCTGTCAAATTTCAAAATTAGCAACTGTCGCTTGTGGTTCCTAAATTAGTAAAATCCCGCCTCTGGCTTATAACCCTAGTAAAATTTCGGCTCCAGTTTCAAAAATTGGAGCAAATGTTAGCTTTGTAAATTTCTTAATTTTTTAAAATTAAAAAGCAAAAAAACGTCACATCCAACTTTAAAAGTTAGTAAGATGTCACGTCTGGTTTTCAAATTAGTAAAACGTTGCTTCCAATTTCTAAAATTAGAGAACCAATAAAGTTTTTTCTTAAAAATAACTGCAACAATGCGGATGTCAAGTGAACTGTCAATTTGTATAAAAAAAAATTGCGGCTGAAGACATCAGGAAAACCTGAAAAATTCAGGAAATGTAATTCTGTCAAATAGTTGGTTACCCTACTAGAGTTGTTCTCTAATTTCTAATATTCGGCAAAGTTACTATTACAATGTTATCCCTATTGGCAGCATTTTTTTTTATAGAAATCAAAAAAAAATATTAAAATATCGCCTCTAGCTCCTAAATTAGTAAAATGTTGCGATCTTGTTTTTCCATTTACTCAAATCGTCGCCTATGGCTCGCAAAATTGGAAAAAAAGTTCCGACTTTTAAAATTATAAAAACCACCCAAATTACATAAATACAAAATTACAGTGTCGCATTTGGTATTCTTTGCCATTAAAAAATTAAAAAGGAAGATTATGTCCGGTTTCCAAAATTGGTAAAATCACATTTCCGTGATTTAAAATTGATAAAACGGCACGCACGCCTACAAAATTAGTAAAATATTGCCTCAATTACCATTTTTTTTAAATATTACCTTTGTGTATTTCTTAATTTTAAAAATGTAAGGATATCATATCCAACCTAAAGAAAATAATAGTAAAATACCAAATCTGGTTTTAAAATTAGTAAAATACCGCCTTTGGCTTCTAACACTAGTGAAATTTCGCCTCCAGTTCCAAATAAACAATAGGAGCAAATATAACCTTTGTGAATTTATTAATTTTAAAAAAGATAAAAAAAACGTCACACCCAACTTTAGAAAATAGTAAAATGTCACATTTGGTTTTCAAATTAGTAAAATGTTGCTTCCAGTTTCTAAAATTACAGAAACAATGAATTTGTTACTTAAAAATAATTCCAACAATGCAGATGTCAAGTGAAAAAAAAAAAAATAGCAGCTGTCAAATTAATTTATTGAATATATTGAACTACTCTAATTCTACATTCGGCAAAGTTACTATTACACTGTTATCCCTATATCGAGATAATAGTCGGCAGCATTATTGCTATAAAGACAACTTTAAAAAAAATAGTTAAAATGTCGCCTCTGGCTCCTAAATTAGTAAAATGTTGCGTTCTTGTATCTTCTAATTACTCAAATCTTTGCCTACGGCTCGCCAAATTGGAAAAAAATATTCCGACTTCTAGAATTATAAAAACTACCCAAATTACATAAATACAAAATTACAGTTTCGCATTTGACATTCTTTGCCATTTTAAAGTTGAAAAGAAAGATAATCTCCCGTTTTTAAAATTGGTAAAATCACATCTCCGTAATTTAAAATTCATAAAGCGCTACGTACTGCTTCAAAATTAGTAAAATATTGTTTCCAATTCCATTTTTTTAATGTTACCTTTGTGTATTTCTTAATTTTAAAAATGTAAGAATATCATATGCAATCTAAAAAAAATAGTAAAATACCAAATCTGGCTTTAAAATTAGTAAAATATCTAATCTGGCTTCTAAAATTAATAAAATGTTGCTTCTATCTTTCTCATTAGTTCTAAAAAAATGTAGAAAACACATTCACCAAACGCTTCTGGTTTATAAAAAGTAAAATTTTATCTATTAGCACCGTAGTTAAGAAATAGCAACAAAAATATTTAGCACTCACAGGGAAAACGACGAGAAACACTAGAATTTTAATTTTTGTTATTAAATCTACAGCAAGAACTAAAATATAAAAAAAAGTCTTCACTCATCAGCTGGGACCTACAGAGAAATATGCCTGAGAAAGACAGCATCATGTGTTTAACCCTTCAATACGCTTTAATAAAAATATACAAATAGTTCTCTATATGACAGAGTTTTTCATTCGTTTTAAACTCCTTGTTGGACCTTCTTGGTGTGTAGAATGAAACGTAAAACACCCAACAACACCAAACAATTAACTTTGCACGTTCCGACAACAAAGTTGTCATCAACAAGTGGGCAATTATTATATGTATAATAATAATTATTATGACAACTTTGTTATCGAAATGTGCGTCGTGCAAAGTAAATTTTTTGGTGTTATGAGGTGTTTTAGATTTTAAAATTTTAATCGAAAAATTGGAGTTTATAACTTTAATATTTATTAAAATATTTTAATATTTAAAATGTATAAAATATTTATGAAAATTTCTGATAAATAAAAACACTCTACACATCTGATTCAATCCCTAAAAAATTCAGCCTTCTGCGACACATTAATATTAAAAACGTAATAAAAAAAGATTAGGACGCATCGTCTTGCCTCAATTTTTTTTTCCTTTACGTAGAGGGATTAAAGAGGTTAGATGAAATCGCCGCCAATGTACCATCTGTCACCGGTGATTTTAAATCCTTACGTAAACCGCACCTGTTATAACCCCCGAGGTTATGACGCGGCAACGTTTTGGGATTATCGTTTTTTGATGGCGGATCGAATTGCCAGTTTGTGTTTGTGTGGTTTGTTTGGGGAATTGTTATTCGCATCGAATTGGCCAGAAAGTGTTAAAAAATTTAATCGGTGTCAGAGGGTTTTTTTTTAAATTCATTTCACGATCAGGAAAATATGAAACCATCGTAAAACAAAACAAATGGAGTGAATGCGCGATGCTAAAAGCTAAATTAATTTCAGAGGTGTTTATTTGATCGTTATATTTTTTTGTGCGTTGAGTTGGAGGAAATTCCGTGTTGACGACTCTGTTTGGATTATGTAATGTTATTTTATGGTAATTACGTAAATAGATGAAATGACACTGTATTTCAATTATTAAATATTTGAATAATATAATCAAATTGAATTTTTTTTTTTTTGTAAGACAAGTGGCAAAATAAACAAACAATTAAACAAAACGATTATGAATATATAATTATTGTCTATTTTATTGAAAAACAACCGAATGATACTTTGAGAATTGATTAGAGTGTTGGTTAACCTTCAAAAAACTTCTGAAAATTAGCTTTCCCTACATAATCCCAGGTAATAACCCAGGTTTACTCTACAAGATTTGTTTCTCTGATGAAAGTACGTTTATGTTAAACGGTGAAGTAAATAGGCATAATTGTCGTTATTGGAATGATGCTAATTCACACATTTTCCTTGAAAAACACAGCCAAACGTCCCAAAAATCACATTATCGGGTCACTTTTTGTAGAAGACAATTTGACTGGCAACAGCTATTTGCAGTTGTTAGAAAACTTTATTGACGCCTTAATCATTCAAGCACTAGAAGAAGACATAAATTTCTACAAAAACCAAGTTTTTTTTCAACAAGATAGAGCGCCTCCACATTATCATGTACGAGTATGCGATTTCTTAGACGCTCGTTTTCCTAGCCAATGGATAACTTCTTTAGATTTCTTTTTATGGGGCTACTTAAAGTCTAAGGCTCTAAGGTTTATGCAACACGATCTCTTGAAGTGCTTCAAGAATGAATCGTCGCAAAATGCTGTTTAGTTAAGCAAGCTTTTGGAAATCGTTTGTATCATTGTATGGAAGTTGGCGGTGGACATTTTGAGTAATACATTCCTTAAATTGAATGGTTTTTATAACCACTCTTGTTTCCTCTAACAGTAATCTAAGCAAAAATCCCAAGAAATAATCGTTCAAAATTCATAAAAATACGTGATTATATAGGCAATGAAATCAGCATTAAAATGATATGTCACTCGATCTCACTTGCTATTTAAATTTTTTGAAAAAGTGGTTCTGGACGCTAGAGAGATGTGGTAATAACGTTAAAACTATTACAAAATTTGGTTCCCCTTTAAGCTAAAATTGACCTGTTTTTTTAGCATTTTTTCGAAACTTGGACAAAATCGGAGATTTTAGGGGATGCAAATTTTGGTTGAGACACCCTATATACAAGATTTTTTTAAAGTTACTATACTATACTCTACTAAAAATTCAAACTTGCTTTAAACAAATGTTTAAGGGCTAGCACCTGTTAAAATTTCCAAACTAATATCAAAACAACCCTCTATAAGCAGAAAAATTGTCAACAGGATATGATAAAATAGCTAAAAAAAAAAAACAGAAAAAAAACCAGGTTTACTCTACAACATTTGTTTCTCTACTAAAAGTAAATTAAGGCATAATTGTCCTTATTGGAGTGATACTAATCCACAAATTTTCCTTGAAAGACACAGCCAAACGTCACAAAAATTGAACATCTGAGCACGCATTCTGCGTGATCACATTATCGGGTCACTTTTGTAGAAGACAATTTGACTGGCGACAGCTATTTGCACTTGTTAGAAGACTTTATTAACCCCTTAATCATTTAAGCACTAGAAGAAGACAGAAATCTCCACGAAAACCATTTTTTTTCCAACAAGATGGAGCGCCTCTCCATTATCATGTACGAGTACGCGATTTCTTAGATGCTCGTTTTGTCAACAGGAGATGAGAAAATAGTAGGAGAAGAAAAGCAGCAAATAAACGAACAAATTAGACATAATGTAATATTGCAGGGTTAGTTTTTCACTGTTTTCCACTATTACTATTTTCCAGCCTTTAAATTTCCAAGTGATTGGGATGAGGTGAGAATATGCACTCCCACGCCAACTCCCACTCAACCCTATTTGAGCTATAAGGTGGAAGATGCTGTGTTAAGAAAACGATATCGTTTAATTTATTTAAAACCTTTATTTATTTATTCTTCTCTACTTTTTTTTATATTTTTACATTAAATTCCACTTATTTTCGTTACAGTCTTTTGTATTTTTCGGTGTTTAAACTTCACCTCTTTTAATTGCTACGAAAAGTTGTGGAATCATTGTTTATTTTTTTTGTTTTTTCGGGAAAAAATATGTCTTCAAGTTTTACTTTTTTTTAGTAAATAATAAGTTAAATTCAGTATTCGTTGAGTTATGTGAATCTCAAAACCCATGAAAATCATAAAATCATCAGGAACCACCCCAAATTAACTTCTGATAATGCTTATTATAAAATAATCCGAACTGATTTATGACAATCCGCTCAAAGCAAAATCGGGTTAAGCTAATTAACTTCTAATAATGCCTGCTGTAAAATAATCCGAACTGCTTTGTGACAGTCCAGTTAAAATAAACAAAATTTTGCTTAGCCTAAACAGATGTTTCCTTCGATCCAGCTATCATAAATCATTTCGGATTATTTTCTATCAGGCATTGAAAGAGTCTCTTTTTCTTTTCGTCTCAGTTTCATTTCGAATTTTGAAAGTGCGAATTTGTTTCCACGTTTTGTAAAAAATATATTTTGGTGACGTTTAAATCCGCATCAAAGTACATCACCATCCTTGACTTCCTTTTCCTGTCTGTGATCCAGGATCAGCAATGAAATCTTCGTTTAAAACGTGAGGACAGAGAAAGATTTAAGGTTAGATTCTTCCTTACTTTGTATAAATCGTAACGACTGACAAGAACGAAAGTCCCAAATTTTTGTTAGCGTTTGCCGATTAACTCGTCTTCAATAAATTAAATTCAGTTAAGCAAATTAGTTCATTTAAAAATTTCAATTATGTACAAATAATTCTGATTTACCTTAATTATCTTTATGAAAAATATTTTCATTTTTTTAATATACAGGCTAAGTATTCTAACTTAAATAAATTTTACAACTTTACTCTCATTAAGTCATTACTTGAATTTAAAAAATTTGAATAAAAAAGTTTCAACTTTTACTGTTACCGGTATTACTCCAGTGTTTGTGTGAGAATTATATTTGACAGAAGAAGAATAATTCTTTCATAAAGCATAAATTCTCAAATATATCGTAAATTTTTTTCATAAAAAAAGAATGATAGGTTTTTTGCAACAAGATGGTGCGACAGCACATACAATACGTAAAAATTTGGAATTTTTACAACAAAGTACAGTGATTAGTCTACATTATATTACTTCGAATAATTAGTCAAAGAACAGGTTAGCCAAGGCTTGCACGATTTTTGGACTTAACACCTTTAGATTAAATAAAAAAACTACACAGCTTAGATAAATAAACTTGGTCCACCCGAATATAAGAATAGCTAACCTCAAGAATCTGAAAAATTAAAACAGCTAAAGCGGCACAAATATTGATTTTGTGTAACAATCAATTTGTCTTAGGATTAATCTACATTTTTTTCCATTTAAATTTCTCTTTAAAGTTTGATCCCACTCAATTCTCCTGATACTTATTGCAGCAGATCTGACCTGCATTGACCTCTTGATGAGGTTATTTTCAAAAGTCGATAGTTACCCCGAACTGCTTTTCAACGTGTTTGAAATTATTATGGAAAACTTTACAAATAAAAAAAGTTATAATTAGTTAACATTGTCTGGAATTTTAAGCTTCTCTTTATTAGATTTCTCTAGGTGACAAAATGAAATACCTCATTTATTCAGTTAGAAAAAAAAAACAGTTTAACTAATAAATTATAAATCAATAAAACTTGTATTTTTATAATTCACAAGTTTGAACACTTTCTACCCTTCTAAACTGTTTTTTTATTGTTTATTTTATTATTAAAAAGATAACAAAAACAGACTTCGTCCTAAACAAACAAACCCTTATAAAACATCTTCGTTTATTTCCTTTCCAAAAATAATAATTTTATTTCAGAGTTAAATTTACAACACCCTAATAAAGCCACCTAACAACCCACAAACTGGCTATAAAACCCTAATTTCTTTACGTTAAATAAATACCCTTTTGTAACGCCACTGGTGTACTATTTTCTCGTTTCTTGACCTCGTTACTTTTTTAAAACAAAGTAGACGACACATTTAAAAACATGTCTGACTCATAGTTTGGATAAATTTCAGCACAGAACTTGACATTAATAAGTTTAGACTCAAAACGAGTTGTATTTTCTGTTATTAGTCACTTTATAAAGGTGCCCACACGTCTGATCCAGTGATGCAAAAAATACGAAACTGGAATAACATCGATATTTTCGGAAATTAATGACCGTTAAGTGGAATTCTGGGGAAATAATTCCGACCGGTGTTGCTCGTTAAAACTTTGAGGACTTTAAAATAAGATTAAAGACTAAAGACACATTTTTGGTATTTTTGGTGAATAGCAAACTTCCAAAAGCAAAATTTCATTATCTCGTTAATATCGTATTTTTATCTTTTCCGTTTTTTTTTGTTTAGTTTTGCAACATTTTTTGAGAAAATTCTAGAATGTCATTTAAGCTGATACAAATTCAACTCATGATTTTCACTGTGACGTCACAAACGTTGACAAAGTAGTAAAACAAGAAAAAATAACAATCTTCTGTTTTTAAAACCAATAAAAAAATACTGTCATGTAGAAAATTAAATTTTTAATATTTGTAATAAAAAAATTACAATAAAGTTACAGGAACGTATTAAAAAATATTAAAAATAATACAAAAAAAATTAAAAAAATAAAATTTTATATAATTAATTTTTCTAATACATACCAACATACCTATAGAAACATTTTTTAAATATTTTTTAATAATAATAATGGCCTTTATTTACTACAGGTAAAAATCCATTTACTGTAAACTACAGGCCTACATAACAAAATACAAAGTAGAAATAATAAGGTGAGATCAAAATGTAACTGAATCAGAGCAGGCTGTGCCAGCATAATTGTAATGATGTGTCTAATGATAATACCCACTTCCACGGCTTGCTCTGATTCAGTTACATTTCAATCTTACGTTATAATAACATACAATATATACCTAAAAATTCTAAGAAAAATTTATATTGTAATAAAATAATACTTAAAGTTAATTTATAACTTTACACAATACACTAAGCACACTTCATTTAGAATTATGGAAGGTTAAGAAATGTAACTGTTTTTAAATGGCCTATAAAACGTGCGTTCATTATTTATTTAGATCAATTGTTGCTTAAATTTATTTAAAATGTTATCTTCTGTACTATCAGTTCACACGAAGATTGGTGTAACCCGCGTGTTGCAAACGATTCAATAATGAATGATTTATGCTCTACAGTGAACACCATTTTGCACTTTCATGAGTTTTTTGCCGATGCATAGAAAGTGTTTATCTAAGACGTTTTTAAACACTTTGTATAAAAGGTTTTACAGAATTATATATAATTATAGTGTGAACCATTTGTATAGAATAAATTCGATAAAAATTCAGGAATTTGTTTTTCAGGAAACCGCTTGAACACGTATCCTGTTATTTTTGAACGCGCATTTTTGACAAAAAAGTTGGATATACAGGGTACCCCAACATCAAGATACAACCCTCAACTTTGAAATTTTAAATGGAAACCCTATTTTTTGGCACATCTGGATTTTACGTACAATTTTGCGTACTTTTATGTAGCACAAACTATGTCGATTTTCAGTTGTTTTTTGAAAAAAAAGGCGTGAACCATTTGAAATGAATAAATTCGATAAATATTCAGGGATTTGTTTTTCAGGAAAACGCTTGGAGTTGTATCTTGTTATTTTTCAACGCGCATTTTTTGACAAAAAAATGAATATACAGGGTGTCTCAAAATCAAGATACAACCCCCAACTTTGAAATTTTAATTGAGAACCCCAATTTTTTTAGCATATCTGAATTCTACGTATAAATCCCTGAATTTTTATCGAATTTATTCATTTCAAATGGTTTACGCCTTTTTAAAAAAAAAACAACTAAAAGTCGACATAGTGTTGCTACATACAAAATGCGCAAAATTACACGTAGAATTCAGATATGCTAAAAAAAATTTGAATTTCTATTTAAATTTCAAATTAGAAGGTTGTATCTCGATGTTGAGACACCCTGTATATGCAATTTTACTGTCAAAAAATGCGCTTTAAAAAATAACAAGATACGTGTCCAAGTGTTTTCTTGAAAAACAAATCCCTGATTTTTTATCGAAATTATTCCATACAAATGGTTCACACTGTATATAGACTAATAGAGAATTGATTCGAACACCTTGGAAAAATTGCACAGAATGGAAATGGGTCTGTAGTTTGAAATTTGAGTAGAATCGCTATTTTTGAAAACTGGACATGTGTGTGCCATTTTTCAAATATCAGGAAACGTTGAAATACGCAAAATTAAGTTGAAGATGTACTATAGAGGTTTTGAAAATACAGAGGCACAATGTTTCAATAAGAAACTAGGAATACCATCACAACCAGCAATGAGAGTATCCTTAGAAGGCTTTAGAGCTTAAAATATTTCATTTTCAGTTATCCTATCAATATTAACGAAAGTATTTAGATTTGCAGTCGTACAAGAATCAACTAAAATTGAAGTTAAGACAGTAAAAACACTTATCTTCAAAAAAAAAGTAAAAACACTTTTTAAAAAATCAGCAAACTCATTGACTCTATGCATATGCATTATATAAGAATATGCATTAGCTATAAGAGATTTAGATAGAGCACGAAGTTTTTTAAACTGCTCAAAAAATCATAATTGTTGAAATGGCGATACATTTTTAACATAACTTTGCGTCTAAAATGCTGGACTTCTAAATCACTGCGCTACTCCATAGGAGTAGCGCAAAGTTACGCCATCTAATATAAATAGCATGTATAGTAAAGTTACGACGCTGCCCTTAGCAACTCAAATTACACCGGCGTAAATCTGATTTAGAATTAGACCCTAAGACAATTTATAATATCATTATAAATAAATATAAACTAAATTAAACGAGAGCTGATAAGTGCGCTACTTTATATAACAAATTAATTTGGATACACATAACTCAAAAAAATTATAAAGAGTTTTATAGAATACATTACAAACACGATTTACATCGCTTTTTATTTCCAACTCAGACTAGTCAATTAGCTGCAAAATTTCATCGAAACGTACAAAGTTTGCTTTTTTAAAATTATATGAAGTATGATCCTCTTTCATATAAAAACTATTAATTTTTTTTGACAAGGTTCTATTTTTCTGGGTACCAGGGCACTGTGGTTTCGAGGGTAACAAAAGGGCTAACGTTCTGACTCGAAAGGGTTCACGTATGGGCTTTATTAGACCAGAACCGGCCCTTGGCGTTACCAAAAGCCGAAAGAAAAACACACTTTAAAAGTCTCACTTTTTTTACTCCCTTGTAAAAAAAAACATAAAGGAAATGTAGGTAATCCAATTTCTTTGCCACAAGAACAAATACAACCGATGAGTATTCCTCCGCCTTCTCCGATATTTACCGTCGAAAAAGTTACAAAGAACAGAGTCTCAAAATTTCGAAAGAGTTTCTTAATAAAGAAACAGCTTCTTCGACATCGAAAGCTACACTACTATAGGTTATTTTTTTGACTTTGTCTGGTGAGATCGTAAAAAGGGTTGTGCCGTTTAGTACGTGGTGGGTAAAAGTGCTGAACATAATTTCACGTAAGCGATTTCACGATAAATACTGTTTGAAAAAATGCGCTTTCAAGTAACTGTATTGAGCGAAAACTGTAAGCCGCTCTTTAAAGATGCTGTACAGTCGTCAGTTGGTTGTATTTTCCCCATGACCCCTAATGCATTTATATATAAGGTTCATTCTTAACTCGGTTGAGTGGGTGGGATTTTCAGTTTCACGTTCAAACCAGTGGCCCCAAACTGTTTTGTTTATGCATGATAAAATGCATAGCGCACGTTGAAATGTTTTAGAACCACTGACCTAGTCGAGTCTAAACGTTTACTCCAAGACACCACCCACACTAACTGATTTAAAAACGACCCTTATTTGCGGTACGTAGTTTTACAGAACACGTGCTAACCGGTACTACCCCTTTTACGATTCCATCAAACAAAGTCAAAAAAATAAGGTTTAGATTAGAAGTAAAATACTAGATGGTCGCAAAAACGTGTCCACTAAATCCTGTTCAAGAGAGTTACATTTTTCTTGAAAAAAGCAATAATACGATAACAAGAAACAAATATTACAGTTGTGAAAACTAAAATTTTGTAAAAATCCCCATTAAAAAGCAGTTAAAGTCATCAAGTCACAACCCCAGCGTCTAGATAAACCTTCAGGTGACATACTGTTAAACGCTTTGTCTAGATAAAGCTAGAAGAGGTCAAGTTTGAAAGAGCATAAACTAAACAACAAAAAGAGTTTCACCAAAACTTTCAAACAGAAGAAGAAGAACAAAAATTAGAGAAACGTAAAAAAAACATTATCACTCGATAATGAGAACATTCGGAAAGTTCTTAACGTATCAGACAGTTGTGATTCAGGAATTACGTGAAGGGAATACTTCTAAAACTACATAGTTTTTGAAATGGAAACCACGTAAGAGTTAATAAGTCGGACAACAATTTTATTGGGTCAATTGTCTAAAGGATGTTATAGAGTGCAGTAAGAAGTGCAGTAAACAGAAACTTTTCAGCAAGTTTTAAAACATAAGAATACCGATTAAAATTGAGAAGACAAAATAAGAGATCGATACAATGATAAAGTCGGCTTGACAGCACGAGGATAATCTAAAACAAAGACATGATCCACCGAGATTAGCAGCAAACAGCTGTAAGAAGAGAACCAAAAATGACAATCCTCTGATTCTATAAAAAGTGGTTAAATACTAACGTGGTTATATTATGATTCGGATAAACTTTGAATAACTTAGCTTAACCACTTCTTATATTGAAAATCAAGGAGAATGTCGTCGAAGCATCAAGAATGAAGCAACTATACTTTCCTGATAAAACATGACAAAAGACTAAAATCGAATAATATTTTTGACGCAAATAATTCTTTGCAATGAGTTTTACATTCTTTAGATATACACTGGCTGAAGCAACACTGAATAGGGACTCGAGGCGTACCTACCGTTAAAACAGAGAGCCCTGCAATCACATTCTCTCACATAAGTCATAAATGCTTCAAAAAACAAATAAATAAATACATACAGCAGATCTCTGCTTTATTAATTAAATATTTATAAATACAACAGATCAAAAAGAACTTTTTCTGCCTTTATCTGTTGCAAAGAGTTGTCTCATGATTTCAAGTACATTGTTAACTTCATTAACAATACTTTTATGCTTAATAAAAATAATAAAAGTCAATCATCAAACGGAGATATAGAAGTTAAAAAAATATTAATTATAATTCTAGTAGTTAGCTGTTACTGAAATTGTATCTTAATTAATCTAAAACGAATCATTCTGTATGATAGCCTCACATCAATACTGAAGTAAAGCAATTTGAAAATGAATTAAAATCGATTACAGAGCAACCCACTTTTAGTATCCATCTATTCCCTCAATCACATGTCCTATCACGTGTCAAATTATCTTTCATCTTTACTTTACATAACATTCCAATTAATGTTTGTCGTCCGGTAAAAGCCTCTAAGGCCGCCTTCCATCCACTATTAAGTCAAGTTACACAATTGACACAATTTTTTTTTCCTTCATTTTCATTTGTATTTCTTACCTTACGCTCTGCTTGCCATTACAGCCTACGGCAGCAATGTCGAACTTGTAGTTCCTTCTTTTCTCACAGTTGAGCACCCTTCTTGCCCTGAGTTCAGCATAGCCGTCCTCTTTTGAGACAATCTCGAAAGGAGCTTCGCCATGATGCTTATTTACAATACGAAAACTGCAAACTTGTTCACCGATGGCTCGTATCGCCGGCGTTACTTCCACCAATGTCTCGTTCTCCTTGACGAGGCCGTGATAACCGTTTTCCAAATTGTCCACATCCAGTCGAGGAGCTGCAAAATAAATAAACAAATAAATAAATTTTTAACTCATCCAGGTAACTTCTATAAAGATACAGTATGGGAATTAGTCTAAGACAATCCTTTATCTCTTTTCAACTGAATCAAGTTTTAATACGTCTTTTCTAAAAGCTATTTTAAATACAGTAAATAAGTGTTACGTTTTTTGTTGTTTTTGTTAAAAAAAAATGTTAAAATTACTCATGCAATGCAAATACTCGCTACGCTCGCTTGACTGCAAAACTGAACAAAACGACAGTTCAAACTTGTGATATAAATAACTAATATCTAATGTCTACATATTGTTATTATGTGATAAATAATTTTTGTTGTTCTCTTTTATAAAAAAAAACTTATAATAGACAATTTCTTTCTAAAAATGGCCGAGAGCTTCTTATACACGTAGTTGAATCGATATGTTCGTATGTTGTTAAATTTTACAACATACCAACTTGTTAAAATTTACAAGACGCAACCAGAACGTTGCAATTTCTATAACACGTTGGCTAATTAAAATAAATAAAAACTTAAAGCAAATAAGCAAAAAATTAAATTGATTTTTATTAAGCGGCTTAATTTTATTAAAATTAATTAGATAAAATTTCCAAAATTCGTTTTTAAATAATTTTTTATCACAATCAACACTTTGTGAACAAGTAAAAAACTCACAAAAATCACCCTAAACATATAAATTGTTATCACATAACATAACGAAAACAATATTTAGAACACTTATTTACAATACTTTTACAAAAATGTATTTAAATCTTGATCACAGTATTATTCTTACACTTGTTTTACTTGATTTTTACCACCAAACGGCCGCACAGCTTATCAAGTGCACACGCAATTTACTGTTTAATAATATTCTTACTTCGGGTTTATCAAATAGACAATGCACATCATGAAAAAGAATAAATAATCGTGTAAAACAGTGATAGGTTTGAAAAAAAAATAGCTCTTTCATAAATCAGTTAAGAGTGGCGCCCTCTTAGTTGCCTATAGCGTATCACCAAAAATCTAAAGTTACCACTGTAATAAAGACCTCAAGTTGTTTATTCCCAATTTCGTCCACGTTTTGAGAAGGCTCTGAAACCGCATTCGAAATTTAACTAATTTAAAAAACCAGAAACATTGTTTTTGTAGTTTTAGAAGGGCGGAAATTGTATTATTAATTATTGTAGAAGCTTCAATAAGAATTTTTTTTTATAAATTAATAAAATACAAAAGTGACATTTTTCCAATACTGAGAGCCGAAGGCAAGATTTTACTAAATTTGGAAACAAAGTATGTAATTTTTCTGAAGGCCAGAGTTGATATTTTTTGTCAATACAAAGACATTGTATTTGTAATTTTAAAAGTTAGAAACAACATTTTACTAATTTTAAATGCCAACAATATTTTTTTTACTGATTTGTAATTTAATAAATACAAAACAAAATTTTTGTCAATTTTAGGGAGCCAAAGATGACAGTTTATTAGTTTTAGAGTGCGGAGCGGTAAAGCTACTAATTCAAAAGCTATAAACAACATTTTTTATCAATTTTTAACTTAATAAAGATAAAAACCAAGTTTATATAATTTTAGTAGCCGGAACCGACATTTTACTAATTTTAAATGCCAAAGTAATATTTTTTAGTAATTTATAAATTAAAAAACACAAAAACAACATTATTTTCAATTTCAGAGAGCCGAAGATGACAGTTTACAAATTTTAAAGTCAGGAGTGATAACTTTACTAATTTTTTACTAATTTTAGAAATTACATACGACATTTCTTATCAATTTTTAATTTAATAAAGATAAGAAATACGTTTTTATAATTTTAGAAGCCGGAACTAATATTTTGCTGATTTTAAACGCCAAAAATAAATACAAAAACAACATTTTTTTAAAATTTAGGAAGCCAAAGATAACAGTTTATCAATTTTAGAGTCCGGAGCGATCAAGTTACTAATTCAAAAGCTGTAAAAGACATTTGTTAACAATTTTTAACGTAAGAAAAATAAAAACCAAGTTTTTATAATTTTAGTAGCCGGAACGGACATTTTACTGATTTTAAATGCCAAAGTAATATTTTTTACTGATTTGTAAATAAAAAATACAAAAACAACATTCTTTTTAATTTTAGAGAGCCAAAGATCATAGTTTACAAGTTTTAAAATCAGGAGAGATAGTTTTACTAATTTTTTACTAATTTTATAAGTTACATCCGACATTCCTAATCAATTTTTAACTTAAGAAAGATAAAAGCCACGTTTTTATAATTTTAGAAACCGGAACTAATATTTTGCTGATTTTAAACGCTAAAAAGAATAAATTTTCCTGATTTGTAGATTAATAAATACAAAAACAATTTTTTTTTTCAAATTTAGGGAGCCAAGAATAACAGTCTATTAGTTTTAAATTCCAGAGCAATAAAATTAATGATTCAAAAGCTCTAAAAGACATTTTTTATCAATTTTTAACTCAAGAAGTATAAAAACTAAGTTTTTATAATATTAGTAGCTGGAACGAACATTTTACTAATATTAAATGCCAAAGTAATATTTTTTTAGTAATTTATAAATTAAAAAACACAAAAGCAACATTTTTATTTTAGAGAGCCAAAGATAACAGTTTAAAAATGTTAAAATCAGGAGTAATAGTTTTACTAGTTTTTTACTAATTTGAACAGTTACATACGACATTTCTTATCTATTTTTAACCTAATAAAGATAAAAGCCACGTTTTTATAATTTTAAAAGTCGTAACTAATATTTTGTTGATTCTAAACGCTAAAAAGAATAAATTTTCCTGATTTGTAAGGTTATAAATACAAAAACAACATTTTTTTCAAATTTAGAGAGCCAAAGATGACAGTTTATTAGTTTTAAAGTCGGGAGCGATAAAGTTACTAATTCAAAAGCTATAAACGACATTTTTTTGCTAATTTTTAACTTAATAAAAATAAAAACCCAGTTTTTATAATTTTAGTAGCCGGAATGGACATTTTACTAATTCTAAATGCCAAAAATAATATTTTTTACCAATTCGTAAATTAATAAATACAAATGCCACATTTTTTTTCCAATTTTAAGGAGGCGAAGATGGGTTTACTAATTTTAAAGTTTGGATATGTAATTTTTGCTAATTTTAGAAGTTAGACACGATATCTCAATAATTTTAGAAGCTGGAGGCAATATTGTACTAATTTTAGAAGCAAGATATACTTCGTTATTAAAACAAATATTTTTATTATTTCAATTTTTCTTAAATTATCTTCCAAGTTGACAAATCCAAATCATTAATAATTTAAGGTTAGACCATTAAGCTAAAGCTTTCAGGCTTAAGTCATATTTATTAATACTGATATAGTCTTGTCACTCTCCAAAAATTAATCACAATATTACAGTCGACTATTTATCAAGATCTTGTTATATTAGCTAAAACAGTTTTTTTTAATAGACTGTGATATAAAAAATTACTTAGATGGCAGGTGCTCGTGTATTCTAAAATTATTTAAATTTTATGCTGTGGCTTTGTGAGAGAAAGCACAATAAAAATGATTTAAAAAGACATCAAAAAACTATTTTTTTATTGTAATTAAGACTGTCCTATAATATGAGATATGCAACGACGGATGTGTCTGGTTTGTATTAACAAGTATTGAATATCAATTACTAAGCAAAAAAAAATTATGACGCATCACCTTCAAATGTGCGTAAATTATAAAATTAAATAACGTAAATTACAGGTACCGATTATCTGTTTTTTTTTTTTTTAAACCATTGTGGTTGAATTCCCTATTCCCTAAAACGTGTTTGCGATGAGAACTTCTTCACAGATTTTCGCGGGCTTTGCTCCATTCGAATGAAATGTCTTCCACACCTTCAGTACGAAAGTTTTTTGTATTTTTGCAACTCAACAAAGTACGCCATTACAATAAAAGTGTCATGTTGTAATTCGAAAACCATTTTAACAAAACTTTAACAACTTATTAATCAAGTTTGATCGGAATAGCCAATTCAAGTGACACTTCAGTGATACTAACTGAATCAACAATACGATGATTAAAAAAAAAAGGAACAAATATAAATTACAAGAAGAAACAAATTATCTAAAATATGTAGAAATACAATTCTTCCAAGAATCGTATCACTTTTTAGAAAAATTCTACGTGTTATCAGTCAATGCAACACAAATAAACCTCAAAAGTGTGAGAACAAATACAAAAAACTTTATGTATTATAAATTTTTACCGACTGCTCTATTTTAATACAAACTTTAACACAAAACCATTTTTATTTGAAAAGTAATAATGTCTTAATAACAAAACGTTAACTGTCACAGGAGTATGTTGGTGCCTTTGTCGATCAGTATCTCGGTATGACATTCATTTTGTTCAAATGCTTGGTATTCAGACGCTCCGAGCTATAACATCCCTTTTATCCTTCCATTTGTTATTCACAATTCCTTGGTCGCATATTCTTGCCACAATTTCACCTGTTTTTAGCACATTATATTAAATAACTTTGCAGTTGGTCTTTCAGTTTTTTTCCTTGATACACCAACCAAATAAATGAGTTTTTCTCACTACATTATATTTCTAAACATCAGTAGCATTCCCCCCCAAAAAAAAGTATTAAATAAGTGTTTCATTAACAGTTTTCTCTATTTCACGCCAAACTGGAAAGAAAATCAATATAGTACTTATTTATTTTTCAAACAGTTAAAATAAACGTTTGTTAATGATCGGATTGCTGAAACAGTCGAGTGGCTGTAGCCGCAAGAGTTTAAATATCCGAGAGTTAAACGTTCTTTTCAATTTTGTCCCCAAAGCCTCAAATTTGACAATGACAATTTTTATTTGAAACATCTAAATAATTTTTTATTTCGTAAATGGTAAAATAGGTTGCTGAGAGGAAACGAGCCATATTAGAATAGATATTAGTAAAACAGCAAAATAACACGTTTGAACAGCAAACTTAATAAACAATTAACCAATTGTTTAAATAACCTAGTAACAGCCTAAAAGTTATAGACTTCTATTATTATTATTTTTTTATTACAGATATATCCTGTGGTACACTCTACGATACAAAATATTGTTATTAGCAAAAATAATCGGTTATTATTAGTTACAGAGAGTTTCCTTTATTTACTAGGTACTTCTCTTTGTCTCACTAACAACTGACTCCTGTCGGCAACTGTCACCAACTACTCAGATTAACCAGCTATTCAGCCACATTTCTAGTCGGTAAAATTGTTAAATTTTTTTATCTATAACTTAATAAACTTGAATTTGTGCTACAAAATTAACTTTTTGTTACAGCGTTTTATAAGTGACTTTTTCATTATCATTCTGATTGCTAAATAACGTACTTTTATGCACTAGTGCTCAATAATAAAAAATACATTTTTTATTTTATTTATTTATTATAAACATGAAAAGTACAATTACTTAAGTGACTAAATTAAACATTCGAAGATTTCAGATTTCTTTCCTGAACTTCAATACAAGTGGAAACGGTACTTGTAGACACCACTTCAGATTTGCTATTTTCGTCACAGATTCTTCTTTTCTGTGATACAATTTCTTCTTTTCCCATAATTCTCATCGGAATTGCGTTTTTTGCTTTCACTAGAGTTTTCTATGTAACTTTCCGCAACAGAACTCGATCGCCATCCTCCATGTCTTTTGAGTAATGCAATATCTGCTTCTGAATCTGCTAAGAGTGTTGCTGAACAACGGCGAAAGCAGTGCCCGGTATATTCTATTGCATTTACAAGACCGAAACATTCTGCAATTTTTTTAGGCATACCTCTAATAGTTTTATATAAACTGGTAGCCTACAGCACCTGAGATTTCTATACGTTAAGAAGAATCTCTGATGCTCAGTATGAGGAGGTCGAAGCTGTCCGTATTTGCGGAAAGTTTCTAAGAAACTAATTCCATCTACAAATCTTTCAGTTATTGTAAATATTCGTGAAATTTTTGTCTTGGTGTTCGATATCTTCACTTTGATAAAACTTGTACAACCTTTTATATCTTCTACCTTCAAGAACGTAATTTCTTCTCTGCGTAACGCGCCAAAAATCCCAGTAATTAGCACAACTTTTGCCAATAAATACTCTTTGTCATCAGCTGTTTTCATGAAACGTTCTATCTCTTGCTTGGTGACAATTTTGGATTTTTAGCCCTGTATCCACTGGCATTTCTTTTTAGAAACGCAATCAAGTTTGTAAATTTTTTAATATCTACATTCTTGTTAAGATATATCATGGTTCTTAGCATTGAGTAGGTACTCCATAAAGTAGACGACTTATACATGGAAAATAATTTCAAAAAATAGGCCAAAAACACCTTTTCATCAATACTTGTAATATTGTTTTCCTCACACCAACTACCAAATTTCCTGTATGTTTCCTTGTAAATTTTCTTAGATATTTCGGGCACTGGGCGTGGCTAGTACATCTTCCGCAACATTTTCAATGTCGGAATCAAATTCAGAATCGCTCATTTTTGTGTTCATTAATCACAAAACTTAAACACGGAACCCAAGTTAAGAGTCTGTAATTTTATAAAAACAGTAAACAACGAAGTTTACATCCATAACAACCTGCCGTCTACCTACTGTACAATGTTAATGTTCGATTAAGATCATTATTTTTGAAAGAAAAATTCTTATAAAACGCTGTAACAAAAATCTTAAATGCAATACGTTGCAAAATCAATGTCTTTTAAGCTCTTGACGTGAGACTCGTTGTACTCGAGGTCCAAGATTCACGTCGCGTGCATAAAAGACTCTCTTTTTGCAAGTTACTGCATTAATAGCTATTTTATAATTTGCATCTGGAGAACTATACAATAACATTTTTTTGGTTGCTTCAATAGCCATTATAACACCCAGTGCTATAATATGATATTATAAACCGATTTTTACACCATCAATAATTAGTGAAAATATTTACCAATAAAGACAAATGTTTTAAAAAAAAATGTTTATTCAGTAAAGTTCATAGTGCCATTACTGACAATAGGTACTGCCATTCTATGAAAAGATAACGTAATTTTAAACAGACTACATGCAAAAACAAAATTTTGTTATTTGTACATATTATAATATACGGAATGTTTAGTAAGTTAATGGCAATCATTAATTACTAAGAGTTCAAGAAATTTTACTCTAAAAAGTGTGAGTTTCCACTTGAGAAAACAAAATTAAAAATCCAAAATCCAAAAAAAAAATTGTATTTTAGTTCAACATATTAAAGTAGTATGTTTTAAAACCTTAACTAAACTATAAAGGATTTAAAAAAAAAGAAATATAGGCATTAAATGCTACCCGAAGCTATCGTTAGAAAAATAATTGTGTTTCAATTTTTAAGTAACACTTGTTTTTTTGTTAAATTAATCCTTATTTTTCTTCAATTTTTCAAAATTTTATTTTAGATGATTTGATCATTTTTTAACATTTTCCAGTTTTCGATTTGTGCCACTAATTTATGAGCACCGATGGTACATATTTTCATTAAAAAATTAATACTCGATAAGAGTAATAACAATTGAACAACTCGGGGGGTAAGTAAGAACGCCTACTTGACCTTCCACCGGCGTTCGTAAGGTGAAAGACAGTTTTAATAACATTTTCCTTTAAACAGTTTATTTAAATAAAAATTCGTGCGTTTTCAATATGTACTATTTACATTTTACTTATTTATACCTAATACTAGAACATAATCGTAATATACACTACAAAATAATAAAAATTAAGAAAGAACACATTAAGTTTTATTGTTTTTTCAAACTTTCTTAAAGAACTGATTTTAGCTTTTCAACATACATTACTTGAATTAAAAGATAATATTCTGTAATCTTAATTTTTTTTATTGAAAATTTAAATGGTCAATATTAAAACAATTAATGCAGCAGCATTTCTTTCAAAAGGTTTGTTTTGAAAAAAAATTAAGGATAAATTTCACAAAAAAAGTGTTGCTCTAATTATCTAAAAATTTAAACCAATAAAATTTTTCTAAACATAGCTTCGAGTAGCATTTTTATAACCATTGAATGGCTATCTTTTGTTTTTTCAAAATTCTTTATAGTTTAGTCAAAAAACGCCCCGATCCATACATTTGGTCCACCCGATATAATAGACAATAATATATTTATAAAAAATTCTGTATTTGGCATTGTAAATTAGACACTTTTCCTTATGTCTTACGATCCTGTTTCTTGTTATTAACTTTTAAATTTTAATAAATAAAATGTTTGAAGTTTTCGTAAAATAAAACCCGACTTCAAAGCTTTTTTTTATTAAAAAATAAATGTTTATAACGAAAAGCAGAGTGGTAAGACATGAGAAAAAATATCTAATCTACAATGCCACAAATATAATTTTTTTAATAAATAAATAAGACATCTGGGTGCATAATACTAAAGCCCTGTTTTCGACAAAAAAAAAATTGTTAGCTTGAAATTTTAAACATTTTTTTAAATTATTTTTATGTGCAAATCTCTTCATTATTTTGAAAAAATATTTCGATTGTAACTGTCTAATTGTTACATTAAAACCACCGGGTTATAACCGTATAACGTACTCCTCGAGACCCACCTAATGAGTACGTTATAGCCAAGTTTTAGTCTAGCAGTTAATTGACTTTTTAACAGCTCAACAAATATAAATTAAGTCTAAATCCAGTTTTTTCTTTAAACACTTTATAAATTGAAATCGTTTTAAATTATCTAAACTTTGACGTTTCAGTTCAATCACTCATTTGCATCCGAATTAACCATCTCTTTTATAAACTGTCTAAATTTATTTTAAACCGTTAAAAACTTTATACAAAGACCGATGTCACTTTTGCCTCGCTAGAGAGTTAAACTTTTATCGATTCGAGTCACCGAACAAGAAAATTTAAGCACCCAATCGGCAATAAAAAACCAATCGATCTCTTTAAATTTTAACGTTCATCGAGCAGTTGTCAAAATAATTTTATTTTTTCTTCAATCAACAACTAAAACCCATATTGTAGATATCACTATGAAAAGAAGAAAATTAGGTCGACTTTTCATTCGTCTCTATTTCTGCTATTTTTCATGCACACGAAACTTGTAAAACTCTGATGCGGGTACATAACAAACCGGTTTTTACATTTCTCTACTACAGTGTGACCTAAATATCATCAAGATGCTTCTGAATACTAAAAGAGCAACGACAGTTGAATATTTGATAAGTCCATACCCAAACCCCACAATTTGTTTTTTTCCTCAATTCTTTGTCAACTGTGACAGATGCTGTGCTAGCGCTTGTGTTAAACTCTTAAAGACATTTATCTCTAAGCACGCGAAATATCGCTCCTTAAAAGCTATATTATGTTATTGACACGTCGAGTTTGTATCACACAAAACCCGAAAGGCTTTGAAAAACGACGCTTACATAATACAATGTGTTTCACAAAAATTTATTTCTGTTATAAAACCAAGGAAAATCGACATTGATCGTTTATTATTAATCCTATCCCAACCGAAGCTACTTTCATATTTTATTTTCTAAAATTTGCTCGCGACGACACACAAACAGAAACTCCACAACGACCGATTATCTAATCCAGTGCAATAATTAAAAATCCCAAAACTGTGTAAAGACACGAAACGAAATCATAAACGTTACGTCGAATTAAGAATCTTCTGGAGCTCGCAAGTTTCAGAACAATTTAGTCGCTCCGCTTTAGTGGCTTTAATAGCCACGACTATAAACAAACTATTATTATTATTATTACTTCATCAGTACCAGTGTAAATTTCCAAAGCTCAGATCAACCCAAAATATACTCATATTATAATACAAAATTTATGTAGGCAACCACTAGCTTTATAAATTTATATACATTATGTCCCCGGATCGACCTTAAAAGAGAAAAAAACTTCTTATTTTGGATTTCTTAGAAAATTTCACTCTTGCTGATTTGTACTGCTTGTTCTTGAACCCCCAAAATACAAATCACTTTTTATTTAACTCGAACGGTTCTCGAAATATTATTTTAATTTCAAACACCACTGACAGAAGATGACAAATCTTATTAATCGGTAGAATTGCAAATTAAGTCCTGGCTAATTTGAACAGTATTTATGCTATAATGATGATTTACAACAAACAATTTATATAATTCAATGTTACGGAACTAGGGAAGAGTGCTACCGAGTTGTTATCAGAAAATTCAATCAAAAATACCTGAAATTTCAAATAGCAATGCAAAAAACTTGGTGACCAAATTCCGTAAAACAGGTTCGGTTTTAAACATTAGGAAGTCAAAGAAGTTGTTCAATGAAGACGATGCTGCTTCAGTTCTTGCCGTCCATTCCGCCAAAGAAGCTCGAATGTTGCCTTTAAGATAGAGAGCAATACAAACTGATATAAGTAAATCTCATTTACATCGAATCTTCAAGAAAAACAAAATTTTACCATTAAATCCGCATTTTAAGCAAACTTTAGAAAATAGTGATAAAGCCAAACGTCTGGATTTTTGTTTAGAAATAACCTACAGAATTTTGGAAGATTCAAATTTTCATAAACGAATTATGTTCTCCGATGAATCAACCTTTTCAACTAACGGAATCGTCTCATTTCAACATTGCCGGTACTGGAGTGTAAAACTAAAACAATATTTTTAAAATGTTAATGTGTGGTGTGCAGTTTCGTACTATGGCATTATTGGCCCATATTTTTTTGATCAAAATTTAAACTGTAATTCATATTTAGAAATGTTGCAAAATTTTTTAGCTGATAAACTGGATGAATTGCCGTTAAACTACCAAACGGAAATGTTTTTCCAGCACGATGGGTGCCCTGCTCATTATGCCGGCATTGTTCACCAGTGACTCAATGCAGAGTTTCACGATACAAAATGAACAAGTAAATGAATTTTCTGAGAAATCAAAAATACGAAATTTTTTCTCTTTATAAGCTGTAAAACTGTAGTTGAAATTAGTTAGTTAGTTCTATTGTTAATATTTTACAGAGCTAAAGTCATTATTCCTTAAATAAATTTATAGACTAAACATGTTGGATTTTTTCTCTCTCTGTTTCTCCCTCAGAAATTTGAGCGTTCATTGAAAAAAACTCTCACGGATAATCTAAAATTTGTCAAAAATTGTTTTGAAACTTTTTGATAAATTCCTCTATCTACTTGTCAAAACGAAACGTCAATCAACTTTTTTCAGTTGAAATTATCTTCTCCTGGCAGTTTTACCCAACTTTTATTAAGTAAACGTAGTCAAGGTGATGTTAGGAATAGCGGTACAAAGTCATAAACCGGTCTACAGACTCCTGGCTGCTATACTTGGCGTAAACACTGTCATATTATTTATTTATTAGTCTGAGAGTGTGACAGGCTTGTTGTGTTTATGGTTTTTCGAGTCAAGTCTGAATACAGAAGAAACATTTTAGAATTTTTCTAGCTTCAGATTCCCAAAAATGTATATTTTAGAAATTTTAAGAGAATTTGGAAGCTGGGGGCGATAGTTTTTGATTATTTTGTGAGTTTGTACAATCAATATTTTAAATTAAGATAAAGGTTTCACATCTGGAATGTTTGAAAAATTCGTTGTGATTGCAAAACCATTAAGGGTTCTCGAAAAGGGAGCATTATCTTTATTAGCAGATAGTTCTCTTAAAGTCAATTGTTTCACCTATAATTATAAAAACTCATTTAATGGTTTAAGCAGGTGCGTTATTGTTTAGAAAAATGTTTAAATTAAAAAATACAAATTTTTTATACTTGTTTAGCACTTTTCTCTAGTTAAAACGTACACAAAAATTCAGATTTTTTAATATGTTATGTATATTAAATTTTTAAAAACAGGCCCGTTGTCAAATTACATCAAATTTATTGTTTTTTTGATATAATGTTTTTAAAATAACGATTGTTTACACAAACAGACTACCTTCATAATAACAAAAATTCTACAAGCTTACAATGTGTTTATAAATTAGATACACTTTAAAGAAATTGAAATAAACAATATATTATAATTATTTCAATTAGTTAACAAAATAAAGAAATCGTTTTTAGTTTCTAGAATTTGCCACAGGTGCCGCTTTAACGCCGTACAAGTGTGGCGGCTTGTTTGTAGAGACCTAACAAACAACTCACATTGAGAGTGAAAGAGACAGTTTTTAGAGACAGTGTTAAGACAGTACCTTAGTAATATCATTGCAAAATGTGGTAGAATGCTCATGAAATCATATTCTTGTATTTGAGTTGCTGCTTATTAAAAAAGAGCAGAGTTACGTTTGCAAATTGCAGTTTTTGACGCATCTCTATTGTTCTTTGAGTTGCTATCAACTCATTAGTAGCAGTTTACTGAGTCAAACAAGCCCAGCTTAATCATTTTTTTTTTAGTTATTTGTTTCAAATCTCATCGGTTTATGATGTTCTGAGAGCCCGAACTAGTATATAACCTCAGGTAATATTATCCAAACCCAAGTATAAAAGTTCTTGCTTTAGGAGTTTTTAATTTTTGAAAAAATTGAATTATTTTTAGTGCTTTATCACTCTCTGTTATCCTGAAGAGAACATTTATGATATCACTAACTTATTTTTTAAATTATTTTACACAAAGCACCATTTTTTATCTCAATTAAATAGCTATTAATATTTTGGTAATTTTGAAATTGTTTCAGAAGTTTAGAAAATTTTTGTCTGGAATTATTACAAACAGCATTTTTCAAGTGAAATGTGGTTTATTGAATAATAATTATTAAAAAATTCAGTCAAATGTAACAAGATGTTAACCTTAAAATGTCATTGGCTGTCAAGTTAACAAGTAACAATATAAATAACAAAGTATAAACGGCGGCTTATAGTCTTTCAATATCTACATCCTTTCTCTCATTGAAAATCAAAATAATCACATAATTCTATAAATTTGCAAAAATACAAAACTGAAATAAAAGGTCATGCTCTAATTGAAAACGTGAGAACAATTTTTTAAATGAAATAAATAGCGTAATTGTAGTTAGTTATATTACTGTTTATTATTTTATATTCCTCTGTGTATCCGAGAGAGTAGTAACACTTTTAGCAGATGTTCTAGATAATAGTTCACGCACAGAAGTTGTAAAAGTATCGAGAACCTCAGAGAAAATAGCGAGAGAAGTGTAGCGGCAGATAAAGAAACAGTTGTAAACTCCTTTACACGAACTTCTGAGATTGACGAGTAGTCGGTAGGCGGTAACCATAGTGCAATTCATGTATTGTAAAGCGGCAAATAAGCCACATCGTAATAATGTGCCGCTTTACAAAAAGTGAATCGTACTATAGTTACAGCCCAACGACTATACCTTTAATGTATTTTGTAGTTCTTTTAAAATATGTCGTCGCTAATTTTGATCCAAAATTTAAAACAACACACTATAAATAATCCAAACCTTTTACCATCAAAAAATGAGAGTCTGTATATGAAAAATGATACCAATAAGAATCACTCCCCTTATAAATATAAAAGCTGACAGTAGAATACATTGGCATCGCGTTCGTCTCATAAATAATCTCGAATTTTCTTTAATCTCCTGTTTCGATTTTTTCTCACTACAAGATGGAGTCGTCCTAACCCAATTTCATTTTGACACAATATGCACTCGACGAAAAAGAACAAAAGATATAACGCAGACGATGCTACTTTTTTTTCCTTTAAAGTAGTTAAGCTCTTGACGATACTCGACCGGAGAGAGATAATTTTTTAGCCAGATTGATTCTCGACATGGAAACGAGTATCCTCGTGCCTTTTCACATCCCTTTGGAGAACGAACAGAAGAAGAAATAAAAGAGACACAAACAACGACCTTCGGAATTTTATTGATCAGCTTGAAATATTTGCGATGGTTCTTTTGTTATTGATTATTTAATAAAAAATAAAACAGATTATTGATTGACATTGTTTTAATGTTGGAAAAATTCATGTTTGTTGATATTGAGATAGGTTCGGTGGACTCCAGAGACGTTCAGTCTTGATCAAATTGAGATATCCATCGAGGACACTTTATTCAAAGTTTTCGTGTGGAAGTGTGGTTGAAAATGGACGAATAAAAGGTGGTTTTATTTCACTAGGTCGGATTGTTGACGTGCCGTTCTAATAAAATATATATCAGAAAGATCAGAATTTTATTACCAAGTGATGGAGGCTCGTATTTACCCTATTAAATTTAACTGGTTGTAACTGGTGATTTAGGGTAATTACAAGAATCAGTACAAAAAAAATCAATCTTGTATTAAATTGCTAAAACAAGATATTTTACTACAGCTACTTCAAATGTTATTAAAAAAAAATTAAATTAGCCTTGTATCACGAAACTGTTTTAACAATCTAGGGTAATGAAATTGCCTACATAGACAGTAAGTTTCAAAAACAATTTTTAACCGGTCTCTATAGAAAATATGAGTGCTTTTGCCTCAAGCATTTGATGAAAAAAGATACACACGGAATACAAATAAAAATTATTTCATATTTCCATTTTGCTTTAGGATAAAATACAACAGACAAAAAATAACAACATTCGTAATCAAACGCAAAATTTAAAAAAATTGATACTAACCTACATACACATAAATAATTATGTAAAATTAGTTTAATAACACTCAACTCACTCTATGAGATTCTTTTGTTAGTTTATTAATTAATAAACAAATCAGTAAACTACTACTTATTCTCTTATATCCAGCAATAAACAAAATTATTTTGAAAACAATTTTTCACGGTAGAAAATTGAAAAAGAGAAAATCGTAATATAAAATTTTATAATCGAAAAACAAAACCCAACTGTAAATACTCACAAAGCTAGAAACAAGGAGAACAAAAGCCTAAATATTAACATTGGGACGGCTTACAATTTAAAATGCCGACAGATAAGAAACAAAAGCTATTAAATGCTTGAAAAATGTGCTACAAAGGTAATTTTACTCCCAAAATTGTGTGAAGCAGTACATCAAATTTAGAATTCTCTGAAGCTGGCAGTCCAGGAAGACAAAATAATAAATTATGAGAAATTTTAGCTAGACGTCTGCAAGTACGACAGCAGAGATAAAAAACGTAAATAGCAATAATATTTTTAGTGTTAAAATGGTTGTTATTGTTACGTCAGCCACTGATGTTATTGCTTTATTACCTATTCAAATACCAAAGGCTTTGACTCCTTAGACTAGCACACAAAAAAAAATGATTATTATAATATAAAATTTAAAAAACAAAAATTTTCCCTACATGAAACTCACAGATTTAGTGTCATTTTCCAAGTAATTATGTCTATAAAAATATTAATTAATAGTCTGACAGGTAATTTTCAATATAAATTATGTTATAAATATTGCTGTTTACTACTAAAACAATTATTTCTACAATTGTTTTCAAAGAAATTAAATTATTAAAAGATAAAGTGCTATTATTACATACAGGAAATGTGTAAAAAAAGTTTTGTATACCTAATACCGAGTATTTTTCTGGTATTTTAACATGTAATTAAATAATACTTTAATGAGACTATTAAAACACGTAAGATACTTGCTTATAAAAAAAACTGTTGAAAATTTAAGTAATTTTATTTTTTAGTAAATGAAGTATTAATTAGATTTTTTTTTAAATAAGTGACTTCTTTGCCGGTAATTGCAGCCTAAAAACGAAACGTCGACTGATGGCAAACCAAAAATCCTAACCTCAATTTTTCTGCCACCATAAACCTAAAACATTAAATTTTGAGACAATTTTATTAATTATATTGCACTGTCTCAGGTATAGTTAAATTTTTAATGTAACAAAACAATGTCATATGTAAGCCTCGTGTTTGTTTAAAAACGGCAGTCTGTAGCGTCAGCCCAACTAAGTTAGTAGTGTACTGTAAAAAAAAAAAAAGATTCTGAGACCACCCACTCCCTTAAACAACCCCTTATTTCACAAATTTTTACTTAATAAAACAACGGATGAGGACAATGACTTGTTTGCTGCTGAGATTTAGGCTACGAATCATGTAAACTGCTATTGCCGGCAGAGAAGTCACTTCCTAAAAATAAATATCTTCGAAACTTACTATGTATTTACTTTGACAATAATGTAAAATATCACCAGCAATGTTTTCACAAAGAACTCTCTCAACTGAAAACCTCAGCGAGAATTATTCCTATGTAATAAGATGCAACTTTAGTTCTTTTCATTAAACAGAACAAAACATTAATTAACAAATTAAGAAATACATATTTAGAATCTCTTTATTGCGAGATTTTTACTTAAAATTTACATAAAAAGTTCTATAAAGTTTTCTAATATCGTATTATGTTTTAAAATAATATAGTTTCAAAGATAAGATCGCGTTTTCGTTTGCTGATAATCCAAAAACTAGGTCAAAAGTATACAATAAAATATTATAAATACAACCTGTCTTTCCTTTATTTAAACCATATCAATTTTCTTAAATTATTGGCAATTTTTAAATGGCAACCTCATAACTATTAATTATTATTATTAAAATCGGTATTATTGATAAGTTGAATAAAGCCAATTTTTTAAACAGTTCAAGAACCGAATTGTATTATTCAATAGTTTATTAACTAACTGAAAAATTCAATAAATGACTTACTGTGAAACACCACAGTCGTAACAGAAAACTTCGTTAACATCTTTTTTTTTGAATATTTGTAGCTTTTAAATTTGGTTTTAAAACAATTTCTCATGTCCAAGCCTCTTCCACGAAATGTTCTTGCTACTACAGTTTCTAAAGGTTTTATTTAACCTTCAAATTCTATTCGAAGTAGTGGAAAAAATAACAGGATGCTGGATTGTGGATGGTATATTGTTTTGCTTGTATTTTTAATAATTGATTTATTTTTTATTTTATTTATTTTACATTTCGTGACTAATTTACTGCAAGAAACAAATATTTTTTCCATAATGTAGTTTCCCATCTTCAGTCACATTTGGCGCCATTATGTCAAACACGACGTAGGGTCCCGTTTCTTCCAGACGATGATCACGACTTTCAGCCATTTTGTATAAATTTGAATTTAGTGCGTAATTTTGAATTTTGAGACCTAAATAAGCCAAAAAAATGGTTATAAAAAACAAAACAAAAATCAGATAGATTACAGTTTTTCCTCACGATTCATGACAGAAATATTGCATAAAAAATTGTAATTTATCTGGTATAAAATATAATATTAAACACACCTTAAATAATTAAAACAAAAAGTTTGATTTTGATTTTTGATTAGCAATAATTCTACATAAAATATTTTATTCAAAACAGTTACTTAGAAATAAATAGTTTATCTGAGACCTTGCACCTGTCAATTTGTGTATAAATAATTCAAATATACCTATATCGTTATCAATAAAATACGATTAGAAAGCAAATTTACACTATTTGTTTAACCAAATTTAAATTTGAAAATATTTCTACACAAATATAAATTTCAACATGTTTTCGTCTTTTAATATTTCGAAAAGTAGAACATAACGAGAAAAATAAATTATCACTTCAGATAAAATTCTCTTCAAGTTTTCTAATTTAACCAACCGAAACTCTATTTCTAATAAAAAGATACCGCAATAAAGTTTCACAAAATAACTCCATACTCGTACTGAACTAACAAATAATTTTGTTCGCGCTATTCTTGTTAGTACACCCTTAAAGCGAGACATGTACATAGTAATTTACTTAAATTGGTATCTCTACGTTATGCTAAAAACCACCTTATTAGCTATACGTATATTATACTTTATATAATTAGTGTTTAATTAAAAAGTTCATTATTAAAGTTTCTTTGACATTTTGTTGAAAGCTGGAAAGATATTTCTGTTTAAAAACGAGTAAGACCAGCTTCTCTACTACTAAGTTTATTTTCTCTCTCATGTAAATACTGTTAACAAAATTAAATCTGTAGACGGTTTTATTTAAAATATTTAATCTAGTCGGCAAAAAAACCATTTTCTATTTTGCGTCTGTAACAAAGCCTCATACGATACCGATTTTAGTGTCGTATTAGCCAATACAGCACCCATTTGCGTGCTAAAAAGTAACTATTACAATTTATTTTTAAGTTTGGTAACGCTTTCGCTGTTATTATGTCATATAATGTCAGCGTTATAACAGGTTATAATTTTATTTAAACAAAATATTGTTGCACATGATGACCAGTATTCCCCATCAACATGTTTTTGTGTGTGTTGCAATTAACCTATGAAATACTCAAACAGTGGAGTAAGCCACTTGAACAATGAGGTAACGTCAACTTTCTTTTTGAGGGAGGAGGCTTTAAAACAGCTGTCAGCCACCACTGACGATTTACAACTCCCATAGCGTTTGATGATTTATAAATTATTTGCTAGATGAGTATATAGCACTGTTTGGTGTAAAATAATGATCCGTGGATCCGTGATTTGGTAATTTAAGAAATGTTGCAATGTTTTCAAAGATTTCCTTATTGTTATAGTAGGTTAAAAAGAACTGTTTGTGAGTTACTTACACAGAATTTTGAACACATTTGATAACCTTTCAAAAATACTTGACACTTTAATGACAGTTATTACCAACTATCCCCTATTAAGTCCCTAAAGTTAGAAAAATTAATTTTTGTTCTTGAAAAGCACGTAAAAGACAGAAGAGAAAAAATTGCACAATACTTTTGGGTATAAATTATAAACATTTTTTCCCTATTTTTTATACTAAATTCAATTTGGAGGAAACAAAAAAACGTTTTTTAGATTAAACAGAAAATTGCTGATATTTCAAAAAAAAAGCAAATTCAAGTCATTGTTCATTGATAAACTTTTGAATCTACTTTTACACATAAAAATCCAAAATTAGAACTAAATTAGTTATAATTTGTAATATAAGACCGACTTTATATTGCTTTAAAATTTTTGGTTTATTAATACTCCCTTCGCTCGTGCTGCAAATAAAATGCTCGTGAGAGAACGTTTTCTTTCCGAATACGTTATTTCCATACCTAATTTCGAAAGTCTGTAATTTTTTTATCACTTGAGATAAGACCCGAAAGTTTTTTTTAGATTATATCTCTACAAACCAAATCATACTGGTTTCGAATACTGATATCTACAAATTGTAATAATCTATATATTTTCTAAGTTATCCAGATTTTACAAATTAGATTATACAAATTTTCTGTAAATTTTACATAATTTTTAATCAGAGAACCACCCACATCGCAATTTACCTTTGAAATACAACCGGTCGTAAGCAGCGTTAGGCCAAGTTTGATGTACAAATGTATGTTTTTTCGAGTGAAAAGACGCAAAACTCCTGACTGTTTTAAGTCGACCATTTTTTTTTGCGATCAAAGATTGTTATTATTGTATACTTGCTGTAATCGTTGAGTTCTAGTGGTTTGAATAGTTTTTGTGTCGATTGACCATTTCCTTTTACTCTATGTATAGTAGTCCTTATTCTGTAAGGTTGTATGACGGTAATGAAATTAAGAGTCTATTATAACGTATATATAGGATATAATAATCTATAACCTCAGTCGTAAATAACTCAAGCAGATATTTACCTACCAACAAGAATCCGAACCTGATGGAACATCAGGCAACAGCTCTTCAAGAGTGATTTATTGCAAGGGCGCGTGAGTCCAAACACTTTTACAATAGACCATCCTAATTGCGAATAATGAGGTTTATGGTGGTTGTATAACCTTACAGGATAAGGACAACTTTACCAAAATTATCTGTAACGTTCCTAAACTTTTGCGTCGTGTTTATATATCTAGATGTCAAAAAAAAAAAAAAAATGTCGTATATCATTGTCATGCAGATGATATCGTTTATTGCAATTACTTTATCGGGTATTATTCTTTATCGAGCTTTTATTACTTTTTATCGAATTGTATATTATTATTTAGAGTAAAATTATTAAGTGTAAAGTACGTAAAAATAAATTTAATCCCACAATAAAAATACTATTGAAGCTGGTAACACCAAATATCGAAAAAAACCACTGAAAAATTCCTGGTAATCCGATACTTCGCAGGTATCGATAGTCGCTATCTAAAAAAAGAAATCGCCCAGCTCTAGTATCCAGAATAAGAAGAAAAATATATTTCTTTTAATAATTAAATTTAAGTAAAATAACAAACCTCCAGAGGTATTATTTACAACCTGTGTCTAGTTGGTCCCACAAGATAGAAAAAATCTGGGCGAACTAAATCGGGTGTGATAAATAATTACAAATATACATAAATAATAAATATACCCGCACCTCAAAAACAGCCATTTCTAATTAATTTTTTTTTATTGTAGTGATATTTTCAAATAGAAAAAGATTTTCTCCAAGTTTCAAATTGTTTATTTATTCAGTTACTTTTTTCACTTTTGCTCATCTGACTATAAATTAACGTTAACGATTTGTGGTGTATAATGCATCAAAGTGGCTAATTAAATTTTTAAGCAAATATGTCGTTTGTTTTTAATTAACATTTTGATATTGAAGCACTTACTTATAATTTATAACAGTATTGTACATTTTATACAAGAAGAACGCCATCAAACTGGTGGTTTTTTGAAGTTTATGGTATTCGTCATAATAATGGCACACGACTATTGTGGAAACTTGAAAGTTGAGACAGCTGGTAAGAAATTCCCAGGTGATAAATCTACCTCAATTCCTAGGATGTTGCCCGAGAATTTATTACTACTCCAACTTATCAAGTCATAAATTAGAGTAAAATATTTGATAAATAATATAAAAATAGGTTTTAATCAAAGTCTAACATTTTTTTAATAATAAATTTTGCAGATTTTGTTAGTCGTTTTTTATCAGTTGATGTAAAAAACTGGACGTAAGATTTTTTCTCGAATCCATTCTTCAATTTTAAAAACATTTTTATTTATTTATTTTTGTTGAAGTAGATTAGCTATCAATGTAACGTAATATATAAATTTCATAATTTTTTTCCGTGTTTTAAGGCATGTTTTTGGGGTGCGGATTTAACTTGATTAACCCGGTACAATAATAATCTATTTTAATATTTTCGATTATCATTATTATTTTAATAGACTTTTCTAATTCTTTTTTACGTAGGCACTGAAAATGAGAAAATAATTTCGAAAGCGCTCTGCCACATGCATATAAAATTGCTGAAAATTAGAGATGTTAAAACATTCAATTCATTGAAGCGACGAATGACATAATATATAAAGGGTGTAGCAAATATTTTGGACAACTAATAACTTAAAAGAGAAATAAAAAACAAATGTAAAATTTTACATTTGTTTTTTTTTATTCATTTATAAAACCTTTATTGTACATAGACTTATTACGAGAATGTGATAAATTAGAAGTTAGCTTTGCGTCCCTTAACTTATAGAACAAAAAAAAAACTATTAAAAGTATGACAGTCTAGAGCTTGCTCTAATTCAGCATATTTTCGTTTCATAAACAGTGAGGTTATGTAAAAATGGCATGCTATGTAAAGAAACTGGTGTAATGTTTAATAATATATATTGAAAACTTAGTCCTGAAAAAGTCAAAAATATATGGTAAAAATCTTGACAAATTGTCTTTAAAAAAACATAAAAAGAAAAAAATTCAGAAGAATAGACGAAAGAAATTTAAATAATATTTTGTTTTTTACAGTACCTACTATAGATGTTTTGACAAACTGTTAATGAAGAATAGAGATGCTTACATATCTTTTTTCTATTAATCAACAAATATATTGATATTATTACCAACTATCTCTTATAAACGCAAAAGTCTCTAAAGATTGAAAAAATAAATTTTGTACTTGAAAAGCATAGAAAACGCGCAAAATAGAAAAAAATAGCATAAAGATCTGGTTTATAAAGTTAGTATAAGCATGTATTCTTTGTAAAAACTCGCGCTTCGCGCTCATTTTATAAATTTACGCTTGGTATATTAAAAAAAATTGGTTGTATGTATAACAATTTTGTTGACGCAGCTTAAACAACTGACAAATGATAAAATTTTGGTCTGACAGAAATTTTGAATAAAATTTAATTTGTAAGACCAATTTAACTTAAAAGAAAAATAAAATACCGTGTACAAATTAGTCATATAGTTATATCAGGTGATTCAAAAGTATGAAGCAATGTTAACCAGAAATACAGCACCACCAATGATAAAAATCTCAAAAAAATAATAATTGTCTTATCTCAACTGATAACAAAATTGTAACCTAAAAATTAGGTAACAAAAACATGTAAAAATAACTGCAGGTTTCTCAAGCCAAAATAAAGCGATTTAACACAACTTACCTCTATACCAAGTTGCACGGTTTAGGAGGTAGAAAGCGCCAAAGTTAGAGATTAATAGTATATTGTGCACCTTAGCTAGAAAGAGGCAGTTTTCAAGCCGAAGGAAGAGATGGCCAGCTGAGACGAAGTCGACTTCGTCTCAGCTGGCCACTTCCTGAGGCTTGGAAAACCTCTTTATTGATGAGGTGCACACAGTATTTTTTATCCTACTCAAAATAAAAAACTTTTAACGGTAAAATAAGCTGACGGATATGTGACCTAACCTCAAAATATTTCGTAATAATTTGACTGTAATAACAAGAAGTCGGCAGAGTTTTTATATATTTTTACCTGATTGTTATTAAACATGTTGTATGTTGAGGTAGTTACTGTGTAAAAATCACATTTTTCCAACAAATACAATAGCTGACGGAAAAATTTGAAACTGAAAGGAGTCAAACTCAGATAATTGACCGACACTAATTACGTTGATTACAGCCAAAATATCTCAATATTAGAATATAGATTACAGTACGGATGGTGATGAATTACTATTATTTTTTCTCTTCTTTAAATATTTTGAGGTTATGTGTCGTGACAAAAAAGGCTTTTGAATTTCAATACTTTAACCTGATTTTCGTCTTTCGTATTTACAGCACTCATAATTTTTTGTATTAGATCTCGTATCTCAACAGTAGAAACCACATTATTACGTAGATTTAAAAAGAACTTGAAACTTTAATTGACGTTTAACTCAGCGCCATCAAACGGCCACAAATTGCGACATGCTTGTTTCCCTAGGGAAACAAGAGCGATTTTCTGACCTGTCAAGAGGTTAAAATTAACTAACTTTGAAGTCAAGTAGGATAAAAAAGAATTTAAAGAATAAAAAATTCTTTTTTATACTTTAAACGTGAATAACTCGAAAATGGTACGTTTTAACGAAATTTTGCGTCTTACCTTTTTTGTTCAGAAGCAAATGACATATTCATTTTTGTAAGAAAAATTGGAAGTTATTTACGCAAGAATTTGATAATTAACAAAAATATGCGACGAATGTATTCAACCGAAAATTGAGAGAAATTAACAAAATTTTGCTATTATATTGAAAAAAAAAAGAAGATTTAACTTTGTTTATGTTCCAAACTTCATAATAATCGGTTAAAAGATTTTCGAAGTATTCTAAAAAAAAATTTAAATTTTGCTACATAGTTTTGAATCATCGTATATGGTTAGGAATAAGAGTGCAAAATTTACATATTTGTTTTCTATTATTCCTTGTATAGTTTCCAAAAAAAAATAAAAAAAAATTACTACTGTAACTTAAGATGGTTAGCAAAAAAAAAAAACAATAATAATTTGATTTTTGAATTAAATAAATATGTAAATCCAAAGATAAAAATCTAAGATTTTATATTCACTTAGGTATCCTTAAAACGTAAATCAATTTATTAACGTATATTTCCTAAATGCTTTTATCAAGTATTCAAGTAAAAACCGCTCTAGAGTGCTTTGGAAATAATAGCAATTTGTTAAGTATGTCGTTAATGCGATCGATTGCTGCAACAGCCAGTGTGAGAACTGTCAAACTTTAGGAGATCAATGATCCCAACCAAATTATTTCAGCGATATGAAAAATATGTAGCCGTGAGAATAGCTGATTTGTAATTATAAGAAATAGTAAACCAAACAAAAACTTAGAAATCACTGAAAAAAACGTGACTACACACATGATCGGATTAAATTTGGAAGTTATGTTGAGTCATAACATTCTAATTACGACATGTCTTTTTAATACTGTCTTGTTTTCACAAAATTTCATAGCAATCTAGAGCGTTTTTTTACTTGAACACTTTTTATAAGTGTTATAAAAATTGTAAACAAGTGAAAAACGTGGGCAATAAAAAAATAAAATCGACCTGTCTTGACGTTTTTCGAAAAAAAAAACATTAACTTAGAAAATATGGATTATATTCCATACTTTTATGTCACTCTGTATAAACTCAAATTCGTACTACATTTCCGAAAATCGTTCTTTAATATACTATTAAATTATGACAATCGCAGCCTTCTAGAATATAAATTTATTCCATTATATAATTCCACATGAAAAAAATAATTTTAATTTTGACATTATAATTAATATTGTTACTAACTTATTTTCAAATAATAAAAAATTGTTTTACACGTCTTATGAATTGTTGTAATTTATTGAAGTTGTCAAAACCTTTTTTACTCATTCTGTTTAAAATTTTCTCTGACCTACTTCGATTCAATTCATTATGGATCACTCGTTATTTACGCTTCAATCAATGAAAACAAATCACCATTTATTTTGCATGACAATTATTGTACAATCAATGTTACTTCCTCGTTTAAATTAACAAAACAATTAAATTTACCTTTTTAATTAATCACACCATACAGGCTGTCCCAACGGTCCGAAAAAGCTCTATAACTTGTTGATGTTGGGAGGTACTAACTTTTTCTATTTTTTAGATTATAGTTGCGTTTCTTCTGCACATTTTAAAGACATTGAGGTTTATATACAGGATGTCCCAATATTAAAAAACACTAAAGTTATGTTTTTTTAAAAGGAATCTACTCAGTTTGATTTTATTTTTGGATTCTATGCTAAATTACAAATAACTTTTTTAGAGGTTGTTTTTATTTATCTGTTATCAATTCTGATTTGTGGCGCTTTTTTTACCAGAATTTTTGAAATGCAGGGGTCTGCCTAGAAATTCGTACCTTCTAAATGCTTGCACACAAGTTAAAGTAAGTCACGCCGTTTGATTTTTGAATGTTTGCCGCATCTTTTAAGTGTTTACTCAACAACCTGCTCAGTGGCATGTGCCTACTGATTTTTTAAACATGACAAATTAAAAATGTCAAAAGCTTATTTTTATCAAATGGCAATTTATTATTGTACCAGTCAAACGATCTTTTAACAAGCTTTCCATCAATATGGAGTTTGTATAGTCTAGTGTAAAATTCTAAGTTGCTATCCTACATTACCTAAATTTCGATAAACTTTACGGTTTTGGAAAATAAAAATCGAGTGGGCTTCTGTCATTGTTACAATCTGTCAATTTTATTGTGAAGATTATAAGTCCCAAAATAAATTTTACTCGTCAAGAACTCATTAACATGGTATATAGTCTTGGTGAAGCGGATCGTAATATTTTATTGGCTCAAAAATTCTACAAACAAAAATACCCAAATGCAAGCCTGTCGCAAAGTGCTGGATTTAAAAAATTGAAGGATAGATTTGATGCTATAAAAAGCGTTACGTACTAGAAAAAAAAGTATTAGCACGAAAAATAGACGAAAACCTGGAACTGGAAGTTCTTTTAATGTTACAAGAAAATCCAGAATTGAGTTGCAGAAAAATTAAAACACAAGTTTCACCCCTACCACCTTGAGCTACATCAGGAACTTTTTGGAGATGATTTTCAAAATTGAGTAAATTTTTGTTTAACCATGGTTAATTTGATTAATAACGAATGGAAATTTATACACACAATTTTATTTAGTGATGAAGCAACATTTAAGAGTAACGGGTCTGTTAATCCACACAACATGCATTACTATGCGACTGAAAACCCTCATTGGATGCAGACAATTGATCATCGAAATAGATAGTCATTGAATGTCTGGGGTGGAATTTTTAGGGACGACGGCGACGTGATCGGCCCGTTCTTTTTTGATGATGTTTTAAATGGGGTAAGATATCAAGAATTCCTTCAAAATTATCTGCCACTTCTAATAGAAAATCTGGATTTGCATACGCAAAGGATCATGTGGTTACAGCAGGATGGAGCCCCTTTACATTATCACTGAGTAATTCGAAAATCTTTAAACGAAACTTTTCCTAATCGTTGCATAGGCAGAGGAGGAGCAATCAGTTGGCCTGCTCGTTCTCCCGACCTTACTCCGATTGATTTCTTCCTTTGGGGATTTGTGAAAGAAAAGGTGTTTAAACCGAGACCAACAACTACAGAGGAGATGAAACAAAGAATACGTGATACATTCCATTTAATAAATGCAGATATACTAGGTCGTGTTAGACTATGTTTTAGACGAAAACTGCATACTTGTATTAAAGAAAATAGCAATATTTTTGAGCATCTGTTATAAAGACGATCGTAAAATACCTTTAATTTTTTGTTTTTTTGTTTGTTAAAGTTTTTACATTTTTCTACTAAATTGGGTTAATACTGCTCTGCGATATGTTAGGTTTTGCCTAATTTTTTCTGTAACTTAATTGTGTACAATATTGTACATTTTCTTGCAACAAAGAATTTCCAATTCCATACTTTTGTTTATTCTCTGTCCTAATTTTTTTGTGCATAAGACCCACTCGATTTTTATTGTTCAAAACAGAAAAGTTTATCGAAATTTAGTTAATGTAGGATAGCAACTTAGAATTTTACACTAGACTATACAAACCTTATATGTATTGATGGAAAGCTTGTCAAAAGATTGTTTGACTGGTACAATAATAAATTGCCATTTGATAAAAATAAGCTTTTGACATTTTTAATTTGTCATGTTTAAAAAATCGCAGTAGGCACATGCCACTGAGCAGGTTGTTGAGTAAACACTTAAAAGATGCGGCAAACATTCAGGAATCAAACGGCTTAGTTACTTTAACTTGTGCAAGCATTTAGAAGGTACGAATTTTTAGACAGACCCCTGCATTTCAAAAATTCTGGTAAATAGACGCAACAAATCAAAATTGATATCAGATAAATGAAAACAACCTCTATAAAAGTTATTTGTAATTTAGGACAGAAACCAAAAATAAAATCAAACTAAGTAGATTCCATTTAAAAAAACATAACTTTAGTGTTTTTTAATATTGGGACATCCTGTATATAAACCGCAATATTTTCAAAATATGCAGCAGAAACGCAACTCCTAACATATCCAATATCCTAACATAAACAATATAATAAGAATGTTACTGAAAATTATAATTAAGAATACAATTAATGTATTCTAATTTTACTTTCAATAAATTTATTACGTGCGTGATATTTATACATTAATAAATCACAAAGCAGTGCTACCAACACGATTTTTCTTTGACAGTTTTACCAATCTTATTTTACAAAACAAAAGAAAAGTGGGATAATCTTTTGAACAAATGATAGAAAATTAGAAAAGTATATTTCTGGAATTCTTCTAATTCTAATTAGATTGAATCGATAAAAAGTGTGGTATTTCTGAGTCTCAGACCAGTTTGTAGTAAATTGAAACCGTAGCGCCCTTTTAGAATCCACGTGACTCATCGAAAACAACAACTAATCGCGTATTCCCCAATCGATTGCCCTTTCGGGGTCATTCTTTTCGAATCGATTGTAGGAATCTAGTAATAATAAACAACCCTTTTGTAATCGATGATCTATCGAGCGTCGATCGCCCCACACCCCTCGTCCACAACCTCGCCCGTGTCAAGCGAAGTCAAGACGGCGAGAGGAGAAGACAGAACAGGTGAAACTCGTCGTTTCCTCTCGCCATTTTGTCGCACCAGGTGCGGGCGTAGCGCCCGTCGGACGGGGGCTGGGGCCGGCGCCGTCGCGATGCTCACCTGTACCGTAGTCGAACGGCTCCGTCGAGGCGATGGGTGATACAAAGAGGGCACAGATCGCGAACAAAAACATTTCGACGACGACGACGATCAACGGTCTCTCTTATGCGAGTTCGACGCGCACACAGCACACACCACAACAAGGGGGTTTTATGATAAACACACGATTTTCATAGCGACTCACTAAATTGTGTCGTCAACGTCATGGACGACTGGATTTTCATTGACTGTCTCCCTTCCCTTTTCTTCGAGTGAAATGGTGGATTCGAGTGAGGGCGCTCTATATAGAAGCGCGGGATTTGAATTCTTTGAGATTTTTTTTTTACAACAAACTCTAAGCTGAACATGTGTGACAGTGGGCAAAGTAAGAAATTATACTATACGCACCAATAAATTTGGGACATTTTTTTAGAAAAATTATGTATGTTAAGCAATTTTTTTTTCTTCTAAGTACGATTACAACCATCAGTATCAGCAACGATGACAGCTAACTTAAAAATTAAAAAAAATGGTTTATTTTGAGGTTTTTTTTTGGAATAAAATCAAAATGTAATGACTCAAATTTATTGTTGCAAATTGTCGTATGTATAATTTCTTTCAAAACGAATGACATTTCGAACGCACATACAGGGTGTAACATTGAAAACTTCTACCTCTAATAACTTTTAAATGGGTGAAAAACTGAAGATAAAAAATTAGAAAAAATTGTTTCGACTGTATCAAGGGGGAAGTAGCATGGGTATATTATTTAGTCTGTGAGTAACAAAAATAAAAATAAAATTATAAAAAAGAGTGCCATAAATAGGACTATTGCAAAAACCTGTCTATACAGGGTGCCCCACCGAAAAGGGCATACCCCCTGTAACTTTTTTATTTATTAGTCGATCTAAAGAAAATTTAGAACATAAGCATTAATATGTACGGTCTACATTTTGCTGTTAAAATATTTTTTTATGATGTACCAATTTTGCACTCGAAAGAATAAAATTATGAAATCGCACAAAATTTCTTCAAAATGCATATTATTATAATGCTATAACTCAAAATACTGTAATGACAAATTTTGTTTTAACACAAATCATTTAAAATTCCTCTAATTGGTTCTTAAAGAACACGGAAAAAATTTGTTTTTTTTGTGAGAAATATTGTCATCTATGAAACGGTGTTGTCAGATTGTAAACGGAGAGTTACCTGAATATGAATAAAACGTCAGTGAATTTGTCATTTTGACAATTGAAAAAATCGAAAAGTGTCTAATCCCATAAACCGTAAAATAATTTTAGCCTAGAATTTCTAATGCCTGCAGCTGTTTTGTTACGACTTTTGGCAGGTTAAACGTTTCTGATACGTTTCAGTAGTTGTCACCAATAAAACATTTTTTGTGGAAACACTTTATTTCTGTAACGCAACGTAACAATTTATTTCAAGAAACAACTTCTAGAAGCTTAAGTCACGACCAGAGAGTTCTAGAAGAGCACTTTACAGAAGTATTCTACAGCTTGAAAAATATCGGTAAAGTTGTTGGACTATTTGAAGATGCCAGTTTCAATGGTAAAACCCAAATGTGCCTTTCTTTACCGTAAGGCATAATCAAGAATTGGTGCAAGTTGTAGGAGATGTTGTACACGAAGATCCTAGCATTAGCAACAGCACTATAGCACGAATGCTGACACAATATGAGCAAAGAGTTTTAAAGACAAATTAAATTAATTCCTTTAAGATTTTATTGCATCAGGAATTACAGCCTGCATTATTGAGTAGGAAAGGAGAAAATTCGTGGCGGGTGCATAAAGTAAACTATAAATATCGAAAAATTTCTGAAATAAAAAGAATAGTTAATAACGTTTTGACAACGAACGTCTTAGACTTACACATTAAATGTTCAAACACATTTCCATTTTTTTGTAAGCAGCAAAATAATCGTCTTCTAAAATTTTGTTTTACTCTAACAAGAGTTTCGGGTGATATGGCAGCAAACGCTTTTCTTATTCGCTCTTTCATATCCTCTATTGTCGTGGGAGCTGTTTTGTGCACCTTTTCGTTTACAACACCCCAGAGAAAAAATCGCAAGGCGTTAAGTCTGGAGAACGAGCTGGTTAGTGAACAGGTCCTCCACGTCCTATCCACCTATCAGGCAAGTGTCGGTCTAAATATCGCCGAACCCGTCTCGCGAAATGTGGCGGCGCCACATAATAATTTATTACACTTTAAAATTCTTTGCACAGAGTTTTTGCTCATATTGTGTCTTTGTGCTATAGTTCTAGTGCTAATGTTAGGATCTTCCTGTACGGCATCTTTTACAACTTGCACCAATGCTTGATTATGTCTTACGGGAAAGAAGACACGTTTGGGATTTACTACTGAGCTGGTGTCCTCAAATAACCGAACAACTTTACGAATTTTTTTCAATGTGTAGCCTACTTCCGGAAAGCGCTCTTGTAGAATCCTGTTGGCTGCTAATAGGTTTCTGCGGCATTCACCGTACACTAAAATTATTTCACATCTTTCGCGATTAGACATTTTTCGATTTTTTCAATAATTGTCAAAGTGACAAATTCACATATTTTTTTCAGGTAACTCTCCATTTACAATCAGACAACACCGTTTCATGGATGACAATATTTCTCACAAAAAAACTAATTTTTTCCGTGTTCTTTAAGAACCAATTAGAGGAATTTTAAATGATTTGTGTTAAAACAAAATTTGTCATTACAGTATTTTAAGTTATAGCATTACAATAATATGCATTTTGAAGAAATTTTGTGCGATTTCATAATTTTATTCTTTCGAGTGCAAAATTGGTACATCATAAAAAAAATATTTTAACAGCAAAATGTAGACCGTACATATTAATGCTTATGTTCTAAATTTTATTTAGATCAACTAATAAATAAAAAAGTTACAGGGGGTATGCCCTTTTCGGTGGGGCACCCTGTACTCAAACCTTTTTTCTTCATCTCGCCCAAAGGGCTATACAGTTTTAAACAGACTTTATGAGCCAAAAAACAACTAATACAAAAAATGTTTCTTCATTGATTATAAAAAAAGTTAAACGTCCGCGAGAAATCGTCGTTTCTCTTCATCTGGTTCGAAGAACTGTAAAATATATACACTTTGGGAGCCATTAGGAACGATAATTACAAAAATAAATATTTACTGCAATTTTTATAAAAAGAAGAGTACAAATCGTCTTCTCCTGCTCCTAAATTCTATTAAAAACTTTAATATAGATAACTAAAATAGAGATTTTTAGGTGTTTGGAGCAAAAATTATTGTAATTGCTCTGTAGTTACCAAGCCTTTTTTCAGCATCCGGCTCGAAGGATTATTCTTTTATTAATCTAGAATTTTCTTTGGTTTTTGCTATTCTTAACTTTTTTTTTAGTAGTTGTTTTTCTTATTCTTATTTTTTTCAAATATTGTTTTTCAAATTTGCCTAGAATTTTGTTTCTCTAGGACCTCTCAATTGATATTTTAACGTATTAAATATTCTTTTATCGTTTGTTTTACTTGTACCTATTTTCGTCTTCTTTTCTTCCAATTGCTGGTTTTTTATTAACTCATTGTTTTTTACTATAGACCTAGAATGTATAGTTATGTATAAAGGACCTTCATTAAAATTTTATTATCTGAAATAATTTATTATTATCTGGAATAGCTATTTACATTCGTGTATGGTAATTTCAATTTTACAGCGCGAAATAATTTGAAACACAACGTGCCAGCAGAGTATACCCGTGAAGCCGTGGTACATAACATGTTTTATTTTGCATTGTTTTAGTTCAAAACCCAACCCAACTTAACTTAATGGTTTGTTATTGTATAATTGTTTTTCAAAACCTAAATACAGGGTGACTCTGTCAAAAGTATGTCTTAACTTTTCTCAAAAACTAGTTACCTATCACACCGACTTCAAGGTTTGCATTAAAAACTTTGTTTTTTCTCTACGTATGTAAATTTTAGAAAAAATGTCAATTATTTAATATTAATTTGTTGAAAAAATATAAAATTTACATTGTTTTTAATGTCATTCTAAATAAAGCGATGTTTTGTGAAAAAATATTTCAAAAAAATTGTAGATTGCCGTTACTCGACAATGCGCTAGATCACCTACCCTTTAGTAGGGCTGGGAAAAGTATCGACACTTACAGAAGGTATCGTGGAGGGATGAATAAGAAGAGTTGGCATGCCCTATACCGACAACGTTAGGTTCTTGGTCGAGGTATAGAGGTCTTTTACGATCTTATTCTATTGTCGAGACCACCGTTTTCAAGTTTGTAGTGGGGGAAAAAGCTATCCCGAGTACAGTGAAAACTATCGTAAAAGGTGTTTGGTCATCGACCAAGATTTCAAGCTTATGCCCACTCCTGTTATTCCTCCCTCCACGGAAGGTATCGATACCTCCTCAGGTATCGTACACCGATACCGACTGCAATCAGGTATCGAAGTATCGATACTTCTAATACGTCGATACCTACGATACTTCGACGCCTCTGATACCTCGATACCTCCGATACCTCGTTACTTCCGTTACCTCGAAACCTCCGATACTTCGATACCTCCGATACTTCGATGCCTCCGATATCTCGACACCTCCGATACCTCGATACTTCCGATACCTCGATACCTTCGATACCTCGATACCTACAATACCTTGATACTTCCCGATACCTCGATACCCGCGATACCCCCGATACCTCGATACTTACGATACTTTGGCAAGTATCGATACCCGATACTTAAAAACAGGTATTGTCCAGCTCCACACTTTAGCTTCTTTGTACCACTCAGTTTCTTGAAAAAAATGGCGTATTTAATCAATGACTTGAGTTAAAATTGTTACTGAAAATGAGAGTTGATCGGTTTTCACTCAATATTTTTACTGTGTAAGTAATTATTGTCACTAAAAGTTTGAGTGAGACAAAGAAGATGAGGGGAGTTGGGGAGTTATCCAGCCTATTGTGGCAATGATGCAACAAAAGAGGTTTTACAAAACGAATAATTTTTTTTGCTTTATCTACAATTTTTTTTAAATATTTTTTTTACAAAACAATATTTTAACATCGTGTAATTTAGAATGACGTTAGAAATAATATAATTTTTTTTTTCAACGAATTAATAATAATTAATTAATATTCATTAGAAAAAATATTAGAAAAATTCTGAAACAAATCACAGGCATAGAGAAATAAACAAAGTTTTTAATAACAAACCCTGAAGTCGGATAATGCCCGCGAACTATTCTTAATTGCAAGCTTTTCATAAAATAAAGAATTTCGCACGCTATAGCATGTCTTAATCAAATATTATAATTCAGGTTGTAATTAAGAACAGTATTAGTTATACAACTGACAATATTTAAGTAAAAAATCAACAACGATTAATCAACAAAAAGTGCTTTAATAAAATTTTTATATTATACTAACATTTTTTTTCTTAAAAAAAAAACAGTTTCAGGTATCTACTATTCAACTGATTTATCCTAGCTCTGCTCTTAACATCAAATATGTTGACCACATTGTAGATTCCTTTAAAGTTTTAGTAAACAGCCAAAATTATCTTCTCATATTTTTCTAGACATACGAGTATCAGCTTTTAAATTTCTAGCACACCAGTTTTGTGTCTCTACCCCAATTTCGGGGGTATTAAAGAAATCATCGCAAGTTAACACATTTTTCTGTATTATTTAATTATTTTGTTTCAGTACTGTATCTATTCTGTAAAATTGTATTGCATCAATAACAGACCTTTTTAAATCTTCCTTAAATATTAAATATACTTTTGTATTTCTTGTGTTTTACAAGAATGTGTCTTGTGGTGGTAGATGCCTTTGTTGACGATTTGTATTCGCAATAGTCGCAGTTAAACCTCAAAACGTGTTTTTCTGGCATGTGATATACTTTTACATAGTATCTTAATTTTTTTTTTCATTTTGGTTTTAAGATACAGTGCCAACATTGGTACATACATACCACAGTATCTTTTTCGAGCCTGCGCTACGTTTAGTTTTGTACACGCATGTGTTACATTCATATTTTGGTACATTTTTTTGGGGTACTTTTACTTGGCGGATTAAATCTGAATTTATTTTGTTACTGTAGGTATAGGTCTCAGAATAGTGCCGTTGGACTGAGACCGTATGTTACTGAATAATGTAAATTTTTAATTATTTTTATTTAATTTATATTTTTCTGGCTCTCAGAATTTTATTCTTGATTTGTATTCACAGTGATTGCTATCAAATATTAAAAATGTGTCATCTGATTTTAAATTTTTACTTCTTTTTTCACAATTTCACAACTCAAATCATGTTTGAACATAAGTAATAATGAAAATGTTGAAAAAGGGCAGCTCTTGCATGTATAACATTCTGCACAAAAAGAGGTAATAGTGTCTCTATTGCTTTTTGTGTGAAATTTTTTAAAATGACCACACAATGAACTTCGAATCTCTGTTTTGAAGTCGCAGTATTTGCAATTATAAAGCTCTAAATTACTTTCCTCACAAGTAAAAAATGTGTCCAGTTTAGTAAAGACATTTTCATGACTACGTGAAGGCAAATTTAACGTTGGTACAGCAGTCTTCTTTAATCTTCGACGACATGTAAGATGTAATTGACTTGCTAAAAAATACGTAAAATAATATAATGGTTATTTAAATTATTAGTGGAATATAGCATCATTACAAAACAAGTGTGCAGATGACAGATAACGAGAGCGTTAGCCCGAGTATCTGTAACACACGAGTTACTGTAATGTACTCTAGCACACGTATGGTATACAAAACTTTATCTATGACTGCAAAATATTAAGAAAATCGAAAATTTAATGCTGCCGATAACTCCTATTTTTTACATCAAAAGTAAAGTGACCTATGGATATGTTCAGTAAGCACTATGGCAAATTGTGTTGTTAATATTTATAACAATAACAGAATGTAATTAAGATTGAGTTTGAAATTAAAACGAATTATTTTAAAGAATGGATTTTAATTTTATTATTTCACTAGTGAAGTAATATGTCACTTTACTTCACTCAAATATTTAATATAATATGCAGTTATCAAAGCAGCCATAGATAAATAGTATTAATACATCCTTAATTTTTAACTTACCATAGGGAGGAGTAGGAAAAAAATCACTTTCCTTAAAATGTAGAGAACACACTGACATACTTTTTGTAATTTTTTTATCGGATTTAATAGCAATCTCCCATGCTTTTCTCCTGTCGATGATTTCTTGAACCCCTAATTTATTAATTATGTAAACTCTACTTTCATTAGAATGGGGGAAAAGATGAAAACTTAAATGCCTTTCGCGCCCCGCTTTTGAATGGCATTTAGAAACGCAACAATTGCGATTATTCGGTTTTCCAGACATTTTTATTCCATGCACATGAATACCATAAACTGCATCATACTCAATAGACTAGTTACAAAACGGCCACTAGAGGCGCTTTAGCGTTAGGTGGAAACGCGACGTTCCCTAAAAAATTGGTCGAAATTTAGTATTCATTTAGGAGATAAGATCCATATGAATTCAATTTGATTGTAGAATTTCATAAATAATTTAAATTTATTTAATAAAGAACAAAAATATGTATATTATACACAAACTGTCATAATAAAAGTTCCTAGTGACCACTGCGCTAATTTGATTGTAAAGTTATTTTATAGTCTAGTTTACGCCTTTTGTCACTGGTAGCGCTGTTATTAGTTCATTATTCTGCTACGCGCCAAATTTGAATTTTTGTATCGTGATTGGCCAATACTAAATGTGATTTACACATATCCAAATTTGAAAAAAAATTGCGTTCCTGCTGCCAAATACCTTATAAATAGTATATACGGGTTTCAAAGGGTCTACGTTTGTGGCAAACATTTAGAAAAATACAGAGATATATGTCATTTTCAGTCTAAGCAAGCATTTGAGTGGCTCTTTCGAGCTGTGAAAAGTACAGAGATATATGTCTTTGTCTATTTATTTTATATAGAGAGAGACTGAAAATTTGAAATAGAAAGCAAAAAATTAGTAGGAAAACCTGAAAAAGAAAAATTAGGAAAATCTGAAACAGAAAAATTAATACCAAAACTAGAAACAAAAAAATTACGAAAATCTAAACCAGAAAGAACAAAATTAGTAAAAAAATCTGAAACAGAAAAATTTGTGAGAAAACTTAAAATAGAAAAATTATGAAAATCAAAAACAAAAAAAAAATTGTAGAAAAATCTGAAACAAAAAAAAATAGTAGGAAAAACCTGGAACAGAAAAATTACTATAACCCGAAACAAGGAATTACTAAAGTTGAAACAAGAAAGTTGTTAAAATACCCTATACCTACATAAAAAATAAATTCCAAAAAAATCGATTTTAAATAAAACTCAAAATTTTGAGTAAAAAGTTATAAATCACAACAAAAATTAACAATTTTAACAATGTCATAAACTATACATAAATTAAAAATTAAAGCATTTTTTCCTGGCACAACTGATTATTTGCGAATTTCCTCCTTCTGCTTTTTTCGAACCTACTTTTAATCTTGAAATTGGTGCTTCTTCTTCTGCTCTATGTGGTAATTTATTTCTCTGCATTTTTCGGACCTACTTTTAATCCAGATTTTCAGTAATGTTCTTGGAACCTACTCTTTAAACTTCAATAAAAAAAAGAATTTGTTTTATAATATTTATTTATTTTTTTAAAGGTAGGGTAAAAGACAAAAATAACACAAATATATTTATTTATATGTACTTTATGCGCTATACCAAACAAATTTATATTTATGTTAAAACGTCTAATGAATACTACGCAAATAAATATAAATTTAAAAATATATACAGGGTGTTATGGAAATGAGTGCAAATATTTTAACCTGAAATACAGCACCACAAATAATAAAAATCTGTAAAAAAATTTTTGTCTTATCTCAACTGATAACAAAATTATAAACTAAAAATTAATTATTACAAAACGTATAACAAAATTTTTTTACCATTGAGCAATTATAGGTTTTTCAGGTCAAAATAAAGCAATTTAACACAATTTACCTCTATACTAAGTTGCACCGTTTAGAAGCTAGAGGACGCCAAAGTTAAAGATGAAAAGTCAGTTTTATACTTTAAACGTAAATATCTCGAAAACGATACGTTTTAGCAAAATATTGCATTCTTGCAGTTTTATGGAGGATCTACTGGCATATTCATTTTTGCTACAAAAATTAGAAATTAATAAGAAGAAAATTGGTTAATTACCCAAAATGTGAAAAAAAAGTGCCGTAACTTGAAATTGAGATGTGCAGCAAAATTTAGCTAGTAGAAATAAAAAGAGTACAGTCAACTTCATTTGTGTACCAAATTTGGTATTAATCGGTTAAGCGGTTTTCCAGATATAACAAAAAGATGTTTTTTTATACCCAACTTTGACGGCCTGTAATTTTGTTGTTAGTTGAGATAGGACAAAATTTTTTTTACAGATTTTTATTATTTGTGGTGCTGTATTTCAGGTTAAAATATTTGCACTTATTTCCATAACACCCTGTATATTAAAATTTAATTCAATTTAATTTAGAAAAAACTAACTTTAATTCAGCCTATTCTCGTTCTTAACGTTTAATATTTAAAGATAAAACATTTTTGTAACTGGTTTGATTAATTACTGTTTAATGTTTTGTTTTATTTCATCTAATTAATAAATAAAAAATCGAAAAAACATTATTGATTTCTTCTTTAACTTATTTTGAAAATTTTGCAAAATAATGTTTAAATTTGAAGAAACTGTTAGGTGCTGAACTTCTCCTTCTACTTCTTGCGAGCTTACTTTTACTCCTAAACTTAGTGTTATTTTTGCCCTTTGTGGCGATTTATTTCTCTGCTTTTTTCGGAAAACCCAAACCCCAATAAACCAAAAGAAATTTACTTTAAATCGTTTATTTAGTTTTTTCAAAAAGTAGTTAAAAAGATACTTTAAACAAATCGCGTGAATTTATTATTAAATCAATTACAAATAATGATAGTAGATACCTTAAATTGTTTATTTTTGTGTTACTTTGTAATTTAAAAATGCAGAAATGTATTTATTTAAAAAAGTCGCGATTTATTCTGTTTAATAATTAATAATAAATAAAGTACGCAGCTTTAGAGCGGCTGTGATCCGACCTGTTCGAGAACTGGCGCTCGACTGGTTCAAACAACAAAAAATATCGATAAATTTGTTGCAAAAGACAACAAAAAATCTCTATTATATCACCGAATGTCGAACCCTTTTTGTGTCTTTGAGTACTGAATCATCGTATTATGTAAGCAATTAGTTGAAATAGTAAATCAAAAAGTCAAACACTAAAACACATAAAAAAAACATAAATTTACATAAAACAGTTAAAAAAAATCTAGTTTTAACTACATTTTTAAATAGACTTCTAAGTGCAATTTATGCCTCTTTGCATAATAAGTTGAATATCGTTCGTTAAATAAGTGAAAAAAATTCTTAAAATTGATTCGCCATAAGAAGCACCAGGAATGTTGTCCTGAAGCTGTCATGTGACGTCATGTAAAAACGCTAGATTACGGTTTTGCCGACCAGTAATAATACACTATGACTCTAAAAATTAAAAAACCACTCAAACGGCATCACAGCATGAAAATTTATTAGTAATAAATATAACGATAAAAATAAATATAATAATATAAAGTTATCATCTGCATCTTATTCAGAAGATGATAAAAATGTTAAATCAGAATCTGAGTCAGATTCTGCAAGGAAAATAATGATGGGAAGGATATTCTATTTAAGATTCAGATTAGAGCATTTTTATTTCAAGCTTCAAGAATTAAGTCTTCACAATGACGTATACTATTGCATTACATATCTGAAGTAAAATTATTAAAGACTGCATTCTACATATCAACAACATTGTTTTTATTGAAATTACGAGATGTAAAATTTTTGTTATAAAATGACTTGCAATGTGCCCAAGCTAATTCAATAGCATTAAACTGGCGGTGATATGGGGGCAATCTCAATACATCTATACCGTGTCCAAAGAGAATTGTGTCTATTTTGTATTTTACAGAAATACTTAAAAAATTGACTTGAATTAATTCCCACAATTTCTTTTTTGTTGGACTAAAGAGTATGCTCTTCCTTGTCAAATAATCTTGTAGAATGCTTTCTTTTTGAAGATTTTGAAGGTGGTTTATTCAGTTTGACAGAATATGGAGCATTATCCATTACGACTACGATCTTGCTACCAGTAAAACCCAGTGTTGGAATTAATTGATTTTGAACCCATTGTTTAAACAATTCGCCATTTATTGATTTATAGTAGTTCCTGTCATTACATTTTGTTCTTAGTAAATAAGGAACATGAATTTAAAAAACCGGAAGTACAGCCCGCATGTATGGTAAATCTTTCTCCTGCACCTTTTCCAACTTTATATTCGCTTTTGAAGAGAGAATCGTTAGTCCAAGTACTCCAAGTTCAATCCTGCAAGCCATTTTGGAAAATCCATATTTCGTATAAGAAAATAAAATTCCCATCAAAAAAATCTCTCTTATACTACATGTATTTTTTCAAAAAACGAATGCGTTGTGCTGCTATATACGGTTTTTCTATTAAAGTTTGCGCATTGTTTTCCATTTTATATTTAAACTTCATACTTTTTAAAATTTTATCAAGAGTTGTGTGACCACCTGTATATTCTAAATTTTTTACGGCATAATTGAATAAATGGTTGAAATTAAAGTATTTACCAGTTTTCTTTTTTTTATGAATGAGCGAGCAAGTTTTTGACGAAAAAAATGATCCTCATGAAACGGGAATTCCTTGCGTCCTCCCCCACTTCTAGAAGATATCAGTTCTTCAACGAGTTCTTTATGTTTTAAAATATTGAAAACTGTTGCTTCTGATACCTATTATATAATATTAAAAAAATAACAGTTGTTGTATAAGGTAATCTCAGATGGTTTTATACTGCAGTAGTATTCTCAAATGCTTTCAAATTAACACAAAAGGGCGTTGAAGACTCAGCGAGTGTCTAAGTTTTCTCATTACTTTGACTGAAGGCGAGATCTGAGAAATTATACTTACAGTAAAATGTACAATTGTTAATATTACGCTATTTTTTGTTGCAAATAATATTGATTTTACTAAAAAAATATTTTCAAGTTTCTCTTGAAGTTGACGTTTGCTTAAATTTGGTGTTAATGCTTTTAACTCGTCGTGGCACTTAATTAGAGCTTTTCTTAATTTCGAATTTAGCAAGTTTCTTTGTTTTCGTGGTATTTTAATGCTTCAGACAAGAAAAATTTCAAAAAAAACTCAAATTTGACACGAAATCCAAAAAATCGAGAGAAAAAAATGACGCGATTGTATTTCTTAAAATATTTTTTAAGAAATCTAGTAGAATTTATGTTTTTATTAACATAATTCAACAGGTGGTGTTTTTTTAATTTTTGAAACCATAATATAATCGGCGTTTGTTTAAAAAAAAATCGTAGCAAGCCATGACATTTTTACGTATGTCATACATGACTCCATACAAGAACAAATTTTTTATTATTTAAATTATCTATGTATTGTTGGTTGCCTGTTACGCAATTTTACCCTTTACAAATTATCTTAACCATAATCTAAGAATATCTTCTCTTCACGCCAAAGCGAGCTTGGTATTGGTGTGTTTTTCTGTGATTGCCTTTGTGCTGTTTTTGTTTTCCAAACATTTTTTTTTTTATTTAAAATGTATTTTTGTTTTAATAATTGTCGAAAAGTGAGGTTATGAGATCTTTCATTTTGACAAGTGTGTGAAAAATTAATTACAGACATACAAAACAAATGTTTTTTAGTTTTAAAGCACTCTAGAGCTTTTTTTTAAATTAGACACACATTATTTAGTGACCCTACTATAGGAATTTAACTAGCGCTATCGGTGGCAAGAGGTTTAAACTAAAATGTCTTGATCGGTAGAGTTTCTGTGGTTACAGTACAGTTTTATAAAAAAAAGTTTGGTTAGGTCTAGTCACTGAGTCTAGTCTATATTGTTTACCAATTATTTAATTATGAAGGTTTAAATAAATCTACTCAATGCTTTTACTTATTATAACCCTAGTATCAAGCTTTATTTTAAAATATGTAAATTTCAGAAATACAAAACACTTCTTTTGCTGACATTTTTTTTTAGGTTGGGGCAAACCCTTCATATTACTGCGATTTTGGATTTTGTGAACCTGACCAATATTGTTGTGGAAATAATAAATGTTGTACAAAGCTAATAACAGATTTATGGTATTTTTGGTAAAATAATAGTGGTATTACAATAGTTTTTTACTAAATCTAATTCGTTTGCAGGATTGGAATTGTAATAGTTGTCATAATCATAATTCTTTTAGTTTTCTTCAAATTCCTGAAAAGGAGAACAACAACGTATAATAAATATGATAGTATACCCTTAATTTAACTCAATATTTATTAATAGAATAGATACATCTTAAATGAAAATTTTTTTCTTTCAACTACAACTTCAACACCTAATCCACATTCTACCAAAGTAAACTGAAATAAACAAAATTAATAAAATTCTTATCAAAAGCATCAAAATCTCACTTTGCCAGAGTTATTTCAGGCATGCCTGGATCTGCTCCTTTACGAAAACCTACACAAATCAATATCAATACAAAATTCAAATTTCTGTCATTTTCTCTTTACCTAAGTAAAGAACTGTTGGGATAAAACTGTAATGGAAAACAGTTTTACTTAATTCAATTACAAGCGACAAACGCTGTTTTGCACCATCTGAAAGGCCCATTTCTGAAGTTTGTCACTGAAGAACCCTTGCTAACTAAAATTAATGCAAATCGTCTGAAAATTAAAATAATTAGAAGTGAAACAGATAATTATTGCGATTTTAATAAATAAACAATAATATCAGAAATTACTTACTTGAAAGCGAAGTAATTCACTTCGATCTTACTACAATGCTGAAAATGTGAGGTTAATAGGTTATGTCTTCTTGCAGTCAAAATCTGTATATCTGGTTGCCTATTTTTCCAAAATATTTTTTATTTGTCAGAATAACAAAAAATAATCACAAAAATTATTTTTTTAAACGGTATTTAAAAAATTGAATTAAGTTTTTACCAGGAGAAATAGCAGAAAAAAAACTTACTCCGGTTTACTCCTGCTTAGTTCTTTGAGTACAGTAATTTTGCGACTTTTCCGTTTACCTAATCTTCTTTCTTTTTAGCCTTCCTCTTATTTTTTTTTACTTTGATTCTGTTTTCTATATTATTTAAACCTCTTTCATCCTTACACTATTCGTATGTGTTTTGGTAATCAATTTTTTTTGTGTTACACTTAGGTATTACGTTAATAGCTTCCGGTTTTTTATTTTTATTTTTCTACTGTAGTTACTTCCGCAATTTTTTATATTATTCTTATTTTGCAAGTCTTTATTTATTGCTTTAATTTGCTATTTAGAGTCTATTGTTGTATGTTGTTTTTGTTTCATTTTTTTTACATTTTTATATCTTTACCATATTTTCTTAATTTCCAACTTTTTTCGGTATTTCCTTTTCACTGTTGTCAAATTTTAGCAGATCGCCAGTATACATCAACTGGTTTATACAAGATATCTCAGAAAAACTTTTCCATAAAGCAGCTTAAAATTTTTGAGATTATATGAAACAATAAAGCGATTTGTGATACTTACAAAACCTTTTTTTTATTAAAAATTACAAATTGATAACAAAAAGTATGATAGTAAGGCATGAGAAAAACTGTCTAATTTACAATAGCAAAAACCAAATTTATCTTAGGTACATGTTTTTTGAGAGGAAATGAAATACCAGAGGAGTGGAAAACAGCGTACATATTAAACATAACAAGAAAAGAGATATAAAAAAATGTACTAATTATCGAGGGCTGAGTATTACTAATTCACTCTCCAGATTGTATGGAAAAATAATTAAAAACAGAATAGAAAATAAAATAGAATGATATAGAAAATCAAAATGGTTTCCGCGCTGGTCGATCTACAAATGATAATAATATACTTACACTCACTTTCATATGAAATGCACCACCAAGAAAATATAATGCTACAAATGTAAAACTTTGGTAAAACGTTGCTTTATTATTAGGTAAAAAACGATGAAAATATGAGTAACAAAAATCAACGACTTAAACAAAAAAACTAATAATGAGTCACATCACCATGCACTTTTTTATAAGTGCAAGCATTTACCCTCTGTGGCATGCTTTCCAAAAGGTGGTCTGTGTCCTCCTGTGGAATCTCATTCCATGCAACCTGAACTTGGTGTCTCAAGTCGTCCAAATTGTCAGGGGGCCTTGGCAAATTTCGCAGTCGTCGATCAATCATGTCCCACACGTGCTCGATCGGCGATAAATCCGGCGAACGTGCAGGCCACGGTAAAATTTTCAACTCTGCTTCCTCCAGGAATCTTCGAGTAACGTTGGCAGTATGTGGCCTTGCATTATCCTGCTGAAAAATCCCATTTGGCAACGTCTGCATAAACGGTACTGCTACCGGTTCTAACACATTGTTGATGTAACGATTTAATGTGCCCGGAATAGACACAAGACGTGATCTTTGTCCTACACATATTGCGCCTCAAATTATTACACCAGGCGTTAAAGCTGTGTGACGTCTTTTAGCAAACTGCAAATTTCGTCGTTTTCCTCGATATCGTCTCACTCTCCTGCGGCCAACATTTTGCCACAAACAAAATTTAGACTCGTCACTAAAGACGATGTGGTTCCACTCATCCACCTAATGCCGTCGTTCTTGACACCATGCAAGTCTAGCAGCCTTCTGAGGGGTCGTTAAAAAAAGACGTCGGTTTGGACGGTATGTATGTAATCCAAAAAATGCAATTCGACGGTAAATTGTTGACATCGACACATGACGATCCAGAACTTTTATCCAATCTACAGCAACAGACCTTGTAGTTTGAAATCAGTCTTATGTAGCCATCCGCCGAAGAAGTCGGACTTGACGAAGATTGCTGCGATGAGGGGGTTTTCCTACCGGACGATGTTGCTGAATACCCTCTTCTGACCATGCAGACCATATTCGTGCAAAGGTAGTGTAGTCACGATTAAGTCTTCTTCCAATTTCACGAAATGACAAACCTGCCTCTTTCATACCGACAATTCGGCCTCTATCAAAATCAGAAATATGGAAAAAATTTTGACGTTGTCTTACTGGATGCATTCTAATAAAGGTGTTGATTTTACAACTTATCAACAATCGTACTGATATTTTTGGTTAAAAAAGTTATCAAAGTTTTTTAGAAATCAAGTTGAGAAAATCACAACGGCTTAAGATACATGACTGAAATTCTCATCGTTTTTTACTTATTAATAATAAAGCAACATTTTACCAAAGTTTTACAATTGTAGCATTATTTTTTCTTGGTGGTGCATTTCATATGAAACTGAGTATATTTGTCTTTAAGTGTAGCCTAGAAACTCACCTTGTTTTTGTAGATTTACACTAGCGTACCCTTAGTCAAGCTCTGGAAAGCAATGAAAGACGCTGAAGTTAAAGAAATAGACATTCAAGCAGTTAGGTCCCTATATTCTAATATGACTAGCTGCTTGCGACAGGCCAGGCCAGGACAAAGGCTTGCGACAGAGATGTGCTATTGCCCCCACATTATTTAAAAGATATTTAAATGCAACATTAGAGCGCTGGAGAAGAACCTGCTGCAATATGGAAATATCTATCAAAACATCAAACTTTTTACTCTACATTTTGCTGATCACCAAGTCATTGTGGCAGAAATCCATGACAATATCTTATGTATGGTAAAAAAAATAGAAAAAAAAATATCAGAATTGGGGCCTTACAGTTAATCAGAGAAAATGGAGTATGTAACAGTACGCGAAGAAGCTTGTGATATTCAGCTTAAATCTGGAATTATAAAAAAATCCGACTGTTACTAATGTCTTGGAGTGAAGATTATAAGAGAGAGAACATGTAAAAATGAAATTAACAACCGTATTAAACAAGAAAGAATTGTCACAAGACAACTGTATTTGGTACTATAGGTAGAGTAAGCAGATAACTAAACACGTTTAACAGCAAATATACAAAACAGTAGTTAAAAACATTGTAATATACGGGGCTGATAACGTATAGACTACATCACCCACATTCAAGAAAAAGTTATTAACAACAGAAATGAACTAGTGAAGACAGAGTACTTGATACTATAGAAGCTAAAGATTTAAGGTGGTATATTCATGTAAAACGTATGAGTCTTGAGAAATGGTCAAAGAAAATAATGGAATGGAGACCAACAAGAAGGAAAAGGGTACGACTCAGCAAAAAATGGAAGAGCAATATAGAAGAAGCCATGTAAAAAAAACTTAAACGAAGATGAATGTTAAGATAGGGAATACAGTTATAATAAATCTGTAAAAACTTGCTAATACAATAATAAAATAAATATATAGTAATTTTGCGACTTTTTAGTTTAATTTTTTTTCTTTTTAGTGTTTTTTTTTTCTTCTACTTTGTTTTTGTTTTTTTATATTATTTTAACCTCAATCATACTACTTGCATCTGCTCAAACTATTTTAATTTTTTGCTTCGTGTTTTTAATTTTTTTTGCGCTGGTTATTTTTGCAATTTTTTATATTATCCTTATCTCGCAAGCCACATTTGTTGTTTTAATCTTTTATTTAAAATTTACCTATTATTGTGCTGTAGCATCAAGAGGTATCAGGCTCGCCTATTAAGTCGTAAAAGTAAAATAGTCGTAAAAACTATGTCAACAGTAGTAAAATTAAAAGCACTTGTTTTTGATACAGTCGACCAGCTTTGTTTTCGATGTAACAAAGCGTGAAATAACTAATTATTGTCGAACTGAACATCTATGTCAATATTTCGTTGCTAATTAATCAGAAGTTTAGATGTGCATTTTGAAACTGCAATATTTTCAGCGATAAGAAGCCTAAACGGCACTATTCGAAAAAAAAATTTCTAATTAATAAACCTAAGACACGTGCAAGAATTATTTTAAAAGTCTCTTTTCTTCCATTTAATATACAGAAGATCAAATAAATTTTCAAAGTTAAAATTTGTAATTTTTGTCACTTTTGGCCCTATTTTAGGGACTTCGAAGTGGATTTGAAAAAACGAATTTGGTAAATTTAAAATGCCAGATTCATTTTACGTATGGATGGATATGTCAGTCTGAATTCGATCTAGTTCCCCAATTATATACTTATAATCCCCTCCCCATTCTCACCTTTTTACCTTAGGTCCCGTGAGACCCCAAAGACAGGTTTGTAATAGTTTTCCGATGTAAAATCTAATAAAATAAATTTATTTTATTAAAAAATAAATTAAAACTTCAAAAAATTAATAATTATTTTAATAATTACATAATTTACATCGGTAAAAATAAATAGGTAAACATTGTAGTATTTAGTGTTAAAAAAATACTCGTATTCCAAAAGTTATAAAAATCCGCTTAGTGAGCCCGGGTTTCGAGGATAAACCTTACGGCACACCACTACTTCTTCTATCCACACCCAAAATAAACGCATTACCGTCATTGCAGTAAAATTAACACAACGGCCAATTTTGAGATAGGACAACAAAACTTTTTGAAAAACATAATTCTACCTCTGTCCAAATTGTTAAAATGCTAGTATAGTTTATGTCTTCAGACTGGAGGCACTATATTACTCTTAAAACAAGTAGTCGTAAATACAACAACTGCAAATACTTTTACTTATCAGCTTTGATAAGCAGAATTATTTTTCTTAACAAAAACTAAGAGGCTAAACTTTTTTCTGCAAGAACTGCCAAAGATAAATCGTTACAATCGTTACTATAACTAGCTTTAAATTTTCTCATTCTGTTGCCAAACATTCACTTCTAAAAAATTATTTTTTTGTGTGTAACACTTCTAATGTCACTGAATATATTTTATATACTTGTACAAAATAAATATGTTGAAACATCTTATTTGAAATACTACTTTACGAGTCATTCCTATATTTTGAGATAAATCTCTTATCTTGTCTAAATTGTGACCTGTACAACATGCGCCTTCCTTTCTAATTCAATTTTTTTTTAATTTTTAAAAACTAATTAAATTACAAAATTTAAATTTTATACATATTTAAATTAATATTTGTTTGTAGTTGTTTGTCAGGTTTATAATGTTTAAATAGTGCTGTTATTTTTAAAAGTTGTACCTCTATATTTACTCATTATGATAAGATAGGAAATTCTCATTTCTTATCAAAATTGACAGAAACACAATGTCGAAGTAAAAATATTATAAAAAAACATAAATTTAGTCGAAAATGTTACGTCGCGTGAAAAGTTTTTCGGTTAAAAAATATAAAAGTAGTGATGAATTAAAACCACCAGCACCAACAAGTCCACAATTACGTCCTAGACGGAAGCAACTTCAAAAAGAAAAGTCCATTTCATTGGAATGTGTACCAATCCGTCTTGATTTGGAGAAAAACGAGTTATTTCGAAAACAGAAAGAAAAGGCAAAACAACAGGAAATTGAAGAGAAATCACATAAAAAATTGACAAGACGAAAATCTGTTTCGTGTGACGAACAAAGATTTGTAAAATTTCGTGAGAAAAGTCCTGTAGCTTTAAGAAGGACGCAATTTACCAGAAATCGGTCAAGGTACAATACAGTGGATGTTTTAAATGTAAGTAAAAATACAAAAATTAAAACGTTCGTGAAAAATTGTATTTAGCTCGTATTTCTTAGTCATTTCCGGAAAAACTACAAATGCTTATCTATTAAAGTAAGCTGATGAATATAAACTCAGGAAATTATTGCATACGACAATGACATTAAACTCATTAAAATATGTGATGGTATGTAATTAAAAAATTTTGAAATTTAGATTTATTGCGTTTATCTTGAACTTTGCTTGCTTATAACATTCTAATATTCTAAAGAACAAATTTCTTCTAAGAGTTGATAAAATATCGAGTATTATAAGTTTTACTTCAACCCCAAATTTTTCAAAAATTATTTTTTGTTGTAGAAATATATTCTGACCAAATTTCTATTTATTTAACTTTATAATAAGCAGTTTTGTATACTCAGAGACAATTCGAATTGTTACACCGAGAAAGAATAATTTTTTTTTGTGATTTTTTAGCAAGAGAATAAGTAAATTTAGACTTAATTATAGTAACAATTGCTACGGTTTATTTTTGACAGTTTTTGCAAAAAAAAGTTAAACTTCTTAGTTTTTTTAAGAAGAAAAAAGCGTATAAAAGCTTATAAGTAGTCGTATTTGCAGTGGTGTCTCCAACAATTTATTATTATTATTAAACCCGGCAAAAGAATAGGAATCATTTCAACAATTAATTTTTTTTTATGTGAGTTGAAATTATAATTGATTAATTTTTTATACAAAAATTAATTGATAAATAATCCCTACGTCTCTTACACACCACTGACCCGGCAGTATAAACTTATAGTCAGGCAAGACATCATTACGGATAAAATTATCAAGTAATGACGCTAAAACATAAATGAAATGAAATGAAAAAGATGTAAGGAACGAATTTGCTTACTTGACGTCAAGCGTGACTACAAATCGTCTGCCACGCAACTTTGTTCTTGTTGTGTTAGTGTAGTGTCATTAATGTTAAAAAATTTTCGGACGATGTTGCATGTGTTCAAAAGTATTGATTTTTGAATTTCAATTATTAAGTTTGAATTTAATTTTAATAATTTTAAATTTTTATTAAGAGTTTTTGACACAATTCCAGTGGCCGACATAATCATTGGAAGTATTTTAACTGTCTGCAGGTTCCATAAATTTTTGATTTCGCCAGCAAGTAACATGTATTTTGACATTTTTGTAGTGTATGATGTGTGTATATTGTGTAAATTTGGAACCGCAATGTCAATCAAGTATGCCTGTTTGTCGATCTTTGAAATTAAGATTATGTCTGGACGGTTAGCAGTTATGTTTAAGTCAGTCAGTATAGTTCGATCCCAATATAATTTATAGTTATTATTTTCAAGATATGGCTTTGGTTCGTATTTGAAATAAGGTGACTTGTTTTCAATTAAACCTGAATTAAACGCCAATTCTAAATGGATGATTTTAGCCATATTATCATGTCTTTTTTTATATTCTGTTTGTGTCAATACAGGACAAGATGAAATAATGTGTTGAATAGTTTCTGGCTGAGATGAACAAATTCTACATGAATCATCGTTTTCATTTTTGATTATAAATTTATTATAATTTTTTGTTTTAATGACCTGATCTTGAATTGCAAAAATAAATCCTTCTGTCTCAGGGTGAATGTTAGACTTTGTCAGCCAAATGTGTGATGCCTCTTTATCAATGAGAGGATCATCAAGCTCTTTGTAAAATCTACCATGAAGTGACTTTTCTTTCATAGTATTGATTAATAATTTTTCATCAAAATTAATTTCTTGTAACCTAAAGTCACTAAGGTTTAAGGGTGTATAATTATAGTCACTTAAGCATATTGCTTTAAACAAAAGGTTTTCCTGGCTACGTTCAAGAAAATATTTCTTTAGTAAATTATTTTGTTTGTCATGGAGATTTTGTAAGTGTAAAAAACCACGACCACTATTTTGCCGTGATAAAGAAAATCTTTCAATAGCTGATTTTGGATGGTGTTTTCGGAATTTGGTAAATAAAGTTCTAGTTTTTATATTTAAGTTACTAATATCCGTTTTTGACCATTTAATAATGCCAAAGGAATAAGTCAATACAGGTACAGCAAATGTATTTATAGCTTTTATAATATTTTTACCATTTAGATGTGTCTTTAATATTTGTTTAGATCTTGATATGAATTCGTTAAAAAGTTTTTCTTTTATAATATTGTGAGGTATGTGATTAGATTGTTGAAAACCTAAATATTTATAAAAGTCACCATGATCAAGATTTTCAATGACCTCATTATTTTGAGTAGTGTAATTTATGTATTTAATTTGGCCACGATTAATTGCCAAAATCTTACACTTATCTACACCAAAACTCATGCCAATATCTTGTGAAAAATTTTCAGTTAATTTTAATAATAGTTTTAGTTGTCGTTCAGTAGATGAATATAATTTAATATTATCCATGTACATAAGATGAGTGAGTTTTGATTTTGTTTGACCATTATTTTTGATATTAAATCCATAGCCAGAAGAGTTTAAGATGTCAGAGAGCGGATTAATTGGTAAACAAAACCATAAAGGACTTAGGAAATCTCCTTGAAAAATTCCTCTTTTAATAGCAATAGGTTCTGATTTTAAGTTAATATTATTTAGTGAAAGATTCAAAGTTGTTTCCCATGATTTCATGATATGTTGTAAAAAGGTGATTATGGTGGGATATATCTTATAAATTTTTAAGGTGTTTATTAGCCAAGAATGTGGAACTGAATCATATGCTTTTTTGTAGTCTATGAAAGCTGAATTAATATTTCTATTACATTTACGAGCTTGTTCCATGATTACACTATCTATTACAAGTTGTTCTTTACATCCAAATGATTCTTTTATACATCCTTTTTGTTCCTCATTTATTATGTTATTTTGTAAACAGTACTCATAAATAAGATTTGTTATGCAAGAGGTCAAAATTTTATATAATGTTGGAAGACAAGTTATTGGTCTATACTTTGATGGGTTTTGGGTGTCATCATCTTTAGGTTTCAGAAAAGTGACCCCATGAGTCAAAAACTGAGGAAAAGTGTTGGGATTTTTAATAAAATTGTTGAAGTGCCAAAGAAGTCTGGAATGAATACAAGTGAATTTTTTTAGCCAAAAATAATGAATTTTATCAATTCCAGGGGCTTTCCAGTTATGAGATTTGTTAATCGTATCGATTAAGTTTTGATATAAAATCTCAAAGTTGGTCATGTTATTCTGATTTACAGTTTTTGTTTTAATAGAATCTATCCAAGAGACAGATGTGTTAAAATCTCTGTCTTTAGACCAAGTGAAATAAATAAAAATAAATAAATAAATAAATAAAAAATAGTGCATTTGTCAACGTTTAGTGGCAGCAGCCATTTACGGGACCACTCATAAATCGTTGATAAGTCATGTGCCAGGTCTAGATGGTCGGTGCGAGAGTTATAAACCTTAATGTCGTCAGCATACATTACACACTTGGATCGCATTTGACATGGAATGTCTGCCGTGTACAATATAAACAACAACGGACCAAGTACGGATCCCTGTGGAACGCCACTCAACACAGGTCTTGGAGTGGTTAAGGTATTTCCTACTCTGACTCTAAAACTGCGATTAGAGAGAAAAGACTCTATTCAGTGGAGAAGTTTACCTTGTACACCATAATGTTCTAATTTAGAAAGAAGGCGATGTTTGGGTACACGATCGAATGCCTTGGAGAAGTCTAGGTATGCGACATCCACAGGTTGCCCAGAGTCAATGTGCTGTGTCCAGTCCAGCAGGTTGGTAGTAATGGATTTCGAGGGTACAAAGCCATGTTGATTAGTTGGTATTACAAAGTGACGGTTGAAGAACTCAATCATTTGGTCATAAATTATCGGTTCCATTAATTTAACTACAAAGAAGGTTAGACTTTCTGGTCTGTAATTGGACGGAACAAATTTGTCGCTTTTCTTGTAAATCGGTTTAACTACTGCCGTTTTTCAGTCAAGGGGCAAAACCCCAGATAGAAAGGATTGCTCCATGATGATACTAATAGGTTTCGCTAGATGAGTAGCACATTTTTTCAATAAAGTAGCGGTGTTCTAAGAACAAAAAAATGTCTTGAGAACCACTTTACTGTCATATCTTTTCAGCAAGACAACGCACGTCCACATATTTCTCGTTTTATTCTTAAAGTAAATCTACTATATTGCCAAAGAATCACGTGTAAAAATTATTTTTTGTTTATAATGTCACTGAATACGTATATTCTGTTTAGTAGTTTATTAATTAATTTAAATAACTAAATTATGTTTAAGTATCTTTTGCTATGTTTGTTATGTAATTGAAAATTTAGCTGTTAATTGCGAAATTGCCATTTCAAATTTGAAAAACTTTTTTGTTTCTTATATTAATTTAGCCTTCAATAAAGCGATTTTTTTAATAGACAAACAGAGTTTAGCTTTCAAAAATCATTCGTCTGATCACATTATTCAGACAAACAAAAAAACTAAACTCATTTAAGAAAAAACTTAAAACTGAAAGATTGATAATTTAAAACATAAAAAAATATGCGTAGTTATTTTAGATAAGTCACTTTATATAAAAGAAATTCAAAATTCTCTATCTTTAAAAAGTTTTAAAATTTATTTCTTTACTTAAATCTATTCTTGATTCTGTTCTCTCTTTAACAAAATTTAACACTTTATAGATTTTCTCTTTTTTCTATGAATCCTTTCAACTCTAAACTTAATCGACTTCTCAAAATTTACATAAATAATACTCTAATAAGATCAGTGGTTTTTTATATCAACTCACCTTGCTATGAATTAGCAAAGTGGTTAAATCAAGTTATTAAAAATATTATAAACTTTGACAATAAATTTTCTGTACAAATTTTTTAGATTTTACAAAGAAAAAAAATAACACCCCTTAATAACCCTCAGATTGTTTTCTTGTTTTTTTTTTGACATTACTGCTAGTGAAGTTTTTTCTACTCTTCAGTAATCTTGTTTTTGTTTCACTCCTTCTTTACACTTACACGTCACTGGTTGAATTTCTTTAGTTAAATTAAATTTAGATCAAATTTTTTTTATTTCTAATAATGACATATGCGAGGTGTTTATAAATATTGTAGGAGCCTAGATGGCTGTAAAAATTTTTGATATTACGAATATTTATTGTAGGTATGTCATACTTCTGCAACGGAATATTAGAGAATAATTTCTGGAGTTACTCAATTGGTCTAATAATAATTATACTAATAGCTAAAATCTTTGTCTTCAAAAGGCAGAGCATTTTTTATTATTTCTACAGCCTTCTACGATCCTACAATCATTTTAAAATTTATAGAAAACCTACATCAACTGATACTATAATTTCTTCCAATTACAGACATTGTTATTTTCACCTTTATATTATTTAAACAATTTTTTTAATTAAAATGCCTTAACATTAAACAAATAGTAGTAAATAATCACTTTATATTCCATGATTTAAATAAACTTTTTTATAAATTTAAAAACAAATAGGTACTCTCTAAGCTTTAACATATTAAATAATTTTTTTCTTACATCTTTTTCTTTAAAACCTAATTCTAATCTCCTATTATCTTCATTGGCAAAATTTATCTTTTTACTTTACATATTTTAGAAATAAAATATTTTAAATATAAAAGTTGCTTTTTATAGCTTTCTAATTTTTTTAGCTTTCTTTTCTTTTTATAGCTTTCTAAAGGTAGTCTTTTGACTTGTCTCGTACACAATAAAAATTTTTCTTTTGCATTACTCAGGTATCTACAAGTCTAAAATTTTTTATTATCTTTAATAGCAAAATTTTTTTCTCTATTTTACATATTTTATAAAACTCTAATATAAAAGTTGATTTTTATTTTTAAGAAGAGTATTTACCAATAATTTCTCTAGTAGGGATTCCAATGTAAACGCGCAAATCTGTAGCTTGTTTACTAAAAAAAAAAACGGTTTTTGCTACGAGGATTGTAATAACAGACTAATTTTTGACTTTATTAAATTTTTAATTTTGTTGATTTTTTAATAATTAATACTATTTATAAACAATTTTTTTAGAATCACTTTTAGTCATTTTGTAGTTACTAATTAAAAGAATGATTGTGCCAAATTTCGTTAAAATATTTTTATAAATAAAAGTGCTACTGATTGACGCGTTTACATTGGAATTGCCATAAGAGAAATTACCTCTATACTCCTCTTAAGATAGTCTTTCGACCTGTCTTGTACACAACAACTATGAAATTCCTTTCTTACATTATTCAGACGTCTACAAGTTATTTTGTAATAAACTGCAATACAGTTTATAACGATCAGAGAGAGCAAATAATTAAAGCTAGATTTTCTAAATATAATAAACAATAAAAAAAATATAAAAATACAAATATAACTAACACATTAACTGCTTTTGTTTTTAATATTTTTTTTTTGGTCATTTCTTTTCTCCTACTAAAAATTCTAAAATTTTTCATATTTGCTGAAAAGATTATTCTTAAAATATTTTAGAAACTTTAAATTTTTTTAAATCTGCCTACAAACCTTCTCTACAAACAATAAACGACCAAGTAAATTTTGAATGTAATATTTCATCTTTGCTAGTTTAATTTTTATTAGTTAATTGAATGTTTGTTTATAATCTTGCTGTCTTATTTTTTAGTATTTATATTTTTTAAATTACATAATTCTTAAAGCAAGAGTCAAATTGATGACTTTTTTAAACACACATTGTTAGGCGGCTAATTTTTTTTTAATTTTTTAAAAATTACCCCACTTTAAGAAGGAAAAGATGCTTTTATTAATTTAATAATTACATGTGGACTATTTATTGTTATTAAAAAAATTAAGTGTTTCTCTAAATTTTCTATTTTAAGTAAATGTCGTCGGTCATCTAGAAAATGTTTAAACGTCAAAAAAAAATGGTTCAACTTAGACGAAAGTAGTGAACACATATTTTAAAATGATTACAATACATTAATCTAATTTAAGATTATCAAAAATTTTTTTTTCAAAGATTTAGACTCTTTTGACAAAATTTTGTGTTTTTATTTTTATCAAATACTTACTGAGTTAAGGTAAATTAACTATTATACAGGTGACCACTCTAAAAAAATTGCAAGCACTTATATGCAATCTGATATAGTATAACATATGATTTGAATACATTAGAAAGAGAAGCATGATAAAGATAGCGCTATAGCTGCAACTTTACGTTAATTGGCTAAATAAATTTGGCGGCCATCTTATAATAATCAATTCACCTTGATACTGAGTAAAGTAAGTTTTTCAAAAATTAATCTCTCAGTTTTTTAACAGCTGATAATGTTTTATGATAATTTAGATGTAAAAGTGTTTCAATCATAGATGTTCAAATCTGACTCTAGAAGAATATCAACATTGAATAATTAGGCCACAACTTTGAGCTCTTATGTCATTGATTAATTCGACAAAATATGCTAAGAGAACATGTTATTAGGTATACAGCGATAAATTGTTTTTTTCACGCTATTTTGAAAGTCTCTTAAAAGCTTCTTTTGCCGCTGCAGAATCTCAGTCAAAATACAAAAATTTGCACTATCTGACTGACATAAAAATTCACTTTTATCCCTAATAGTCCTACTAACACAATTTACTATTAAATATGTATGAGTACTTCCTTATACATAAACATAATTTGTAGTCAAACGAAAACAAAACAATTACGTTTTTTGCCAAATAAGGACACATTTTGGAGGTGTTTTGCAATACGATTGTTTAGCCAAATAGAGTAGATGAAACACTGTATTTGTATATCTACGTCTACAAAGTACGATAACTGATAAAAGATATCAATCTTATACAGGGTGGTTCATCAAGGTCTTATTTAATTTTGTTTCCTAAAAATGCTTTTTTGATTAGATTTTTTACCTTTTTTTTACTTTATCACTGGGGTATTTATTATACTATTTTATTAGTTTTGAGTGACTGTAGCTATAAGTCACGAAAGACTATATAAAATCATTTTTAACAATTTTATAATTTTCTGAAACGAAGTCGAAGTCTGAAACTCGATACAATAATTATAAATAAATGTTTCTTTTTTTAAGTAGTTTATTTTGTATAAATATAATGTGTACAACAACAATCTGTGTATTTCCTCCATGTCCTAATCTACCCTATCACTATTATCTTATCAGTCCTCGCCTTTCATTTCCAAACCATGTACCAAAAATTTGGCAAACCTGATCAAAAATCCCAAAAAAGCAGCATCGAAGTGGTCCGTATCGGCCCTGCCACCTCCAGGGAGCTCCCTCCAAGCACCCTTACCAAAAGCAAATCCGACTGGTACATCAACCTCTTAACAGATGACGTAAGTCTCTACCATTTAATTGAAGTAATTATCCCGGGATGCGATGAGTAATAATTTCGTAAATGGGAGCGCCACTCTTATCAATGAGCTCATTATTTGGCTAAGACGGATGCGGTCAGAAACGATGTGGAATCGGTGCGTGCAAGAGTGGTTAAAAGAATTGCGATATGAAACCGAGTCTTACGATGACTTCTCCATGGCTGGACGAATCAACTTTGGAAAAATCTGTCGAGTATCGGTGAATTTCGGCGACTCGGTGGAGAAGCTGCAGATTGTTCCGGTGGTGTACGAGTGGCTGGAGCCGGAGGACCTCGCTGAAGATGTGCTCCAGTGGCGGCGGGAGTTGAGGTTTCAGTGCTGCGACGAAGAGGAGGTGCTAGATGTGAGTCAAGGTCGGAGGTGTTAAATAAAGCGGTACCATCCGGTGTGAATTTTAAACGGATGTGGATTGCATTCAGGAAAACTTTGGTGACGAAAAACACGAAAAAAATTTGGGATGTGATCTCATTTCGGTTTTATTAGGTTGTTTATGCAGTGAAAGTGGTAAGTAATGAGTTTATTTTGTATTATAGTATTATCACTGTCATACTGATAAGGTAAGTAGAATGCAAGTCTACCAAGTTTGTAATATTTGTAGTTTCATTCCGAGAAAGCTATGGGCGGAGGTGAGGATTGTAGACACTGGAAAATACAGGAAAATTCAAGTTTTGAGGAATGCCAACATACGGAAAAACTCGCATATTTGTAATTATACTTATATAGAAACGATATTTTCGTGGTAAACTTTGTACCAGTTGTCCTAAGTTATTTGTATTAATTTTTGACAAAATACATTATAACATTAGGGTTGTCATATTTTCAAAAATAAAATATGAGAATATGTTGAAATCAAAAAATTTAGAAATGAAAGAACTCCTACAATATAAAGGGTGTTATTGAAGTAAGGTTACAGATATTAACAGGTGATAGCCCTTGTTAAAAGAATCTCAAAAAAATTAAATTTAATTTATAGATATGTTTATAGTTTTTGATATGTACGCTTTAGATTTTTTTTAAAAAAACATTATTTTTGAGTTACACGATGTATTATGACAACACTGTTTTTAAGCATATAGATTTTGAAATATACAGTGTAAAATTTTTGTTTAAGAACGGTATTGCCATTCATAATGTATTTCAAAAATAATGTTTTTTGAAAAAAATTCTACAGAGTATCAAAAACTGTAAACATTTGTATAATTATAATTTGGTTTTTTAACATTCTTTTATCTAGGGCTATCATCAAGAACATTTTTTTGCATATATTTCAATCACACACTATACATTGTACACTAAAAAAATGGTTTCGTATCTACATTTCGTATATACATTTAATTTTATCAGCTGATTGCTTTCGTTGAAAACTTGTCTAATAAAAATGCTTATAGTTTTTGAGATATACGCTGTATAATTTGTTTTCAAAAAACGTTATTTTTTGAAATACACGATGTATAACAACATTGTTTTTGAGCATATAGATTTTGAGATATACGAAATGTTTTTGTGCTAGAAACAGTATTACCTATCATACATTGTGTATATCAAAAATAATGTTAAAAAATTATAAACATTTGTATAAAGCAAATTTCATTTTTAGCATTTTTTTTAGCAAGAACTATCACACTAAAATTTGTAAAAATTTTTCAAAAATACAGGTGCAGGTACTTTGCATAGATTACGTAGTTTTTTTAAATTTAATTTTCAAAATTAAAACTTAGAGAGTTGTGAATTAATGTCATCATTATTGTTGACAATATTTTTGACAGTGCTTCTAGAATCAGTTAATTTAGATTATTTGTAGCTACATTTTGTTAAGTAGAAACATGATTTCTAATTCAGAAAAAACGGATATGTTATTGGTACTGGGAGAGTGTCAGAAAAACTACGAAGCAGCAGTTCACCTCTACCGTTGAATGAATACACAAATATGATATAACTCATTCAACGCTAGACGTTATCCCGATAGAAGAACGCCATGTAATCATGTGTTTAGAAAAATTGAAAAGAATTTAAGAGAAAATGGAGAGTTTAAAAAAAAGAGAAATAGACAAGTAACACATGCAGACAACGAAGCGGCGGTAATAGAAGCTGTAACTAATAACCCCCAAATAAATCAAAGACAAATTTCACGGCAGCTACAGATTAGTCAAACCTCCGTATTTTATATTTTAAAAGCTAACCAATTTCTTTTGTACCATGTGACTATAGTTCAGGGTTTGAAAAAAATGATTTTGGGCGTCGTCTTCATTTTTGTGGATTTATCAGGAATCAATTATTAGAACAGGACCCTAACTTTTTATTTTACGTTTTGTTTACTGATGAGGCTACATTCACCAACAATGGTTGCATGAACAGACACAATTCATATTATTACTCTCAACAAAATCCTCATTGGTTTGAAGAGTCAAGATTCCAAAGAGTATTTAAAATAAATGTATGGTGCGGGATAGTAGGCAATCATATTATCGGCCCGTATTTTCTTGAACTAAACTTAAATGGTAAAATCTATTTAAATTTCTTGAGGAATATTCTTCCTAAACCCTTAGAAGACGTCGAGTTGAATATACAAGTCATTTGGTTTCAAAATGACGGAGCTCCTCCACATTATCAAAGAGATGTTCGAAATTATTTGACATGAGTTTTTGGACTTAATGTTATTGCTAGCGATGCCCAGCATGCTTGGCCCCCAAGGAGGCCCGACTTGACGCCTCTAGACTTTTTTCTTTGGGTAAAAGTCAAGAACGAAGTTTACAGTGTTCCCATAGAAAATGAAAATCAGCTACAGGAAAGAATTGTGGCGTCTTGCAGAACCATAACCCCTGACATGCTAGCCAGAATTCGCAGAAATTATGAACGTAGAATAGTATTATGCCAAGAAAAAGAAGGGAGACAATTTGAACACTTTTTATAACAATTACTAAGTAAATGTAGTTCTTATCAAGGCATTGTATTTTCATTAAATGTTAAAACTGAGTTTGATTTTTGAACTTATACCGTCTAGCGTAGGGGCGAACTGCTCCTTCGTGGTTTTTCTGGCACTCTCCCAGTACCAATAACATATCCGTTTTTTCCGAATTGTTTCTACTTAACAAAATCATCCGAATGAACTGACTCTGGAAACACTGTCAAAAGTATAAATTCACAACCCTCTATGTCTGAATTTAAAAAAAATAATTTTAAAAAAACTATGTAATCTATGCAATGTATAATGTGTTGCCTGTTTGGAAAGTTTCGGGCGGGAGCAAATAAAAAAATCACCCTGTACTCTGTATATCTTATTTTAGCATTAAAACTATAACTATCATCACCATTTTTTTGCATTTTTCAATCACACACTGTATACCAAAAAATTGCTACAATACACCGTATTTCTTTCCAAAACAATTTAAAAATTTTTTTACAGTGTGTATCTCGAAAATTGTAAACATTTGTATAAGACAATTTTGGTTATTTAGCATCTTTTTTGTAATTATCTAGTACTTTTTTGCCTTATAAACTCTCAATTTTTATTGAAAGAATGAATACGTCTTAAGAATACATCGAAAATTACTTTTGCAAAATTTCTCTAAAATGTACTGCTTTCCGTTTTAGACATATTTTTGTTTAAAGTGAATGTATAAATAGTATATTAAAAAACTCGTTTTGAAAAGTTATTTTTGTAGCACGAGATCGAGTTTTTATAATGAATGAGTGCCTACAATGACTTTAGAAACAAGTACTTTATGTTATTTTTTCTATTTTGCGCGTTTTACGTGCTTTTCAAGTAATAAATGTCATAAAAGTGTCAAAATTTTTTTTTAATTGTCTTTAAATTTGTCTAAAATTATGTGTAAGTAACGCAAACGGTTTTTTTAACCTACCGTTACGGTTAGTGCTTGAATAGTCCAATTGAGATAAAAACAATAAGGAAATCTCTAAAAATAATTGCAACATTTTATAAATTACTAAATTGCTAACTTTGTACGACAAATCCACTTATTATTTTAGACCAAACTGTGATATATATACTCTTCTAGCAAATAAGTTGTAAATCTTCAAACGCCATAGTGGCTGTATATCGGCTTTAGTGGCTGAAAGCTGTTTTAAAGCCTTTTTCTTAAAGTTGAAGTTACTTTATTGTTCAAGTGGCTTACTTCACTGATAGAGTGTTTTATAGGTTAATTGCAAAACATACAAAAATATCTTGATCGGGAATACTAATCACAATGTGGAACAAAATTTTGTTTGTATAAAATTATAACCTGTTATAACGCTGACATTTGTAACGTTTTATTCATTTTCTCTGACGTCCAATACCAGTGAAATCATCACCAAACTAAAAAAAAATTGAACCAGTTACATTTTAGTACAAAAATAAGTGCCGAATTGGCTAATACGACACTCATATCGGTATCGTATGAGGCTTTCTTAGAGACGCAACACAATTTTTTCTTTGAGATACACAATGTATGTAATCTTTGAATTGTTTATAAAAAAAATAAAAATGTTTACTAAAAATAGAATAAAACGTTATTTTTAGCAGAAAAGTTGTTGATTGATTTGATAGAAAAATTACAACCACACAAATGATTAACTTTGGAAAAATTGACAAACGAAAGATAAATTTTTGCTGCCTTAAAAAGTGTGTTTTTTAAAGAGAATTGACATTAGTTTGACATTTGATTTAAAAAATAATTTAAAAAAGTATAGCTAAATAATAATAAAGAGAGTAAGTAGACAAGACTATAAACAAACATTCAATTAACTAATGAAGATTAAACTAGTGAAGATAAAATATTACAATTACATCAAAATTTACTTGGTTATTTAAAGGTTATAGAGACGGTTAGTGCGCGGATTTAAGAATTTTTTAAACTTTTAAAAAATAAAAAGAATACTTTTTACTGCAGTAGAAGAAACAGAATGACCGGAAGAAAAAATACTTTTTTAGATATTGATTTTACATGTTTACGAATTCTTGTTTTAATAACTAAAAAAAAAATTTTTTAATTTTGTTTTGGTATCTTTGAACAAAGAGACATCAACATATCTAGACAAATATGCTTTAAGAAAATGGAAAATTTTATTTTTTTTTACAAGTTTGTTCATAAATAATTTTGATAAAAAGGCTTAAAGGGGAGGCCTATGTCTTTGTTTATAATATTTTTTTGGTGTATTACGTCCATTCTTTTTTATATTCAAAAATTGATATTACGGGGAAGTGGACAAGGCAGATAAACTATTTTATAAGGCCAACGTTTCGAATCATTCATTGATTCTTTATCAAGGCTTATAAGACATGTCAAAATTTGTTTCTTATAAGCCTTGGTAAACAATCAATAAATGATTCGAAACGTTGGCCTTATAAAATAGTTTATCTGCCTTGTCCACTTCCCCGTAATAACAATTTTTGAATTTGTTTATAATGTTTGCAACAATTTATTGACAAAGTATATAGAATTTTTAATAACTTGATTTAACCGCTTTGCTTATTTATAGTAAGATAAATTGGTATAAAAAACCACTGGTTTTATTAGAATATTATTTTTGTGAATTTTAAAAAGTTTATAAAATCTAGGAGTAAAAGGATTCATAAAAAAGGGGAGATTAAAATTTGTTAAATATTGTTAAAGTGAGGAAAACAGAATTAAGAGTGGATTTAAAAAGTGGAGTTAAATTTCAAATTTGGTTTAAACTTCAACTTTTTAAAGTCAATGTTTGACAGTAAAATAAGTGACTTAAAAAATTACTAAGGAACTTCCTTTATCTGCCTTTGTAATTAAGAAAAAATTTACTTTTTTTTAATGAAGTCTAATGTTTTTTTTCTCTTTGAAAATATGGTTACGAGTGCGATTTTCAACTCTGGTTATTTAGTGAAGAAATTGCTTTATTGAGAGCTGCAATGATATGAGGAACAACAGAGAATTTTTCAGTATTTTAAAATTTGGAAATTGAAATATAACGTTTTATTCTAATTGTAGTACACATTTTATTCTTTCATGTTTTTAGTTTAATTTTTCCAAAGTTTGATAAGTTTTTTTAAAATTTTATAAGTTTTTGTATATTTTTTTTACATATTATTGATACCCTAATGATAAGACATGGTTTTCGAAAGCACTCTGTCACTGTTACATAAGAATTTTGTTTTGATTAAACTTGTGGGTTTGCTTTGTAATTTTATTTTTTGTTATTTATACACACACCAGAAAAGTCTTGGGATATTACTTAATACGTCAATCAGTTTATATATTTTTTTTCTATTGTTAAGAGGTATTTATTAAATATCTACATACTAATTAACTTTTCCTAAAGCAGTTTGTATAATTATTTTGTCGCTTTTTACGCTATTTATCGCGTTTTATAGAGAGTATCATTGCTTGACAAGAAGCTGCAGATATACTGAGTCCTGATGAAGAGGGTAAAATTATCAGAATTCATGTTTTATTGGCTTTAGTCGTTTGGAATAAGTGTAGAAACATCATGGCACGAAGACAATTAAATCGTGACGAAATGAATAGGGCAATAGGGATACAGGGATAGCGTAACAACCCCAATTTAGGACCGATTTCTGCGTTTGACTGCTCGCAGAAATGCTACAATTACAGCACCTGAGTTGGCAATACAATTGCAACAAGTGCACCAAGTCATTGTTGGACTAGATACAATTCGATATCGGTTGTGGAAAGGCAATTTGTTTTCTTGAAGAACCCTGAGAGTTCCAGCTCTAACCCGAGACAATCGTGGAGCTCGACTTTTATAGGCTCGAGAACATGTTGTTTGAGATTGTCAGCAATGGGCTTATGTTTTGTTTAGCAACGAGTCCCGATTTGGAATCAACCCGGATTCAAGAAGAATCTGTGTTTGAAGAGAGCCAGGTTGTATAAATCGCTTGTAAACTGTTCTAGAAGTCCATTCTCACCTCGGTGAGAATGATGGTGTGGAGAAGAATACAAACGGGCCGAAGAACTGACCTCGTTTGGATTGAACCTTCCTTAAGCGCAATTCGATACAGGAATCTTATTCTCCACCCTGTTGTGATGTCTTATGCTGAAAACTACGGACAAAATTTTATATTTACGCATGATAATGCCCGCCCACACACTACTCGAGTGGTGAGCAATTTTTTGGAGGAGCACGAAATTTCTGTTTTGCCGTGGCCAGCGCAATCCCCCGACTTGAACCCAATTGAGCACTTTTGGATGCGCTCCAAAGAAGAGTTCAACATATGGGATTACCGCGAGAAAATCATTAACAGTTATTTGCAGCTCCAAACGCAGCGTGTCAAGAAATTCCCCAAGAAGATATCGACAATCTTATTACAAGTACGCCACGACGATGCAGAGCTGTAATTGGTAATGCAGGAGGTCACACAATTTATTAATTTTTGATAATTTGTTTATAAAGACAATTTAAAAAAAATATATAATTTTTTATTATTATTATTTACATTTTATGAAATTTTTGGTGTATAATATTTGATTATTTTGTTGAATCTAATAAATTTATGGTGACAAACCCCAAATTCATTTAAAAATATTTTAAACTCATATTATTCAGAAAAATGATCAATATCCCTAGACTTTTCGTGTACATTAAAATAATACTTATAACAGTGTCGATTCCCTGTTAGTGTAAATTTTTTTATATTTGGGGAAATAGGGTTTTTTGTACTTGTTTTTTCCCCATTTTTTATTAGGTAGTTAAATGCTGCTAAAATAAATTTTGCTTTTTTTTAAATTTTTTTTATTAACGTCACTTTACAGTGAATACAAAAAAGCCCATTTTACGCTTTTGTTTTCATAACTTATTCGGTTTTTTTTTATCAAAATTGCTTGACTTTTAATTATTGTTAAGAAAAACGTTAATAATCTGGAGACATTTGTAAAAAAGGAAAAAATAACAAAATTTATGGAATTTAAAAGAATTTGAACAAAAATTAAAAGAGCGTTGTATCTCATAAACAAAAGATGCTTGTGCAAAACCGTTTCAGTTTGTTACGAAATGTTTAAAATTTAGTGGCTTTTTAAGCTTTTTACGTTTTGTAAATTATTACATGATATTATGTAACGTATTGTAACTTATTACACCACTTACACTACTAGTTACATAATGACGAATTTTATTACGTCACTTTATTTTACGTAAAGTGTAACTTTACATCACTAGTAATGAATGAGAAAAAGTTTTATACGTAAAACGTACTAAAAAATTTAAAATCGTTTTTTTTTATAACTGGTTACGTAAATAACTAATAGTCTATTATATTTGCTCAAAAAAAAATTTGGTAGACGACGTCTAGTAGAATAGCAAGCTCGCAATCGTGTGACCTAAACCCACTTAACTTTTTTTATGGGGCTACTTAAAATCAAAAGTATTTGCAAAATAATTAAGAGATTTAGAGGATTTAAGAAAAAAATCACAAATCAGTGCTGCTTAATTAGTCAAGAAATAAAAAATAATATGCTAATGGAGTTCGAAGATCAGTTGTATTATTGCCAAGAAATGGAAGAACGTCCAACTTCATTTTAAACTCTATAAATGTTAGTGCTAATCTAACGTTTTTTGCGCGATTGGAGTTTCTAGAATAATAATAATAATTTATATCAATACATTTGTGATAATCGGGAAGATTGAAACTGAAAACTTTGGGTGGCTGTTCCATGGTTGCTATGGTTTTGTTCCAAACAAGTAAAATTGTCTTTTTGATACAATCATTCCTACATAGTTCCGTTTTGTGGTTCTGTTTTCGAAGCAAATATGAGCGATAGTGATGATCTACCGGATGATTTAGAAGACGCTTGGCAAGAAGGATGTTCGGCAATAATTCCAGAAAAATCTAAAGCCCGATATGAACAGACATACAAGTTGTTTAAGGAATGGTGTGAAGCAAAGAAGATTTCTGTAAATGAAAAGAGCCTGTTAGCGTATTTTGTGGTAAGAAGTGGACACTTGAAGGCCTCAGGCAGTTTATGGGCGGAGTATTCTATGCTGAAGAGTACAATTTTTCTCCATGATGCTATCGATATTTCTAAGTTTGCTACATTAATTGCTTATCTTAAGAGAAAAAATATTGGATATCGGCCTAAGAAGGCTAAAATTTTTACCAAAGAAGACATGGAAAAATTCTTGAATGAAGCACCAGACGAACAATTTTTAATTCAAAAGGTATGTTGTAGATGATGAGGTGGTACATCTGAGTTCTAAGAAAACAATATATTTGCAGATAGCAATGATATTGGGAGTATCGGGCGCTTGTAGACGAGAGGAATTGTACAATATTAAAATGAGTGACATAGAAGAACGTGAAGAAATGTTTATAGTAAATATTTCAAATACAAAAACGAATATTCAGCGAACGTTTACAGTTATTAATAAAGAAAATGAAGCAGTTCATTATTTGGAAATACTTCGAAAATACATAAGAATTCGACCAAGCAACCCAACGTCAGATCATTTATTTCTGAACTATCGAAATGGCAAATGCACTAGGCAAGTCACAGGAAAAGGCACAATTGGAGACTGGCCGTCAAAAATTGCAAAGTATTTAAAGTTGCAAGCCCCTGAAGGTTTTACTGGACACTCGTTTCGACGCACATCGGCTACTCTTTTGGCGAATAACGGAGTTGATGTGTTGGGACTAAAAAGACATGGTGGGTGGCGTTCATCAACGGTGGCCGAGAGTTACGTGGAAGTTTCCCTCCAAAACAAAATTGAATTTGCTCATAAAATTTTACACAGCGATGTTGGTGGACTATTACAACAACCTGGGAGTTCTACGTCGGAAAGTTTGTTTATTAACTAGAAATTCAAATGCGAGTGGTATTACTACTATTAATTATAATAATTGTACATTTAATTTTAATAAATAAATCGCAAAATTGTTTTTTTTTTAGATTTAATTGCTTACCGTTCACTGAACGGTAAGTGAATTACTTACCGTTTTGTTACACGTAGCAACCAGTAACAGCAACCTACCGTTGTGGAAACAGGCACAGTAAACTGATAAAAACAACCGATCGCGCAAAAAATATTTTTAATTTTTAATCCCAATAATAGGGGTAGCCATGAAAAAAAATTTCTGAATATTTTGATATACAGGTGTTTCTAATTTTACAGCCAAACCTAAGATCTAACAGGTTCTTACTACCTACTTACAAAAAAACTAAAAAATGTGTATACCTCGTTGTTTGTTTTATCAAATTGTAATATGTCCGTAATCGCGATATCTTACAAAAAGTGATTACCATAAACAGTATTTTATGCTAAAATTAATTTTAGCTTATCACATGCACGTTTTGTTATATACTAATTAGTTCTAAATGAAACAACACATATTTGCCACACACTTGTAATAAAACACAAACAACGCTTGAAATTAGGTTATACCCTGTAGTCCATCATAACACTACTAGTTTATTTATTTAACAAACAAATAAAATATCATTTTGTCAACTCGTTTCAATTATCCTAAACGATCCCTCATATTTCCTGCACTTCCCGTCAATAATTTTTTTTATTTGGCGCGTTTTTCCGCCTCCTCTTCGTTAAAGAGTGGGGCAAACACATGTTATCAACGTTATCATTATCACAATAAGCGAGCACAGTGCCCGAGTTATTCAACACGTAATCATGTGTTCCCTAATTAAACAATGACAAGAAATTCATTCGAATTTAATTTATTACCGGAAAACGAACGAAGGCAATTACAGGTTGTACTCTATCTAGACCTATGTATACGTATTTTTGAAATTATTTACTTATTTTGTAACCTTTACTCATACTTGTTTATTCAGTGCGATAATTAGGTTTTTTTCTAGGATTTGTTTAGCGATCTTGGTACTGGTCCCAAAGATGAGAGTTTTAGCAAAGCGCCTAATTTTCCAGTACCTGAAGAAGAAGAAGATGTGCCAATTAGGCCTTCAAGATCAAGTGTCAAATTACCGAGGCCAAAGACCTATTCATCAACGATAACGTAAGAGAAATTCGTTATTTAGCAATTTTTTTATTAATGAAATATTTTGTTTACTATAGAGTTGTAATAAAAATTCCTTTATTTGTAATTTTTGCAAAAAAATGTTACTTAAATTTTTGCAAATTTTTATCTAAGTATTATTGAAGTATTTGGAGTACGCAGAGATGAAAGGTTAATCCTGCGTACAAAAAATATAGAAACAAAATATTTTTTCTAATAAATCCCGATCAGTCTATACCTACTAAAGCAAGCACGCTATTTTTTAGCAATTCTGGATTTTTCTGGAACACATTATAACTTGTTTTTTTTTGGTTCTGTTTTGATATCTCATGCAACTGCTAAAGTGCTGATTTTTGTCCTCCTTGTTCTTGAATACAGGAGGGCTGTAGTTTCTTTTCACAAAGTTTGACAGTTAAATGTTGAACGTCAGACGCTGGTTTTATTCTTCTACTTTGTGTTGTCTTCAATATTATAAAATTATTTATAGATTTTCTATAACATTCAAAAACTTCTCTTCAAAATCGTATTTTACTTGTAAAACTTCTCTTTTCATGGAATTCACGTATGAAATTTATTTGTTTTTATTCTGTTCTTCTAGTCTAGTTCTCGTTATTAAAAGCTTTTGGTAATTTTTTTGTATCTTTTCCAATAGTTTTATTTCAAATTTAATAAATAAACGTTTTTATCTTTTTTACTTTATAATCTTCGTTTTTCAAGCTACTTTAGATCCGTCTTTTGTCTTTTTTGAATTATTCTTTGCTCGTCTTTTTCTTTTGTCGTTTTTTTTTAGTATTACTAGAACCACATTTTTAGCAATTTTTTTTAGACAACGGGTTTTAACTTTTAAAAGTCTTTACAAAATATTTCGAACTCTCAGAATCGTTCTTTGTTTTTGTAGAAGCCTTTGTAATTTTTTATTTTACTTTATACCAACCTTTTTCAACTTTTTATAAAAAATTTTAATTCTCCTTTATCTTCTAACCGACGTCTTTTTGACCGAACTTTTCAAAGAGTTCTAGTTTTTGTCTCACAAGTTTTTTTTGCAATTAATTTTTCTAATTATTACTTTGTGTCTGGATTTTGTGATTCACTTTTATGCATTTGTTCTTATTTTACTGTTTACTATTTTCGTATTATTCCACCTATCTTTAGCTGCAGTTTGTATGCTGTTTTCCTAAGGTATTCTTTTTAACACTTTTTATTGTAGTTTTACATGTACTTTATCTTTTACTTTTCTTTAATTTATATTTTTGTTTTTATTTTCTTTTGATTTATTTTTATTAATTCTTATTCTTTGTTTGAATGTCTAACTTTTTAAGTTTTTCAACATTTGCTACAATCTTTTGTTGTTCTTTTGTCACCAAACCTTTTTTTTAATTTTTTTCTAGAAACGTTTTTTGTTGTTATACAATCTTTATTTGCCTTTTTTCCAGGTTTTTTTTTACTCTATCAAGTTTTTTTTTTGTACTGATCGCCGTTTTCCAAATTCTCTTTTATACTAATCGTTGCTTCTGAAATTCTACTTCTTCCAAGAGCTGCTCTTCAAGTTTTTCCGAAATTATTTCTTTTATCTAGATACTTACTTATTTTTTTATCCGAATTTTTTTATATATTTTTCAAGAATATTATTTTGGTTTTTATTTCTTATGAATTGACTTTTTCAATTTTTTTAAATTTTTTTAAAAGTTTTTTTGAATGTTTTCCCATTTTTTCAAAATCTTTACTTGTTTTTTTAGAACCTTTTCTTTGTTCTTTATTTTTATCCAGCAGATGTCTTTTAACCTTTTTTAGAATTTTTTGTTGTTTTTTTTTCACTAAACGTTGTTCTTCATACTCTTCTAAAAATGTCTTTTGTTCTTCTAGAATTTGTAGTTGCTGCTCTATATCAGTTGTGACTTTTTCTAGAATTACCTGTTGCTTGTATTTACCAAACATTGTTTTTTATGTTTTTTAGAAGTAACGGGTTACAGGAACAATTAAATAAACGATTTGACTTTAATCCGACGTTTAGACTGTTTTTTATTACTGTTATTAAACAATTGTTTTCTGTCAGCTGTTCAAGTGATAGATATGGTTGTTCGATTAATTAAGTATAGATGTTTTATTTTATTATAACTATGACTTAAATCTTTGAAAAAGACAGTAATAAAAAACAGACGAAACGTCGGATTAAAGTCAAATCGTTTATTTAATTATTCCTGTAACCCGTTACCTCTAAAAAACATATAATAATAACAATTGGAACGTTATAATAAGAAGAATTGTTTTTTATATTTTTCTAAAAATGTCTTTTATTTTTATAGAATTTGTTTTTTTTTCAATTTTTGTTTTTTCACTATATCTAATACAGGGTCCCAAAAAAAGATTTTCATCTAGTTACCTTTGAAATTATTTTACATGTTAATTTTATTGTGCCGCTCTACTCTTTAAGTTTGAACTAATTTATTCTGTCACCTATCAATCAAATGTCAATTCAGATTTGAAGTTTGGCAAGGGGACTTTGACCTTTAATGAACATCCAAAGCAGGAAAACTTTTTCTTTAAAAATTGCCGCTTGTAGAGAGACCGAATATATGGAGTTTTTCATTTTTCGTGTTACAACCTTAGTGACATTACTAGGTTTACTCGTTACCCCTATTTGCTAAAGCGGCTTTTTTTACTTTACATGGGAAATTCACAGGCGACTAGATGATAATCTTTTTTGGGGCTTTGTATTTGTTTCGTTTTTTTCTACATGTTGTTGTTTTTATAATTTTTTTTCTATTATTTGTTGTTTCTGGAATTCTACTATTTACTAAACCTGTTTTTAAGTTCTTCTAAAATTATTCATTTTTTCTACAAGCATTTTTACTTTTTTTACCTGATGTTTTTTATATTTTTTTAGAATTTTTTTTTGGTCTTTATTTTTTACCAATTGACTTTTTTAAATTTTTTTATTTTATATAAAGTTTATTTGGAATGGTCTCCTATTTTTTCCAAAATCCTCACTTGTTTTTGCAGAACTTTTTTGTTATTTTTTATCTAGCAGACGTCTTTCAACTTTCTCTAAAACTGTATTTTGTATTAGTCATGGTTTCTTATTTTTTTAAACTGTGTTTTTTAAGTTCTTCTAGAATTTTTTTTTATACATATCACACTGATTATATTTAATTAATAGAATCTCTATATCAATTGTGACGTTTTTCAATGTTTTTCTAGAATTTTTTGTTGTTTTTTCTCACCAAACGTTGTCTCTCATATTTTTCTAGAACCGTTTTTTGTTTTTCTTTTTCCTAGTTGTCGTTTTTCTATTTAATCTAGTATTTTAAATCGTTTTACAAATTTTTTTGTTTACTAATCGTCGTTTCTAAAATTTTATTTTTTTAAAAGTCGTTTTTCAAGTTCCTTCAAAACCATTTTTTTAATTTTCATACTTTTTTAAATTGACGTGATTTGTATTAATCGAGATTCTAGAATATTAATGTTCTCCTTTATTGTAAATTGTTTTTTTTTAATTTTTCTATATTTTCAAAACTTGTTTTGGAACGTTTTTCAATTTTTCCAAAATTTTTACTTGTTCTTTTAAAATCTATTTTGTTTATCTTTTTTATCTTTTATTTAACAGATGTCTTTTAACTTTTTCTAGAACTTTCTTTTACTTTTGCTTTTGTATTAATCACCGCACTATAAATTTTTCTAATTCTTGTAAACTGCTTCTTTTAGGCTCTTTAGAATCTTCTTTTTTATTTCAAAATTTTATTTTTATTATTGCAATATTAATTATATTAAAATAATATAATTAAGATATCAATTTTAATGAGCTGTAAATAGTCTATTAACTAACTGCAGCTATCTTGTTTTTATTTTTGGAGAAGACGTTAAACCATCGATCCCGGTTACCAATAATTTTTGGGTCATATCAGAAGCTTTTTATTTAAATGATTTATTTATTTTTATTATATTTGATGAATTTTGTTTTTCTTTACAAATGAGGGATTCTTTCAACTTTGTCTAGAATTGTCATTTACTGTTTTCTTTTTCTAGCCGGAAATTCTTCACTTTATTTAGAATTTTCTTTTTTCTTTTTTTTACAAATCGACTTTGTTCAAATTCGTTTCTTTTTCCAATCATTTTTCTTAACTTCTACGTTGTATTCCAAAAACCGTTTTTTAAGTTCTTCTATAATTACTGTTAATTTTTCCAAAACTTTTTTCTTACCGACGCAAAATCTTTCAAATTTCTTTCTTCTTTCTTCTAGAGTTTTATTTCGCTCATTTTATGTACCAATTTTCGTTTCTCAATTTTTTTTTCAAACGTTGTTTTTAAGCTCTTTTAGAATTATTTTTTGTTTTTACAGGACTCTCTTTTTGAGACATTTTTTTTCTTTTTTTTAGTAGATGTCTTCTACCCTTTAGTTAAACTTTCTTTTATTCTGCTTTTTGCAATTGCTTTTTAAACACCGTTTTCAAGCTTTTATAGAATCTTCTACTTTTTTTTAGAATTTTTTGATCTTCTTTATTTTTTTCTAGCTGATGTTATTTGTCTTTTTCAAGATTTTTTTGTTGTTTTTTAAATTATTTCTGTTTTTTATATGTTGGTTTTGGAATTTTTCTAAAATATGCTTTAGTTTCTCTAGAATCTTATTTTTTTTTTACAATATCGCTCTATTTCTACTCTAGAGCTGGTATTCATACAGTTTTTGCTTTCTTTTAATTAAAAATGTTTATTGACTTTTTCTTTTTAGGAAAAAGAAAGAAGAATCTTTAGATATTCGAGGACTGAAAGGCTTAGAAATCCTAAAAGAAAAATGTGTAAAAATCAACTCTAACGAAACTCTCCGTTTAGTCGACAAGCAATTACAACTCCTCGACGACAAAGGAATCAAAGACATCATCAAATTCAACATAAGAATGAAGAAAGGTGTAAAAGTAATAAGCAAAAAAGAGCTAGAAATGACAGACATCGACAAAACAATCTACCGCCTCCATTTCACTTCAACCAAAGATGCAAAACTCTTCATAGAAATCGAGAAATCGCACCACACTCTTCCACCTATAAAACCCATGGGAGGTCCATTTTGGCAACTGCGTAAATTGTTGAAGAAACGATCCAGTATTGAAATACTCGAAATGAAGGGAATTATTAAAAATGAACCAATTTTTGGCAACACTTTGGAAGCATTGGTTGATGAGCAACATCCTGTACCGGAAGTGATCACTAGAATTATTGAACTGATTGAAGAACCGGAAAATATTACAAGCGTGGGGCTATACAGAGCGTCGGCGAATTTAGCTGTAGTTCAGAATATACGGTGTGAAATTAATTGTGGCCGATGGGAGATTTTAGAGAAGCATAGAACGGATGTTGATGTTTTAGCTGGGACTTTGAAATTGTTTTTCAGGGAGTTGAAACAACCGTTGATTTCATGTGAAGTGTGCGAAGAATTACGAGAAGCTATCAGTAAGTCAGTTGATTAGATTGATTTTTATTTCTATTTATTACTGTTTTTCAATTTCGTTTTGCTTGTATTTTAACTAAATTAACTATTTTTAATCTTCACTCGATTTCTATTATTGTTACCGACTGTAAAGCAACAATTAATGTTCTTTCTTTTTTTTTCTGTCGTACGTCTTTAATTCATTCTAAACATTCCAAATTTTACTTTCAATTTATTTTTTTCTACACTTTAAACATTTGACTATTTTTATTCGTTATAATTGTTATAATTTTTTTTATTTATTGTTTCTACTTTTACTTTTTTTATATTTTATTGATTTTTTAGCGGTCATTTTTTAATATCATTTTTAATTTTTTTTGATCCTGTTTTTAAAATTCCTGTTTTTTAATGATTATCTTCTATTGGCATTTCTACGTCTTATTTTTTTATCATTACTTGCTGTACTTACATGTATATATGTATTATTATATGTTTTTCAAGCTTTCTGTACTGTTTCTTTAACATATTATAATTTTTTCTCTACATATTATATGTAGTTTTTTAATTTTGTTTCGCTTTATTTTTTCAGCGTTTTTTATCAGTCTTTTTTCTTTATTTTATGTGTTTTATTTTTGTTTTTAGGATTTCATCTTCGCTTGTAGATGATCTGTTGTCTATCTTTTCTCTTCTATCTTTGCTCTGAAGTTTTCTACTGTTTATCTCCTTTCTTCTTTTTAAAACTCGTCTTCTATTTGCTTCTTTGTTTACGTTTGTTATGTGTTTATGTTTACTGGAGGTTTATGATACTAAAGTAGAACCGTAGCTTTTCTCTTCTTTTTTTCTAACTTTTGCATCTTTATTATTATCTTCTTTTCTTTCATTTTTTATATTATCTTAAAGTGAAACTTTGTAATTAAATACATACCGTGATCCATTATTATCCAATTTTCTTCGCATTCACAACTTTTTTAATACTAATTTTTATAACTTTTTACAAAACAAGTTCAGGACGATTTAATACAATTTTAGCAATATTTTACAGTTTTATTTATTAATATTTTTTTACTTTGTTATTTGACAAATCTGTCGTCTTGCTATTGTTGCTAAATTTCTTTGATTTTTTTTCTTAAAGATCTTTCTTATGTTTGTCCTATTAATCTACATCGCTCTCATAATATATTTTTATTTCTTCTAGACTTTCTTAAACTGCTATGGACTCTCTTCTGTTTCGATTTTCGAATTTTGTTTGCATCAAACAACTTATGTTATCTTTCTTGTTTTAGTTTTTATTTTCTTCTATGTTCTTTCTAATTTTTGTGATTTTTTAATTTTTTTTTTGTTTTTTAGTTTTCTTCCTATTTTGTCTACGATCTTTTCGGTACCGCTATTGTTCTTTTTTAAAGCTTTGTTTTAAATTTTTTCTTCTTTTTCTATCAATCGTTGTTTTTTAAATATTATTTAAAAAAACAGTTTTTTAGGTTTTTCAGAACTAATTTTTATTCTTCTAGTGGGTTTTTTCTGTAATTTAATTGTTTTTAGATTTGTTGTTGATCAAGCTTTTTTGGATTGGTGTTTTATTATTCTATAATTTTTCCTTGCTTTTTCAGAACTTTCTATTACTCTTTTCTTTTAGCAGACATTTTTTTCATTTTTCTGGAACATTCTCTCGCTTTTTTCTTCGATCAACTATTGTTTTTTAAATTTTCCTTTTTTTCCAAATGTCGTCTTATTTAGTCTTTCTGTTTTTTTTGGTTTTTTTTCTATTTTATCTATAATTTTTTTGGTACCTCTATCGTTCTTCTTAAAAACTTTGTCTTAAATTCTTTCTTCTTTTTGTACCAATCGGCGTTTTTTTAAATATTAATTTAAATAAAAACAGTTTTTTAGGTTTTTTCAGAATTAATTTTTATTTTTCTAGTACCTTTTTCGTCTTATTTTAATTTTGTTTAGAATTGTTGTTGATTAAGCTTTTTTAATGGTGTTTTGTTATTCTATGATTGTTCCTTGCTTTTTCAGAATTTTTTATTTTATCTTTTTCTTTTATCAGACGTCTTTTTCTTTCTTCTAAAACTTTTTCACGTTCTTTTTTTCTATCAGCATTTTTCTTTAAATTGTTTTTCTAACAAATGCCGTTCTAAATTTTAACTTAAAATAAAAATAATTGAATTTGTTACTACCAAAAATAACAAGTATTTTACGCAAATATATAACAAAAAACGACTTTTTATTCCTACATGGTCTAGATGGTCTACATGTGTTCTTTTACCTAAATACATTAAAATGCAAATTTCTGTAAAAAGGCGACTTAGAAAGTCTTGTGTGGACTCTACTCTTTTTTCTAAAACCTTTTACTGTTTTTCGATTTCTCTACAATCAGTTTTTATTGTTCTTTTTTTTTAATTTTTGTTTTTTATGTTTTTTCAAAACTCTTTGCTTTTTCTTCTTATCCTCTCGTTATCTTTGACGTTTTTCCAGAAACTTTTTTATTCTTTCTAAATCTTTTTTTGGCGCTTTGCTCTTCTAAACATCGTTTTTTACTCATCTTTAAAATCTTCTTTTATTTTTAAAACATTTAGTTGCTGTTTTTTTTATCTAGTCAACGTTTTACAACTTCTTCTAGGATTTTTTTTCTACCAATCGTCGTTTTTCAAGTTATTTTTTACTTTCAAATGCCGATTTAGAAGCTCGGCTAGAATATTTTTCGATTTATCGAAAAAATCTTTTGTTTTTTTCCAGTCGACTTCTTTTAATTATTTTTAAAGTAAAAGATGTCACCGTCCAGAATTTTTAAGAGTATTTTGTAACAATATATGTTTACATCTTTTATCTATAACTTAATTTTTTCTTGTTTCTATGGGTTTTCTTTTATTATTTCTTTTTTAAATCTGCTCTTTCAACTTTAATTCTTCTTTTTATATTATTTCTTTGTTTGGAAATATCATTATTGTATTGCTTTTCGCCACTTCCTCTATTATTAATTTGTTTACTTCTAATTTCTTCTTTAAATTATGAAATGTTTTCTTTTCTTCTTTCTGTTTTTTTAATTAAGTAACTTTCATTTGCTTAACATTTTAGTTGCTTTTCTCGTATTTCTAATACTCTTTGTTGACACATCTTTACATCTAATTTGATTGTTTCTGCTGTTTTCTATTAAACAACTTCTATGTTTTTTTAGTTGCTTTTTTGCGTCTTTCTACACTTTAGCTGCTTTTTTCATATCTCTAATACTTTGTGTTGCCACATCTTCACATCCATTTGACTGTTTTTTAATTGTTTTTTTTGCATTTTTTGCATTATAATTGCTTCTCTTGTATTTCTAATAGTTTTTGTTGCTACATCTTCACATCTATTTTGACTATTTCTGCTGTTTTCTATTAAATAACTTCTATGTTTTCTTTTTAATTGTTTTTTTTGCGTCTTTTTACACTTTAGTTGCTTTTGTTGTATATCTAATACTTTCTGTTCTATTCTATTTTTACTGTTTTTTTATTCTTCTGTTTTCTTCTCACCTGCAGTATGTCAAGTGTTTTATCTCTTTTTTTAACCTCTCTTTTACCGTACTTTCTGTTTTCAACTATTGTATTGCTAAATTTCTTTTTCTTCTGTTTGGTTCTTAGTACTTATTATTTATGTTTCTGTTCTAGCGGAAGGAAAAACTAGTATAGGAACAATTGTAGAAAATCTACCTGCTCCAAATCGAGCAACTTTTATCTTCATTATCCGACATTTGTTAAAAGTATGTGAACATAAAGACGAAAACAAAATGGATCTATACAACATAGCAATTTGTTGGGGACCTACTCTAATTACTCTACCAACAAGTTGTTCTGATCTAGTAGCACAAACAACACAATTTACCAAAGTTACTGAACATGTTCTTCAATATTATAAAGAAAACTCAACACAACTTGTAGATGTAAGAATGTTATCTTCAAGTTTCCTTAGCTTAAATTAACCGTTTTTCAGATTTTTATACCCAAAAGCAGAGATTTTGTTTATCAAGTAATAAAAAAACTAACAGAATTAATTGAGAAGAAAATTGAAACAGAAGGAATTTATCGAAAATCTGGTTCTAATACAAAAATAGATAAAATAATGAAACTATTAGAGAAGCAGAATTTGACTGAAATTGACCCAAAAAGTGACGTCCATGATCTCTGTTGTGCCTTAAAAAAATATCTAGCGTCACTGAAAGATCCTCTAATCCCTGAAGATTTTTTCTTGGATTATTGCAAAATCTGTGGTATTTCGTTACTTCTGTAGTCTTGCTGAATAGCTAAATCAAAAACTTTTTCTTTTAGATAAATTTGAAGATTCTCCATTACGGTACGAAATTCGGCAAATGGTTGATAAAATCCATCGGAAAGACGCCATTTTACTTCTGTTTGATCACTTAAACAAAGTTGTTTGTCATAGTAGAAAAAACAAAATGCCTGCTATAGTCTTGTATGGTATTTGGATGACGACATTAATTCCTGCTTCAGCTGGACAAGATATGAAGAAGAAAGTGCAGAAACTTTTTGGAATTTTATTGAATCTGAATAGGGAGGTTTTGCCAGATTTGGTAGAAGAAACGAGGATTAGGGAAAGTAGATATGATAACGTACCTGATGATATTCATGACGATAATACGTCAAGAGAGCAAATGTTTACAAAGTTATAGTTATAGTTGTAAAATGTATGTATATATAGAATTATTTATATGAGATTAAGAATAAAAATAAAAGTACTGAAGAATATTATTTCAGCTTTTTTTATTATGAATTTTTGACTGATCAAGTGATTAATCAATGAAAAAAGTATGGAAGGTCAACTGAATTTAAACAATTTTAATACAATCTAAACTGATCTAATCTAACCTATATTTTTTTTTATTGATAGGTTCTAATTTCTGTCTTATTTTTGATTCTTAGACCAAAGTTTTTAGACCAAAGTTATTTTTTTTTCTTGTCATTTTTATTGCGCTATTAAAAGTACTCTTTTAAGGAGCATCTCTGATTTACATCTTGTTTTTTCAAATTCTTAAGATTTATCATTGTTTGTTCTTTTGATGTTAGTAGTTCTCGTTTTTAGCATTTTTTTTCTTATATACTCAGTGACATTATAAATGTGTGAGTGTAGTCTTGAGAGTTCATACTAAAATTTCAATTTGCGTTTAACTGTCAAACTTGAAATTTAATAAATCAAATTGGTGACACAAGCGCTCCTGTTTGGTGATTTGCATATTATCTACTCTCATTATAATTCTTTTGTTTTTATATGCGTTTTATTTTTGTTTCAGTAACTACTAGACTCGTGGAAAAAAAATTCCGAACATCAAAGTTAATTTGGTTATCATATCAAAATTTCTTAATTTTATTTTTATTTTTTTGATTTTTTATAATTTTACAGTTTTTGTTTCTTGTTGTCCATTTTTCTAATCTCACATTTACTACCTTTTCTCTATGCATTTTTACTTTGTCATAACAGCAAATGTTTTGGTTGTTAGGAGGGACAGCGGCCCGGCCGCAGAAAATTGATTTTGTCGCCAATGTACAGAGTGGCCAATATTAAGTGAATAAATTTATTTGAAAAAAGAGATTTTTTATTAAGGAATAAAACATAAAATAAGGTAGATAAATAAAAAAAAATTGTAACAATATTTTCAGTGGGTTTTGAAATGAATGTACCCGACCTGACCTGTGCATTGATGTAGATTGTAGAGTAACAGATTTTTTCTACTTTTTTATTGATATTTTGCCCCATAATAAAAGAAATGTTTGTTTTTAAAGTCATAAATTTTTTGTGGAATTTAGCTTAAACGTTTACTTCTAGAACTGACCAGATAGTAACCAGAAACCGACCTTCCAGCAGGACTCAGCCCCGGCTCACATAATAAACAAAATTTAAGAGTTGTGCGGAATAGGAGGATTTTCCTAATTTTTATAAGTGAGAAATTTATCACATTAAGCATCAGATCTTAATCCTATTGATTGCAACATCTAGTCAATTCTATAGGAAAAAGTCCGCGGTAATAATATTTATATTATTAGTGGCATAGAAGCATCATTACACAACGAGCGTGTAGATTACAGATAACGAGGGCGTTAGCCCGAGTATTTGTAACACACGAGTTACTGTAATGTGCTCTAGCTTACGTATGATATATAAAACTTTATATATGACTGCAAAAAATTTAAAAAATCGAAAATTTAATGCTGCCGATAACTCCTATTTTTTTACATCAAAAGTAAGGTGATCTAGGAATATGTTCAGTAAGCACTATGGAAACCATTTACAATTTTTCAAATAAAGCTCTCCATCTTGAGACAATTAGTAAAAATTGTGCTTTGTGGTAAAAATAAGAAAATTGTAAACATAAGTGACTCAGGAAATTTACCTTCTGATATCGAAAATGCGACGACAAATGCTGCTTCTTACTTGGTGCCAGAGAAGTCTAAAGAAAGTAGAAAAAAGTTTTCAGCGGTTCAGTTTATGGTGCGACGAGAAAAATATTAAAAATATTACGCATGAGAAGATTCTACATGCAGATTTTGATCATTTATCAAAACAATATAAATCAACGAGTTTCTAAGTTTTTTATTCTATGATTAAAACAATAATAACAATGAAAAAGAATCTGTAGATACGTACTTACATTTAATCGCCTTTCTAAAAAAAAAATTGAAAGATATCGTGCTAAAAAATAGCAAATTTTTACTAAACAAGATATTAGCAAATTTTTTGAAGAAGCAAATGATTATAAATTTTTATTAATGAACGTACTGTACTCATTTTATGCATAAATTATTCTTACTAAATAATGTTAATTTCAAAGTTGCTTTAATTATTGGAGTTGGTGAAGCTTGTAGGATCTAATAACTTACCAACATGCTTTTGGAAGATGTCAAAAATCAGCGAGAATGCTTCTATTCTATATTTTAATACCAAACACTAAAACAGAAATATCTAGAGAATTTTTTATTAGGTCAGGCGGAATTGATAGAGTCAACATGTTAGAATTAATTCGAAAATATGCTGCACTTCGCCCTAATAACGCCAATAGTGGACGGTTTTGGTGCTTTGCCCAAGAATATTGCTACTTCTCTTCAGTTACTTAATCCAGCAGGATTTATAGGACATTGTTATAGGCGCTCATCTACTTCGTTGCTTGCTAATTCAGAAGCTAATCTTTTAACAGTTAAGCGACATGGGGGCTGGTGCTCGAATACAGTGGCGGAGGGATACATAAACACGGCAGAAGAAAATAAAAAACAAATTGCTTCAAAAATTCTGGGTGACAAAAATACTATAACAGAACTACTGCATCGACAGCTGTTATCGAAAAAAAAATGCATCAGAAATGGCTTGTCCTACTATAAATAGGTGTGAAAATTGTGCTATTAATATTTCTAACAATAATATAATGTAATTAAGATTGAGTTTGAAATTGAAACGAATTATTTTGAAGAGTGGATTTTTATTTTATTACTTCGCTAGTGAAGTAATATTTCACTTTACTCTACTCAAATATTGAATATAATAAGCAGTTATCAAAGCCAGTCATAGATAAAAAATAAACAAATCTCACAATGTGAAAATCAAAGGTCTTATTGGATTACACACAGTGAAGGAACTGTTATAACATTTTAGAGTGGGCCAAAAGATGCGAGGCAATAAATTTTTCGATTGGGCACCTAAATATTTTACGTTTACCACTTATATGTTTTACATACGGATATTGGAAAACTGAATTTTTAAATTTTGCAGTGTTTACATATTTGACAGATTTCTTTTAAACAATACCAAAAACCGACAGTCATTAGCTCAGCATCAGTCATGCGTTTCCGTTTTATTTTATTTTTTATTTGTTTGGCCGTCCATAACTCCATATTGATGCGTTACTGAAAGATTAATGGCCTGAATTAATATTTAATTAATATCTGAATTTGAAAAGTACCCAACATTTATTTTTTTGATACGTAGTTTTCTGTGAAATTTGCTGATAACTCAACAAACTCTGTTTAGTTTATCCTACAGAGGCTTGAAATGACAGAGGCGACACACGAGTGTATCACTTTTAATTGGTTGGCACAGTCACCAATCAGCAAGCGGTCGATGGGCTAAGCACGTGCGTTTGTTTATGTTTGTTCATGTAGAGAAGGAGCTTTGATTCGAAGCGATCAAGTCAATATTGTGAATACACAGTTATTAGAATCTTTAAGTAAGGCAACTTCTACAAATATTAAAAAACATCCAACCCAAAATTAAAAATATTATAAACAGACACAGTTTGATAACACTTGTCATCCAACGTCGCATTTAATAACAAATTAACCATCGATATCGTATCAGTTGTGTAATCGATCACATTTGTTACATTCATTGTAAAGATTAGATCGCATTAAAACCATTGTAACTGTTAAATGAGCAAAAATTAGTACCAATTGCTTAAGCGGAAATCATAAATTTGAGAGTTATTCATCAGGAAATTGTCTCAAGTGCAATAAAAGGCACCACTCTTTGTTAAATATCGATAAGTATGATTCTAAATGCAAATCAAGACGTTCAACGTACATCAAGAAACTGCGCGCAATTAAACAGTGAAAATAATATAACAACAGCCTTTGTTAAGGTCATTGATACAGGCAAAAAAATGCACCACTTAAGCGCATTACTTGATAACGATTCACAATCGAATTTTATTTAGAATAATGCGTGAAAAATGTTAGGACTTTTATGTCATAATAATAATAATGTCCCTATTATTGCTATTAATCAAAACACAACAACTATAACCAAATCAACTAAAGTGAATATCAAATCATGTCATAACTCTTTTAAGTTAAACTTAACTTGTCTGGTAATTGCATCCAAAACTCAAAATATACCTTCGGTTACATTTGATACGTGAAATTTAAAAATTCTAAAAAATATACCATTAGCAGACCCAGAATTTGATATACCTGCCGCTATCTACCTTCAAATTGGAAACGAACATATTTGGGAGATAATTTGCAAGGGAAAAATTTAAATCAAATGTAAAGATCCAGTTATACAACAAAGTAAATTAGTTGAGTAATCGCAGGTGCTTTATCAACTCATCCACAAAATAAAAAAAAAATGTATAATAAACATAACATTACTTTTATACTCCATAGATATATGTATGGAGAAAAACCAAAAAATATGCATATTCACAAAATAAAGTGTATAAATTCAACTTGTCTACCGACGAGTGGGAAGAGTCTCATCTGCACCACCAAATCTGGTTTCGTTAGACCACTATCGCACTCATCGGTGTTCAATTTTTAATTTACAGGGTTTAAAAAAACAGAAGTTAAAGGTTTACATAAGAAATATAATTTTGATATTTTAAAAGCCACCAAAAAATATTTTTACTACTATTTTATTAAAAACAAAAAATCCAAATGCATTTTATAATTTTCCACTTTAAAACTCTATTTTCTCTAAATTTTCTACTCGTAGGCAAATGAAAATTAGACAACTGAAAGACCATACAATTAGCAACATTCGCAATTTTTTTTATAATTTTTAAACGGTTAGTTTAATTTTTATTTACAAATATAGAGCGAAGAATTTTTTTCGGTATTTCAGTTTCGGTGGTTAAAAGATTAATAAACTGTACAGCTATCGAAAGAACGGATTATTTTTCATTACATGCAATTTTTTCATAATTTTTTACGTAACGGTTTCACTTTTATTTCAGTTTTTAGAACAGATAAATTTTACAGCGAGCCCATTATGGCGAATGGGCGGAGCTTAACTCCGTGTGTCGCCTCTGTCATTTCAAGCCTCTGTAGTTTATCCCTGCGACTAATTCTTGGAAACAGTGAACGTTATTAGAATAATTGAAAATTGACCTTCAAAAGGTACTTGAGAACGTAGTTGTCGACCCTTTTAATAACAAGACGGCGCTTTCTTTTTTAATCATAATAAGTAATTCGACATAAATTATCTATCTCTTATTTTAAATAAGTACCAAATTTGATACAATACAAATTTCGGAAGTAGAACAACACAATAAGAACAAAACTGAGAGAGAATGTTTAGACTGTTGAGGGTTTTCTCTGGAATTTCTAAAATTATTCTGTCATTACCGAACTTTAATCAACCTTTTTTCTACCATTTTTCCACAATTTAAATCGTTAAATTTGTGTCCTGTATAAGGATTTTTCACCGGGAATTAACCCGTGAGCCTTGCGAAATTAGGGGCCTCTACCATAATCAATAATGTTATTTATTGTGGATTTTTTTAGTTGCGATACGTTCCAAAAGATTTTAAAAACGATTATACAGGGTTGACCAAAAGTGTAGAAACAAACCGCGTAAATATACAGGCTTATTGGTTAGTTGTAGCAATTCGAAATATCGGTAAATTTTGCCAAAACTTTTATTTTTACATAACAATATTTTTTTTGTGTTTATGAAGTGTGAGAATCTCTTTGTCGGTGATTCTCAACGCACGAAAAAACTGCTTTTCTGAACCGGGGTGTTTTTTTACTTCCCACAAGAAAACTGTTAAAATTTGCTAAAAAAATTGCCAAAAATTTGCTAAAGCAACATCTCTAGGTTAGACTTACGTTGTCAAAATCTTCCAACTAGTCTTACCAACCTATTAATGAATAAACAAAATTTTGGACTAAATTAGGTTAAATCATTTTTTCTTAGATTGTTGGTTTTTATTTCTTAGATTGTTGGAAAAATTTTTTTGCATTCGCACTAATGCAGCACTCCCTTCGCTTCCGCTGCAAAGTGCTCATACGAGAAATTTAACTTGCCAAATACGTAAGGTAAATGACTATTTCAAAATCACGTTGACAAGTCAAAATTCTTGCAAGTATCGCCAATCGACGGTACTTCAAAAATTAATTTGCATAGGTTAATAGCTGATAACCCAATAAATTTCCGAGATATTTTCCATTTTTTTAAAGTTTTGAAAAAATTCGTGGATTTATATGTGTGTAAAAAGTTAAAAATACCTCAAAAATCGATTTGCATAAATTACAAACTTATAGTCCAACAAATTTCTAAGATAATTCTCGTTTTTGTAAAGTTTAAAATTATTTTTTAGAATATTGGGGGTAAGAGAAAAACTAAGAGACAGAATAAAATCTAAATAGTGTATAAAAAACTAATAATAAGTACCTCAAAAATTAATTTGCATAGGTTACTTACCAGCTCATAACCCAATAAATTTCTCGGAAATTTTTTTTTGGAATATTGAAAGTAACAAAACATAAGAGGTAGAATAAAATCTAAATGGGGTGTAAAAGGCTAAAAATACCTTAATAAACGATTTGCATAGATTAGAAACTTATAGTCCAATAAATTACCGAAATATTTTCTGATTTTGCAAAATTTAAAAAATTTATTTGAAATATTGAGAGTAACAGCAAAACTAAAAGACAGAATGAGATTTAAATGGTGTGTAAAAGACTAAAGTACCTAAAAAATCGATTTGCATAGGTTAGAAACATAGTCTAATAAATTTATGAGACAAGTATTTCCCAATTTTTCAAAGATTTAAAATAATCTTGAAATATGGAGTAACAGAAAATTTAAAAAGCAGAATTTTAAGTACCAAAAACATAAAATACTTTAAAAATTGATTTGCATGTGTAAGAAATTTATAGTCCAGTAAATGTATATTCCTCAAATATTTTCCGATTTTACAAAGTTTCGAAATTCATAGAATATTGACAGTAGAAGTATAGAACTAATAAAAAACTAATGAACAGAATAAAATCTAAATGGTGTATAAAAAGCAAAAAATACCTTAAAAAGAAATTTGCATACGTTACAAACTTATAAGCTAATAAATTTTCGAGATATTTCTCGATTTAACAAACCTTCAAAAGAAATCTTGGAACCAAAAATATTAAGAAACAGAATAAAATCTAATAAATAGTGTATAAAAAAGTAGAAATAAATTTTTTAAAAATTAATTTGCATAGGTTAACAGCTTTATAATTCAATAACTTTCTCAGGTATTTCCCAATTTTTTAAAGTTTCAAAAAAATTCTTGTAATGTTGAAGGAAACAAAAAACTAAGACACAGAATTAAATCTAAATAGAGTGTAAAAGGTGAAAAATACCTCAAAAATCGATTTGTAAGATTAGAAGTGTAAGTTAGAAACTTATACCTATTGTTAGTCCAATAAATTTCTGAGATATTTCCTGATTTTGCCAAGTTTAACAAAAAAAATTGAAATATTGGGAATAACAGCAAAACCAAGAAACAGAATAATATTTAAATAGTGTGTAAAATGTTAAGAATACATTAAAAATTAATTTACATAGGTTTGAAAGTTATATTTTAATAATTTGCCCAGATACTTCCCAATTTTTCAGTTTCAAAAATTTTTTTTGGAATATGGAGAGTAACAGAAAAACTAAGAAACAGAATTTTAAATTTAAAATAACAAAAATATCTCAAAAATGATTTTGAATATGTTAAAGACTTAAGAGTCTAATAAATTTTTGAGATATTTGTCGATTTTACAAAGTTTTGAAAAAATTCTTGTAATATTGGGAGCAACAGAAAAACTAAGGAACAGTATGTAATCTAAATAGTGTACAATTCTCTAGGGGGCTGAGTTAATGTTAAAATGTATCGCAAATTTTAATACGTTTTTATAGTAACAACCAATAACAACAGTGAATTTTATTAATTTTACTTGGAAACGAAGATACTACCAGTATTATCTCAACTTGAAATCAGCCCATAATTAGCAACTTTATACTCCAATAAGTTTTCGGAATATTTCTAGATTTTTTCACTTTGCGATCGTTTTATAAAGAACGAGTGCTCACAATGACTTTTGATTATAATAAAAGTCTTTTTTACACAATTTTTTGCGGTTTTTAGCTATTCTTTCATGGAGTAACTTTCTGTGACCTCTCTAAGGCATTCGACTGTGTTGATTTTAATATATTAAGTTGTAAATTATCAGAAATAGGTGTTCAAGATATGTCTTTATCTCTATTAAATAGTTATATTACAAACAGGAAGCAAGTAACGCACTATAATAATATAACTTCATCGCCACTAAACATTGAAATTGGAGTTCCACAGGGATCCATTTTGGGCCCCTTACTGTTTCTAGTTTTTATAAACAATCTTGCCTCATCAATTAACAGTAAAATTATACTATACGCAGATGATACCACTATAACCGTAAGAGCTGATGACTTAATTTCAGTAAAAAATGAATTACTATCAACGCAGTCGACTGCTTGGGAATGGTTTACACAACATGGTTTACTTTTAAACCAAAATAAGACCTGCTCAATGATATTCTCCTCAAGAGAACTCGAAACCAATAATCCTAAACATGTTACCTTCCTAGGGATTGAACTAGATTGTACTAAATTCGTTAAAACTGTGTATCTTTTAAAAAAATTGAAATTGTCAGTAAACATATCTATATTAAAAATGGTATACTTTGCTTTATTTCAGAGCTGTTTCTCTTATGCAATTTTTATTTGGGGCCACACTAGCCACACCAATAGGATTTTCAAAATTCAACGGTGCAATAGAAGGGCTAAAATATCGAGACGATGTCAAAGAATCTTTTAAAAACTTGGGTATATTAACAGTTCCATCAATGTATGTTTATGTATGCCTTCTCTATGTAAAAAGAAATTTAAGTTTTTGTAGAAACCATTTTGAAAATCACAGTTACTGCACACGCAAAAATGACAAAATACAACTCAAATACACCCGCACTAATACAAGTCGAAATAGCTCAAATTATTACGACCCAACTTACTTCAATATGTTGCCGAGAAAAATTGCTGCACTTCCCGAAACTATTTTTTTAAATGTTATTAAAGAAAACCTGTTAAAGTTTCCACTGTATCATGTTGATGATGCCAGTGAGATTTTGTCAAACTTGTACATGTTATAAATGTTTTATTATTGTGTTTCTGTATTATTTATTGACTATCCTTGTGACAATATGTATCACTTTAAAGCAAATACACATTATTATTATTATTATAAAAAATGCAATTTTTTCAAAATTTTTAGATTTAAAGAAACCATAACCTAGCTTTGGCTTAACTGTCAAACACTTTTCTAAGTTTGTGGAAAAGTTTTTTAAAATTTACTCAAAAACGGTGTGTTTTATCAAGATTTCACATAAGACAAAGGAGATTCTACATTATATTTTCTAGAAAATATGTAAAGCCAGGTTTTTCGGATAAGATCTGTCAAGGTTTTGAAAAAATTCTTTGAGCGAGATATTAGCAAACATAATTTTGTTAAGCATATTTAATTGTTTTAAGAATGTAAACGTCATGCCCAAATTTCATTGAGATGATAAATTTCATTCTTATGGTTGTAATTTTCATTTTCTAGGTACCATCAGCTAAAAGCGTTTCGCATGTAATTTTGCTAAATTTTGTCAACAAAACTTGCAAATTTAGACTTTGAGACATAATTTTTGAATTTATCGACAAAAATTCAGCATAAAATCAAAAAATTGGCAATTTTTTTACAAATTTGGGAAGTTTTCTGTAAAATTAATACATGAGATGCCATCTATTTATGAATATTTAAAATAATTTTTTTAAAAACTTCGGTTAGGTGGAGAGGGAAATGTTTAAATTAGCCAATGAAGAGTCAGAATTTTGGAGGGAGGATCTTTGTGAGGGGTAGGACATGGCGTCCCTATATAAGTTGATTGTGGTGGGAGAAAATCACTTGAAGTTCTGATCGCGTTCAGACATGTTGTGAGTGAGTGGAACTTTAGTGGAAAGTTTAGTGATTTGAAACTGAAATTTTGATAATGAACTCTGATTTTGGCCCAATGCCAATGGTTGAGACAGTTGCTGCATCAAAAATTCATCTTAGATATTAAGGGTAAGTGATTATTTAATGTACAGTAAAACCCGGTTATAATATACTCGGATATAACGTACTTCGGTTAAAACGAACTTTTTGGGTGGGTTCTTCCGATTCGTTTTCTCATTTTATTGCGTTTCTACCACGTACTCCATTTAAAACGTATTCATTACGACGCGTCGGTTCTGAGAGATACGTTATAACCTGGTTTTACTGTATAATAATAATAATCGAAGTAGATAATATTGAAATGTACCGTCTTGTTACTTAAAACATTAAACTCCGGGTAATTATTTCGGAGAAGTTCCGGGTAAATATTCAAATTAACGAAGTTTTTTACAGAATTATGAAAAAACTCATTTCAGTGGTGATTTTTGCGTCTGTTTCGATTAAATTATCGAACAAAACGGTTTGTTTTCATTAAGCTTGATAATCAAAAATGGCGTTTTGTTTTCGCTGCATATAAAATGTAAAATTTGAGGCAATAATCCGAGAAAAGGGGCATAAAAAGCAACGGAGGGTGGCTATTATCACTAAAATATCTAGCGCTAGCTTAAAACCAATGTTTTGTTTTGTTTTTTGTAAAGATTAATAATGCATTTTCGTCAATTCATAGATGTTTATTGTTTATTTTCGAATTGCTTTGGGTTTCGTTGAAATAAGTATCGTGAACTAATTAAGAGTACAAAAGTGGTTGGCTATTGCGTAGTTGTTTATTTAGTCTATCCACATTCGGTTCTCCCAAAAGTTATTCCTTGAAATCTCTATTCAAAACAATTTTTAGAATAAACTCTTTTGCGGCGCCGCCGCCGCGCCGTTGAACTGCGGCTCTAACAATAACAACACTAATATTGGGAGAATTCCAGGAATAATCCAGGGGTGTCAATAATGTCAATCCCGATTTACTGGTTTGCCAAACAATTTTGGAAAATTATTGTTACCAGGCCAGATTGTTGCAAATCCTGGTGGAAAGGTGCTGTGTCCTGCCGGTAGGACGTAATTTCGACCTCATTTTTTAATATTTTTACCTTTGCGTGGCCCTCCTAGTTGAACAAAACCCTTTTCAATAGATTCATCTTAAAATTTTGCGTATCGGGTGTGCTAGTTTTAATTTGGTGGGACTAATAACAACAAGTGATTTATTACTTGTAATTGAATCTATGCATTTGTCATAGAAGTGCTTCTTATCATGAAATGCTTTTTCGTTAGGGGTTCTGTCTCTCAGTTCTAGCCAAATTTGGAGACTGATTATTTTATCACCTTGGAAACTCACTCTTAATTGGTGAAACCTCATTGCAATGCTTGGGATAATTTTTTTTTCTGGGTAGCTCATTTCTTATACTTTAAGATGTTTAGTAGAGGGTTTGTTGGAAATTTGTAGTTTAAGTTATACAGGGTGTCAAAGCCAGGCCTTGCAAAAAACGAAAAGTTTAGACTGCTTCCATTTCAACAAAAAAATTTTTTGAATTTTTTTAATTGGTTTCGGAAAAGCGCTGGATTAAGCCCTCAATACAGTTTTACAGATTTTGAGCTACACTTATAAATTAAAGCAATAATCCAAAAAAACTGTTTTTTGTGCACTAAGCAATAATTTTTTTAATTGATGTAGAAGTTTACCACTTTTTGTAATATTCTAAAGATAAAAGTTCAAATTTGAATTTTGAAAAGCAACGATAGACATACTGTTTACAATTTATGTAGAAAAATACTTCCGAAAATGACCAAATTTTTGAAACAGCTCCGAATTTTAGTTTTACCTCAAAAAGAGGTAAAATTTTACATCAATTAACAAAATTATTGCTTAATACGCAAAATAGTTATTTATGATATTAGTGTTAACACTTTTAATTAAAAGTAAGATTTTATTTTGGGAATGGAGATAATTAAAAAACGAGCGTAGCGAATTTTTTAACTCCACGAATCATCACCATCACCTTTAACACGTATATCATACACTATTTTTTCTACAAAACATTTTTAGCATTAAAAATGACAATTATAAAGCCACTTTTAACAGTTTTATAGTAAAAACAATTTTTTTGGATTATTGCTTTAATTTATAAGTGTAGCATAAAATCTGTAAAACTGTATTGAAGGCTTAATCTAGCGCTTTTTCGGGACCCATTAAAAAATCCAAATTTCTTTTTGTTAAACTGGGAGCAGTCTAAACTTTTCGTTTTTTGCAGAACCTGTCTTTGACACCCTGTATAAGTTAAACTACAAGTTAAACTACAATAAACGCTCTATTAAACATCTTAAAGTATAAGAAATGAGCTACCCAGAAAAAAAAATCATTTCAATTAATAATTTTTTTCTGGAGTTACAAGACTTTAAATTTTGTTAAAACTTTAGGGTGTTCCATTTGAATTGTTGAGCACTGTATTTGTATTTAATTTACAATATACTAAGACACTTTTCGAAAGTTTTTAGAGTTTTTAGGGCAGTTTGACACATTTTATTTGGCACAAGAGTTATTCTTTTTGATGTAAAACCAAGATTAAAATTGATATATCATATGTTTATTATAATTTTTGATCAGAGGCTGTCATGAGAAACAAAAATTCTAAAAACGTAGCGCTTAGATTAATTCACTTCGTAAATGTCATTTTGCTGTCACTGTCAAAAGTAAATTTAGACTTGATTTGAATTATGGGGTTTACTGCAGAACAGAAGATTTTTTTAGTGGAATCATGTTTTCGAAATGGGCACTTAGCGAACGGAGAATGGGTTTGCTCATCCAGACTTTGTTTTGATGAGTTTTGGGAAAAATTTTCAGAAAAAATCATAACAGAGTCAAATTTTTATATCAGTTTGAAAAACACTATCACGTCCTTTTGAGAGACCGGCAGCGTCAATCGGAAGAAAGGTGCTGGAAAATCAAAAACAAATCCCTTTGTGAGTGACAGTAAAATGATTTTATTATCAAGTGAAATAAGTTACGCCCTACGGTTTTAGAATTTTTGTTTCTCATAACAGCCTCTGATCAAAAATTATAATAAACATATGTACATATTCCGAATGTTTTTAAAGCCATACTTTTACTAATTTGCTTGACTTTGGTTTGTTTACTAGAAATACAGTGAAACTTCTATAACTCGAATGATCATCGCTAATTGGTTGATTGCTTGATAAATAATAAAAAGTAGATACAAAAAAAAACAATATAACATACAGCGCTCACAGTGGTTAAACTATACAAAAATGTAAGCGTTGACAGAATATTGGCACATCTGTCAAGGTGTTTTTAATGTGGTAATTTTTGTTAATTACATTTTAAATTTAAAAAAAAATCTTAAAAGATTCAAATGGCAGCTTTATGTATTTTTTTCGTTTTATGTTTAACAATTTACATATTTTATGGTTCTCCGAATATTTCTAAAAAAAGACACTTTATATTACAAATAAAGTCTAATATAAAAAAATGCTGTAACTTTATACTTCTTTTTTTTGCAGTAAGTTCCTGGACTATCTTCAGGAGGACCAGTCCGACTTCGTCAAAGTAAGTAGAATCTATTCTTTTTAAATACAAATTAATTTGGTTAAATTGTTTAACAGTACAGAGTTTTTCAATTGATTTTCACTTTTTGTTAACTGAAATTCACAATATTTTAAATAATGTTTACATTCAACGGTTCATTATATTCATGACAAATTTATTTGATTATTTTTGACGTTTATTTAAACCAATGGACAATTTTAATTTTCAGCTAATTAAAACATTATTATAGTTAATAGTATATAAAGTTTTTTTCTTCTATAATACCTGTCAAACTGTTTTACAGTTGGTAATAGCATTTTTGAAATGACATTGAATTTGGTTGCTTAACGTTTCGCGTTTTGCTTACCTGTTACAAAGATGACTTGTAAATTAAATTTTTTGATATTAATCAATAGAGTCCGGATTTTAGGTCGCCAAAAATTGCAAAATAGGTAGGCAATTAGGTCATAAAAACTTTATAATACGTTAAAAATATGTCACAAAAAATTAAATCAAGTACAAAATAGCCACACAAAAAAACACAAATCAAATAAACGATTTTTTTATACATGTTGACATTGCACAATTTTTTTATTACAAAAAAAACACAAAAAAAGTTGTTTTTGAAAAGACCGTAGACCATTTTTTCAACCAGGATTTTTTTTTAATTTTCAAGCTGTAAATTGTGACGTTTTTCCGAAAGAAAATGCTTATAATTTGAAAAAGATCTTTTTATATCACATTTAATAGAATAGATTTACCGCCTAACACATTAGAAATTTGTTTTTTTAATGAATGATAGAAACTTCTTTTTAACATATTTTCAATTTTGTTGAAAGCTGTAACAGCAGACTAAAAGTTTGTAGGAACACAACACGTGATCACACCGCATACAACGCACATGTTCTCAAGTAGGTTCTAATTTTAGCGAGAAGTCAAGAAGTGAATTTAGTTAGTAAGATTTTCTTTTAGGTTTGGCAACAACATTTTTCAATTATATTAAATTAAAAAATAAGAAGAATCAGCAAAAAATGCTATTTTTAAGAAAATACTGATTTTAGACACAAAAAAGGCAGTTAAACTCCGAAATAGGTCATTTTTTCAAAAAGTTAAGAAATAGGCAAAATAGACAAAAACAAGTATGATTCAAACAATCTAAAATTCGATCTTAATGACGGCTGTATAGGTTATTTTTGGCTGCTTATAAAAACAAAAAAAAAGGTTTTTACCTAAAATCCGGACTCTATTATTCATGAATCTCACAAAAAAACGCAATTTATTAAATGCGAAATTAGAACAAGCAGTACTGAGGTGTAAACAAGAATTTATTAACTTGAAATCAGATATCTGAAAACAAAAACTGCTGATTCGGCTTTACAGAACATTTGTTGTGGTATTTCAAGAAAGTTTTTATTAATTTTGAAATAATACTTTAGGTTTCGAAAACTGTTAGTTACAACATTAATGGTGAGTTATAACCATAGTCCCACCCTCAATTTTCACTAAATCTACCTTAAACTTTAAGTGAATTTTTTATGATTTTGGATTCTTTAAAAACCAAGTACATTAACGTCAAAAAATAATAAAAAGTTTTAATTTAATAATGGGTTTGTCTGCCATTATTTCTAAGTATTTTGAAAATTCAGGACTGCATACTGACAACCAGTTTTATCAGTATAGTAGGCTTTAAATTTCTTCAAACTTCCGCTAAAGAGTGTTTTAATTTGTTGATGGTGGCATAGTGTTTGTTATCTCTGTAAAGTCGACGAACCACAATTCTCCAAAAATTTTCTATAGTTCATATCGGGTCAGTAGGCTGGCCACTCTAATATTTCAAAGTTTTTATTCCTAAACCATGTGATCGCCTCTTGGCACATGTATTAGCGCATTATTTTGCTGGAATATGAAATGATTATGGTTGGTTTTGTTTAAAAACAGTAATAAACGATTTTCTAAGACATCATCTCTTTTGTATTCATTTTCGTTGTAGGATAGCTCAAATTTAATGTCTTTTCTTTGGTAAAGGCTCCTTACACTATGAGAGTTCCTCCCTAAAAATTTTGTTTTCTTAGAAACGGAAGCTCTTTATGTAGATCTCGTCAATAAGAATTAAAACCATCTGGACTATCTGCCAAAACTTTTTTCATCAGAAAAACATTTAAAATGTAGGAAGAACCTAAAAGAAAATAAAAACAAAACTGATGTACATGTCCTAAAATACAAAATACATTGTTTTAGATTCGGTTTATATTCCGTTGAGCAATTTCCAATCTTGCAGTTAGTGTATGGCGCTAGGAAAGCCTTGGTAAAGCCTTTTACAATTTTCCACGTAAAACCCTTTTTATAGTCCATCTTGAAACATTTGCTCTACATTCTTTAGCTATTTATTCGTTTGCAATCTTTTAAACTGTTAGTTGCAGTTGCGACAACTCTTCCTGCGTAATTTTTTTTTCCCTTCCAGTTTTTTGCGTACTATATTTCGTAGGGTTTCTTAGACAATTTGACACTACTTTCCGCGAAGGATTAATTTTTCTAGCAATTTTACGTTGGCTTATTCCTCGCGTTTTGAAAATCCAAAATTTTTTCGTTTCCCAAGTTTAGACAATTGAGACAATTTATGACTTAACTGTCAAGAATCTAACATTTTCTTATTATTTCTTGCTGAAGATGCTTTAGTGCCTTTAATGCACTTATGATTTATAACATTTTGGTGAAAAAACATAAAACAAACTGATTGAAAATGACGTAAAAACTATTTTTTTGGTGCTAATTTACTTTGTTTTCAAAGTAAACAAAAGCATAATAAATTCACTTTAAAGTTTAAGGTAGATAAGTCAAAATTGGGTGTGGGGCTATAGTTATGCTCTCTAGTTTATATCGCAATAGAGAAAATTTGTAAGACGTTCTTATTTAAGAGGAGAAATCAGGGCTCAAATTTTTCAAAATTTTAAAACGGGAAAATATTTTGGAATAATTGAATTGTATTTGGTAAAAACGGAACTTGAATTTACTGATTCGCGGAGTTTATTATATGCAATCGTTCGAGACATGAGTTTTACTTACAAAAAATTAACAATCTCAAAATTTTGATGATCAGAAATTATGTAATAACAGCAAAAATTATATTTTTGAGGCGTTACCTTCAGTTTAAATATTTTGGGGATGATGATAATTTTATATTTTTGGATGAAACTTGGATCTACAAAAACGGTTCTGATCTTTTTAGGTGGGTAAAGGAAGATGACAAAAGAATGAGAAATGTAAAAGTAAAAAGTGAAGGAAATTGTTTTATCGTCTTTCACGCTGGTTATATAGGTGGTTTTTTTAAAAAATGCGATTAATATTTTAATAGTAAGATCAGCGATAAAGATTATCACAAAATCATGAACTCAAATCGTTCAAATTTGGGTCAAATATAATTTAATTCCGGCAGTCAAAAATTTACCAGACAAAAGTGTCGTTATTATGCATAACGCCCCTTATCATTTTTTTTTAAATAAAATAACCCGGCCATCACAAAAAATTGAATTGCGGCACTATTTAACGGAACAAAATGTTGAATTTTGCAAAAGTGAAATAAGAGCTTTACTTCAGCAAAAAATTGAGCCACTTTTGTCGTTGATGATTTGCTGTTTTAAAACAATATTGAAGTATTACGACTTGCTTCACATCATTGCCAACGTAATGCGATTTAAATAATTTGGGCCCATTGCAAAACCTGTTATAACAAATGTATTAACCATTTAACCGTTTGTTTCGGAGACAATTGTGGCAAACTGCTATATCACACTGTACGTCAGAAATATGGACTTATTATGTTAACCATGTCGAGACGTTAATTGAAGAAGACTGGCGCATTCATAAGGGCAACATTTTATTTCAAAATATTCTCTCATTTATAATAAATCTTGACGAATCGGATTTGGAAAGCGACTATTATTATTAATTTATTCTGACTCTCTTGTGATATTACAACTGAAAAATTGTGAATCTCATTTGACAAAAATTGAAAATCAATTGGAAAGCATATTTATATATTTAAGAACAGGAGGGGGCATAGAGAGTGTTTTTAAAATAATAATAAAATTGTTACTTTTGTTTAAAAATAATAATAATAAATAATGAAAATTTATAAATTAATAAGTAGGACAGCAAATGTACAAAGTATCCTTATATATTCATGAACAAAAAATTACATCTGGTATGTGTTGCCTGTTTTCAGAAGTCGGTCACGAAAATTGGCCGCCATTCTTTCTAGGTTTCTTTTGATTCGAATGAAAGGAGTAAAATTTAGTTTTTTAGAAAAGTTTTACAAAATTAATCTTTATAAATATTTATGTTAATTTATTTGATAATTTTTTATCTTAGTGATCTTTTTGGCGGCTTAAATGTTTGTCCGCAACACAAAATGGGCAGTTAAATTCTGTCACTAATTTTAGTTTTGGGTTTGTTACAACAACAGTTTAGATCTATTTACATTAGGTTTAGCGGGTCAAAATTTTTACTGTGCATGCTCAGGTCAGTTCTAACCGATCTGAACTGGTTCTGAAGTGCTAATACAGTAGAACCCCGATTATCCGTGCCCACCATCTGTTACCTGCCTGCCGAATAATCGAAAAGCACGGATAATTAAAATATGATTTTATTTCACATAATACATAACATAAACAAACATAATAAACATAAACACATACATAACATAAAGAAAGAACAAGAAATTATTTAAAAAAATTACTAATTAATAATTGTTTTGTTTTTTGGCACTTTTTGTTTTAATGTTTGTACGAATTTTTCGCTGCATTAAAACATCTTTATAATTGGTGTCATTTTCTTGCTCTAAAAATTGTAGTAGACCTTCTGATGTATTAATGCTGTTGCTGGTACTATTTTAGATTCAGTTTCAATTTCCACATCTTCCGATACATTGTCTTCATTTTGTTCTTCAACGACAGTTTTTTATAATCTTTTTTATTTTCTATGTCTCGCACAGATTGTTTACCGATTCGCGACTTAATTTTGAAAAGCTTTCTTCTTTTTCTTTCCGATTAATTATTTCGATTTTAGTCGAAATTGACAAAACATTCTTTTTTTTGTCGCCATGGTAAATGGTGCACTCTGTATAACAGTAGAAATAGAACTGTAAATTGCATATCCGTTCTTAATTTCTCGAGAAATGCCTAAAGATAGTCAAAACATTTTTTTCAATTTAGATTATTTCTGCGAATCTTACGATTTTTGTCACGTAGGCACGGATAATCGAGTGCAAATCAATCGTTGTAAAACGAAAAGCACGGATAAGTGAATTGGGACTCTTGCACGGGTAATTGAGAGAACGGATAATCGAAGCACGGATAATCGGGGTTTTACTGTAGAACCGTTTAAGGTTCTATTTTAATAAAATGCAACCAGTAGCACACACGCTAGAATAAGTTTTATATAAAATGCATTAATTAGCGTACTTTTTGAAATGAAAAAATGCAATATTTTTCAGTACCCGAAAAACCTTACCTTTTTCTTCTACTTCATGTTTAAAAAGTTGTAAAAAATCTATTCTAACGCAAAAATTTGTGCGCTTTACAAACATGTACGAGTTTTCATCTCACATTTTTATTAGATATTTTTTTTAGTTTAAACAAGATGGAAGTTGTAGATTAAGCTTCAAAGAATAGACGTACAAAGTGAATTTTGATTTCTGCAATTTTGTTTTTAATATATTCTTTAAGAAAATGCTTGAAGTGTTAGTCGTTTTTGTCCTCTTATAAATTATTATTTTAATGTTTTTTTACATGGTTTTTCTATGTAGGACAAAAGTACATGCGTTTGGCTGTTATTATCACTAAAATGTTTTAGTTTTATGTAAACAAGATGATAATTAGTAAGACGTTGCACGAATGTATTTTGTTTGCTTAGGAGGTGACGTCCTCTCTCCACGCTAACTGTAACTGTTTAGCTCCTTCCACCGCAGTATCCAAATGAAAATAGTGTAGCGAATTCGATGTCAAAATGTTAAAAAAAAATTCAAGGTAGAAAAATATGGGACCTATACTATCTTTTAAAAAAATGTTTAAATTATCATATTTCCGTTGGACGACCTTCTGCTTTGTCCACGACAAAAAGTTATGAGGGTTTAAATTCAAAATTTGTAATTTTTTCCTAGTGAGCTACTAACATAAAGCAGATTACTTATAAACCATTAGGTGCAAGTCAAAAGATTTTTTTTTTATAAATACAATACATCATATACATTTAGAATCAATATTGTTATTTAAAGGTACTTTGAAAAATCTACTTTCCTGCTAGGAACTGTTACTTTCTAAATTAACTCTTTTAAAAATATTAAATCATTTAAAAGTTTTGTTGAAGGTACATCAGTGGTTTATTAACTCCTTGGAGATCGGTTAATATATAGTTTTCAAAAATACTAACCATATAAGCATAGTTTTGGCCGTCTTTGACAAACATTTGATGTAATATTTCGGCTGTGTAGCATTTTTTTCTCTGTCTCGTAAGACCAAAATAAGTTTTCGATTTTTATTATTAGCTAAAATTTTCGTGGAGGCTGATTTAATTGAGAGCAAATGTGTTTGCCACGATTGAACAATTTTATTGGGATCATGATTGTCACCTAACATTATAATATTGTTACACAAATTAAACACATATTTAATTAAAAAAAGGACTTTTTCTTTAAGTTTTATATGTAAACCATAATTTTGTGAGGAACTTATTATGTTGCTATATTTTGATTTTTAGCGACAAAATTTATAAGAGGCAAATCTAAAAAAGATGTATTTTTTGTCTGCAATTCACTGTTGTAAAATTTGGTATTTTCAAATACTTATTAATTGACAAATTGATGGATTTGTAAGTTACTTAGCTTGTCCAGTGTTGTTTACTAAATTTGGGAAAAAATAAGGACCCAAAACATTTTTAATTATCGCAGAATATTTAGTGCGATGCATTTTAAGATTTTTGTTTTTATTTTACTGTTTTTTCAATTAAACCAATTGTTACTGTTGCTAAGTGTAAAAATAATTCGATATCTTTTTGAATAGAACTGTAGGTTCTAGTCTTGGCTCAAGAAGCAGTCGAGGTTTTCCTCGACGTTTTTTTAAGTTACCGGCATTTTTCAAATCGGCATATCTTAATGCTTGATCAGATGATCAAAAGAAGTCACCAAAAATTTTTACTAGCCACTAAATTCAAATTTTGACAATTAAACGGCTTTTATATTCTACCAGGCAATGCTTTGAGTCAAGAAATAGGTTGTATATATATGTCTCTTTTTTTTTCTCTAATAGCAGTGTACTACTCTATCTAAAAACACTTGATTTCTATGTCCTACCTGTAATTTTTTTAGATACTTTTCGGTATTATTTTTGCAAACATTTGTTCTGTACGTGTATTTTGAAAGTTACGCCATTATTGAAATAATGCACAGACATATAGTTTAGTAACAATAAAATAAAATCCTGACCAGTCATAAATACAGTAACCAAAAATGCGGTTTTTATTTATGTTTTGTTGTCTGTCTGTTTTCAACACATTGTTGTATAAGTTGCTATGTAATAGGTTATATGTTGAAGAGAGACAAACAACGGTATTTATATAAAAAATGATCTATATTTATATTTTATTTCTTCACCTGCATTGGTCATAACAATCTGAAATTTAAAATAGTTTTCTGAAAATGGTAATATAACTTTGCGTTTTTTTTTTATTTTTTTAAAAGCAAGCAGTCCTTCTCCAGTAAACCTTGGGTTTTAAAATGTAATTTCGGCAGCAATGTCTACGTTATTGGCAATGTTAAGAAAAAGAGGAGAACTTTTGTGATCTGCAGCTTCTCTTCATGGTGTCTTTATAAGCATTTCTTTGTCTGCCTTTGAATAAAATTATAATATTAAAATTAGATGCTGAACATTTAATGTTGAGCGGTCTGATTATAACAATATTAACTACTTCGCTTCATTATTTTTTAAGGAAAAAACAGTTCAAATATTACAATAAACTTCTCTAGTTTCAACAAGTATGACAGCTATTCACGACTTTGTTCAATTGGATTAGCAGCTAAGGTACAAAAATATGTTCTTCTACCATTAAAAGGAAGTTTCTAGTCGCATTTAATGGTGGTAGGATTGTGTCTTAAAAAGTCTAACCTTTTATCTGTGTTGGTCTCTATTTTTTTTCAATATTTTCTTGTGGTGAAGAATATTCACAACTTTAACTAAAACAAGTGTTTCTTCAGCACTTTGACACTCGTACCTTTGATTTTAACTGCAAAGTCATTTTAAAAAATTGTTTTGGATAAGACTCAGCTTTTTGTAACTTGCGTTTATGTGGTTTTTTTTTTCGCCTTAAAGGTTACATTGCTACCGGCGGTTTTCGCGCACCTAAGCCACTCTGTCTAGTCCGCGACGGTTTGGCAGTAAAGCAGGATAAAGTGGAGGATCTTCAGGATTATACTCTCTCAAGTTGAATGATTTGTGGGTAGCTCTAGGCCAAATTTGCAGGGATTAGAAGATCTTAGAAAAGGATGGGGTTACAAACTGTAGGTTTTTGATTCTAATGTCGCTCTAGAACATTTGTTTTAAAAGCTCAATATTTAACAATAAATTGCATTAAAATTGATTTTTGATCAATTTTTTGTCTTTTGACTTTGATCAATTTTTTTATTTAACACTCTCAGAACCATTCATGAAAACTTCTCTCTTATGTTTTGCTCTGGAATAGTGCGTGGTACATGCAGAGGGCAATTAATTAAATAGTGAACATAGATTCTTACAATTTCTACATGCACTATTGCAAACACATGGCTTGCTAAGGTGTCTTTTTTAATCTTTCTTTAGTTCTGATGTATTTTATAAAAATCAAAACTTAGCTTTAAAATGTTTATCCATTCTAACTAAACTTTCTTCTGGTGAGATTTTTAAGCATATCGCTACTATTATCATTTTTTGAATAGTTTGTCATTATCATTGCTATTACTAGGTGTTAAACAGTTAAGCTATGCTGGTAAATTAGTTTCCCACTGACTCATAACGTTCTGCCATTTTATATAGGTACAGAGGATAATTCTGAATAAATAAGTAGATTTTTTCAATTAGATTATTACAAGCACACACTGCTCCAGGTAGAACCAACATGATGTTGTCTTTAGTTTCTAATGGCTACCTATCTAAAAATAGCAGTAATCATAAATTTAGCTGGTTATATGGTTAACTATTTATTAGAAGCAGCTTTTTATTTTAAGGGAATTAAATATACAGGCTAATTGACCAATGAATGAGTTGGTGTACACAAGTAAATGTTTTTTTTTTAATTTGAATTATTTGAAAAAAATTAATGGTTGAAAGTATCAGAACTATAAAAGTGCTGTAAGGATTTGATACTTTGCCAGCTAATTGTATCTTCTTCAAATTCAAAACAATGTGGTTTTTATGTCACTGAAATAGTCTACATATGGTAAAAAGACGTTCTTAACTAGAAGGCCGTGACTTTGTCTTTTTTCATATAATTTACATTGCCAAATTTTATAGCCTTCTAGAGATAATGTTTTTAAATTATGTCGTTGTGTTATAACAGAGTGGTAAGTTTCCTTTGCTACACTACTATTAGCTTTAATAGAACAGGACTGTCATTAAAACCACTTTGGATTTTGACAAGTATTTTTGAAATTTTTCTAGCCGTAATTTTTGGGTCGTTTTTAAACTGGGAAATTGTTATTAACAATTGCTACATGTTTGATCTAAAAATTCCTTGTTAACAAATCGTTGTTTTCTTTAATTAATAGTTTTTTTATAGCTCGTTTTCTTGAAATTTGAAGTTATTATATTACAATGCTAAAATGTTTGGAAACTTTTTCAAGTAATTTAGGATGTTTTTCAAACATTCTTTATTTATTACCATGAGATGTTGCATCTTATGCTCTCCCATCATGTGGGTGGTGCACCACGGCATGGCATAATTTTTCAATAACTTGCTACTGTAACAAGGTTACATTTTTTTTATAGAAACTTTTTATTCAACTGTATTATTATCTTTTTTGTAGGTATCTGTAAATGTTACAAATTTTTTTCGGCAACTCACTTTTTCAGATTTTTTTTGATAATTTTTTTTACTAAGGTCAGTAATATGATTATTGTTATTATTTAAGTATAAAACTGAAGATGGGTTAATTCTAATACACGAGAATATTTATGAGCCTATTTTATGATAACTTCTTGAAACTTGTCTTCATTTACAACTTTACGGTCTAATGGACCCAAAACAAAATACAAGTTATAGAAAATTGTAGTAACAGAAAAGTCAGTGTTTTTTTGGATTTGTATAGAGTTTTTTATAAGCTTACAAGCATTTATATTAGCAAAATAATCAAAGGCGTTCCACAATATCGGTCTTTAGTATAAAATAATTGTTTAATCCATAGCAATAGGATCATTTTAGCTTGATACAAGCACTTAGGGTTTTTTGGTAATTATTTTATAAGAAAGCTATTATTTAGCTATTTAAACACTAGCTAGACATACTGGTTTGTCGATTTGCAAATGCAATACTTCAGTAAACTGTATTAAAATTTTTGCGATAATGAACAGCAGTTTTTTATGTCGGAAATGGCAAAAACATTAAATTTATGAACGTGTCATCGCTTTTGCATCTTTTATTAGTTTATCATTAGTAATATTTTTGGTAATTGAGAAGTTTCAGTTGCTGTATTAGTTTGGTCTCTATGTTAGGGAAAACTTCCACAAGCAGGTTAATATGAGGGCTTTATCTAGAAATACGTTATCTATTTATTGTTGTGGTCAGTAGAGTGAGTGGTTTTTTCAGAGACAATTGGTTAGTTTATGTCTAGCAACTCTGGGTATTTTTTAATATGTAATAATCTAATAGTTATCAGATGCTGCATTTATGTCATCACATTATAATACCAGTGTTTTTATAAATGCAGTAGTGTTTTTTTTACGGTACTAAAATTATTGAAATGAAGATATTATTTGTTAAAAATGTTGGAAAGCTTTTGAAATAATGATTGAAACAACTAGAGTACCAAAATTTGGGAAAATTTTAATATTTTATTTGCATGTTAATAAGTAAGTACTCGTTGAAAGTTGTTTCAAAGTGTAAGACTCGAGTTATTAATTTTTCTATTTTATAATTCTTAAAACTGTTTGAAGCACAATATGATGAGCTATTTAAACTTGGAAATCAATTAACGAATAGATTATTTTCTGTAGATATAATGGAAAATTACTACTCGATAAAGTACAACCAACCTACGAAATTTTAAAAAGAAGGAAAAAATGTTATTTTAGCAAGGAAAACGTTTTCCTTCTAACTTTTTAATTGTTCTTTCTTTATTTTTAAAAATATTAAAAAATAAAAGGATTATTTAACTTTTAAAATCGAAAATAGCGAATTTCTTGGGTTTTTAAATTCTGTGACGAATACATCTATGTTTTTGCTTTTACCTTCTATTATAAAAGGAAAATAATTCATTGCCAAATTGGTGTTCCTTTTTAAATAGTGCACATTCTACAACTTTTTCTTGCAAGGTCGGCCATGTTATGTTTAAGGGTTTCGCTCCAGCAAATTAGTGAAGTTATAACATCTGTTGTTGAGGGGTTGGAGGCGTAATTTTGTTTATTTTGTTTACACGCAAAGTTCTACTAGCTAGAGAAGTTCTATCTTCTCCAGGTGAATTTTTTGTACGCGCTGTATCCCTCCGGCATAGTCAGTCACAAAGATTTTTATCTGTGAAAAGGGAAGTGTGTTGATGTGGGTGTAAGACATATACTTTTTATATAAAGTGTTGTGGTCAAATTATCATGATATTGACCACAAATTTTGACCGTCTTTGGCAAACATTTGAAGTAATATTTTGGCTGTGTAGCATTTTTTTCTCTGTCTCGTAAGATCAAAATGAGTTTTCGATTTTTATTATTAGATAAAATTTTTTGTAGGCTGATTTAATTGAGAGAAAATCTGATTTAATTAAAAAAAATGGGACTTACTCTTTAAGTTTTATATGTAAACCATAATTTTGTGAGGAACTTTTTATGTAGCTATATTTTGATTTTTAGCAACACAATTTATAAGAGACAATTATTTTACTGTTTTTTTAATTAAACCAATTGTTACTGTTACTAACAATAAGTGTAAAAATAATTCAATATCTTTTTGAATAGAACTGTAGGTTCTAGTCTTAGCCCAAGAAGCAGTCAAGTTTTCCCTTGGCGTTTTTTTAAGTTACCGGCGTTTTTCAAATTGGCATATCTTAATGCTTGATAAGATGATTGAAAGAAATCACCAAAAATTTTTACTAGCCACTAAATTTAAATTTTATGTATTAAACGGCTCTTTTGTTCTACTAGATTTAATAGAATTTTTATTAAGTTGTCAAGACAATGCTTTGAGTCAAGAAATAGGTTGTAGTTGTACACGCTTTTTTTTTCTCTAATGGCAGCGTACTACTCTATCTAAAAACACTTGGTTTTTATGTCCCACTTGTATTTTTTTTAGATACTTTATGATGGTCCTTCTCACTATAAAATTTTGAGAAGAAATACGCCATGATAAGACTGAAGCTTCCTGGGGGGAATTCATACTTTTTTATTTTTTATTACTACTCAGACTTCGTATGCGACGCCTATTGTCAATTTCTAATAGTCGTTTTTTTATTTTATTTATTCAGAAGGTTTTCCTGCGTTATTTTTTCATTAGATGCTAAACATTTAATGTTTAGCTGTCTGATCATAAAAATATTAACTACTTATATTTATTATTTTTTCAAAAAGTCTAACCTCTCATCTATGTTGGTCTCTATTTTTTTCAATATTTTTTTGTGGCGAAGAATATCTACAACTTTAACTAAAACAAGTGTTTCTTCAGCACTTTGACACTTGTACCTTAGATTTTAACTGGAAAGTCATTTTAAAAAATTGTTTTGGATAAGACCCAGCTTTCTGTAACTTGCGTTTATGTGTTTTTTTTTTTGTGTGTTCGCGCACCTAAGCCACTTTGTCTAGTCTGCGTCTCTTTGGCAGTAAGAGCAGGATAAAGTGGAGGATCTTTAGGATTATACTCTTCTAATCTGAATGATTTGTGGGTAGTTTTAGGCCAAATTAGCAGAGATTAGATGATCCTAGAAAGGGATGGTGTTGCAAACTGTCGGTTTTCGATTCTAATGTCGCTCTAGAACATTTGTTTTGAAAGGGCAATACTCACAATAAATTGCAATAAAATTGATCTTTGATCAATGTTTGATTTGATCAATCTTTTGAGTTTTGATTTTGATCAATTTTATTACATAACACTCCCAAAACCATCATGAAAACTTCTCTCTTATGTTTTGCTTTGGAATAGTGCGTGACATATGCAGAAGGCAATTAATTAAATAATGAACATAGATTCTTACAATTTTTACATGCATTATTGCAAACACATGTCTTGCTGTGATGATTTAATGATCTTTCTTTAGTTCTGGTGTGTTTTATAAAAATCAAAACTTAGCTTTAAAATGTTTATCCATTCTAATCTGGTGAGAATTTTATGCACAACGCTACTATTATCATTTTTTGTAATAGATTGTTATCATCATTGCTATTACTAGGTGTTAAATAGTTAAGCTATGCTGGTAAAAGAGTTTCCCACTGACTCGTAACCATCAGGCATCTTATATTGCTGACATATAGGTACAGAGGATAATTCGGAATAAATAAGTAGATTTTTTCAATTAGATTATTACAAGCACACACTGCTCCAGGAAGACCCAACATGATGTTGTCTTTAGTTTCTAATGGCTACCTTTCTAAAAATAGCAGTAATCATAAATTTAGCTGGTTATGATTAACTATTTATTAAAAGCAGCTTTATATTTCAGCGGAATTAAATATACAGGCTAATTGACCTATGAATGAGTTGGTGTACACAAATAAATGTTTTTTTTTTAATTTGAATTATTTGAAAAAAATTAATGGTTGAAGGTACTAGAGATATAAAAGTGTTGGAAGGATCGATACTTTACCAGCTGATTGTATCTTGTCTAAATTTAAAACAAAGTGGTTTTTATGACCCTGAAATTGTCTATATAATATGGTAAAAAGAGGTTCTTATCTAAACGGCTGCGACTTTTTGTTTCTATATAATTTACATTGATAAGTATCAGTCTTCTAGAGGATAATATTTTTAAATCATGTGGTTGTTTTATAGCACAGTGGCCCGTTTTTTTTTTGCTACTACTAATAGCTTTATAGAACAAGACGCTATCATTAAAACCACTTTGCATTTTGACAAGTGCTTTTAAAATTTTTTTAGCTGTAATTTTTGGGTCGCTTTTAAACTAAACAATTATTATTAACAATTGCTACATGTTTGATCTAAGAGTTTTTGTTAAAAATTGTTGTGTTTTTTGAACATTAATTTTTCTATAGCTGTTTTTTTAGAAATTTGAAGTAAAATGTTTTCAAACCTTTTCAAGCAATTTGGTAAGTTCTTCTAACATTTTTTATCTATTGCCATGAGCTGTTGCATGGTCCAATGGACCGAAAATAAAATTTTGAAGTAACAGAAAAGTCAGTGTTTTTTTGGGTTTGTATAAAGTTTTTTTATAAGCTTACAAGCATTTATATTAGCAAAATAATCAAAGGCGTTCCACAATATCGGTTTCTAGAATAAAATAATTGTTTAATCCATAGCAATAGGATCATTTTAGCTTGATACAAGCACATAGGGCTTTTTGGTAATTATTCTATAAGAAAGCTATTATTTAGCTATTTAAACACTAGCTAGACATACGGGTTTGTCGAGTTGCAAATGCAATACTTCAGTAATTCTATTAAAATATTTGCGATAATTAACAGCAGCTTTTTATGTTGGAAATGGCAAAAATATAAAATTTATGAACGTTCTCAGCGATTCTACATCTTTTTTTCTAATTTATCATTAGTAATATTTTTGATAATTGAGAAGTTTCAGTTGCTGTATTAGTTTGTTTTCTATGTTAGAGAAAACTTTTACAAGCACGTTAACATGAGAGCTTTATCTAGAAAGACGTTATCTGGTTATTGTTGTGGTCAGTAGAGTGAGTGGTTTTTTCAGAGATAATTGCTTAATTTGTGTCTAGCAACTCTGGGTGTTAGGTTATAAATGAATAATAAATGTTTTTATAGTGAAACTATAGAAATGAGGATATTATTTGTTAAAAAAGTTGGAAAACAATGATTGGAACAAGTAGAGTACCAAAATTAAGGAAAATTTAGCATTTTGTGTTCGGATCTTAATAAGTAAGTACTCGTATTTGTTAATCAGCTAGTTGTCTACTTACTAACTGATGAACAATTACAATAATTAACAGTTATTTTTGCTAGACAAACAGTCAGTTTTTGTCTCTTTTATATAGAATTTTGATATGGAGTATTATATTATAATTCTACATTATAATATAATTATAAATTTTATAATTATAAAATACAGTGGCCTAAAAAGCAAACCTGGATAAATTATGGGTCATAACAAGGTTTGATCTACCAAAGCTCCTGATCTAGCTTTAATATACAGACATGTTTCTGTTGCACCAAGAGGTATTGTAGTAATAAATGTGTTTTTTTACTACTAGTCTCAGAAGACAAGATTATTTAGTTTGTCGAGAGGGTGTGAAGTTGTTTTTCTTTCTTAGTAGTCAATAATGATTATAAACTAAGGGAGATAAAACGCTAGAGTTGAGTGGATACTGAAGTTACTTATAATTATTAATAATTCTTCTACGTAAAATGGTGGATTGATGTTGAATAAATTGAAAGTAGCTTCAAAGTATAAAACTCGAATTAATTTTTCCATCTTATTATTCTTAAAAGTATTTGGAGCACAACATGATAAGCTATTTAATCTTGGGAAAATTTGTTCAGTCGAATTTATTTTTCATCAGAATCAATTAACAAATATATTATTTTCTGTAGAAATAGTAGAAAATTACTTCTTGATAAAGTATGTACAACTAATCTATGAAATTTAAAGAAGAAGGGAAAAAATGTTATTTTAGCAAGGATAACGTTTTCTTTCTAACTTTTTCATTGTTCTTTTTTTATTTTTAAAATTATTAAAAAATAAAAAGATTATTTAACTTTTAAAGTCGCGAATTTTTTGGGTTTTTAAATTCTGTGTCGAATACATCTATGTTTTTGCTATTACTTTATATTACAAAAGAAAAATAATTTATATCCGAATTGATGTTCTTTTTAAATAGGGCACATTCTACAACTTTTTTGCAAGGTCGGCTATGCTATGTTTAAGTGTTTCGTGCTAGCAAATTAGTGAAGTTATAGTTACCTGTTGATGAGGTATTAGAGGTGTGATTTTGTTTATTTTGATCACACGCAAAGTTCTACTAACTAGAGAAGTTTTATCTTCTTCAGATGAATTTTTTGTACGAGACGTATTTCTCCAGCATAGAGGTGTAATGTTCTCTTTTCAGGCAGCCACAAAAGTTTTTATCCGTAAAAGGGGAAGTGTGTTGATGTGGGTGTTAGACATATTTTTATTTTATTTTTATTAAATGTTGTGGTCAAATTATCATGATACAAGTCGAAATGGTGGAAAAATAAAGAGAAACGAAAATAAGAATTATTTTTATTTACAAATTAAAATTAAGTCGTTGCTTGTTGTCTTTTTAATTTTGGCAAAATTGGGTAAAGTACTTCTTGAATCACTTGGACCAAAAATGTTGCTATTATGATAGCTGGTTTCAATTCCAAATTTCAAACAGGCTTAGTTTTATTATTTTTACAGAGGCTAGAGTATGTGCATTGAAAAGTTTCTAAGGGTTAAGGAATTGGAAGTGTCTTAGACTGGTCATCAGATAACCTTTTAAGGAATAGATTTTTTTTTCGAATAGCGAGCTAATTTTTCCTTTTCCTCAACTATCTGGTAGAGCATGGTAGTAGAACTTTCCTTAGTGAAACTATTTTGAAAATGTGACAGTATATTATTAGATTCTATTTTTTTTTGTATTTGCATGTAAATAAGCTTTTTAAATATTTTAGAAATATTTTGCAACAGAGCTATTGGACGGTAGTTATTATAACAAGATTTCATCTCTTTTTTAAAAATTGGTACTACCAAAGCCTCTTTTAATACTTCTGGAAATTTTCCTGTTAAAAACATTTTATTAATTATATGTTCTAGTGGTATGGCTATTTCAACAGCACATATTTTTTAATAGCCTAACTGGTATGTCATCTGAGCCTGTTGCTGTTGAATTTTTTTAGCGAGTTAATAGTGTTAATAGTTTCAATTTCGTCGGTCGGCATTAGAAAGAAATTATTGTTATTATTATTTACATGTGAAGTAATGATATTCATGGACACCACTTATATACTCTGCAAGATTTACAAATATATTTTCAATCAGGGCTGTTGACTTTGATATCCTAGTAGGCTCACTAATTGTTGGAATTAGATTGTATGAAAACATTAGATTAAGTAGCTTAGAAGTAATGTGATCCTGATTCAAAAGATTTATATTGACATCACCACATACCATAATTTTGAACGTATCTATTTAACATAATAAAAGGATTTCCTTAAGGATATTAAGAAATTGTTTTATGTCACTTATTGGTGTTCTGTACGAGTATATGTTTACTATAATGAGAGATAATTCATTTATTATTCACACAAATATATTTTAGTTATCCCTTCCTCATGTAGGCGAGACCTTGTTAGATGTAGAACTGAATAGAACTATTTTTTTTCTTTTGATTGACTGCTATGAGAGTTTTCATAAATTTTGCGAGTTTATTCGAAACCTTAAAATGCGATCATTAATTCTTCTTCTTTTAGAACTTTTAGTGAAGCTAAATCTGATTTTGTTTAGTATGTACGAACTTAGTTATCTACTTGGCCGTGAAAAGAAATTACAATCTTAAATTACCATTTTATTTTTCTACATAAGTTCCTTCTATAAAAATACATTTATTCTATTCCGACAGAAAGAGAATGTCTAGAATTTTGTCGGAATATTCATTGACAGAGATTTTTAATTCATCATCTGTAGAAAACATTCTTTCTCTCAAATGATTATATTTTTAACTAAAAAAAAAGTCGCTTAGAGCTAAATTAGGATTATAGGCTAGTTGGCAGGGTTTCACAAAACCGCAATCGCCAATCTTCTCTTGAACTTTTGTTCTTTGTAAATTCTGCAATTGTGAGGCAACAAATTTTTTTGAAAGTTGTCGGGACGCTTTTTGATAAGGGCTAATTTTAGATGTTGCATAGTATTACGGTATACTTTTCTATTTATTGTAGACACTCTAAGCATATATTCAAGCAATAATATCTTTTTATTGGTTTTTTAAATTAATGTTTGGTTTTTGCCTTTTTTCGGAGGTGGTGATTCCTTGTGAACTGAACCCATTGCATTAACTCTTGTTTTGTTGAAGGGTTTTGTAATGGTGTGCACTTTTTGTTACCTGTTATTACTAGATAAAAGTTTGTTGTCATCGTTTAATGAATTCGAAATTTTTTCCGAAATTTGCTTCTTGTACAAATTTTGCTCAGGTGTCAACAATCTCGGAATTAAGCTTGAACAGATCTTTCTCATGGCTAAATCGTCATGTAAAATTTTCCAAACGCTAGTTTTGGATAACTTAAGCTTTCTAGCTATAACAAAAACCTTCTGTCATAATGTCTATCCGTGAGTACCAAATTTCCTACATTTTTTTACAGTTTTTGTAGTTTGTACTTTGGGTGGTCGATTACATCTTAGATCATCTCATATTAAATTTCTGTCTTATTTAAACTGTTTGGACCTGAATTTTACTTTAAAATAATTTTTTCAGTGTAGTCAGTCAAACTAAAAAAATTATAAAAATGGGTCATCTGCGTTGATTGACAAACATAGGATGACTAATGTTATCGTCAGCAAAGATTGATGTTTTTGTGCTTGGATTGTTATATAATCAGCACCTTTTTTCACATATTTATGTACATATTTGATTGTATATATAGAAGTACAATATGTTACATTCGTGTGAAAATCATATTGTGCTGATAAATATTTGTTATAAGGGACAATTCGAGTATTATTATTAGGAAATTTATTGATATCATTTATCTTTCCGTGGTTGGGTCTTTTATATGCCGATTATCTTAATTGATTATTTTCAATTAAAATAGTGTTATCGCAAAATAATTTTGGATAACTTTTTCTACATTTATTGTTTTTCATGCAAGGAGCATTCTCGTAATTATTAGATCTACATGGTCGATGTAAATAACTTTTTTTGACAAGCATAAACATTTTTGGTTTCATTTTTCGTCTATGTTATCTTTGTCAATAAAGCAGTCTTCAAACTCTCTGCTGTTTTAGGATTCATACCCTTATAAATTCTCAAACAAAACTAAAAAAAAAAATAATAAAAATGGGTAATCTGCGTTGATTGACAGGCATAGGGTGCCTAATGTTATCAGCAAGGAATCTTAGGTAATATAATATCTTTATAATAATAATATCTTTTGTCTCTCCTGGCTAGTCTTTCTGGGACAAACTATTTGATAAAACTAAAATACCTCTGTAATTAACGGCTAAATTCCTACAGAATGAGCCTATAGCCTCTGGAATCAGCAATCTCTTAATGAGAGATCTTCTAAAGTAAATGTTGTTGCTTCTTGTTTTGGATAAAAGGAGCTAATGCTATTGTTGTTTTAGCCAATGTCGAGGTATAATCTGCTTCTCTTGCATTAAACTGAAGGCACAGTAGCTTTTTCCAAACAGCACAATGCAAGTGGAAACAGTTCTTTTGTTTTATTTGTAGAAACAAATTTTCTTGTTTTCTGTGGCTTTAATTATAACTTTTGGTAGATGTAGAATATTTGTTTACTTTTTACGCAAAGTATTTGAACTGTTAAAACTTCAATAACTTCTAGTCTTGTAGATAGATCCATTTCTAAATCAATATTTCTTAATAGCATTACAACTATTCTAACTTGCAATTTTAATGCAAATGGAGGAAACATGCAGATTTAATTAGATTTAAGAAGTCTTGCCGTACATTAAAATCAACATTTCTCATTGAGAGGAGTTTCAGTTCAATTGTCGCATTTGGGCTTTATACTTTTGTTTTTCAAGTTTTATCTTAGGAATTTACGGATCATCTGTTTAGATTAGATCGACATTAAAAAAATTTTGAACAAAGTACCTATATCTTTGTTCAAATATCACCAAGAAATAGTTGTAAGACAGCATCATTTGTAGTTTTTACTGTTACATTTTTCGGAGATAGAATAGCACGTTGACCTACTCTAGCGTTATTCAATTCAAAATTGAAACCACTCTAAACCTATACTAATTAGTTATACCAATTAGTTTTATTATAACCAATTATTTTATTAACCAACTCATTTATTAACCTATTCATCTGATGACGTAGAGGTGTTAGGTGGCGTGTTCGCTTGGTTTTCATTCCATTTAACGGCTGGAATGTCGCCGACTGCTTGGATAAATTCTTGTTGCTGGATTGGGTTGTTTTGAAAATTGAAAACCGCAAATGATCCAATTAAATGTAGTTTTTCTTTAACGTGTTCAATTATAGTATATAATTTTAATATATTAATAATTAATATAATTTTTCTTATTATGTAGAGTCTAGTGGAACAAAGATAATTACTTACATTCAACTTGCTATTTTTCTTTCATCGAAAAACCGAACAAATTTTTCTCCGGAAAAAGAATTTGGTGGAGCATATTTTGCAGAAAGTTATTTATTATTTTATAGCCTTACGGAAAACGTTGCATTTGTATGAACCAGGCGAAGTACTTTACGGATGGCGATAGATTTCTTTTTCTTATCAGTTTTCGGTTTTTGTATAATTTTTGCAGGATTTTGGCAACTGGGGCCACATTTTTTAACACTTCTAGAAGACATATTTAATGCGTGTCTTTAAAGAGAATTATTTTTTGTTTGTAAAGGGTTAATTAAGTTAATTAATCACTATAAGAGTGGTTACTGTAGATTATTAAAACACATCGTAGACAAGCCAGACTAAACCAAAGTTGGTTTAATAAATTAAAAGAAAATATTTAATATATAATTTTGTTATTATTGATTACCTTTCTACGATGATCTCATTATAGTACTCTGGACTTGCAAAATAGATTGTACACCTTCTATGTACCTCACATCGCATGTAATAAAACGTAAACGTTTAAATTACTAACATTATTTCTTTCTTTTGAGAAAGTACTCTGCTGAAAATTTGATAGAATTTGGTATATCTAAGAAAGATCTATCTAATAACACAGATTAGCCCAGATAGACAGGTTAATGTAATATTTTTGATTTTTTTTCATCACTCTTAGCGAATATGGCCGCTACAGGTAACTGACGAGAAATTTAATAAAAAAAAAATTTGGTTGTAGAGTACTTGTCAATGTTTACTTTTAAGTGTTCTAATACGAGTAGTTATGAAGTTTCTACAAAAATTCTGCTTAGTCTGAATTTATTTGAACTTGAATCGGAAGTGCCACCAAATTAAAAGTGGTGGTCGAAAATCGAGCAAAATTTTTCAGGAAAAATGGAAAACATTTGTTGCAAAGACCGTTAAACAAACAGATTTTATCTTACTCAAAAATAGAAGTACTTAGAAAGTAGAATTTGATAACCTACACTTTGACTGCATCGACTTGAATTTAAAACTTCTGCTAATTTTTTAAATTTGGAGATGGTCCGTTTTGGGACAGGCTGGAGTGGAGATGTTTTTAGAAATCGTTTTTTTTGACCATTTTTGTTCGTTTATAAGATCTGAAAGCATAAAATATCAGAGAGACAGATTTTTCATACAATTTTTAAACATTTTACGTTAATGGAAGCAAATTGTATTTTTACTTTAAGAAGTACGTTAAGTTATGAGTGTTTATTGTATTTTGCGCTAAAAATATATTTATAAAAAATATTAATATCTTCTGCAATTATTTAAAACATTTTTTGGTTGCATTTAGTTAAAAAAATTACACACTTTTGCACGTCATATTTTTTTTATAGATATGTACTTGAAAATGATAATACTGCGTTAGGAACTTTACGACCTATTAACAAAGTACAATATTCAATACAAAAATTGTAATTTTTATAATTACAAACTAGACAAAACAAAACTGGATAATATTTTTGCGTTTATTATTTATAAGGTCAATATGTTCTCTCAATATGTTTCTCAACTTCAATAATTATGCTTTTACAACTATTAATATTATAAGGATATCACTGTTATTATCAACAGTATTAAAGCGCATTAAGAGAACGAAAACCTATGGAGATGGCCGCTTTTGGAACGAATCAAATTTTTTGGTACTTAAAAAATTGCTTTATAGTTAGTTTTGGATCAGTTCAACCTTTTGAAATCAAGATATAAATGTGTTAAAAAAATATTTTTTTGAAAAAAAGTAATTACGTAAAAAAATGGAGATGGGTTTTGGAACTGATCAACTCACTTATTTGTCTCTGTTTGAGTTAATTAATAACTTCTATTTATTACTAGTGGTTTAATAAAGGTTATTTTACTACTAGTAGAAAAATGGCTTTGTTTGAGTTGAATAATAGGTCTTATTATACCACCAATGGTGTAATGAAAAATCTAGCAACTTGTTTTTTTTTTTTGAATTTTTTGTATTTGCAGGAAGTGCTGTAAATGCAAATCGATTACAGAAACCACAGTAACGTGTATAATCTTTTTTTTTAACAAAAACCTATTTGTTGGGCTTCTATCGAAATTATTTTACTCTAAATGTTGAAATGTTAAAGTTTTCTGTTTCTGGAGTTACAGTTACATAGTTATAAAGAGTTGGATGTGGCGTGATTTTATTTATTTATATTATGCCTGGTTTTATTAGTCAGACAAACTTTACTTCTATTATATTATATTCTATATATCCTCCAGCAGAAGAACGTAAGGTTCTCTTCCTTGATAATCACCACGGTTTTCGTTTGAATTAAAGTCGTTGATTGTTGTCTTTTTGGTTGAGATTAAATGTGGGTAAGACATTTGTTAGACCACCTAGGCCATAAACGTTGCTATAATTACTTCATGGGTTCACCAATTCAAAAATAGCTAAGGTCTAAAAAATTGAGTGAGTTTGTAGTAAACCTGGTTATTAAAAAAATCTAAAAAAAAAAGATACTTGTGTAACTGGTTTACCCTAGTGTTGCTCTAGATAAAGAAAGGTATGCTTAGCAATATTATTTCTTTGCACCACTTGGATACACTCTGGTGTACACTCTTGTCTTGTCTGTAGGTTTGAAGAGTTGAAATATTTTTTTTTAACTCCCAACTCTTTCAAAAAAATCATTTAAATAAGCATTTTTTTAAATCAACATTTAACGAGAATTTGGTTTCGTATAATTTGTCGTGGTAGTTTAGTACTTTCTGCGGCTTTAATTTTGTATTTTGGTAAACGAAGAATATTTTCTTTAATTTTCTTAAAGTTCTTGAACTATTAAAGCGTTGTCTTGCATTTCATTTACTTGTAGTCTTGTACATACATAAACTCATTTCTAAATAAATATTTTTTAATAACATTACTACTCTAACTTTTAATTTTAATTCAGAAGGTGGTAAAGATGCAGTCTCAATCGAATTTAAGAAATATTGCGATACATAAAGATACTCAAATTTTATTGAGAGCAGTTTTAGTTTAATTGTCGCATTTGAGCTTGACATTCAGTTTTATCTTTAAAATTCACGAATGACACATTTAGATTAAATTCGTACAAATCTTGTGCATAGCATGTCTTAACATTACCAAAAAATAGTTGTAGACAGCATCATTTACAGTTTTCACATTTCTGGACAGAAAATAGCAGTTGAACTTTTTTTAAATCATTCAATTTTAAATTGATATTCTAAACATGTAAAAATAATGATGATAAATTATAGACTAGATACAGATATTCCATTGGTATTTCTCTTAAATTTCCTGGAATACCAGTCATTTTTGCTATTGAAAATATACCATTGTCAATAGCCAATAGAAAATGTGGAAAGTTTTTATTATTAAAATAGTTGTCTGTTATGTCGCATTTTCAAATCTCATATTTTCTTTTACATGTAATTCAATTAGTTTTGATAAAAATGGTTAAGAGTGGAAACATTTACATATTATTTTACCTGTATGTTCTCCAGGTACTACAAGCAGTAATTGTCAAAAATCTCAACCAAAAACCACAATTTTTCCACCTAATTCTTTATCGCTCATCCAAAGTCGACGTAAATATTTATTAATTACTAGTTGGGCTTTTCTTCATGCCATTGATGCTCTCTTTGATTATCTAATTAAAATTGTATTTTTAATTTGTTTTGCTTCAGATGAATTATTATTAAATCTCCTAGCAATTTTTCTTCTGTTTAATGGAAGGCAAAATGCATCATGGAAGTAGAGTAACCACAGCCACAGCAATATTTTAAACTTCTTTTTAAACATTTTTTGGTAACATTGTGTAAAATATTATATAGATGTGTTTTACCTTTTCTACTAGGACCTCCATTATAAAAAGTATTGGTGTGTTTATTTACAATATATTTTTGTAAAGCACTCATAATTGCATTATAAACAATTATCTGATCATTATTTATACGTCAAACTGCTTCTTCAATGTCGCTGTTTTAATGGTATTGGTAAATATTGTATTTTGGGATGAAATGTTGTTGGTACGTTTACGAAAACGTCATAATTTTTGTTTATTATTAAGTCGAAAACTGTTTTTATAACATCTCTATTTATAATTTTTAATTGATCAAAATCTGTTCGGCTATTACTTTCAATAAAAATTTTAAGAAATATCTTTCACGTTTTTAGAAATTTCTTTCTGGAACTTTTCCAATAGTTTTATTAACTTACTTTTACGTGGTTTATCCATTGATACTTTTTACAAGACCATACATAATGTTCGAATATCTTTTCGAGTAATTGTACTGTCTTACTTTTGACTTTGTATCATTTAAAGGAAACCAAGTCTTAGATTGTCTTATTTTGTTCGTTTTGTACAGGTACAGGTAGAACAACCACTGAATGTGAAATATGATTAATAAGCATAAATTGAAATAGTCTCCACACGGTTTTCGTGGAGCTTTTTTATTATGAAATAACACTCTACATTCATTTGACAGCTATATCTTCTGCTGATAAATATTTATTTATTACATAAAAATATAATATGTATTAAAATTAAAAATATTGTTATTAAAATATACATAGTGTTCTATTTATAAATCCGATATTATGATCGTTTTCAGTAAAACCGGGAGTAATAGAAAGTTTATTTTTCACTCGATTAATGAGGTGTATAACATAAATTTCCCGAATTTTGTTTTCTATTTACAAAAAATACAGTAAAAAAAGGGAAAAGCTTATTTTTTTTTTACAGATTTATATACTAAGGTGGTTTGTTGAGCCTGTGACTTTTAAAGTGATTAATACAGGAATCTAGTTTATGGGAGTCTATTCTGAGTAGTTTATGCGTTTTTTATGCACTTTTGTTCCTCTCTCTTTCATGTTTATTAATGAATGTCTTATTATTTTTCTTAGGCAACTAAGTTTATTCCTCATTGCAGTATTTGCATCTGTAAGACAAAGATATACATGGGTGTGCTACTAACTACAGTTTTTTTTTTCAATATTTTTTGAAACTTTTTCAAGGGTTAATGCTTTATTAAGATTTTTTTTTTCTAATACAGAGCGCTTCCAACATCTTAGCTATCCATCTTCTCTGATGCTATATAAAAAGCATAGTTAAACGCTGAGTAAATTCTAGAATTTACATATTTTTTTGCGCAGTCTTCATCCAATTGAAAGATTAATTGGAAAATCAGGGTTACCTTAACTTGGGTTAACATTTGACGTCGTTGAATTGGGTTTAATCTGTATTGAGCTATAGTTTCTAAGATTTGCTGTTTTCCTGCATCCAGAATGTTGTTCAAAATCATAAACAGTTTTGGACTTTTACTTTGCAGTTGAAGTTACATTGTTTCTCTTTTGATTTTAAATAAATGAAATAATTTTTAATGCAATAATTTGTGCATTCTATTACTTTTTTTCCCTATAATAGTGTAACTAATTATTTTTGAGAGATCCACTGCCGTTTGTTTAACAAAGTAATTTGCTATTGTTGTGGCAAGTTATTGGTTGTCTCGTACTCTAAGCTACGTAGTATTTGATATTCTAATCTCAGTCTATCAGTAAATGCACTTACTCATGAGTAGATGACGAACTTCTACTTTTTTCTTCAGCGGCAAATTCTTGAAGGTTTTCATTGCTATTCTACTTTTTTGATTTAAGCCTCGGTTCGTATGCGACGCCCATATATTTTTTTTAACCGTACTTTAATGTATTTACAAGTGTGTAGTAATTCTTGTGGTCGTGCTCCGATATGTTTTGTGACTTTTCAGCTAGAGAGCTTGCCCTCGCAATGCTAACACAAAAGCTGTTCTTTTTTATTTGTCGTTCTAGCAGTTTATTCTACTCGCTGCTTTAAATTGTTTTTAATATATTGCACAGTGATCGGAAATACATTCAACTGCGGTCATAATTATTTTTTATAGTTGTTTTGATGTCAGAACAATCCAGAATATTACATATAATGAAATAATCTAGAAGTATTTTGCAAAAAAACTAAAATTTATTTCAAATTTACAAATAATGCTTATTTAAAACAAATATAATTACAAAATGAAGCCGAAAAAGCTCGGTATGTTTGAGTGCCCGTGAAGTGGGAAAAAATGTACTAGAAAGAGTATCAAAGATTTTAAGATAGGTTGAATAAAATTAACACTTGAAGCAAGAATATAAACGAAACGATATTATTGGCGTTTAAAATTATTGTTTAATAACATTTTTTCTTTTCCCACAACATTAGTGCGCCAGATTTGTAATTCTTTTCAATATACAAATTCGAGAGAGTTAATAATTTTTTATGTTTTCTGTAAATTTTAAGGTAGTTATGAATGGTTATCATAATTAAGGTATTATTTAGCTATTTTGATTTAGTAAGAAATAAAAGTGTTTTAAACTGTATTATCAAGAAGATCTTGTAGGTTTATTTTGGCTTGTGCTTCACTTACCTATATCGGTAGATAACATTTGGTTTTAGCTTTGAGTAACTCTTCATAAGAAGGATAGATGTTTGCCCTTTACTTTTTGGCAGTTTTTTTTTTATAATATTATATCAATGTTTTTTAAAATCTTTTTTAAAAATAACGCAAGAGCTTCTTTTGGACTACACTTTTGCGGCAAGGTTTTAGTGGATGCAGCTTTTAATGTCTCTCTGATTTTTGTTGCTCCTGATTTTTCGATTTCACTTTTAAAATTTTGGCAACATCAACTTTTCTTATTTTTAAAGTCCTATTCTAGCAGCGAAAATTAAACTTTTAACACTCTTAGAATTGCGCAAATTTTCTGCCTTTCTGCGTTTTGTCCTATCACTACTTTCATTATCAAGAGTTTTTACATCACATATGAAACTCTTGCATAACTAGTCTTTATTATTTTTGATAGAAATCTATCAGTTTTTTATCACACTTGTATAATCTGCAAAATAATTCAGTACCAAATTTTTCCATGTTGTTTTTTATAAATTGAAGATTCTGCCTTTTACTGCCTGTCTACTTCAAAATAAAATTTACTAAATGCTCTTTCTGAGTTCACCGATTTCCAGGTTTTTCTTGCAAAACATCGTGTGATACTAAGAAACCAAGCAGCCAAACTCCGGCAGTTTTAACTTTTAACACTTTTCCACTGTTTACAAAAAGGCGCAAGTTTGCGCAAATTTTTTTTACTATTTGAAAGTAAACACATGAAACTCATTTTAGATACAAAAAATATTATCGGAATCCACAGGAGTTTTCGTCACAAGCTGCAAAAGCACAATTGCGGCTGCATCATAGATTTTTGTTCCGAATATTTACATAAATAATTTCTAGAAAAGTAAGGTTAATTAAAAATAACGAGTATAATTTAATTAATATGCTTTCTTATGTTAAACATGTTTCAGTAAGTTTAATTTCAGTTTACATTGAGAAAAATGGGGCAGAACCTGATTAATAATTCTCCTAAAAAATATATTTGCATTAAATTTTTCTCAATTTTAAGTATTATATTACAACAATATGTCAGTTAATTTTTCAAACTGCTTTAGAAAAAGACTATTAGGTATTTAGAAGGGAAATATAATTACAAAACATTTTATATAAAACATTTATAAAATAAATTTTGACTGCATTTTTCGCTAAAATCTACCACTGTGCATTGGTCAGGAAGATTAGCCGCCAAAGCTTGCGACTTTCATTTGTTCTATAGACTGCCAACTTTTTTGAATTGTAGAGCTTTTTGGAGCGAGGCAGGTTTATCAATATGTGCTCTTTGGGCAAAGCATACTTTTACCTCATTTAAAATAAACATTTTTTTCTTAAAGATCACCTTGTCTTCAGGCATGACAAGTGGTCAATATGGACGTGAAGCTAGTATCCCAGACTCTATCAACATTTTGCGGTATACAATAAAATGGAAGTCACTGGGGTGGTCTTCATTACCATATTGTAATGATGAGGCTGCTGTAAAGAAAAGATGCTGGACATGATTGAAAAAATTTCAGTATTTTTTTGCCCTATATGCATTTTGGTCTATGCTTTGTCTTTTTGAACTTTGGGACTTTGTTTCTTCTGACTCAGTAGTGGTAACTTCAGATTTTGCTTTTATTTTACAAAATGATAGTTTTCTTTTAATAAAACAAAAATTTGGATTCGAGGAATCCATGAAACAGTATAATGTTGAGGCTTTGTTTAAGAGTCCTCGACATTATTTACATTATTATTTTTCTTGTTATTTTAGCAGAGTTTTAACTTGACATATGAGATAATCAATTTAGACATATCTATTTTTGAATAGAAATTAATCTCTTGTTAATGACTTACCACCATACTCTACATTAGCGACTTTAGAGTACAAATTAGCGGAAATTATATATCCATATTTAATCTAGTATTAGTTTATTATGTTTTACTCTTGAGACCAATGTACATTATTATTTTTCTTGTTATTATTAACAAAGTTTCTACTTAACATAGTAGTGGCAAATTTTGTAGTTTGCATTAAAAATATTTTTATATTATATTTATAGAGTTCAGTAAGGTCTGAGTCTCGAGTTTTTTTTTTTTTAGTTTTTGAGAGATAATGTTTTGGGTGTAATATAACACATGCAAGTATAAAACTATTCGTAACTGAAATTTAATATGTTCTATTATTTGAATGGTACCAGTGTGAGTACTGCATCTACAAAAGCAACAAAGACAATTTTAACACGTGTAAATACATCACATGTTAAAGGAAGGGAAAAATGAGGTTATTTTATTGCGATTTTTTTAAATACAAATTAGAGACAAGGAACAATGCCATAAATTCGTTTTTTTGGCATTAAAATTCCAAGAGTGTATGCACTATCGTGAGAAAAAAAATTGTTGAATCAGAATATGCTCTGATCTATCATATATTTGATAGTTTTGCTTCATCAGTCAAAGGAAGACAAAGCCAACTCTAATTCACTACATTCTCGTTCTCACCATATAAATAATATGGTGAAAGGTTAAAAGAAATGCCCTCACTGCGACTTTACTTCAATTTGTTTTTTTACAACGCTGTACAATTATTGTTTTTTTTTATTATGATATTAAAAAAGGGGATATAATAATTATTATTTTCTTTCTTAAGAAAAAAACCTAATTAATTAATATACTCAACTAGTTTCGAGCTCTAGTACCAGTTTACTTTCATGCCTAGACAATATTTTATATGAGTAATCCAAAACATTGAATAAACATAAAAATATGAAAATTAATGTTAAAAAGTGGATTACAAAAAAACTTTTTAAGGTTATGCCAAGGCTTTTTTTACAAGCCAGTCATGCAGTGGCAGCAGACATTTCTATTGGTTCAGTTTATAAATTCTGGAGTAGTATTCATAGCTCTCAACTTTTGTTCCATTTTCTCTTGAAAGGGTCTTTAGGGACAAGTCATCATGTTCTTTATTCTGGAGCTCTTTTAGGGACCTCTTTTTTGGACAGTTGCAATAGTTCAGGTCTCAAAATTGTCTCGTCTGGGAGGTTTTTTAATAACAACAGTTTTGTCAAATTAGACACATTTGTGTCTGTTTTGAGAAATTTTTATCGTCTGGATTATTTTGATAAAATCGTAAAGATTTTGACTTACAGAATAATAATAATCACCGTAAAAGACTGTATATAATTGCTGTCAAATGGTCAGTGTTATATGGACAGTCAAGTATTTTTGTTATCTACTGGGAGCAAACATATTTATCGTTTCTGATAAAGTACTTATTATAGTAAAGAAATATCAAATTTATGATCAACTAAGTTATGATCTATCATCAATTATTACAAATTTTTTATGGCCATTTTTTTTAGGCTGCGGAAACGAGTTAAATGGAAAAAGAAAATGGCATCACTAACCATTACAGTTAGTCATGGTTTTATTTATAAATGGTTAGTTAGTAATTATTTGTTCCACGTAAAGTGGAAGCTGTATTTTTTTTTGCAGCTACAGATAAATACTTATCTTCCTATATCTAGTATCTACTGTTGTATGTAATATGTATATTACATTTTTTAAATGTCTCAAGTTTTAGATTTGAATTTGGATCTTTTACTACTGAAATACTTGGCTGCTTATATTAGGTTATAATAGGTTAGCTTATAAAGGTTTGAGTTGACAAGAGGACTTTTAAGCTCTGGAATCTTGTGATATTTTTCCCAATTTTTTTCTTTGGTGGAGGATTCTTCTAAAATTAATGTTATTGAGAATTTTTTGGTTCAGTGTTTTGGTACCGTTAATACGGACAACACCGAAGAATGTACAAATTACAAAAATCTATATGTTGCGTTATATAATATTTTGGTCAGATTGTTTTTTTGGCGAAGCTGACTTTCTAGACTATAATCGACATAAAGTAATGCTTATACTGCAGCTGTCTCGTTTTTTGGTGGAAACATTAAGCCGTAGGTTCCGGCTACTATTGGTCATTAGGTTATACCACAGACTGTAGATACTGTCACCGACCCGGCTATCGGTGCAATTTTGTTTGAGTGTGGATTGGGAATGTGGTGAATTTAATTTAATTAAAAGGGAAATAATTAAATTATTAAACGAAGAAAATAAAATAAAACACAAGTTTTAAATTGGAGACGGCACTGTCAGGCGAACGAGGGTTGAAAGGGTTGAAGGAGAGGTGGCGCTGTGATGCGAGTGAGTAACGCGCTGTTACTCCGCAAGGTGGCGCGCGCGAACGAGCAGAGAGAGAAAGAGAGCGAGGCGAGAGAGTGAAAGAAGTACGGATGAAGACAAACTTCATGAACTTGCAATCGACTGCTGACTCACGACTCACGGTTACGACTGACTAGTCACGACTGACTCCCGAAGAGCCGAAACGGCAGTTAAAGCGAGATATTTACCACCTTTGAAAGGTTCGGCAAAGATCGAGGGGTTCCGATTGTTTGTCTCCGCGAATCAAGATCGCGAGATAATTGAATCGCGAGAATGAGATAAAGCGTGGGAGGAGCGGAATTGAAAAAGGAGTTGAACAGCGTTTGAATCATAATTTTACGACAACCCGTTCTTGAGATATGAACGAAAGAAGCTTAATTAACACAATTAACGGTTTAATAATTAGTCCGCAACATGCGAGAGGGCTGCGTGATGCGAGGTAGGTCGCGAGAAGCCTACCTGACGAAATAAGAGCGAGATTGAGCATGTCGCGGTTCTAATTATCGAGAAATGCGTGAGATGAGTTAATTGGTTAATTAATTGCGGTTTTTGATAGGGTTGCCGTAGGAATTACGAGATGAAATTTATACGAAAAGACTCGGATTAAAAAGAGCTTTTCATTGTGTGGAACCACACGTGGATACCTGTGCAGGTGAGCACGGGAGCCGAGATTTCTCGCTTTCTTTTGTTTGACGGCTGGCAGGTAGAAATTTGAGGGTAGAAAGCGTCGGTCGAGGGATGACCTTGCAGCTAAAGTTAGCAAAGAAGGCGACTTTTAACGTTGGAATGTTGTGGAATTCTGTTCAATTCTAATATTACCGATTTGATGGAATTTGTTAATTCAGGCAACACAGAGAATTTGTGAAAACCTCATTAAATAAAAATCGGATTACGATGGTGGTAACAATACAACCTGAAGACTTTAATATTTTTACCAAGAGTTTTGCGTAAAAATCTTATGAGAGATTTAAAATTTTTGTATGCTGCTATAGGCTTGTCGGCATATTTTGCAAGCTCATTCTGTAACAGGATACAGATAGACCATATCTGTGAAGGGCAATACTGCAGCTAGCCTGCAGGACCTGGTTTTAAACTGTTTTGGGAAACATGCTTTGTCGTTAGAACGCAAGTCTCTTAACTTTGCATATCTTTCGCAATGACGACAAATCTTTTGTGTTTGGTTGAAGATTTTACAAGTAGATAGGTATTACAAGAAAAAATATTTAAGTTAAGCATGTAGTTGACCTATTGTTCATCTATTTAATAAATGAACTTAAAAGTTTATAACGTGATTTTTACATTTTCACTTTTAAAGCACTTTTTAGTGTTTTGAGCTTTTTGGAACTTTAATTTTTTTAGTTTTGCTTCCATTTTGTCCCGGTTAATTACGTTATATTTGTAAATACTTTTTATGTTTAAGTAAGCTAAGACATACAGTTTGTTTGTATTAGAATTTCTTAATTCTAGGTGGTCGGGACTTGAGCAGCTAACACTCCCATACTCAAAAATAAAGGGTTTGCTCAAGTTTACAAAGATGTCATCAGCGCTGTGCTCTCTGCACTTACAAATCTAAAATGTAACGTCTCTAGTAAAGATTATATACAGTAGCAAGAAGTTGTAAGAGTTTTCTGAAGATAGATGTAACTTTGCAGTTATTATTTTTTATTTATAAAAGCAAGCAGTTGTTGTCCAGTAAACTTTGGGTTTTAAATGTAACTTCGGAAGCATTATCCATGTTATTGACAATGTTATAAAAACAAATAAAAAAATTGGAGAACTTTTACGATCGCAGTCTTTTCTCGATGTTTTTACAAGCATTTCTTTGTGTGCCTATGAATAAAATTGTATTTGCTTCTATAGGGTAGTTCTGCTCGTCTATTCAGTGTTCCTGCAAATGTTTTGGATCCTCCTTCTAATCCACGGTTTAAAAATGTTATTATTCAAACTTTTTGTCATACATAGGGTAAGGATGCAAGCTATAATAAATGGGACGTGAGTGCTCTTTAATATGTAGCGATAGTCGGCACTCCATTTATCTAAAAAAATTTTCAAATTTTTAACTAAGTGAAAATATTGGTTTTTATCATCTTTAGGATAAGGTTGGCACCGGTAATTTTCGCCCAACTAAGCCACCTTGACTAGACCGCACCTGTTCGGCAGTTAAACCAGGATAACGTGCAGGATCTTCAAAAAGATTCTACTCTCTCAATTTGAATGATTTGAGGGTACTTAGTTCTTAAAAAATCGGAAGAAATCTTTTTATTTATATCAGTTTTTCTATTATGGATTTATTATTATTATTATTGGGGAAATAGAATTGTTCCTAGGAAAGTGTGGGATTACAAACTGTTGCTTTTTCTTATATTTCTATGACAGCTGACAGCAGAAACTTGTCCCCATTTGTAACTTACTTTTTTTATTGTATTTTTCAATTAGTTGAACCATTTTCGCAGGAAACTTGTGTAGAGGACTAATTTTTGGGAAAGAGGATTGCCAGCAAATTGCAATAAACATATTCGAATTTTTACGAATGAGTGCTAAAGACTGCTGCAACTTAAATATTTCCTTGAAGTACAAAGAGTGGTAGTTTTTGGAAAAGTCCAAATTATTTTCAGTTTTTATCACCGCTGTTTAGTCGTTTGCTTTATATACCTGACCTGACAATACTACCACAGTTAATTGCAAAGAAAATTCTGTTCTAATTTGAAATTGGTCAAATTGGTCAGTTTATATATTATTTATAAAATTAGATTCTAAAATTTTAGTTTAGTAAAATGCATAGCACATGACACGTTGAAATGTTTAAGAACCATTGACCTATAGCTGAGCCTAACTGTTTACTTCGAGACTCCACTCATATTAACTGATTTAAAGAAGAACTTTATTGTTAAGTGCGGTAAAGGTTATAAAACAACACAACTAACAGACGACCTATACCAATGTGGTACGTACTTTTACCGAACACATTTTAAACGGTACCACCTCTTTTATGATGTGATGTGTTCCTACCGGTCAAAATCAAACAAATACACTAATTATAAATAACTCTTTTCCAGTAGAGGTTAACTTTATTAATTCATGAAGAACTCGGGGAAAACATGCTCTGGATTTAATCAAATGTTAATGTTTTTTATACTGCATATGAAAGACCTCTTAGGCCAATTTTACTATCCATTTTTTTAATATTGTGGGGTACAGGATCATTTAAGTATTGTATTAGTTTACGTTAGATTTGAAACGTAAAAAACAAAATGTTGCTGTAGCTTCCATTTTTAACTTTTGGAAATATAGGCACAAAATTTTACATAAGTTTTTCTGATGAAGGATGAAGGACTGATGTTTCAACATTTTCTGTCAATAGAAGTTGGGATCATTAAAAAAAACTCATTGATAAATGACACAAATAAACGCAAAATTAACATTTAACTCTCTTTGTGTTTTTTTGTGGTGTATTTTATTACATTAAAAATAAACATTAGTGCAAGTAATTTGTGTATCGGGCAGATTTTTCTTATTGATTTCTAAAATTTGGTAGTTTTTTTCTAGTTTTTGTTTTTAAAAGAAATTATTATGTCACAATAATTTTTTTGTTTTGTTTTTGCAGCATTTTATAAGATTACATAAATTTGCTTAAAAGTAACTGAATATGTGGTGGTACAAAAATAGTGCAGTGCACTTACAGTGAGACCATTAAATACTAGGTGTAGGTATATGAATATCGCTGATACATTGCAGCGATTTGAATAAATAACTAGATCGAGATTTTGCCCTCATTCTAAGAGGTCTGTTTCGTCAAATAGTAAATTTTGTATGAATTGTTAACGCAACGGCACCAAACGCTTATTATTACTGTAATTCCCATAATGCATTTCATATATTCTTTAAACTTCTCTTCTTTCAAGTCTCTGACTGTACATAAAACCTAATCTTTTTTGCGTTCCCGTAAAAGTAGCCTACATTTAATTTTAAAAATTGGAGAGAATTTTGTAGCCACTCCACTCATAATAAATAAAAATCAGAGTTTTATATTGTAAAATTTTTATTTAGTTTGTGAATACTTAACATACTAAACTAAACAATCAATCAAGTTTTTCACAGAAGTTGAAATGTTAATTAGTGACATTATTTTGAAATTAAATTTCAGACGAACGCCTTACAATTGACCATTAAATGGTCACATATTAAATCTTTTTTCGAATGTCTTCAGCATTGTAACGTAGTTGCAGAACAATTAAAGGGAAATCTTGTGTTGTCAGTCAAATTCTGGCGTCTGTGATATTTGGATGCAACACCAGATTTTCTGAGTTTTGCGATTTCGACTTTTAAGTGTTTATGGTTTTCAGATTAGACTCCGTCTTTGTTTGAAAGACACTTTTACCAATACGAATTTATTTGCGTGCGCTGAAAAGGGACAAAGCCCTGTGTCTAGAGACTTGCTCCAAGTTCTGTTTTGGTGTTTTTTTTTTTTTTTGGAAAGGAGAAGTCTTTTATTGCCGTTTACATCAAGCTGAAATCAGACAAAGTAGCAAGCTGAATTATATCGAGTATACAATTAAAGAAACCATTGGTCTTTTTTTTTTTTTGTTCTGCCAGGTTACTGTGTGCCCTGAATTATGTTGTTGGGTGGTATTGTTTAAAACATTCTATAGTAATGTAAAGTAAAGTTTATTTGTGTTAGAGACACATATCTTTACACAAGTCAAAGAAAAACAAAGAAAGCCAACATCAAGAATCTACAAAATTGTAAGCCAAAAATTTAGAAACACTACAAAACGGATGGTTCAGCAAAAATTATAGATAGATAGTGGTGACTTTATCAGACGTGTTTCATATGACTATCTGCTTTCTTTGTGTTTAATATAGTCTGCATCTTACAAGATGACCATCATCATTGCGCGACGCTAAAGAATACTTTTACCAAATAAATTAATTTTAAATACGCTCAGTTTGTTCTCTCTCAGGTGCACAAGTGAAGCAACATGTGGCCTAACGTAGCCAACTCAGACGTATTAAAATCATTTTCAATTCTTATTTTAATGTTTTTTTTCTTCATTGAAGCTCTTAAGATTCATTTAGTATATATATTTATTTAGTATTTAGAATATATTTCTGCAATTTTTTTAAAATGAAACAATTGTTTTTTTTGCCAAATGCAATAGGTAAACGTTGATTGTGGTTAGTGAAATCATACAAGAAAATATTTAAGTTTTAAATATTTTAAATTAAAAAATAACTGTTGACGACGTCGTATCTTTGTAATAGTAGTCATTTTTTGTCGTCCCAAAATAAAGTTCTTTTGATAAAATTTCAAGTTACCTGTTTTAACATTTTTGGGTTTTTCTTTTTGTTCTTGTCTCTTATTTTAAATGAGATATATAATTTGCTGAGTTACGTGCACTCCCTTCCAGGGAAATCTAAACATTTGTTTAACTTGCCTGGTGGAAACAACTTTAAAAAAATTTAAATTTATTAAGCGTTGCGTAGATTTTATTAATTCTTTTAGATATCAGTATCAACAAATATTGATAGTCTCTTTGTTAGACGATTGCTTTTATTTATATCTCTTGCGTGAGGCATTTTGTTGCATCTTTTTCTAAGGACTACAATATGCGACTATAATAAGTCTTCTAATGACCTTCTCGAGTTATGTTTGCCTAATTTTTTTTGGTGTGGGGTTAATTGTGATTATTATTAGCATAGCTCATAGGGATGAAGTAGCTAAGCTTGTAATAAAAAAGCAAGGATCTTTGTACCGCAACTTAGAAATGGTATTTAACATCTTAAATTTTTACTAAAAAAAATATTTTTTCTGTGCTTTGTATTGTTCTGTGCTTTGTATTGTAATGTGCATCGTTGAATTTTTTTCTGCACCACGTGCTTTATCGTGTGTTGAAAATGTATCACTTATTTTAATTTTTTTTAGATGTAGGGTGAGTACCGTTTTGCATTTTTTTAGCGATATTGATTCATTCAATATGTAAAAAAGAAACATCGGTTTTTTAAGATTTTTTTTATGATGATTATTTGCTGAGGCGAAAGATCCTACGTAAGTTTCCAACAAATCCTCGTCTTTAACGACACTGCAAATGACATGATTGTGTCCGATCTCAAATTTTTGTCTGTTTATCATATCTTTCTCAGCTATGTCCCGCTTCGGTTGCTTTTCTTCTTTTAAGAAATTATTATTTTTTATGAATTATCTAACTTATCAATTAATAAAAAGTATAGAGCATTAAAGCTAAGACCTCGACTTTCCTTGTCTATATGAAAAAGTAAATTGTTCCAAAAATTTTTTTAAAGGATATTCCCATACTTGAAAAACATGTTTTTTTGTACTATTAGATGTCCGACAAGACAATAGAAAAACATGTGTTTGGAGTGACTATCTACCTTTTGGTTGATTTTGGCGCTTTGATTCTCTTAATAAAAACTAAGAGAAAAATCAAAGCTTTGTCCGGCACAGGCGTTTTTCAAAACTAATTTTTATTTTTATAAGTGAAGGACTTATAACACTTTGCAGACTCTTTTTTTTAAATACGCTATTACATACATTCTTTAAGATTTTTACCTCAAGAAAAAGGTTGTGGTGTAAACTCGCTAAGAGATAATAGAACTACATCAGTCACTTAAAATGGCAGTGTTTGGTAGTTATATACAGAAAGTTTTTACCAACGGAAATTGGCTTCCGAATATAATTTATTGTTATATGCCACTTCTTTCATTTTAAAAATATAGTAAACTAATTAATTTTTAAAATTAATTGTTTTGTATACAATTTTATTTTTTCTACGTCATTTTTCAGGTGTCATGTGAATGCTTTTTTAAAAACATTGTATTTTTTGTAACTTTATTTAATCTAATGTTTTCTTTTTGGAACTCTTCTAAAGCATTTTTTTAAGTCTTGAGGACCCTATTTATTGCTACTTCTTCTCCATTCCTTAATTTTGCCTACACATAAATTAATTAGGAGATTTCCCTAAATTGCACCGGTGTGACTTAAGCAACTCAGAAGTGGTCCAATATAATTAATTGGTAATTTCATGCTAAAGACGATTTTAATTCGCAAATATTAATCAAATAGTATTTGTTACGTTTTCGGGTCATCTTTTTATACTGGTTTGACAAAGTACAGGTTGTAATGCTAATGTAGCTATAAATTTTCTTATTGCTATTCTAGCTAATCTCTTAGAACAGGTTGCTGTACCAGATTATGGTAGAAGAATTTTACCTAAATTTTTCTGAGAGATTTCAGAGAAACGGTTTGCAGTACGCTAATGAAAATTGCGTTTACTGACTAGTTCTACTAGTCATACTACTGATTAATTTTTAAAACAGTCGTTGAGTATTAAATATGACAAATAGTTTTCTGTAAATTAACATTTACTTGCTGCTGCATATTAATTTAATAAAATTAAAATAGCAGCTTTTGTGGTTTTTTACATGTGGAGCTTCGCACATTTACAACAAGTTTTTATTTTATAATGTGGGTTATTTTAAGTTGAGACAATAATATATTTTTCTGTTTATTTTATTTTTGGTAAAATATTTAAACATCAGTAATTATGATGATAATGGTTGTTGCCATACAGTTTCTAAAATTTATTTCATTGGAATTTCTTACTGTATTCTATGTTGTTGTTTAATGTTTTTGTTTTACTGCTTTGTTGTTGTACTTATCTTTGTTTAATGAACACGTTAGAAAACTGACAACGCTGCAGTAAACCTCTAACTAGTTAAACTAGTAACCTTATATCTTATTTCATAATAAATTATTATAGTTGCTTTTTTGTTTGTAGCTATACCTACCTTTTTGACACACTTTGAATAATATTTTTAATCAATTGATTTAACAGTTTAAATAATAATTGTTTCTAAGAGATAGTGAAGTGGCATAAAAGGGCCTCTTTTGTTTTAACATAGCAGGGATGTCTCAAGTCCCTATTCAGTGAGACTCAGCTATTGGTCTAACCAAATCTTTTGTTTTTTGGTAGTATTGTACTTGCAAAAACAAAACAGATTTGACACGCTATGTAAAAGCATATTACATATCAAAACAATACAATTAAAAATTATTTTTATTAACTTTTGCAGGAAATTTTTGGCGTATAGCTGTCTGATTAGTGTTTTACTAACACCTTTATTGTTTTTATTTTAAAATATCAATGATATTGTAAATGGTACTTATGTTGGTATGACAATATGTCTAGGTTATCAACAATTACAAAGATTCTAAGACGATCAAATTATTTATTTACAATTAATGTTAAAGAACATTTGTCTATTGCTATAAGATATTGGCAATCTTGATTTAAAGTAGGCATAGAAAACACCAAAAAATGTAAAAAAAACTGAAATTTAGAGAACATCAAGATCTTCATTTAAGACTATTAACTCTAAGAAATCAGCGTTTTGATGTAAAACAGGATACTAGTTGCAAAGGAAATATAATTTGAAGTATCTTCACCAAATTCTGGTAATCAGAAAAGAGATCTGCACACACAAGTTAAAAGATATAAAACTCTTTTTAAAAGTTACTAACCGTTGCAAAAGCGTAGTAAATCTTGTGTGGCAGTATCATGTTATACGCCCAATGTGCGATGATAATGATTGTTCAAAATGCAATAAAAAGACAAGAAATAGTGTCTTTTCTGCAAAAAGTTACCAAGGAAACTATACAGCAGAAGAAAAAACTGCAATATGTTTGGGTTCTTTTACATTGCGTACATGGAGACACTTTCACAAAAAAATAATTACTGATTAATAAGTTATTACCAAAGGCTAAGGGATACAGTTGCAAATTTATTGGTTTATTTGCGTGGAAATCTTGTATAAAGCGTTTTTTTATCTATAAAATATGTACAACAACTTTTAGAGTAGTGTAACTTTATTAATACGCAAAGAGTTTTTTTTGAATTTTGTTGAGGACCTTATGGTTGGATGAACGTCATGTACAGGAATCTAGAAAGTCATGGTTTTCAACGATTTTTTTAAAAACATATTTAAAAAACGAATTTTTTTTTGGTAAACTGGTATTACTTATGGAAGGAGTTTTTCTTTGATGATCGTCAGAGTTGAAATAAAGATCTAATTTATGCTGAATTTTTTGTGCGTTCTGATTTGTGTTGTTGACTAAAATTGCATTACACTGCTAGAGAAACTAGTTTATGTAAACTCAATTCCACGCAGTAGATTTTTAACAATTGATAGTGTTATCACTGTTATCATTTGAATATTTTAGGCGTAATTTGAGGATTTTACAATATCCATCATTTTAACTTAAATCGCTCTGCTGAATATTGCATAAATATTAATAAACGATCTTATTTTTATTTAACTGTTTGCTTGATATGATCTTTCGTTTATCAAATAACAAACAACCGTGTCTTTTGTTTTTGGACATGACCTTAGTCTTCGTCTTAATGACATCAAAAAGTTTTTGTTTTGGAACCAAATATTCTATTTTTTTTATGTGACAAAAAAGTTTGTTATGACATGAAATTCGCTTTAAGATTTATGTAAACACCCTTTTTTTTCAGATTTTCTTTTGACAGTGATTTCTCTTGGTATACCTCTTCTATTCTTCCTGAGTATACTACAATACTAATTTTGCTATTTTAGTAACTCTTTTACAAGAAGAATTTCGAAAAAAAAAATTGATAGCATATAAAGTTCTACCACTAAAACAATTTTTGTAATATCGGGTTCGCGGATCCTGTTAAAAATGGTTTTCTACAGGTTGAACATGTTTTCTTTTTATAATTATTATGCTAAAGCATTTTTCATGTCTTAAGGACTTTATTTACCGTATTGCCACTTTCAGTTCATAATTTCGCCTATAAATTAATTAGGATATTTTCCTAAATCGCACTTGAGCAACTCAGATGCGGTGCAAATGGTGCAATATAGATAGATAACTGATCGTTTTATACTAATGACTATTTTAACTCTCAAATATCAATCAAACAGTATTTGTTATGTTTTTGTAATCTTTTTATACTTGTTTTTCTCTGTTATGTCAACCAAATCGACAAAGTACAAGTTATAATCGTAGTTAAGAATTTTTTTATTGCTATCTTGGCTAGTTTTTTACAAAATGTATTAGAATATAGTAGAAATTTTTAGTTAGTTTTTCCTACGAGATTTGGGAAAAACGGTTTGCAGCACTCTATATCGATTATAGGAATAGTTCAATACATAAAGAGGAAATACGGTTTAGAAGAGCCATAATAGAAATTAAAAAACACCCAAAAAGGGACTCATTTTTATAATAATAATAAAACAAGGGTCTAAGACAGTGCATTTACGCAAAAAAATGTGAATGAAGTTACACATAACGATAATAATAACAGAATTTGCTTTGTGTATGTAAAGCATCTCACATGGCCTTATTAGCTCCTAGCTTTTGCTTGAGCCCTTAGGCGGCTTAATACTCCAGAGGACTTTTTATAAAAATCTGGTTCGCCTCTTGCTAGCTGTATCGGATTAAAAAAATCCGGTTTACATAACAATCTTTCAATCTCAAGTAATAAGCGCAAGATTGAAAAATCTGAGTTTCAGTCTAACTTATAATCTAGCATTGGAGAACACACTATTCTATTTTCTTAGAAATATATTATATAGAGCTTTTTATTATACAATTTTTTGATCAGTATAACTTTATTAGCACGTAAAGAGATATTTTCAGATTCTGATTAATTAGAGAGACATCACTGTTAAACGAGCTTCATGTAGAGGAGCCTAGAAAGTCACGGTTTTTAACAATTTTTGAAAAACTTACTAAAAAACTTAAAAAAAAATTGGCATAGGGAGAAATTACTTATGAAAAAAGTGTTTCTCTTTGTCAGAGCTCAAAGCTCCAGTCAATGTTAAGACATTCAGTGATTTCAGTTTTCTCTACGTGTTTTATTAGAACATTTCATGTAACCAGACTTAAAAATTGGTCACTGCAAATGATGAATTTTTGTTGGCGAGAATTTTCTTACGACCTAGAATACTGGTTTATATAGACTCCTAATTCCACACAGTAGATTTTTTTCTACTATCAAGTTGTATATTCTAGGGGCAATTTGAAAATATCACAATATCTAACAATTTAACTTTGATTTAACTTTTGAATATTACAAATAATTGAAACATAAAAATGGGTGCATCATTACCTAACACATTTTCGTCTTTCTTTGGTGTAATTGATCCTAAATCGAGAAAACAAAAAAGTTGCATCTTATTTTTATTTAACTGTTTGCTTGATATAATCTTTCACTTATCAATTAACAAACAACCGTGCCTTTTCTATTTTGACATGACCTCAGTCTTCGTCTTAACGACACCAAGAAGTTTTTGTTTTGAAACCAAATTATCTATTTGTTTTATGTAACAAAAAAGTTTGTTATGTCATGAAAGTATAATTTAATATGAAGAATTTTAATTCGCTTTAAGATGTATGTAGAAACTCATTTTTTTTCTGTTTGCTTAGTAACCCTGATTTTTCTTGGAGTGTTCTTCCTGAGTATACTGCAATACTAAGTTTACTATTTTAGTAACTCTTTTACAAGAAGAATTTCGAAATAAAAATTGACAGCATATAAAGTTCTACCATTAAAACAATTTAGTAATCGCGGGTTCGTGTTGGTTTCGCGGATCTTATTAACAATTCGATTTTTAAAATTATGTTGAATCAAAAACACCTTTAATTGGAGGTAGCAATCGAAAATTTTTTAACATTTTTACGGTTGCAGCCATATTTTGATCTTTTTTTTTGTTGGCAACTATTTTTTCCAGAAAGTTAAAAAGTTGAAAATAGTGTTTTTTTAAACTCTTTGTAACGAGCCATTGAGACACTTTCCGGCTGAGATAAACTGGGATATTTTTTAATGAAGGAATACTATCACTTCTTCTCTATTCGTCTGTCTTTTTTTGATTGAATAAAGTTTTTAATTTGTTGCTTTCTAGCATTTGCTACGCAAGCTTCCGAATATTATTTATTGTTATTCCGAACATAAATTCTTCTATTTTAAAAATATGGGAAACTATTTTTTTCTCAATTTTAAGAGATACAGCGGATAATTTTTTATTTAGCATATTTGATGTGTACTCAGTTTGGGATTTTTACCTAACTTTTCAGGTGGCATGTGAATGTTTTTTTGCAACATTTATTAATTTATTAATTAGGATGTTTTCCTAAATCGCAGTTCAGCAAATCAGAGACTGTACAATACAGATAACTGATCGTTTTATGCTAAAGACGATTTTAACTCTCAAATATCAATCAAAAAGTATTTGTTATGTTTTTGTGATGTCATTATACCTTTTTTCTCCTGTTATGTCTACCAAATCGACAAAGTACAAGTTGTAATGCCATCGTAAATAAGACTTTTCTTATTGCCTATTTTGGTTAATTTCTTACAAATTGTACCAGAATATAGTAGAACAGTTTCACCTAGTTTTTCTTGATGAGATTTCAGAAAAATGTTTCTCAGCATTCTATATCGATTATAGGAAACCAAAAAGGGACTTTTTTTGATAATAAAATAAAACAAGGATCTATAGTTAGTGCATTTGAATGCAAAAAAATGTGGTTAAAGTTACGAATAACGATAATAATAACAGAATTTACTTTGTGTATATAAAGCGCCTCACATGGCCTTATAAACTCTTTTTTGTCTGTGCTTGTGCCTTTATGTGGCTTTCATACTCTAGAGGACTTCATAAAAATCTAGTATGTCTCTAGCTAGCTGTCCTACCGGATTTAAAAAATCGGGTTCGAATAAGTATCTTTCAATTTCAAGTAATATGCGCAGGATTGAAAATTCTGGGTTCTAGCCTAGCTTACCATTTTAGCCAATCTAACATTGGAGAACATACTATCATTTTTTTTTTAGAGATTTTGTATAAAGTCTTTTATTATTCATAAAACTTCTACAACAATTTTTGAAGTTGTGTAACTTTATTAGCACTTTAAGAGATGTCTTCAAATTTTTATTAATTAGAAAGACATTACGGTTAAACGAACGTCATGTAGAGAAGCCTAGAAAGTCATGATTTTCAACAATTTTCTAAAACATTTATTAAAAAAACTTAAAAGTTTTTGGTATAGAGAGAGATTACTTATGAAAAAAGTTTTTTTGTCAGAGGTGAAATAAAGCTCCAGTTAATGTTGAGACATTCAGTGATTTCATGTTCCTCTACGTCTTTTAAAACGTTTTATGCTTTTTTTTTTAACGAGACTTAGAAATCGGTCACTGCAAATCATCAATTTTTGTTGGCGAGAATTTCTTGACCATCATAGAAAACTGGTTCATATGTATAGACTCCTAATTCCACACCGGAGATTTTTTTCTTGAGTTAATTTGTTTATTCTAGGGGCAATATGGAAATTTTTACAATTTAACTTAAATTTAATTTCTGAATATTACAAAAATATTACAAATAACTGAAACATAAGAACATCATTACCTAACACATTTTTGTCTTTCTTTGATCTATTTCATGAAAATCGAGAAAACTTCAAGTTGCTTCTTGTTTCTGTTTTTCTGTTTTCTTGACATAATCCTTTACTCATCAGGTAACAAACAACCGTGTATTTCCTATTTTGCCACGACCTCAGTATTTGTCTTAATGACACCAAAAAGTTTTCATTTTGAAACTGAAAGTTTCATTTTTTTAAGAAACAGAAAAAGTTGTTATGTATGGAAGTAAACTTTCATCACAGTGCATAAATGTTTATATAAACGAAGAATTTTAATTCGCATTAAGATGCATGTAGAAACCCAATAAATTATGTAAATACTTCGTTTTGTCAACCCAACGCATGCCATAATTAGTTCCTGTTATGTAGGTACTTGAAAAATTTTCTACAAATTTTTTAGGAGGTAGGAAGAGGAGAATCCTTGCTAGATTAAGTAGCTAGCTCAATGACGGATTTTTTGTTTTGCTAGAGTATTCATTTTTATCATGCTGCTATTTTAACACATTTTTATTTCAGTTTTTTTTTGTTAATTTAATTTCTTTTGGTATACATCTTTTATTCGTGTGTTTTATTGGTGAAAAAAATATTTACACCTCAGATAAGGAGAAAAAAAGATAATCAAAATGTTTAGTTCAATAATGATAGCAAAACAGTTTAGTGATCTCGGGTTTGTGTTGGGTTTGTGGATCTTATAAATAATTATTTTCTACAAGATGTACTACATAGTCTAATTATTTAAAAAATGCTTTTGGCAACATATTCTGTGAAAAACCGCATTTTGCGAAGTCAAAAATAAAGGCGGACATTATCAGCTTTTATTATCAGCAAAACACCTTTAATTTACTTCAAATGATCGTCCTCTTTAAAATTAAAAAGGCTGGAAATATTATTTGAAATGTCACATAAATGTAGCACTTGAATTGAATAATTTCTAACATTTTTATGGTTCTAACTCTAGTTTGGCCAATTTTGTTTTCCAAAATCCCTTAAGACCACTTTTTTTAATATCCGCCTCAAGTCCACTGGAGGCATTTCTCCGTTGAATTGTCAGACTAATGTTTTGTGATAAGATTTTAATTTAACTAAATAAAGATATTCTTCTAGTAGTCGTGTAGACAGACACAGTGTGCCATCTAACGAAGAGTACTGGAAGGTGCGAGAATTGGTATAATAATATATTGGTATTATATTGGTATATAATAATGAGGGGCAAAAACCCCGAAACCGGTATACAGTTTCTCGACGTTGTTGTTCGATTGGAACACCTTTGCCAAAGATATTCTTAATCAAAATCAATTTTTTAAATTTATATTGTTTTTTTTTTCAATGTTCATTCAGCTTTTCTGGGACTTTTGCCATTTGTTTACAGCCATTCCCTTCTCCTCATTCGTAAATTCGGCAATTTTTACATTTAGTATATAAGGATTAGGTGTATACAATATTTAAATCGTTGAGTGGTTGTATACCTTTTAGTTGTTGTCTTTCAAAACTAGCGTCATCTATGACGATGTCAAGAGGTTCCAAAAAAACTTCCGACCTTATTGAATGTCGGTGCTGTTTCTACTTTTAATCGTATTATCTTAAAATATTTGTCAATGCCGTATTTATTCTCGACTGGTTTTGAGACTTTTAATTACTACAAACTGTTACAAAGCTCGCTTTCTAGTCTTTTGGATCTGAATTTTTCAGGATTTTTTTTTATAGTACGCCCTATCATGTCACGAAAAGATTTGTGTAATCTGCTGTAATGAAGTTAGGGATAAGTAGCAAAACATAAAATAAAGATAAAAGAAAAACTGCTTATAGTATTAAACTTTAATAGTGGTCTACATTTTATTAATAAAATGGTATAAAACAGACTTATTCTCTTACTTTAAAAAAAATAATACAAAATTTCAAGAAACTGTTTAACGAAACTAGAAGTTGAAAAGGGGTGGTGTGTTAAAATGGAAAACACTTAAGGCTGTCACGTTTTTTTATACTTGTCACCCGACCAGAGACCAAAAACATTAGATTTTGTATAAAATAGTGATACCAATGGTTTCACCCAATATTAATACTTTCAAAAATTCTATTTTAAATAGAAATTTCTCGTCACACTTATACTTTATTACAGTTTAAGTTACGTTTTGCTTGGGTTAATTAATAATAATAGTTTTGAAAATGCATTCAAAGAAATTCCAAAAATAATCCAAGTCCTTATAATTTCACAATTAATAGGATAAAACATTTTTTTTGAAGTTACACATAACTGTATTTTGTCACTTTAAATGTGCATCAGAAAAATATTTGATGCAGTTATTATTATTATCACTATTGGTACTGGTTCTTATTACATACATTGCATTTAAAACATCATGTGTTCACGAACATTTACCCTCTAAAAGAGTGAATTTTTTTGTTGATTTATATCATACATAAAGTCTTAGCTTTCTAGAAAATATTTTTTTTATTATCTATCAAGTAGGTAATTTTGTAAAACAAAAAAATCATTTTTAAAAGTTGTAGGTTGGGTTAGTTGGGTTCACTTTTATTGCCAGCCAGTTGTTGTACCATACACCATTTCTGATCTAGGTTTTTTAATGTAAGACGACCTGTTGGGTCCCAAAGAAAAAAAATGTGTTTTTTCAAGAGCACGCACCACATTTGTTGCTGGTAAATGGTTCTTGATGTTTTCTTAAAATGCAAGAAAAGTTATGCAGAACAAAATTTGATTTCTTGTGATTTTAGTGCTATCCATTTCATTACAGAGTAATAACTAGTCGAAGTCTAGTTGTTAAGTTTCAGTTGAAACTTGAGGGTAGTTTTCCAATCTCTAAACTTGTTATTGCTGTTGATGAGAGTTGGGATGATGTAACTGTTTCTGCTTACAATCTGAAAAAATATGTAGAAAAAAGTAACGTGCTTGGACGTTTTGATGTAGAAGAACTAAGCGCAAAGGGATGAGAATGTTGTTTAAATGAAAGTCAAAAGCTTAGGCAATTAAGCAGCAATAATAGTACTGCTTTGACCCGGCAAAGAATTTTTTTACAGCATTGCTCTATTATCAACATTATGAAAAACATGTCTAAGCCAAGTAATTTGTAAGAAAAAATTAGATTGATGATGAAAGGATTTTCTTAGAGCATAATACAAACAAATAATTTTTTACTAAAATTGCTCTATAATTTTTTTAATTGATTTTGCAACTTAATTTATTTTTTGCACCTTCGGAACTAAAGTGAATACTATCTACTATATATATATCTTTATTTGATGATGACGTGTGACAATTCAGTCTTTGTTTGTCTAGTTTCTGGTCTCTGAAAGTGAATTTTAGGTCAGACTTTTTAATGTGATCAGCCTCATTTAAGTTTTGTAGAAAAGAGGAACTTTTCTCGATGGAAGCAAAGAGTACTGTGAGTGAGAACAAACCAAGCGTTGATATTAACATTTATACGTTAAGTAAAATTTTGTAATTTTAGTTGGCAATGCATAATGTGGTTAGTATAATTACTCTACTGTCACATCCTATTATATATACCCTGTCCGCCGAACAGATAGAGTAATAAAAACGCCCACTTAAACCGCGCTGTTTGAATAACGGCTCTTCATTGATCAATTTTAAATAGAGCGCGCAAAGTAAAAGTCCTTAACACACTAGAGCATATTTTTAGAAAGTAAGAATTTTCAGGCTTGCGCTTAAAATAAAACCTAAACGTAGGGTGTGTTTGTTTATTATTTTCTGTTTTGTTTGTCTGACTGAGCGTTTTCAAAACCAACAATTTCATATTTTAAGCTCCTACATTCACACTTCAAATAATAATACAGTGTAAATCTGACTTTAGCGCAGAACGTTCTACGCTGCTTGTCTCCTCCCTCTGAGTTTTATTACTCTGTGTTAGGCGGACAGGGTATAGGCATGGCACAAATCTCTTGATGCAATGAGTAGATTTGGCAAATATTCTTTAAAATGTATTAAGTCAATTTGCTAATTTATATGTAGTTGCAGTAAAAATAGTGTCGATTTGGCTTGACAAAGTTACCTTTCACAATATAGCACTGTTATCAACATGACGGAAAATATGTCTAATCTATGTAATTTGCAATAGCAAATTAGGTTTGAGGGTGGAAGGACTTTCTTTCTGTATAATACAAGCAAATAATTTGTTGCCAATTTTTTTTTTATAATTCTTTCATAATTTTGCCATTTATCGGCTTGTGTCTTGTCAATTGTTTTATCAAGATTTCTTTATATTCTTGATTTTGCAACTTATGTTATTTTTGCACCTTTGTGATTAAAGCAAATATTATGTACTACATATATACCTTTATTTGATTATGACGTGTGAATTGTCTCACCACAGGCTTTTCTTACTGTTATTTAAAGATTTCTTATATTGTCTTGACATTTTTGAATTCTTTGAAAGTGCAGGCTTTCTGATGTAACCAGTCTCACTTAAATTCTGCAGAAATGAGTAACTTTTCTCGATAGAAGCAAGGAGTATTGTGAGTGAGAATATACCAAACGTTGATACTAACATTTTTACCTTAAGTAAAATTTTGTAATTCCTGTTGGAAATGCACTACAATGTGGTTGGTAGAATTATTCTACTGTCACATCCTATTAGGCGTGTGAGTTTTTTTACAAGTCTCTTGATGTAATGAGTAGATTTGACTCATATTCTTTAAAAATGTATTAAGTCAATTTGCTAATTTATATGTAGTGGCAGTAATAATAGTGCCGCTTTGGCTTGACCAAGTTACCTGCTTTTACAATATCGCACTGTTATCAACATGACGGAAAATATGTCTAATCTAAGTAATTTGCAATAGCAAATTAGGTTTGAGGGTGGAAGGACTTTCTTTCTGTATAATACATGCAAATAATTTGTTGCCATTTTTTTTTATAGTTCTTTCATAATTTTACCATTTATCGGCTTGTGTCTTGTCAATTGTTTTACCAATAATTTTATCTCATCTTCTTCATCTGGTAAAAGATGCTCATACTTGAATTCCACGTACCACCGACAGTAAGGGGTAAATATAGCCATTGAGTCATTGCAATGTCTACTATTTTTAAACCCGGTTGGGCAAAACCTTTGAAATACTCAAATAATTTGTTATTAAATTTTTTTTGTAGATTTTTCATAATTTTGTCATTTATCGGCTTGTGTGTAGTAAATTTTTTTATTAATAGTTTTATCTCATCTTCTCCATCTGGTAAAGGATGCTTGTATTCAAATTCTCTATTACACCGACAATAAGGGGTAAATGGCCATTGAATCATTGCAATGTCTACTATTTTAAACCCAGTTGAGCAAAGCCCTTGAAATACTCTTTTGCTTTATATTTTTTGATATTTTTTCCCATTTAACGCAAGGGAGGCTAGCGGGGAAATTGTCTACATAATCAGAATAAGCCATTAAATTGTATTTTAATGTTTTACACTATTATTAAAAATAACATTGACTTTAACAACTTCGATGACTTGAAACTTTACCGATAAAACTGGCACAGCTTCCTACACCATGAGAAAGCGAATGGCAAAAATCGAATTGGACGTTTTATTGATTTTTGGATGTAAAATTTGTATAATTTTTAGTTCCGGCGTATATAGGGTGGTGGCGCTGGCGTAATATACGTATATTCAACTTCGGTTTATTTGAGCGCTATTCGAGCGTCCGTCAGTTCGGCAATACTGTAAGGATACGAATAAAATTGAATAAACGGTTCCTGATCTGAATTGGGAGGAATGAAAAGTCAGACGCGCTAATGCTTTAAATTGAAATCTGTATTGAATAATTATTTAATCATTATTGAAATCTAACATTGGTACGTTAAGTAAATTTTTTTATTTTAGATGGCAAAGCTAAAATTACTTTTCCAAACTTTTATGATTTTTCTGCGGATTCCTCACAAGTCTCTTTATGCAATGAGTAGATTTGACTCATATTCTTTAAAAATGTATTAAGTCAATTTGCTAATTTATATGTAGTGGCAGTAATAATAATGTTGCATTACCTTGACAAAGTTACCTTTCACAATATCGCACTGTTATCAACATGACGGAAAATATGTCTAATCTAAGTAATTTGCAATAGCAAATTAGGTTTGAGGGTGGAAGGACTTTCTTTCTGTATAATACAAGCAAATAATTTGTTGCCAATTTTTTTTATAATTCTTTCATAATTTTATCTCATCTTCTTCATCTGGTAAAAGATGCTCATACTTGAATTCCACGTACCACCGACAATAAGGGGTAAATATAGCCATTGAGTCATTGCAATGTCTACTATTTTTAAACCCGGTTGGGCAAAACCTTTGAAATACTCAAATAATTTGTTATTAATTTTTTTTTTAGATTTTTCATAATTTTGTCATTTATCGGCTTGTGTGTAGTCAATTTTTTTATTAATAGTTTTATCTCATCTTCTCCATCTGGTAAAGGATGCTTGTATTCAAATTCTCCATTACACCGACAATAAGAGGTAAATGGCCATTGAATCATTGCAATGTCTACTATTTTAAACCCAGTTGAGCAAAGCTCTTGAAAAACTTTTTTTGCTTTATATTTTTTGATATTTTTTCCCATTTAACGCAAGGGAGGCTAGCGGGGAAATTGTCTACATAATCAGAATAAGCCATTAAATTGTATTTTAATGTTTTACACTATTATTAAAAATGACATTGACTTTAACAACTTCGATGACTTGAAACTTTAACGATAAAACTGCCAGAGCTTCCTACACCATGAGAAAGCGAATGACAAAAATCGAATTAAACGCTTTATTGATTTTTGGATATAAAATTCGTATAATTTTTAGTTCCGGCGTATATAGGGTGGTGGCGCTGGCGTAATATACGTATATTCAACCTCGGTTTATTTGACCGCTCTTCGAGCGTCCGTCAGTTCGACAATACTGTAACGATACGAATAAAATTGAATAAACGGTTCTTGACCTGAGTTGGGAGGAATGAAAAGTCAGACGCGCTAATGCTTTAAATTGAAATCTGTATTGAATAATTATTTAATCATCATTGAAATCTAACATTGGTATGTTAACTAAATTCTTTTATTTTAGTTGGCAAAGCTAGAATTATTCTGATGTATTGCATTTTTTAACCGTTACAGTTTTTCCCGCCACCGAAAGAAAACGGTTGCACTTTGGTTAAATATATTTTGGTTTGTTATTTTGGTATAGTTATATGGTGGTTATGTGTGTTATATTGATAGTATAAAACAATTTTTTCTTCTCAGTTTATGGGTTTAAATGTGGTTTGAGAAATCAATTGCTAATTTTCCCAAATTTTAAAAAGTGTTATTTGTAATTTCAAGCTACGTTTTAAATACGGACATTTTCCCATTTTTGAAATATTTTTAATTTTTTTTCTGACTATTAAGAATTTTTTTAAAATGGAAAATTTTTCTCTAGTTAGGAATACTGGTGAAACAGCATGTAACAAACAAAAATCCTGTATTTTAAAAATATTCTATGAAAATACTTTATTATTGGAAGAGAACGGCGCATCTCTAGTAATTCACAGGAACTTTTCTAAGTAAGTGAACAGCTTTAAATTATGAAAATATTTCAGGATAGTGTTCAAGTGTTGTGTTGTTCTTTCAATTGGTCAATATTCTGTCGAAAAAGATGTACAAATGCCCAACTACAAAACCATGGTAATTTTCGCAAATACCAGTGATATTAACTTGTTGGATGGTAGTACATTTGATGACAATTGTTTAGTCTTTGTAGTGTAGTCTTCATCTATAATTGAAGTCTAAATAAAAAATTATTTATTGCATTTTAATCTGGATAAGGCGAGTTTGCAACATTTGTTCTTGCTGTATCAGTTTGACTGAAATGTCAAGCAATTTTGTTCTGAAGATTTTTGGTCTAACCTGATTTTATCACTAAGGAAGAATTTGTCTTTTATTACTTGGGTCTTGTTCAATTAATGTCTCTTAATTCTATTGAAAAAAATAGACGCAGTAGGGGCAAACCTTCCTGAAAAAAGCCATTGCTAGCAGGTAGCGGCTGCCAGGTTGCATTAACATTATATCCTTCTCCTATTATCAAAAGAGAAAAATAATTTTTGTAGATGTTGTGAATTTTAGCCACGACATGCCGAATAGAACCAGACCGAATTGCTATTTGGTTTTGAACGGCTTCAGTTACTTCGTGAGGTAGAATGTCTGACAAATTTAATAAATAAATATTTTAGTAATGTTACAATTATTATTGTTTATGTACGTCAAATAAACAATTTAAAACAGAAACATAGAATGGTTTGACATAAAATTTAAATGAAGCGGGTATCATAACAGTTAGGAAAAGTTTTTCTGAGCACTTTTAGTAGCTTTTTTATTTCAATTTTGAAGTTATTTGAAGGGAAAGCAATAACTTTACTAGGCAGGCTTTAAAAAAACTTAATGCCACACCAGTTAGCAGCTTATCTACTTTTCTATAGTTTAAATAAGGAATTGCATTTTTAAATTATTATTTTGTATTTTATATATGTATATATATATATATATATATTTTTTAGAAGGTAGTAAGGTAGCTCATGACATGAGTCACAATTATTTCAAGTTGTTTTTGACATAAATCAAGCAATAGTAGACATACAGAGAAGAGAAAATTTGTAATTTGGTAAACTTATTTTTTCATAAAACTAATTGAATTATTATTGTTAACATTAGTAATTGACTCAAGCCAGTTCTTATGTTTCATGCTAAATACTTCATCTTCTTGTGATCCATACTTTACTGATATACTTTGAGAGATTAACTAAAAGCCAATTGTTCAAAGCTGAATCAACTAATATATTTTTACTCTCGAAATGGAAATGCCGGACTTGTTACGGGATATTCTGGGGAAAGTGCTAATTCTATATCTTCTGGTCTTTGTATACCGACTACTTTATATAAACGGAAAATAAAACCGAGCCATCCTGCTGAGTCACTGAACTTTTCTAGGTTTGGCCATTCGTTTGAAAAAAAAAAAAAAACTGATAATATTTTAGCAGCTTGCTACTTCATAATCTTCAAATATATTTTTGGTGGTACTCCAGCGATTCCAAACAACATTTTTAATTTTTAGTCAACTGTTTTAAAGTTTTTTTGGCTATAATTTTAAAAGGACTTATTATTTTGACAGGTTATATATATTGCTGACACCCTCACTAGAACGTCCTGTCAAAGTAACTATGGTGTCTTGTTTCAAATTATCTCAAAGAAAAGTTCAGAAACAAGGAATATTTTCTTGTTAATTGAGTTTGAAAGACATTTTTTGAAAGTGTCTGGCCATAGACTGGCTGCATAATTTCTTTATTAATTTTATAAACTAGGCGGTCTTGTTATAAACGGTCAGTACATGTTGCATCACATATATTTATCCAACGCTTTCATGCAAATACATGCTGGGTCCTAAAAAATGGTTCAAGCTAAATTTAATTAGTCGGTGGCTGTTTGCAATATTTTTTAGTCTCTCTTGCTGCTTTCAATTGGATTGGATTATTGTAGAATTTTATTTCTTTATTATATTTTCTACACAACACTCTTGGATGTAGGGATTCCAAGCTATTTGACATAGTTGAAAACAAGTCATTTTGTTTTTTCTAGTTTTTTCCTGTCTTACGTTTTAACATTTGGAAACCTAAAAATTATTTTAATTGTCTCTATTTGTTAGCAGGATTTAAAGCTAAAAGAGCCAATTATAAGCAAAATGATCAATCTAAAGATGAGAATAAACCAACTCATAAAGCAAAGACAAGCAAAGGAAAAAAAGTATTTAGATTTGAACGAGGCTTAGTGCCTAAAAATTTATTAGTATTTTTGATCCTGTTTAGACCAGTTGATGTTCTTGATTAAGTAGAAGGAATTTATTAAGCTCGACTTTGTTTCAGTAAAAGAAGCAATTGAGTGAAGATTTAGTGCATAAGCTTTAAATAATATACTTACTCTGACTCAAGTACTTACTCAGAGATACTATAACATTTATAGAAGTGCAAGGGACCTTGTTGTCACAAGAGACAATCTATAGTATCAACAATTATTATTTGACATTTTGGTCTGTAGAAATCTAAGTTACTAATCTATGCATCGATGAATAAATTTAGAATCGGCACACATTAAAGAAGATTCTGGTTCTTAACATTCTACTATACATTAATATACATTTACATTGTTTTAAAAAATACTTAGAACTCTTACCAATTAAAAGAATTTCAATGTTTGTCATGTGATTTGTTTCTGCTACTGCACATTCCTTTAAGTAGCTCTAATGTTTGAGGAAGGAGAATTTTTAAGTCATTTTGTGGATCAAATGTTTTCGCATAAACTTTATCTACTTCTTGTTTGATCTTCAATAGATTTCTTTTCAAGTATCATCCTTGTTTCAAAGCTTTTTTACTTGAAATTTTTTAGCAGCGATGGACCGAAATGGCACTTGTTTTGGGTCTAGCGATCTTTTCGAGGAACGCAAATTTTGTATGCAACTACTTCTTTTTTGTCCAGAGCATAATCCAATTCTGCATTCTTCCTGAAGGTTAAATCTAGCAAATCATAATTGTAGTTTCTTCAAATTTAATTACTGAACAAACATAAAGCGCAATAAGTGTCTCTGGGAGTCAATACATTTTGGAATATGTTTGATTAGAAATGAATTTTGTAGATTGATATTTACTTCAATTTTTTCACTATATTAAATAAAAAAAGCTTTTTATGCAGTCTTTACTTCAGTACGGTCTGCATATATTCGTATGACAGTAATGATATATATAAAACAGTATATAAAAGAAATTTAAAACTTTGATTGTAGACAACCAAGTTTTAGCTTCTGGCGACAACTTATAAATTTTGTTGAATTCTCTTTGAAAACTCGTAAGTCGACAAAAATGATTCTGAAGATGTTAAAACCTTTTTCTCAAATATATATTATATATTTAAATTTAAAACACTGAACACCCAACAATTTATAATAATAATTGTTGGGTATAAGCTCGACTTGTTTTTTTTTGAATTCTTATTTCTTAAACAATCAGCAATGTAGCTAGACTAAAAATTTTGAAAATTATATATGATATACTTATGAAAATTATAAGTTTTTTACCACTCTATAAGATTTTGTTACTTGCTTATTATTTACATTTGGACTTTGTTCACTATTTCCTTTACAAATTTTATTAAAATTATCTCTGTCAAATGTTTAAAAATTTTTTTTGACGTTTTTTATTAAATTCGTTGCTTTGATTTTTCGGGATTGAAATGCGATCGTCAGTCTAATTTTTTATGAGGCATTTAAATAATGCTGCTTTGAGTGGCTTCTACAACACAATTCTACGTCTTCCAAATGACGGTTCCTTTCAATTAGGTGGATTAATGCCCGCGAAATTTGAAATATTTACGTATGTACGAATGTTTTAAAAACGTAAAATTTAAATTTTGTTATAGGCATGAGTGCTAATGCATCTTTTTTGTTACTCATGTATATTGCAAAACAAATTAAACGAATAAAAATTACTGTTTTAATTAAGGTTTTATTAAATGGACATAATATTAGACGAAATAAATATAAATAAATAAAATAAAATAAATTTTCTTACGTTTTTTGCATCGATATTTTGCAAGTAAAATGTCACCCTGATTTTTTACTGGCCACTCAAATAGTTGTCTTGTAGGGGCTCTTACAATTCTACGTTCTCCAAATGTCGGTTTAAATTTTGTTATAGACATGAGTGCTGATGCGTCTTTCTTATTTGTCATGTATATTGCAAAACGTTTTGGTGAAGTATACTGTTTTAATCAAGGTTTTGTGAAGTAGATATTTAGATATTGTAATATTTGTATTATACCAGGTGTAGACAAAATTTTACTATATTTTAACTGAAGTTTTGTCTATAACTTCGTTTACCTACACCTGGTTTAAAAAGCACATCCATCAATTTTTTTCTTGGCATTTTAAAATTTCTATTATTCAATTTTGACATATACGTATGTCATCTTGACATAATAACTTAATGAGATAATTCTGTGGATTTCTTTTTGATTTGGGATGTTGAAGCTGTTGTTATCAAGTAATATATAAGTTACTTGTCATTTTTATCGTCCTTAATTTAAAATATTAACATGTTTGTCGGAAATGGTTATTTATGACAGGGACACTAAAACAATTTCTGTTTACCGCAACATTTCTACTGTGTATTCAGTCTTCTTCAGGCGGAAACAATTGGCTGTCGTGTTTAAGGCATGGTTACTGAAAGTCGTCTCAGTTTTAAAACGAAAACATGCATGACAATTTTTTGAACAAAATCTATTATGATTTGTAATATTTAGTATATCCGTAACAGCTCTGTTTAATTTTTGGGATTATCTGTACATTTGAATGCATTTTGTTTAGGAAGGGTTTGCAGATGATAATCGCAACCACTAACTTGGAACCGAAGCGAAATACTTTTTAAAAGCTTTAAGTATGGTGAAGTATTTACTTTGTCCAAAAAATTTGATAAATTACTCAGTATTATTTGAAAATCTACGTCACTGTTCGTAGAATCAGCATGCAAAAATTGTATGTAACAACTCTCGCTTTTTCGTTTTGCAAAATTTAGGTCCAGCGATTTTAAAAAGGAACGCAAATTTAGTATACCATCACTTTACTTTTGTCGAGAGCAAAATTGCATTCTGCATTTTTCCCGAAGGATCGTAATTGTAGTTTCTTCAAATTTAGTTAATTTCTGAACAAACTTAAAGCACAATGACTCTTCCGGAGTCAATATATTTTGAATAGTGTTCGATTAAGAATGAATCTTGTTGATTAATATTTACTTGAATTCTTCTACCAAATTTGAATAAGAAAAATATTTTATGCAGTCTTTACGTCAGTGTGGTCTGTATATATTAAAACAAAGTATATAAAAGAAATTTAAAACTTTCATGGTAGACAACCAAGTTCTAGTTTCTGGCGACAACTTATAAATTTTGTTGAAACCTCCTTGAAAACTCGTAAGTCGACAAAAATGATTCTGAACTTGTTAAAACATTTTTTTTAAATATATATTATATATTTAAATTTAAAACACTGAATACCCAACAATTTATAATAATAATTGTTGGGTATAAGCTCGACTTGTTTTTTTTTTGAATTCTTATTTCTTAAACAATCAGCGATGTAACTAGACTAAAAATTTTGAAAATTATAATGTGGTAGGTATTTTGTAGGCCACTTTAAATATATGGTAATTTTTTTAAACATAATCATATACATAATATTTTTACGATGATGTGAATCACACAGCAATCGATCAGAAACTTCCCGATTTTTAATAAAAGCAGATTCATTGTACATTGCTTTTCTACAGCAATCAATATAAGTACAAAATTGTTGCTTCGCTACAAAACAAAAACCTGAATCTGAAGTTTTAATGAATGCAAACTCTTGTTTTGTCTGGAAATTTTCTTTGCAAATTTTATGTCTGACTTTTTCTAAAAGAACTCAGTCTACTATCGAATATAAAAATTCTTTGCCTTCTTCAGCCAAATGTGGATAAGTTTTCCACCACTCTAAAGGATTTTGTTTTATGCTTTGGATTTCATTATATTATAATTTTAATTTTATTAAAATTATCTTCATAAAATGTCAGAAATTTTTACTTCCGGTCTTCACTAAGTTCATCGCTTTGATTTTTCACAATTAAAATACATACTTTACTTTGATTTTATATAGGACATTCAAATAATTGGCCTAAAACACAATAATCTATATTTTCCAAATGTGAGTATCTTTAAATTGGATGGATTAACGGGCGCGAAATGTGAAATATTTACATATTTTTTTTGAGTATTTCAAATACGTAAAATTTAAATTTTGTTATAAACATTCGCTGATGCGTCTTTTTTATATGTTTTCTCTTCACGTGTTGGCGTCATGTATATTGTAAAACAAATTACATAAACGACAAATTTTTGAACAAAATGTGTTTAACACTGAAACTACATCTATTGTCGCCATAAGTTTTTTTTTTGGTAAATTATTTAAATTTACGTATTTCTAGCACTTTGAGTTTATGTTGCATATGTGGCTCTTCGAAAGTTGACGGTCTTTTATGTAAATTTGTTTTTTTGATTTGTAATCATTTTTATATAAGCTTTTTGTAGGATTTACTTTTAAGGCTGACTGATTTAATATAAACTACGATTACACTTCATAATTAACTAATAGATAACACACTGATGATTTACTCTTTGGTTGTCTAGGGGTCGATGGGTTCGCAACCCGGCATCCGCTGTGGTGAGCTATAAACAAAAGAACACGTCTTAACCGCTTTTTGATACAACATCGTCACTCACCACAGGGTAAAGCTCAACTTCCTTGGATGCCGATCGCGCAATGGCACCCGCACCCCCGGAGGGAGGGCGGCGTCTCACTTCCTACATTTTATGCAATTCTACAAAGTTTCTTGTCAAATAAAAATTTATTTCTTAATAAATTACTTCACACTTTAAGAAGGATTAAAATAAAGAAATAGATCCTGGCTTCTAAAATAAACTTAGGGTGGTTGAGTTTTACACCTAAATAATCTGTCTGACAGTTCTATATTATTTGAACCCATGTCTGAAATTACTGATATTCTACATAAATTTTATAATACATATAAATAAACTTTTTTGTCAATTTAGCGACAGCTTTATTTGATTTTATTTATTTTTTTCTCTATAGAAAAACCTGTTGGGGTAACAGCGTCTTCAATAAGTTGCTTCTAGTTATTTTTTAAACCTCTTGCTTTAAGAACTGATGAGAGGGTCTAATTCTAAATCAGATTTACGCCGGTATAATTTCAGTTGCTAGGGGCAACGTCGTAACTTTCCTATTTATATTAGATGGCTTAACTTTGCGCTACTCCATCGGAGTAGCGCAGTGATTTAGAATTCCAGTCTTTGACATAATTTGCGGATTTAGTGGATAAATTAATTCCGTTATTCTCAATTGTCATGTTTTGTCCTCAATTATAAAATATATTGCACTTTATGGTCAATTTGTCGATACATATTGAACATAGCCGATCTTGTTCACTTATTTTGTCAATTTTGAATTTTAATAATTCAAATAAGTGTTTATTTAAATAAACAAAAATATAATTTTTTTTACAAATTTTTGGAAAATACAAATGGACAGCCTGGGATGGATTTGAAAGGATTTGAACCCGGGAACTTTTTTAAACTATTTTTTTTTATATTTTTTTCTAAAGATGATAACAAAAGCGAGCAAACTGGTGTTGTTTTTACGGTCAATGTGGAAAATCAGATAAAATCTACTCTTATAGCTATGTCATAAAATAAAAAACAAAAAACTATTTACCTACACTAAACATTTAAAATCTGCTGCAGGTGAGAATAAATTTTTTATTTCTAGTCGTTTTTATTAGCGGTGCAATTCTTGTGCTGTTAATATGGTAGTGTGGTAAACAAATTTGGCTTTAAGACCTGTAAGTTTTTTTTTTTTATAAAATTCAAGACATTGGGGATTACCTTTCTGGTCTGACTATTAATTAACTTACCGGAGATTCCAATTTTTTTTAAGGATGATATTTTATGTTCTAAAAAGTGAAAGCGTTTGGGTACTCACATTTTGTTTTTGGTAAAATTGTTTAAACTCCGCAATAATTTTGCATCAAATTTAATATAATATAAATCTTACATTTTTGAATGTACCCAGTAGTTAGAGAGAATTTACGGAGTAGAGACTTAAAACAAAAAAAAAGAGCAAAAAAAATTAATCAAAATATCCCCAAGGATAAGTATCGGGGTATATATAATTTACAATTCGTTTATCATCATGTGGACTCAACGCTAATTTAGTTTGTTTTACACTAAATACTTCATGTTTTTAACTAGGGATTAAATTTTGTTGCACTTGAATTTCATTATTATGAAATAAGCATTTATAATAATCATCAAAACAAATTTGTTTTATAGCTGAGTTCTTAACACCTTTTGCTTTTTTTGTTATTTTATATTTATTTTCATCATCATCATCATCATTTTTTGTTTTTATAGAATACATTTTTGATCCTACTCACTTATAGAATTTTTATATAGAATACGTATGTACAATATTTAAAAGAAATGTGATTGTATGCAGACTGCTCTATGCGTTTTAATTCCCTTGGTGCGACGTCGATTGTGGTGGTGGTGGATGTGTGTTTGGAGTGTTGTTGGACTTATTTGTGTCTTTGTCTAGGTGTTCATGTTTTATTTTGTCTTTATGAGGGTGTAGTCCTGGCGGTGGCGGCTTTCTGCTTGGATGGTGGTGTCTTTCTTCTTATGTGGTAGTGATGGTGACATCTTTTTGAAGATGGCGCTAGTATCTTTTCGGGGGGCGGTGTTGTTGGTGGTGGGATTGGCTCAATGAAAGTTTCCCGTTTATTACCATTATCAACATGTTTAATTTTACCATAAGTTTACTAATTATTCTATTTTTATTTTGTATATTAGATATATAAATCTTTAATATATCCTCTTCGGTATACTTAAATTACTGATGGTTTACTACAGGATCGCTCCAGACGTAATTATGATCTCTTGTAATTACAAACGAAAAACAAAATCAGACCAACATGTAAAATTTCGACATAAAGCAGCTAACGAAGTTTTGTTCTATTATTGCAATAAGTGTAAACTTAAATCTAAACTCAAGGCAAGTCTTGAGCGGCAAATTCTTTTAAAGCATACAGCACCAGAAAAATTTTACTGTGTGCCTACTAATGTACCAATGTGAGCACTGCATCTATAGAAGTAAAACAAAATTATACTTAAAAATGCATTTGAAAGTGCAGCACAAGAAGTTAAAATTATCATGACTTTTTGTGATTTTCATTGTATTTCTAAAGATTTATTAATTGGGAAATCGGCGCATTCGGGGTCGTTTGCGTTACCTTCTGCATCGTCATCTTGTTTCGTCTTGGAACAGTTATCTTTCTTAGCGATAGATCCAAAGAGTTATATTAAAATGAGAATCTAAACCTCTAAATCTCTACCTCTAAACCTATTTGAAAAAGATTGAAAACTGTTTTTTGCAAATAATCTGGTTTATCTTGCATTTTTCGTAAAAATAGTAAATGCAAGTATTGTAGAGAATAACGTTCTTTACAGCTATCATGTCTAAACAATTTTTTTACGATTGATCATTTTTATTTTATGAAGTATTTTGCAGTATGATTTTGCTGCGTGTGTAGCGATAAATTTCTGTTTTATCAAAAAAGTGAAATAGTGACATATATTGGAAGATGGTATCAATTCCGTCTTAATAATTATAGACATTTTCGGTGCCATGTGATTGAAATAGGTTTACTTAAATTGGGGGGACATAAGCGCCTGCTGCATTTATGGCACACACCAGGAGGTGTGTTTCTGCTGTATCTTCTTATAGTGGCAAAATCTGCTAGGTCTTTGATCCTTTGGGACTAAAAATTTTGATAAATTTTTTACAGTAATTTGTACAGTTTTTTATAATAAATCTTGTTCAAGATGGCAAAAAATTACTTTCTATTGATATGTGTTTGTGGCTTCAGTTTTTCTGAAAAGATTTTGAGTTTTTTCTCTCGAATTGAATAAATTTTTTATATTGTCCTCTGCTGCAAAGGTTAAGGCAGTCTTTTTAACAGTATCCTTGGTTAAACCGTAAAACAGCTTTGATAAAGTGATTAGATGGGCGACCAATTCTTGTACTTGCTGAACAGTAAAAACAAAATTTCGCTCTAAACAAACCTCATTATTATTATTTGCTTTCAGCTGTTTTTGTAATATATTTTGAGGTATACCATAAGTTCAAAATATGAATCTTATGGAAGTTCTCGCAAAAATTGAATTTATAGCAGCTTTTCTTACTGCTTTTTTCATGAAGCTTTCTAAGTTATATGATGGAATTTTTTTGACATATAATAAAAATGTAAATGAATAAAATCAAAACAATATTGTAGATAAGGGGTAATAGAGGTCAGGTCACCAAAACCCCTACTATTGAGAAAATTTCTCTAAAAATGGTTAACAAAACGTCATTGTCAAATGCACTACTATAAACAATATTAAAATATGATTAATAGGTGACTTTACAGATAAAATATATACTTTATTTTTTAAACAAAATTTATTTTTTGGTGCGATGCAAAATACTGCATTACAACTTTTGGCACTGCCTAACTAGGCATGGCTAGATGTCGTATTCAATTACTTACTTGCATAATTTTACTTTAATAATTTTTGCATATATTTTACCACTTAGATCCATAATATGTTATTACACAAAAATAAAATGTGAGAGGGTATTTCTAGAAAGTTTTTAGGTTTTTTTCTATCAATTTTGGGTTAAATCTTTGGGTTAAACGTTTTATCTTTACTTCTTGTTTTTTCTTGTTTTCTTGTTGAAGGTGTTGTTTTCCAGTCAAATTTTTTTGTTGAGGTATAAATCCAGGAACATTAATTATTGTGTAGAGTTTGTAATAACCTTGCTTCTAAGGAAAGGAAGAAAGTTTCGCGATTTTCAAAATCTTCTTTATTTATATTTTTAACACCTAGAACAGAACTCCAAACAATTTTATTAGATTTTTTATTAAAAATTTTTCGGCGTTTAATTTTTGGTTTTCTAACACTGACTTGTGTTCGTCGACTATTAAGCAACCGGTAGCTTATTAAACATTTATTCAATATCACATTTAAATAATTTTTTATTATATATTGTAAAAACAGACTTTAAGATTGGTATTTTTTGGAGTAGCAATGTGTTTGTTATGCCTCAGTTTTGCAGCAGAAGTTTTTTTTTTGAATTTTTCATTAATGCTGTACTATTAAAGAAACTCTTGAAAGTGAAAGTTTTTGTCTTTTTCTGGCATTGTATTTAAAATGTTTTTTTAAGTACAATTTATGAAAATTTTGAATTTACTAATTATTGTTAGTTTTGAAATAATTTTGACAATTTTTTTTTTAAATTTTGATAGTACATTTAAATCATTACAGAAATAAAAGTTTTTGTAAAATTTGATTCATAATGTGTTTTAAAACTTTCTATTTTTTTTAAATAAAAAATGTTTTATTAACGTGTAGGGAACGTTTTTATAATATAGTTTAGAAGCTGTTGCCTCGTTGTTGGGACATTTTTTTAAATCAGATTTGCTGAATTTTAAACGTTAAATTTTCAGGTGGAATAGATTTTAGTATTTCTATTTAAACTAAGTAGACTATATCAAATTTTTTGAAATTCCTTTTTTTTTTTTACACATTGCACACTTCACATTTTGACTCAATCTTCAGAGTATTGCTGTGCCTACGTTCACGTTTTTTTAGTAGCCTCAAGAATTTTATTTGACTCTTAAAACTTTGAAATACTTGTAATATAAATTTTTTTTATTTTGCGGAACACAATCGTCAGATCGCAATTTTTTTTGTATTACAGGAAGATTTTTTTTTTTATATATGTACAACATTGAGTTTTTTCTCCTACAGAAATGAGTTGTTCTTGTAAAAATAATCGCTCTGCGTTTGTTTTAAATAAGTTATCTGCTTTTTGTCCCGATTTTTAAAAACTAATATTTAATTTACCTCGTCTGCCTATATAGTCATTGTATGCGTTTTGCTTTATTGAAAATGTTTTATTATACTTAGTTTTTTGTATAGGCAATTAAATATTAAAACCTTAAACAAATTTTTATTTGTATACCGGGTGTTCTAGGTTTCTTGTTGCACCTTTATAACTAGTTATTTCAAATAATATGCTTCATAAACTGCATTAAATGCTGCTGTCAAACTGTCGTAAAAATTACACTTGTCAAAATAACGATAGGACGGTATATGTTTTGATTACATATTTTAATAGAACATGTTTTTCTAAATACGTGGATGCACAAATATTTGATTTTTCATGGCAAATTTTTTTTAAAACAATGAAACATGCTTTGACTTGTTAAAATTAATAATAAGGAAAATTAATGAATAATAGTATTTTTTTTGTTTTATGATAATAACGACATTAGAGCGTTATCACTCGTGATATAGCCTCGTTTTTTTTAATTTAATACAAAAAACGTAAACCAAAACGTTTTTATTTTTTAGTTTCTAAACTCGCTACAGAAAGCAAGTTAACCTATTCTATCAAATGCTCTAAGTGAGCGCTATATGTTTGTATGACTTTTATGCTTGTAGCATTTCTTGAATACATAATTTTTTAAATACTGGAGGGGACAAACGTCGGCATTCATCTGAATGTCAACAAGAAGAGTCACGTAGACCTGTTCTTTTAAAAATGGAAATAAAAAGTAATCTCAGGGGGTGAGATCTGGCAATCTTGCAGGATATGCTACTCGTGCACTGCGAACCAACCCACCTTGGGTACCTTTCATTTAGAAAGTTTCTTACGATTCTGGTATTATGTGAAGGGGCTCCACCTTGCTGGAGAATTACAACGTTTCAAATTTTCAGTAAAACAAATATTAATCAAATTTAAAGTACTTAAAGTACTTTTTGTAGGTGCAAAGTTCTACAAACCTATACCACACAATATACATTGAAGGATATCTAGAAAGATTTAGTATATTTAATACATTGTATAATTTTAAGTATTTCCATTACACGACATAATTATTTATTTATTACATACTTATTATCACTTATCATCCTGATATTTATGGTTATTTTTACTTTCTAAATATTCTATAATTTGGTATAACTGCTACTTTTCAAAACTGAATTTTTTTGAAGACATATTAATAATTGAAAAAATTGTTTAAAAATATAAAACTGTAATCGGTTTTTTCAGAAAACAGTTTATTTACAATAATTAAAGATTACACTACAAACATTTTATTTACAATAGATGAGTTAATGTTGCTTCGCACTCACGTCGAGACCGTGGTGTTAATTTCAAACGCGGATGTACGGAAAACCTGACCAGATAGGGACTCCCAGGATGCTCTGTTGTTGTAGAATGCCACGAAGGAGAGTTTTCAAGACTAGGTGGGACTCCACGGATGCCCGGTTGATGCAAGAAAACGTCTTTTCGACGATGCAGACGAGTATGAGTAGCTCACAAGACCAGTTGAGACCTCCAGGATGCCCGGTTAATGCAAAAGAACAACTGACTGCTTGGATGTGAGTGGATGCTTTTTATTTAGGGTTGTCGGTACCCTTCGGTCAAGGGTGGCTCCTTCCGGACTTCTGGAAAGGGTAGAAGCGATCTTAGCGCTACTCTGGTGGGCGCGGAGATTATTAGGAATTACGCGGTTACAAAACTATATTGAAAACATTAATCCACATAGAAGACGTACATTTTTTTTTGATGTTATGCTTAGAATTTTTCGATTTACTTCAAATAGAATAAAAAAAAGTATACGTTTTTTGTACATATCAGCTTTACTTTACTTACAGGTAATTTTGGATGTAAAATATTACAAATCAAACAGATGGTGCTGATGCTAATTTGCAATTGTTTAGGCAACCAACATAGTTTCTATATACGTTGGCCTAAGTACTTACTAGATAGTTTGGACATAGCTTTTGATATCTATAGATATTTGTAGGATACGTAAATGGTTTTAACTTTTAACATAGTTATTTTTTTTTAAATTACTGTCGTTGATATGTAACTTTTTTTTTCTACCAGGAGCTTTAATTTTAGCTTTTCTAAAAGTTTTTTATTTTGCATAAAGGTAACAAATTTTTTTATCAAAAACCTTTTTGTACTTATTATAAAGTTTTACTGCGTTTTTTTTTGATGTATAAAAATAAGGTGTAAATATTTTAGCCAAGTTTTTAGCCATGGTTGAAGCACGTTTTGTTTTGTTCCTATGTCATTTAAAATTTCACTTTGGAAAGATTCAATGTTTTCATTGTGGGTTTCAAATCTACAATTTTTTTACATTATTTTTCACGAAATAATTGAAATGTTTTTCTGTTGTTGCTTATCTTATAAAGAACTATTGTTTCGACAAATTAAAGTAAGTTGTTGTTGATTTGACTTTTAATTAAAAATGTTTGAGATATATTGAAAAGGATTTTTTGTTATTTAACAAGTTATGAGTCGTTTATACATAGTTGTACTGTGTAGCATTAAATGTGAATCAGAAACATGATATTCATGAATTTGCTGCTTTTTCAAAATGAGACAACCTTCGACAACATCACACTTTTATCATTACAAAAAAGACGTTTAATTCAAATAATTTTTAAGAGAATATTGAATTGGAGGGTGGAAGGACTTTCTTTTAACTGATTTTACAACTTATGTTTTTTGTTTTCTGAGACTAAAATAGATATTTTACTTCCTACTGAGAAAGACTAAACTGGTACTTTTAGTCTCAAAGGATTTAAAGTGACATTTAAAGTGTCTTAAGAGTTAAAATATAAAAAATTCTGTAGGTATTTTTTGAAATATAGGAATGGGAGTGTAATCGTAAAACATAAACACATTTATAGGCGTATTTTTGCTGATTATAATATTTTTTTCTAAAGTAAATTATGTAGTTTACCTTGTTGTATTTGAGGTGTTAACTAAAATAACAGCTGTAACATGATGGTTTTTTTTTGGTTTTTTATATTGAATGACAAGAGTTGCATAAGTAAAGGGCAAATGTCAAAAGAGACCAGGACGTGTTTTTTTTCTATTTTGATAGATTGTGGTAGCTATTGTTTATTCTTTCTCTGTAGAATTAAAAAAAATACGTTAAGTTCTCTAACTACGCAGCACTTTTTATTTGGAATATCTTCTATAAAACAGAATGGCTTGATTTTTTTTTTTTTCATAAATGCTTTTTACTGTTTGTTGGAAGAAACTGGCACCAAATACTTTATAGGCCGTTTTCTATTTCAGGTAATTTACGTTAACGTTCTTTGTGACTGATCTATCACAATTGTGGGAGTTTTCTGTTGCATAAAATCTACCAAAAAATATTATTCACCACGACCACGTGAATCTGTAAGAGTAACATTTCTTTCCTCTGTTTTTTTTCTGTGTTTGTAAGATCTTTTGAGGCTTATCAACCTACTTGATTGTTGCTGTTGATTATTCCTTGCCAAGTATAATCAGTTTTACTATCTCATCCCGAAATTCTTTGCCAGACGTACCTGTCGGTGTGTGGCGCCATCAAGAAGTTGGCAAATTTATCCTATTGAGTCTCCTGAGACTCGTAGTTTGGGCACTTGAGACAACTCATATATAAAAGGCTTCTACAGGAGTACTGAGAATTGGTAATTCTCATCTCACTGAAGTTTAAAAAAATATTAAGCTTAATTTACTTTTTATTTTTTTTATTTTGTTGTTTAAATTTTTGTTGTCATCTGTCAACGTTCTTTTGTGCCTTTTGGGCTATACTCACAATTTAACATAAACATTATCATAGCGTGTTTTCGGTGAAGTCAACTGACTTTTTGTAAGCGCTTAGAGTAATTGTTTTGGTATTTATGTACGGGGGGTGACGCTAAAGCGTAAAAGGCATACGATACGGTACAGTTAAATTTACTTTCCGTCTATTTGTGCATTACTTTTCGAATTGGTTTGGACGATACAGTTAAACCTATTTTCCGTCTATTTATGTGCAACTTTTGTAATTGAAGGGTTAGGTGCAGTAACCAGGTAGCTCCGTTTATTTTTAAGATAAGTTACAAAAAACTTTCCAAAATTTTTACCAGGCAGCTCCAAAAATCGTTGCCACATGCACAGTAATAGCTGGATATACCTGATTCTTGCAGCAAACGACCAACCTATCTTTACATGTAATAAGATAATATGAAACAAATCTAACTTCAGGTTAATTTTGGTTGTGAAAAATTACAAATCATTTCTAGAAGTTTTATACAAAGGTAACAAAAATTTTTGTCATTTTTTTTTTTTTTGTACATAATATAAAGTTTCACTGGGTTTTTTGATGTATGAAAATAAGGTGAAAATATTTTAGTTTTTATTTTTTTTTCAGGTTGAAGCACGTTTTGTTTTCTAATAGTTGAAGTACGTCATTCTCTATTTGAAGAGTTCTAGGTGCCCATTATAGGTTTAGGCTATAGCTCCACAATTTTTCTACATTATCTTTTAATAAATAATTAAAATGTTTTTCATATAATGTTTTTAATGTATTAGGTATCTTGTAACATAATTTATCAAGAATTGAACAGTCTTTATAGTTCATTCCGCTGTTCTTTTGTTGATTATCTTATAATGTACTGTAGTTTCGACAAATTGAAGTAAGTCGATGTAGATTCGATTTTATTACGGAAAATACGTTTAATTCAAATATTTTTTAAGAGAATATCAGATTGGAGGGTGAAAAAACTTTCTTTTAATTGATTTTACAACTTACGTTATTTTTTGCTTTTCCGGGATTTAAGTAGATATTTTACACCCTATTGAGAAAGACCAAATTGGTACTTTTAGCCTCAAAGGATTTAAAGTGACATTTAAAGTGCCTTGGGAGTTAAAATATGAAAAACATTCCGTAGGTATTATTTGAAGTATGGGAAAGGGAGCGTAATCGTTAAACCTGAGGACATTCACAAGCGTATTTGCGCTGTTTATAAAACTTAATTTTTTCAACAAAAATTTAGTGATATCTCTCATTAGAGGCTGTGATTTAAGTTTTTTTTAGCAAGAGATGCATAATTAAACTACCGAAAAATTATTTCAGTTTATTAAGTGTAATTTGGGTTACATGCGATTGTTTTAATTAATGCAAAATTGTTAACAAGAAACCACGACGTGTTTTTTTCTTTTTTTTGAATTGTGGTGGTAGGTTCTGTTTACTTCTTTTCTGTCAAATCTTAAAAGAAATCTTGGCAGAAAGTTAACCAAATACATAGAACTTTTTATTTAAAAACTTTTCTATAAAACCAAATAGTACTCAATATTTGGCCTTTTTTTTCTATGTGTAAGACTTGGAGAGGGCTATAAAGTAAAGCGATTTTTTTAGGAAAGTCTTTTACTTTAAAAAATACTCACCTTTTAGACCATTTTATCATTTTAGGTAATTTATATTACGTCCTTTGCGACTGATACTACAATTTTGGGTGTTTTTTGTTACCACGGGTATTTGTAAGTGTTTTTTATTTTGCTTTGATTTTTTACCTGTCTTTCTGGGGTTACATAGGATTTATTAACCTATTTGGTTAGTTGCTGTTGATTATTCCCTGCCGAATATAATCAGATTTACCATCTCATCTCAAATTTCTGCGCCAGACGTACCTGAGTGTGGCGTCATTAAGAAGATGGGAAATTTATCTAGTTGGGTCTTTCCTGAGACTTCTTAAAACGTACACAATTAAATTTAAAGACTTAGAGAAATCCAAAACGTGATTTATTAACTCGATAATCATCTTATCGTCTAATTTATTCGTTGTTCAAAAAATGCTTTATTTTTCTGCTCTCACCCAGAATAATTATCCTGCGTGAAATAGCTGATAGGTTAATTCTCTTTACTATTAACCATCTATTCTGGACCAGAAAACCACGTCGAGTTCCTTTTTAGCAAGTTGTTTATTTTACTACAAGTTGTAGTTAAATATTAATAAATAATGTTTTTCTAAATACGTCTGCTATTTCCATTGGGAAAACAACAAAGAGCAATTTTGTCTTTTTGTTGCCCGGTTTTTTTTAAACAATTGTGGATCATCATTTAGATCACTAAAACAATGTCTTGGAAAATTAATCAGAAAATAGTTTAATAAATACATATATACTTGGACTCATTATTTAGTTCATTTCTTGTAAAATTAGAAACAATGATGATTATATTCCTCTTCTTGGAAATAATACTTTACAAATAATTTATACATATCATTACAATAATTTTAAAAGTTTTGGCAATGGTCTTTTGAGCACTATAGTAATACCATTAAATGGCCATTCTCATAATTTTCACTTTTAAACAATGCCTGATTACTATCTTTAATAATAGTTATCTTACAACTAACCTAGATTTTTGCTTTAAAAACATTATATATGTACATACTTTTTTTTCACAACTAAAATTTTTTCTTTAGAGAAAAGAAAGAGGAACAACTTAAATATTACACTTAAGATAGAGAAAGATAGGATTTAAAATAAATTTATATTTTTGGCGAAAGGTTTTCTATTAAAATTATTTTTTTATTATTAGATCTTTAATAGAAAACACAAATGGCGTAATTTTTGTCGAGTGAATACAAAAAATTTCAATTAATATGAAGTAGTAATTTTTTTGTCTTATGACTAACTAAACTCTGTTCAAGGTTGGAACAACTTTCAAATTAAGGTAAAAATTCTCTGTTTTTGAATCATTAGAAAATCGAAGTTATGTATTTCCCTCTTGATTTGCTTAGATTCCTACCGAGTGCTTGCAATCCAGAAAGATTTCCTTGATTTTTTTTTATTATTTACCGAACTTCTCTTGCTCTTAATCTATTTACCGTAGTAGTAAAACATGGCAGTGCAGCGCTCTACGTTCCACTTTACTTTCTAAATACAAAATATAATATTTTTTTTTTGTAATTTAAATTATTTGTCCAGGTTAGTCAAAATGCAGTCATCGGACTTGCTTTCCACCAACAGCAAATTTAAACCTGGGTGTGGCTAATCAATTAAATGTGCTGACAGATGTTTAACGTCTTTGTTTAGTCAGTTGCGACTCCTACCAAATTATTATTTTTTTAAATCTTTTTAAAAAAGAATAGAGTAATGGTGCGTGTTTACCTGTGTATACCACCAAAAATTTGTTGTAAAAAACTTACTCTTTGATTAATCTAGTTATCTTCTAATTTATCTAATTGACAGAATATCCTAGTTTTCCATAACGTCATATTTTTGATTTTTGCAAGTTATCTTTTACTTCAAAGGTCTTAATAAAAGAGTGTTTAACATTAAAATTAAAAAATAGGTGAATACGTATTGCTTTTTTGTATGCACACAAGTGGCGATGATAAAGCCATTGTTTCAAGTCTTTTAGCGAATATTCCAATACAAAGGTTCTGTCCATGATTTGACGTTTAGAGGTGTGATATTTGAAAATGAAGAATTTTGTGAAGGCAGTTCAATAGTTGGTGATAATGGTTATGCTGTGAAAAAATATCTTATAATTTCTAGTACTAAATTCTAGTACACAGACAGAAAATCTTTTTAATGTGTCTCAAATAAGGACAAAATATCCAATTTTCGTCTTAAATTTTTAAAAATAATGTTTATGTTTTTTTTATATTAATTTTATCTGTAATTCGTGTTCTTTAAGACGACATTTTGGTTCAAATTCAGCTACTTAATTTGTTTCTTAATTGGGGACTCTCGGAATCATTTTTTCTATGGGTAGGTATGGTAAACATTTGTCACGAAGATAAAACAAGCTTCACCTTTCTTGGATTTTCTTTGTTGCAAAAGTTTTGAAATTGGTATTTTTAACTTCGAGAAGCTATATTATTTCAAATCACTTGCCGAAGCTATCAGAGTTTCAGATTCAATAGACTGATTTTTTCCAATGTTGGGATTTATTTCTTTATCTAAATTTACGATTTTTACACATTGTTAAAGCATTTTTATATGCGCGAAATATAAAAAAATAATAAAAAACAGTTTACGAATAGGCTTTCCAATGGTCACATTTTTTTATTTTGTGCTAAAACATTTTTGCAGTAAAATATAAAATATATTGTTTACGATTTCGAGAATGCTGGTTATGGTAATTATGACAAATGTGATGTAGGCACAGATGAAATTGTCATCTTTAGTTTGATATAAGCTGTATCCCACTCTAACCAAAGCACAACTTTAGTGGGATAAGAGTACAGAACAGACAACGCTCCAGAACAGACATCGCTCCCAAACCCATCAAGTTGAATAAGATTTGCGGTCACTAAAAAACATTCTGTTTTTTTCGATGAGCAAATTGTAAAGTTTGACGAGTTTTTAAAGAGGCTAACGTAGGTAGACATAGTCTTAGCAAAATTGGTTAGCCAAGATGTCTCTGTCAGGCCATAGAATGTTTCGAAAACAGAAGCATCATGACCAGCAGTAAATCCTGCTAGTTGCAAGGTATCGCTAAAGTCTTTTATGGTGTAGTCAATTTTATGATTGCATTTCTTGGGGTATTAAACAATCGGATTTAGTATACATCTTTTTGTCTTCTTGTTTATTTATAAATTGGTTTGCATAGTAGTTTGCGTATAGTCTAGAATCTCGTCTTTGTTATCAGCGTCAATGATTTTATAAATGAAATACAAATGAATTGGAATATTAAAAGCAACAAGTTCAAACGCAAAAGCGTGTTTGTTGATGAGCAGGTTAGTAACTTTCATCGGACCAATGTTGGTTGAGAATTGAGGAGTTTCTGATTCAAATTTTTTTGAGTCAGGAGTGGATACTCTTAAAGCTTTGCAAAAAGACATAAAAGTCCAGGAATTAAGAAACCCTTAGCAACTTTTTTGAGAAATTTTTTGTTCCTTTTGGTAGATTACCAGGGCATAGAGCGGCTTGGTAAGTCTGAATGTAGAAGAAAACGGCCATATCAGAACAGCAGAACAGAGTACCAGCAAGGTACTTTGTTTAAAAAGGAGAAGTTCTCGCTTATAATCTCATCTATGTAGTGGAGGATACGAAACATGTTTGTTGATTTTGGTTTAGAAAAACTAACTGTAACATCAAGTCTTTGTAAGTTTGAGGTAGTTTGAGAGAATTAGATTCTTTTCTGCAATGTTAGGTCTTGGAAGTTTCTTTTCGGTGAAGTCAACCTATTTGGTAGGTTTAATTGATGGGCTCCTTAAGCCTTATCTCATTGAGTGATTTTGATTGTTCAGAATTTTTGAGAGCTTTGAAAAGAGCTGGATTTTTTGGATAAATTACAAAAATTTATGAATAAGCTTCTCAATGCTCACACAATTATCATCAAAGTAAGATTTTTCTCTCGTCATTTGTGTTTTAACTATTTTTTTATCGTAATCAATATGGGTTTTATCTTTATAATTGTTGTGAGGACCACCTCCTGTGCAATAAGTAAAATGTATTTTCTTATGGTTGGCATACTTATTGGATAAACTTTTTAAAATTTTGTATCTGTTGCAATGTGTTTGAACATCTCTGTCATTTTTACCACTTTCTTGGTAAGATAAAATACACAACTTTTCTCAAACTTGAGCTTTAGTGTTGTTGTCTCCATCGGTTTTTTTTTTTACTTTTAATAGCGCTTGCATATTTTTTTACGATACATATAATAATTTTGTTCTCTTTCTCTGCAAAATTTTTAGACATGTTTTTTTTACTTGAGAAATGATTTAACAATAAACAAAAACAATCTGATTTAGATTTGAGTAGTAATTCATCGTGTTTATGACAAATACTTTATAGCATTTATGATTGATGACACAATTGATGCTAAAATTATAAAATCTGTGATTAGCTGACTCGAAATTATCTAGTTTTGTATAGATTACAAAAAGAATAATCTAGAGTTAAAGTTTATCTTAAATTAATATACTTTTGAGTTAACTCGCACATTCAAAACGCGATTTTAATGCCGGTGTTTTATTAAGAGATTCTATTAAAATAACTATTATTAATATTAATATGTATTATAAGCGATAGCATTTGCTTCAGTCATAATATGAAAGACACACATCAAATCATTTACTATTAGAAAAAGTAAATACTTTTTTCTTCAGAAAAGCAACTTTGCATATTCTAAATTTTTTCACCGATCGACAGTAAATATCATATTTTACAGCCGATTGGAGCGCACTAAAATATCACATTTATAAGCTAGACACTTTAATGTCGGCTTAGGACTTTAATCTACAAGTATCACTAAATTTTGATATTTCATATCGAACAGCAAAATAATGTTTAATTGAAATGTTCAACAATTTTTTTTTTACTATGTTCAATATGGCAATAAGACATGGTTAATACTTTGCTTGGTATCAAAGCCTTGGATTTGAAATAACAACCGCGGCATTAATTTATATACTTCATTGCCTAATAAAATAAATATATATGGATTTTGTTCCCTCTTCTATACCAATGTATGAATGCTTTTTTTGATCTGTTGTTTTTGGGAGAGTTTCGACGTTTTATCTACAATTTTATTATTAATTTAATTATATTTAAATATTGGTCTTAGACTTTTACTATTTCTTCAGAATGCTAAGACCATAGCACGACTGGCGAAGTTGGTATTCTACATATCAAAACTTCTCTAAATGTGAAGCATCTGCAGAAATAGATTTTCGTTTTTTCTTATTTTTATTTAAACCACTAAATATCAATTAAAAATTAAAAATAAATAACGTAATAGAGACTAAGTTTGACATGCTGTTTGACCAAGTGAGTGATTATGTTTGTAAATTAATAGCACTAGGCTTGTTAGACATATTTAAATAATTATAGGTAAAAAATGAATTCGTTTATTTAACATTATTATCGTTTTTTTTTATTACAATCAGTTGTTGTAGGTGCGGCTTTTTTTCGTACTGACCAAGTCCTTCAAGAACATCATGTATAATATCTACTATTTGAATCTGAAACAATTTAAAATGAGTAAGATTGTTTAAAACTCTATTTTACACCGAATTTACTCTTATTTTTTGGGAAGAATTTTATTTAATTTATTAGTACTGAAGGTGCAAGGTTTTTCTGTGAACATTTTTTTTAAATATCATTTTTATGACGTAGGCAAATTCTACAAAAATAGTTTTTAGAAAAGCCTTCAGCCATATTATTAAACATATTATTAGCTAAATTATCGTGAGATATTGAAACACTCAACAAAGAAATGGGCTGGTAACTGGTCGCTTTTTGTAAATTTTTCTTTTTTACAAAATTGCGATCACCTTGGTTTTTTTAAACACTGGGAGCAGACGGGCTGAAATAAAAATATTAAAAAGAAAAATAAGCTGTTTCAGTATAAAACTTTTGAGATTTTTGCGAGAGCAGTGTTTGAGCAATTTTTTAAAACTGCGACTTCTATGTGTTATAATAGTTTTCTATTAGTTTTCTCAATTCTTTTTCTCGAGAGACATACGAGTATGAATTGTGCAATTTCGTTGTTACAGCGCTCAAACATGTATATAATTTTTTCTCAATCGACTAGGAATGAATTTGGTAACATATTTGTGCTTGTTTTAAAAATCTGAGCCTGATTATTAGAGTTGCCGAAATTTAAGGAATTGAATTATCCACTTCTTTTCTCATCAAAATCTATTTGGTTTTTTAGAAATTCTATCTAGGTTTTTGAAGAGAACGAAATTGTTTAATTTCTGTGTCTAGTTTAACAATAACTGGGTGATGTTGACCACGTGGAATATTAGAAGGCACATCTCGTGATGCTTTAAATGGCACTTCTTTATTTATTATAACAAAACATAAATTGGAATTGAACATCCTTTTTCTCCATGCCCGAACAAAAACTTCTCGATTTTGCCGTCAAAAACTAAATAAAGCTTATTTAAATTTCAATTATGAAACAAAGGCAAGACCATTTCTGCCATTCTCTGCATAAACCCACAAATTATGATAACAATTAAATAGTTTGGAACAGATGTCTGAACTCTGTGGGTAATATGCTATATCTTAAATTTTCTTAAATAACAAATTTTGATAATAATTTGAGAATTATTGTTGCTTTGTTCTTAGAGAACATTCTATTTATTAGAGAAAAAAAATAAACGCAGCTAATAAATAGCATATAAATTACAAAATTAAAACGCAAAAATGGTCGACTTACTTTTTAACGAAAGCTCTAATTCTAGCGAGAAATTTTCAAAATCGGAACACTGATTGATCTATTTTTTACGGCTTCACTTAAGGCGGTTTATTATCTAATACCTAAGGTACCTAAAGTGTATTTTTTTTATTTAAACAAAACGCCAAAACTTTTAAAATGTCTTTCGATGAATTTAGATTGGTTTACTAAATCACAAATCTTTTTTTATTAAATGGTTGAGGTTGTGTTGACATACTACATGTTCTAGAGCCAAATTGTTTTCAAAAAATTGCAAAAAATAATTTGGGAATTATGGAAATTATTATAATACAATCTTTTTTTGGGCTTGATTAAAGGTAATTTTGGTCTAAAGTATTATTAATTTTTTTTATTTAAATGAAATGCTAAAACTTCTGAAGTGTTTTTCGACAAATTTAGATCCCTCTTACTAAACCACCCAATTCTTTTTGATTAATAATTCCTTTTTAATTTTTACACCTAATATCGTGTTTTTTGGTGCCCTTAGATGATATTGATACAGCTTATGTATTACCAGATTATAGAAGAAGTTGTTGAGTAAAAGGTATATAATGTGTGCTAAATCCAATCACTGTTTATTCTCAAATATGTAAGTATTATGAAGTGAAAAATTTGGCGGCTAAAAACTAGAATCGCAAGTAAAACAACAGGAAATTTAAAGTTTAAAAATTTGAATCAAGATTTTCTAAAGAGGATCTCCCTACCTCAGTTTTCTTTCAAACAAGCTGGTTACGACAAACTTAAAGAATTGTTTGAGATTCCTAGATTACATTTTTTTCCAAAAAATTTTTTTGAGGTACTGGGTTGCCAATCTACAGTCTGTTTAAAAAACAGGTTTTACTTCGCTGTTGACATGACACTTATCCTTAAGTTTGAACTGTTTTCCTGCTTTCTCCTCCCTGACGCCTCGGAACTGCTGAAAGTAAGGTTCGCATTGTGTGCATAGGAACATCTCCACTAAAGATTTTACTCTGCAGGTTACTATCCCGAGGAGGATCTTTTATTACTAGATCATACTTTCACTCTTGTGATTTAGACTTTTTGATAAGTCTGCCGATGTGCTTTCTCTTTCACCGTTGCAACTTCTTCATTGTTTTTAATTTTGGATACCATTTTGTTTTGTTCTGTTGTCTTTTGTCGTTGTCGTATTGACCTTTTCTCCCGTTGCGTTGATCAGTGCTTTCTGGAGCAGGGCGAGCTCTGCTCTGCCTTTCACTGAAAGGAGTTAGTATATTCTCTTTTCTTCAATGTCGGGTTTTATTTCTATGCCAATGTGTTTGTTGCTCAGTTGAAGTTTTATTTACTGTTTTTAGCAGTGCAAGGAAATCGTTGTTTTTCTTGCTGACTACAATCGTGCTTGTGCTTTCTGTTTTCTTCACTCTATTTTTACCTAGTAATGTGATTAGCGTTCTCTTGTTACTTGGAGTTACTTGTTGTAGATACAATCTCACTTGCACCTTGACCCATTTAAAGATTATATCTAGCAGTTTTCTGCAAGACATTGGTTTTGTCTTTGCTAGCAGCATTACTTCAAGCTTTTTTTTTCCTAAGCTTTTTAACTTAATGCGCCACTTTCGAAGTGTCTAGATGCTCAAAGATATCCGATCGCTTTCTACGAGCAGGTTTCCTACTGCCTCGTTTCTTGCTGGTGTATGGCTGAATATTATTACTGAAAATTTACAAAAACAAGATTTCTACTCTGATCCTGTAATTATGCATTTGCCACCTGTTTACTAGAATTTTCTTTTTGTCTTTGTAGATCTCCACCATGTTTCTGCTGGTAACTTTTTGACCATTATTCCGGGGACTTGCATTGGATAAGGGAAGCACTCCAAACTTTTTTCGGTGGTGACGCGTCTATTATCCCAGAAATCAATTTAAAAGTAGCTTTTGCTGGATCTATTTCTTTTACCGGGTTTTCGCGCGGTTCTAAATGTATTTGCAACACCTTGTTAGGCTCTTCTTCAACCTTGTTAAGTTTTTTCCAACCTTGTTAGGTTTCATCCTAGTCTTTCTATTGCCGAGATATTCTTCTTTTTGGTAGAGGTTTTTTCTTCTTTACTGCTCTCTTTCTTTTGATTTAGAGTTATTTGATATTTTATATTTAGAGACAACAAGAGCGGTAATTTTTTACTAGCATTTTTTATTTTTTGGAGGAGAGAAAATTTCTTGTGTACTTATATTGTTCTCACAAATTAAGACGAACACTTAAGGTATTTCTGGATGACATTTTTTTTCCTGGTAAGGCATCATTCACGAGGGTCGCTCATTTTCTCGCGGGTGTATTAGCGCTATAGATTGGGCATACTACCAGATATTCGTTACTGCTTTTATTAGCTACAACCCGTTATTGACACTAAAAACTGCCACACTGAGCAGTGGATTAGGGAATTTTACAACGATTTTTTTTCTTGCTAGTTGGCCAGTTAGGGAAAGCTTTTCGATTCTCTCTATTTTTTTTTTATTTTTTTCCTCTCAAAATAAGGAATTTATTTACAGAGGATTAGTCCAACTATTAAAGCTTTTATTCCAGCAAAAATAAACTATGATAAGAAAGTTAAAGCAACTATGAGAGAATCCAATTGTGCATTCCTTTAGACAGTAGATAGAAAGAATTAAATTTTTTTATACATATTTTATATTCTTTTTTTAACACATAAATTAAACTTGTACTTTCTGTATTTACTGAAAACTTTTACTCAGAGAGGACAAATTTTTTTTGGGTACTGTAAAAACATGTGTGTAAATTATGGAAAATCTGATTGTATTAGGTACTGATGGCATTTTTGGGCGGTCCAGGGCGCGTTTAAAGCCGTTTGAAGATGATTACGACTATATCTGCACCGGGCACGTTCAAAAACGATTAGACTTATTGTTAAAAAAAGCCAAAAGTTTTTCTGTATGTTCTAAAAACACGCTGCGAGGCGGCAGCTAATAGAAAATAATTTTTTGTACTCATGAAGTGTGAGCAACTATTTTTCGGTGATCCTCGGTGTCTAATAATTTGGACAAAACAAACTAAAGACTAAATTCTTTGCAAAAAATTTTAAGATTTTTTAATTTTTTTGTCCACTTCGGTCTTAAGCAACGAGGCTACCTCAGCTTGAACAATATCCCTTATTTCAGTTTTTAAGATGTTGATATCTTTTTTTATGTCTTTTTTTATGTCTTTTTCATATTTTTCATATCGTTCTTGACTTCAATTAAAGCAATGTCTATGTCGGTCAATATCGAAACTAGCATTGTGTTTTTTTGTTGTATCTTTTTTGCACCTCTTGACTTAATGTAATTAATGCTTGAAGCTATAAGAATAATTATATAACACACAGATACATAGAGATCTAGACATAGAGACACAGGCACTTAGTGAGACAAAACAAGGCACATAGAGAGACACAATGAATCTGATCTGTGCGACATAGATCACAGCTTCGGTCCTCATTCGATACAGTATAATAACCTTTTTGTACTCATGAAGTGTGAGCAGCTATTTTTCGGTAATCCTGAACGCATGAAAAGACTGCTTTCCCTCACCGGGGTGATTTTTATTTCCCGCAAAGAAACAATTAAGATTTGCTTAAGCCACTAGTCGGTAATGGTAAAGCAACAATTTTGGGTTGGACTTCTGTTTCCAGAATCTTCTAATCAGTCTTACCAACCTATTAATTAATAAACATAATTCTTGACAAAGTTAGGTTATTTTTTTTTATCTTAGTTTTATTCGTTACAAAAAATGTTGTACCTAACTATTTTGGGAAGAAATTTTCCTTATTCGTACTAATACAGCACTCCTTTCGTTTGTGCTGCAGTGCTTATGCGAGAAATTTATTTTCCCAAATACGTTAGGTAAATAACTATTGCAAATATGTAAATTAACTTTTCATTCATTTTTATTTTGCTGTTGGATTTACAAGAAACAAAATTTTTATAACACTACTAAGGGCCGATTTTATAATTAACTTAAAAGCTCCTTTACTATAAATGATGGTTTTTTTTACAACCCACAAGCAACCTACTTGTGTCATTGATTTCTAGGTGTTCGGTGGCTAAATGAATCAAAGTGTTTGTGAACCGCTTAACTACCGCAGAGATGGGATACTCTGTTTCAAAAATCCAAAGCACTTTGGATGGGATATTCATTTATAGCCACTCTTTAGTTAAGTAAATACACAGCTTATAAAAATCAGTTTAACTGGTCAGTTGATGGGATCAGATGGTTGATATTTATGATTCTACCCGTTGATGTGATACTCATTCCTAAAAATTTTATTTAAGAGTATATTTTATTAACAATCAGAATACATTACATTCTTTAGATTACATAACCTTCAAAAGAAGAGTCCTTCTTTTAGGCAGTTGATTGTCTCATTTGAATGTTTTTTTAAGTTGTGGTGGTCTTTTATGGATCTTTCTTTGATAATTTCAGAGACGAAAGATATCTTTAAATCAGTGTGGAAGGTTTGGTCAGAAATAGATATAGCAAGGAACATTATCTAGTTTTGAGCTGAAATCGGTAAATTTTACTTAGTCTTGAAGGATTTGCACAGCTCCAAAGTTCACAACCTAGAGCCAAATGAACCGAATAATTGTTTTATATCAGAGCATTTTATCTTGTAAAGTAATTAGTGTCTACCGCCATCTGTAGCATTGACAGTCGATTTTTCAGCGTGTTGTCACTTTGACTAAGCTTTTCTTGTACCAAAAGGTTATCCTAGGTGCTACTAATAAACCTTGCAATTTGGTTTTAAACACACACACTAACTGGTACTAAATGACAAAGAATTCGTAGAACATGCACTGTTTAGAAAAAAGAATATATTTATATCTGTTTACAACATTTTGCAACTAAACAGGTTTTAATAAGTTGCGATAGGCGTTAGAACTTTTGCTTCTAAAATTGTGTACAACTCCCTAGTGTTAGGAGCAAAATTTGTAGGCCATACGTGATATATTGTATCTACAATAGTTTTTGACAACTATAAACTTTGTCTTTTATAGTAAAGTCGATATTATTGAGTAAGTTAACTGATTTCAGATTTTGAGGTTTTTTTCGTAAATTTTGTGGTGAGCGAAAAGAAGAATTTTGGATACCACCATATTTTCAATGAAGATTTTGAAACAACAGGGTGCTTGTATAAAAGTTTCTATTTGCAATCAATTCTTGAACGCATATCAAAACTGAATGTTCCTAAAATCGAATGAACATGTAAATGTCTTTTTTAGAAATATAGAAGATTTTGTTTTTGACGAATTTTTTTGTAAAAAATATAAGAATAATTTATGAGGCAGATTGGAATCAATGGTTACTTATTTTAATTTACTTGTTCTTACTTTTGTTCAGTCACCAAAACATTACATTTAGGACATTTCATTCTTGAATAAAAATTGATGCAAAATTTACTTTGCTTTTTGTTTTGGTTGAAAAACACGGTGCTTGGTAGTTGATAAGGTATTTTTGCTTCAAGGACGACCTCGCTTTTTTTGATTTTGTGTTTTTTTTTGAGTAAAGCATGTTCTATTTGCATCTTGTTCTAAAATAAAGGCATATTTTTTTTACTTTATTTATCCTGTACAACCTCGCGTATAAAGTAGCTAGACATTTACAATGCACGAACTTAAAATGAAAAAAATATTTGCTTCCAAAAGCATCTTGATTTGCGGTAGGTTCTGAAGAGCATATCATGTAAAAATCTTGCCTTTTATTGAAGATTATTAATACTATTTTGGATTGGGTTTTTTTTAAAATGCAGAACAGTAGAAGAAAACCTCTTCCTATAAATTTTATTGAAGAGTTGTACTCTTTAGTAACAGTAGGTTATTCGACATATAGAGATATGGATTTTCGACGTAATACCCTATCGTCTAAACATGACGGTCAGTATCTTTCTTTTCTAAGTGGATGATAATGATGAGTGATAAGGTAAATTTTAGGTAGGTACTACCAAATTTTTAATGAAGATTTTGGAAAGAGTAACGTGTTTATACAACAGTGTTAATATAAAAATTACACACCCTTGTCTATCTAAAAGATTTACGATTAGGCTAAGAATACTTATCACCATTATTAGTAGTTTTATAGGTTGATTTGACAGCTTTTTATATATTATTATTCATTGTGTACGATTTTTACATCACGTATACTGTTTTTTTTTTTGAACATTTGAATAACGTTTTATTAATTAATGAAATCAGTGACGGTTCGTAAAAAATCTGACAGGAGAGTCATATACTCCCAGTACATTTTATTCGAGTAATTACCTTTCTAAAAACTAAAACAAATATAATCGAGTGTAGTAACTTTAACTTTTTAGAGATAATTATATTGGCAACACTGACTGTCAAGTTTGTTCTATTTAAACAACCCAACACATCCGTAGTCAAAATACAACAAAATTGACAACAAACAATTACAACATCGAGTTACCTCTGAAACAAGCATTGGAAATTATACAAAATTAAATGGGTGATGCACAATCGCAATAAATAGTTATTTTTATTACAAGGCCAGAAACTGTTGTTTTGCGAGTATAAGCATGGATTGTGGGCTAAGGCGAAGCCGAGTCCCACAAGTGCGAATACTCGCGAAGAAGTTTCTGGCCGTGTGATAAACGTTTTTTATCAAAAAATTGCCTAAATTAAAAAAAAAAACATTTTTATTGTAAAAAATTTTGACGCTAGAGTATCTGTTTTTCTAAGATTGGTAGCATTATCATGATAACTAGATTTTAAATTTAAAATATCATTGACAATAAGCAATTATAAATTCCGTCAAAACGTGCTTTTGTGCTAAAATAAATAAAACTTCTTTCAATAAATCAGAAAATGGAAGACGATGATAACCCAGAACATATAAAAAACGCAGACAGAAAGGCAATTGAAAATTTGCTGCCTGAAAACTTATATAACAAATATTGGAATAAATACAATTTAAAAACAGAAAATTCCTAGATTTTACTTTCAATGTCTAGGCAGTGCAAAATAGTGACAATCGCACACGATTACGTTCCGGACGATTTATACGATTAGAAATTTAGTGTTTCTGGACGGAGGCATAAAAAATCTATTTTACTCACATTTATATATGAAATATGTAATTAGTTGATTAGTTCTTCTATAACTATTTCATAACAGTGCCAGCGGTGGTAATAATTCACTCACAGTACGTTCCAATCTTTTTAAGGTATCTCTGCCTTTTACAACTACGATTATTGGCAACCTTCTTGAATTTTTGAAATTGAATTGCAGTTGGAAAAAATTTTTTTTTGATCAACGAAAAGTTCAGCTTTTTGGAAATGACTTCCAAATCAATGTCCATGTCGTCAAGGGTAATTATCAACCTGTCTGCTAACAGCTCCACTTCTGCATAATATTCTAATACATTTTACAATAATTTTTGCTTTTACTTCTAAATCTTAATTTTTAAACCACTTTGTAAAAATTGGTTTGTCGGTAGTACAGTAGGTTTCCGCGTCATACAAGAGTTATAGTTAAACGATAAATAAGTGAGCTGACTTTTTAAGTCCTCCCAATAAACAAAAGCATAAAAACTTGATTTATGAAGGTTTTCATTTCTCGGAACTATTAAAAGATGTAAACAAACCCTGTTAAAGTTTTTGATAAATGTGCAAGTGTGGATCCTCGTATATTAAGTTTTATTTTGGTTTGGAGTAACTGCAATAATTTTTATGCTTCTGTATATTGGGAGGCTTAAAAAGTTAGCTCACTTATTTTTCGTTAAACTATACTAGGTACTGGTAATGCCTTGACTTATTAAAGAGGATCTTGCCAATAGCCCTATTCCTAAACAAACTATAATATACTTTTATATAAAAACACAAATTTTGTTAAAAAAAAAACAACAAATCTTTATAAAAAAATAAAGCTTCTTAAACATTAATATAAAACGCATACACTATATAACATGTCACATTAAGTATTTGTTTTGTAGACAAAGTCAGGTCGTCTTCTCTATTGAGCTACGAAATTATTGACATACAAATAAATTATTATAGGAGAATATATCTTTAACATTTGTAATAACTACATCACATACTTTTTTAGCCACTTGTTTTTTGTTGTTATTGTGACGCTGTCTCTTTCTGGGAGTATCTTCATTTTAATATATGATAATTTTTTTTTAACCTTAACACTATCATGTTGACGTTGTTTTAACTGATTGTATATCATTATGAGGAACTATTTTATTAAAAAAGTGGAGCCAAAAGTTGAAAACAGGATCATTCAAATAATTTTATAAAGCGGTGCATTTTTTTTGAAGTTTAAAGCAATTTAGTATTTTATGTTTATTTATTACAACTGTGCAAATTATTATATAAATAAAGCTAAAATTTTTTTTACAATGGTTTAACGAGACTACTTAAACCACCCAAAAATTTGATTTTTTTGACAATTTGTATGACGTTTGAAATTTTCATCAATCATACATATTTGAATTCATCAATATCTTTATTATCATATTAGTTGCCACCAAGATATTAACTCGTTTTCAAATCTTGTTAACTCATGTGTAGGCAAGTCTGTTAATTTTGAAATATCGTATAAAAGTGAGAGGCTCGCATGGTGTTTTAACTGAACAATTCGTTCCTCCACAAAACTAATCTGGCAACATTTAATTTTCTGCAATCTAAATTTATTTTTTGGGTCAACTTTAGACTCGTCTCTTATTTTTTAGTTAAAATTATTTTTTTCGGCGATGTATTTTCTAGCTGAAAAACAAAGCGTGGATCAATTTCTTAAAACAACTTGAAATTTTTGGCGTTGTTTAATACGCTTTTTAAACAATTAACACGTTCATTTTTTGTATTGTAAAAATATATCAAATTTTTAAACCGTATTAAATTTTTTTATTATTTCAGCTGAAGAAGCAACATCGTTAACCATCGAATATAAAAAGGAGAAGTACATAAAAAACGGCTTTTGCTCTTTTCAGTTAGACTATTTTCTTTCATATTTGCGCCATTGGCCCACTCGTACCCCCACATATTTTGTAATTGAATATATATATACGAGGGGGAACCAAAAACACGGGAATTTCGTCATAACTTTTTTATTCCTTAATATTTTTACATCAATTTTTGATCACCTTTAAAATATTCTCTCTTATTATAATAACGCTTCTCTTCAAGCGATCTTTTCGTTGTTCAAAGCATTTTTTATATTCACTTATCCGGGTGTTCTATAGGCCTGCTAACCATTTTCGTTTTACCTTTTCCACAAGGGCAAAATGCTTTTCTTTTATCTGTCTGTGGAACAAAAAAAAATACAGGAGTCACAAGAAAATTTAGGGTCTTCTTTGAGCTGATTTTGAAGCTCAAAACATGCCTGAAGTCACGCTTCCTTTGTTCGTTTGAATAGGCGAGGGACAAACTTGACTGCAACCTTCTCATGTGCCAATCTTTGGATAAAATCCTCTGAAGTGAACTTTATGATATTTCAAACATCTTACAGAATTGATCAAGGGTTCCACAACGGTCCTCATGGATGAGAGCATTGATTTTGTCGATTTTTTTGTCACTTCTGGATGTTGAAGGACGTCTTGAGCGTAGTTGGTCTTCAATTGACATTTCTCCAATTTTAAAACGTGAAAACCACTCGTAGACTCTGGTTTTACTTATGGCAGCATACGTATAAGCAGTCTTAAGCACAACAATAGTTTCCGCGGCCGATTTTTTTGACAGAAAACAAAATTTTACAGCCGACATTTTCTCGACATTTCGGTCATAATTTTTTCGGCGAAACGGAAAATTTGTTTTACTAAAAAATTATAATAAAAAAATTATTTTATTTATTAAATTTTTGAATACTAATAAAAAAACACAGCAACAGAACTTCACACACTAACTCAGGAAACGTGTACCTAAGGGACACTTGGTCGAACAATGAGTTTCTCTATTTTTCCTTCCTATCGCAGCCCAATTTTCGTTATTTTTAGGTTCTCCTTGTATTTCCCAAATGTTTTTATAAAGCAGTTTAAATACATATTTCTAGTTGTCAGATCTAAAAGAAAAAATCTAAGGAATTGTTTTTCTACTTTTATTTTTGAAATGTTGACAAACCGAACAATATTTTTTTTATATTGATAAATATATGATTAGATATATTGAAATAAAAAGCTCATTAGAATAACTATTTAATAAAACCGGGGCTTTTGTAGTTTTGAGCTAGAATGTTTTTATATTTACGCTGTTGTCTTACTCCTATCCGCGCAAATTTTTTAATGGAATATACATATCCCAAATTTTTTAAAAACTAGAACGTCAACTAAAACGTATCGTTCTTAATTGAGCAATAGCTATAGCAACTGCGGCTGCCTGACCAAATAGTTTTCGATTTAGAATGGCTGTTTCTTATCACATAAGAGTTTTATTTAGAAGTGATCAGCAAGGTCATACTTCTGCAGGAAAATCTTTAATCTACTAGTATTCTACAAGTACTAGCATTTAGAAATTTGGAATGCTATTGTAGGTAATACTTATTGTTGCAACTCTTTGAATGTTTGAATTGGCTGATGACATATTAAACAATAAACTTATTGTATATCCAAGTGGATACTGCTCTTTATTTAAGTTTTAGCAGAGCAAAGACATCTACAGTTGTTTCAAAGAATCATTGTATTCTCCATCTGAATCAAAAATTAAAATTTGTGTTGTTTAAATTCTCTCTATGCATAAGACATTGTTCGTGCTAGGCTAAGTAGTAGATGTGTCTCTTCGAGCATATATCTAATGTCTTCTCAATTTGCAAAGAATTTTGTGAATCGTTTATCATTTGTGCACATTCTTTTGAAATTGTTTGCACTCCTAACTTCTAGCTCCTATTTAATACGTGCTATCTTGTACACTTTGATTATTCCAGTCAATGGTCGGATAGGATTCCAATTTTGACAGTTTTCAAATATTGCAATATGCCAAGAACCAATACTTGTATTATTATGGTAATATTACATAATACACCGTTTTGGTATTGAAGATACTCAGTGATATTTCTTTATCAGAAGCAATGGGGATCTTTTGAGGTTGTTTCGAGATACTGTGATTTTGTAATGTGTCTAGCAAGATTTTGACAATGCATCAGCTGTGGATTGTAGTCGGGTAAAATTTATTTTCCCGATGGTGACAATGCTGAAACTTTTCAGAACAGAAAGCAATATTTTTCTTTAAACGTCTAAACTATATCAGATCTCTGATATAAAAATTAGAGATGTTGTTGCAAAATGGCGCGGTTCTTCTTCTTTTTTCTTTTGGGAGATACTGGATATTCAATGAATAATTATTTGCCAACTCGTAAAATGAGGCTGAGACTTTGAAAGTTATCCAGTCACAGATACAAACGTCGTAGAACGTTTGTATAAAGTGTTGAAAAGAAGATTCCTAGATTAGCTTTAGGAATACTGAAAATAGAGCTTACACAGGTGTTGACTGTTGCTATTGCAGTTCTTTAGAATATTGCTTTTAATCAAAATAAGAAATATTAAATTATTGCATAAAATATTAAATGTTAAAATTAAAAATCTGCAAATTATTGCAGATGAATACTAGTAGATGGCCATAGATTTGGTAAAAAAGAACGTACTTAACAATCCAGAACCTCAAAGATTAGCCAACTACATTACAAGACGTAATTTAATCTACAATTACTTTACAAGGCTTTAGTAATGAGTAATTTTTACATATAATTAATAAGTTTTCTAAATTGTTTTTTTTTGTCAAATATAATTAGTTAGCTAAACATTTATACTGGTATTTTACGACAATGTTTTTCTCTTGTATCAGTTTGTCTGTTAAATTTGTCTTTTTTTTTAAAAAAAAACAATGTTAGGTTATCAATTTAAGAATATCGTAATTAATTTTACCAGTTTTTAGTTTTCTTTCTAAAACTTTTTCATCCATTGTCGGCTTAGAACAAGCTCAATTTTTTGAAAAGATTTGTATATTTAACAGATTCTATTCTAGAAAAAAAAAAGAAAAATTTTAAGAAGGCAAGATTAAAACCACTAAATACCTTTTTTTATAATTTATTAATTGTGATTCTTGTGTTATCTTCTAGTACGATGATATTATTGTTGGGCAATTTATTCTCTAAAATATTTATGTAATGTACTACATTACAATAAATAAATTACAGTAAGATTTAGAAGCAGAAGTTTTTTTTTCTTCTTTTAATTGGAATCTTTCAATGCAACAAGTGACATGCAGAATTTGACAGTTTTTAAAAATGTATGAAAGCAAAAGAGCAACAAAAAAAACAAATCAAAAAGGATGTTAATTTGAATGAACATTCGTAAATATTGTTTGCCGACTTTTTCTTTTTTATTGTTTTGCATATAGTTTTTATTTTCGGCTTTTTTTTACAATAAAATTATAGTTATTTTAGACAAACTTTGACATATGTGCGTATTTAAATTAAAATGTTCAGCTATTTTCTGTCATTTACGTTCTTTTTCTTTCTAGGTAATACGTCTGGTTTTTTATTTTTATTTTGTCTTTTGGCTTCTCTACTAATGTAACTAGTACCTATAATATTTTCTTTACTTAAAAAAATTGCTCAACGTTTTTTTTTTCTGTATTAGAGTCAAAATAAAGGCATTTTTCTTTAATTCAAGATTTTTGACATTTTTTTAAATTGTCAAGTGTCAGTCTGTTGGCCTTGACTTTGACGATTTTTTATCATCACTATATATGATGCTGATACAACAAAATAAGATTTTTGTTTAACTTAAAACTTAACCATGACCTGAAAAACTACTGTTAATTGTTTTGTTAAATACGACAATAAGCAAATTATAGCTGCTGGCTGATAAAAAAAAAGTAGATTTTTTTCAAAGTGTTTTTAACAGAAGCGGAAAAATAGAAGATACTACTAGGAGAATATACGAGCCATTTTCTGTCAAATGATTCGCCATTTTACAAGTGTCTTTTATGACTTTTAAAGTTAGTTCTTATTTTAAGGTAACTTCAAAACTTTTTTTTTAAGTAGAAGTTAATAACTTAAAGCAGAATGGTAAGACATGAGAAGAAACGTCTAATTTACAATATCAAAAACGAATTTTTTTTGGTAAATAAATAAGAAATTTAGGTGTGTAATACTGAAGCTCTGATTTAAGAAAATTATTTGCCAGCTTGATACTTTACACAATTTTTTTTTAAAATATATTTCGATTAACTTTTAGCCGAATTATAAGTACCGCTTTAAAAGAAATAAACCACTATAATTATAGTAGTTTAGAACAATATGAAATCAAGCAAAAATAATAAATAAACTTTATAAAGTTAGTTAAATTGTGGTTTAGTTATGGTCATAGTTTGGTCCAATGTATTGATAAAAAAGAGAAAAATTGTCTGCTACTCTTTTGGTTTATGCTTTTAACAGTGTTGCAGATTGTTATGTCTGCATCCAAAACGAGCAAAACATCAACTGTCAAATTTTTTTTAGAAAACGCCTTAGGTGAGTTTACACATTATTACTAAATAAAAATTTCAAAATTATAAATATATTTACTACTGACACCTAGGACAGACTGAGAAAAAAAGCACCAACACTTAGAAAAATTGCCACAGGAGAAGTCATTTCTACTGGCTAAAAAAATAGTAAAGCCATGTTTTAACATATAACATAACCGATAACATCGTCAAAGTTCTAAAAGAAATTTTTTAGAGCTATTAGCAAAAATTAATGTACTATAGTTATATTATAGTTAGCACTATAGTTTTATAGTTATATAGAAATAAAGTTAATATTAATGTAAACATCCAAAATTTCGTTAGGATAGCTAAAAAGCGTTTTGTGATATTTAAGAAAAATTTTTCAAAATTGTCAATTTTAGTAAGTTGTAATTTGTAACAGAAGCACCACAGAAAAATAATTTTACTGCTTTCAACTTTTATTTATCTAGAGTAACTGTTGTTAAATTTGTGTCAAATTATTCTGGAACAACCTGTATAGGAGGCTATATTCTTTTTTCTTTGTTTGTAAGATCTACCTTTTTACTTTTTTCAAATAATTTAATTAGAATATATGTATAATTTTTTTTACAAATAGAATAATACAGCGAAAATGACAATTTCGTAATAAAATTTGACCTAAACACGACTTCATCATTTATTTATCATATCATTTGTTGATTAATGCATGTGTTGATAATGGAATTAAAATTTCAAGTTTTTTATTAAAATATAATAATTTGGTCTAAATTTTTGCCAGTTTTTACTTAAAGCAAGGATAATGATAAATTCTATTCTTATTTTTGTCACTTTGTATTATTTTGTAACAATTTTTAGCTTGCTGTGTCATGAGCTGAAAGTATTTCGTAAGTCAATTAAACTTGTACATTTGGACTTTGACACATATTTTTTTTTTGAAAAACATTATTTATTAGGTTAAATAAAACAACTGGTAACGTTTTACAAGATGAGAAAATTATCTGTAAAATTAAAATATAAGTTGCCATCTATTATAGAACATTTAGAACAATTTTTACACAAACTTAGTTTGTGAGAATAGGGAAATGCTCAAATTAGCCAATGAAGAGGCAGAATTTTCGTAAATTATTGTAAGGGGTGGATATGGAGTGTGGCGTTTCTATATATGCTTATTGTGGTGGGGAGAGAATCTTAAGAAGAGACAAAATAGGCTTTAAGAGTTATGAATGTTTTTCGATTTTTGAATTTTTATACAAGTTGTAGAATTTTTTTTCTTTTGAACCTGTTTCTAAAGAGAAATAACAATGAAATTAGTAGAAGATATAGGTATTTAAAAGCTCTTTAACATACTCAAAAATCTTTGCGGAAGAAAATGGGGTTTCGGAGTTACGATTTTTTTTAGATTTTAAAATTTTTATGCAAGTTGTTGAAAATATTTTTTTTGAACCTGTTCCTGAAGAGAATCAAAAATCGTAAAATTTGTAAAAAAATTAAAAACAATATAATTTTTAATAAAAAATAGGGATAAAATAATTATTTATATATTTTAATTATTGTTATAATACGAAAAACTAATTGAGCCAGCCTTAAACACGCATACGGGTGCTCGTAAGGCATGTCGGCCCAAATATCTTTAAATTACCGTCTGAAATAAAAACAATAATAATAATAAATTGTTAATTAATTAATAAATAACACAAATTTAGTTTTCTCAAATTGGTAGTGACGGCGTCAAAGAATAGAAAAGATGGATTTTAACACTGATGGCTTCCTAAATGAAAATTGTAAGCTGCTACTTACAAAACTCACAACAAATTTTTTCATTACCGTAGGAGTGTTTTAAAAAGTGGATGGATGACATTCTCATTTATTACATTAAGAAAACATAAACTGTTATATAAGGTTTTTGGTTCTAAATATCGGAAGCCGCAAAATTAAGGAGATGTTTTAATTTCTCCAAACAAGTTTTTCAAGTGCTATTAAAATTTTTCAAGTTTTGTAATAACGCTTTTGAATTCACTGAAAATTATGCCATTACGTTGATATGCAAATTAGGCAGATAAAAGAGAGGTTGGAAAACAGTCTAAAAAGCTTTAAAGTAGTCAGGTCACCTTTGAACCTTCATGAAGAATTATTTTTGGTGTTTGAACTTTTGCTACATCTACATTAGATATATTTACTTTGATATATTTATTTAAAAAAAAAACTATCTTTTATTCATTTAGATTTATGTCTTGTGACAAAAAGACATCTATTTTATTTTTTATTATCGAATGAGTTTTCAAGCTGTTCGAAATATGACAATACTTTGTAAATGTTTTGTTAAAGCAGCATTTTTATTTTTTATATCTACAGTTTGCTTAGTTTTCAAAATCCACGACCTGTTAAATTGGGCATAAAAATATTAATTTTGTTCAAATTTGACATTGTCAAAAATATTGGTTGAAACGTGAAAAATACCAATAGCACCAAACAATTTTATTTTTCTCTACGCACTTGACAACAACGTTGCCATTTTCAGGTGAGGAATTAAACTAAATAATTAAGAAAATTTCTCGGCTTTTATACCCGTCAACCTACACTCACTAGCCCCGACCTTCAACTAATGAAAAATTGAGAAAGATGAGAAATTCCAACAAGAAGTTAAAAATTTTGGTTGTTTTGTTGTGTCTAAGAAAGGTGAGAAAATTTTGGTTTTGAAATAAACAAATAATGTCGTGATATTACAAAAACGTTACAAATTTTTGAGATCAATAACAGTTGTTAATTTATTATAACATGGTGTTATGACTTAATGTTATTTTTATATTATTTAAAACATATTTTTGCTGGCGGGTCAAATTAATCTGTCGGTTTTAACTCTTGGACAAGTTGCATATGATACGGATGAAACATATTTTTTCTCAAAATCCTACAAACCTAGGATTGACTAATTCCTAACTGTCTTCATGTCCCTTTTTTACCAATATATGGATTTTTGGATGCAACTTCAATAACTGCAACTTTGTTTTTAGGACAAGTAGCAGTTCTAGTTCTTACTCTTTACACGGCCACCACGTCTACTACCAGACTCGTCAGGCTTCCTCTGCCTGTTCAAGTCTCGATCCTCTCGTACATTATTATTTAAATACTGTATTTTATAGAAGAATCTTTTGTTAGGGCTTTCGAAGAACCACGAGTCACGGACTCGAATAAAAATTAAAGACCTATTTAGCTAAAGTGGTCTACTCCGTGATTTAATCCTAACAAGCCAGTTCAACCAACATCATTGAACACCCAACTTCCAACCAAGTGGAAATTGTCTTTACTAGAAGGTACCACATCAAATCGTCAACTTCGACGTGGGGAAGCTTATCACTGACCCTTCAATAGCATTCAGCCTCAACCTTGTGAAATTCGTCTTGTCTAAATTGTTACCAAACGCATAATACTGTCATTTGTTGCAAATGTTAGGATTAATAAATCCAGTGGTGGCTAAAATCAAAATTCTATTTCAAAATTGTGGTCGTTAAAATTACAGTGGGACCAATCGGTTCCCAAAAAAATCGAAATTACGCGGAAAAAACTTTTTCTCAAGCTTCCAGAACTTAATAACATCAGAATTCCGCGAAATTTACTAACTGAAAATCCTTGAAGCAGTCAAAACACAATCGAATTGCATGGATTTGCCGACGCTTCTATGAAAACTTATGGTGCCGCTGTTTATATTGAAACAACCAACAGTTTTGGGAATTGTTATTGTCCTAAAAGTTGGATGTTGGATTGCACTTAAATTGAATCAGCAAGGTCGCTCTATTAAGGGGATATTGCGTGTAGACATTATGATAAATTGGTTAGCCTGTATAAAAGGGACATTTTTGCTGTAAACAAGTAGACCAAAATCTTTTGGCAACTCACTTTTAATTTTTATTTCTGATTGTCCTCCAAAACATTACAATGCTATTTAAAAACTAATCGACGTACCACAACCTGGAACACACTGCTTTGCAAACTCGTGAATACATTACTTTGTCTTGATTTTATCATTGTCTATTTTATTATCATTTGTAATATCTTTGGTAATTGAGAAGTTTCAGTTGCTGCATTAGCTTGATCTTTGTGTTAGAAAAAACTTAAACAAACAAGTTAACCCAAATCATGAGGGCTTCATTTAGGAATACGTTATCCACTGTTGTGGTCAAAAAATGGGTACTATTTTGAGATATAATTAGATAATCTGAATGTTTTTAGTATGTAATTATCTATCAGTATCAAATGCTGTATTTTGTGTTTTTGCATTATATGGTGGACTTTTATAAAAGAAGTGACATTTACACCGTAATGAAAAAATTATAAAATTTTGTTTAAAATGTATCATTTTAATAATTTTTTTACGGTACTGGAATTAATTGGAATGAGAATATTTGCTAAAAAGGTGAAACAACAAAGGCACTAAAGTCATAAATTTTGTGTTGCTGTTTGAACTGTTATTTGGTGATCAAGTAATTGCCTACACTACTACACTCTTATCAATAACTATGTAAAATAAGTAAGTTTTTTTGCTGGACAAGTAGCCAGTCCTGTCTCTCTTCAACACAGAGTTTTGGTAGATAATTTCTTATAAGCAGACCTGGATAAATGTTGTGATGTGGTTAAAATTGTTTTGAGTTTGTCTAAAGCTTGTTCCTCACTTTTTGTTTTTTGGGTTTTTAAATATTTACCGAATCTAAGGAAACTTGCAGTGGTAAGATTAAAGTACAGCAAGTTTTATGTGGTAATTGGATTACGTTGTTTCTACAACAATGAAAGTCTTTAAAACGTCTTCAAAATGTTAGTAGTATATTTATCTGTCAGTGATACTATCTAATAGTCACTCGGCGGGTGCATTTGATAAAAGCTATTATGAATTTTTGATTATCTTTCATCACGGCTTACTTCGACTTCAGATTCATTATCGCTGCTTATTAGAAGTAAATGATAATGATTCTTCACTGTAAAAACGTTCAAATTTATTACCGCTTAATTTTTTTCGAACAAAACACAAATTAAAAGTGGTGTCTGTGATGTTATTTCATTTTTAGGGAATTGCCTATTAAAACATTTATACGGGCTAGCACATTATGAGGCTCTTACCCATAAGAGAGAAAGCTCTGTAAAACGTTTTTTACAATTCAGTATAGTACAATATTTATTTACATTTGTGTATAGAAAGTTAAATTATACAGGTCGAAATTAATTTAAAACACGACGCGCTAGCGAAAAAGAGTTCTTTTATTATTCTCTCTTTTTCTTATTGCCTTGGCGCCTTTAGCTCCAGATTAGCGAAGATTTTCTCTCTTGATGACTCAAAGGAGCAGCACTTCTTGAGTTGATTTTTCTATGGTCGATGGAAGAAACCATCATCGCGTCGATTGAGTAAGGGTTATTGAAATTTTTGGTGTGTTGGATTTGGTTTAGTATAAAATATTGCTTAAAACAGGGGTGGATGGAGTAATAAACAGAAAAATTTCTTGGTAGGCCAGTCTTCTTAGGGGCTGGTTTTAACTGGAACAAAATGCATTTTGGTTTATGAAAATTGCAAATTTTTTTCTGAATTAAAAATGCTATTAAGTCAAATATATCACAGCTGCTACAGACCGGTTTCGGGTTTGTTGTCCCATCTTCAGTGCAATGTATCCTACAGCTGTATCTGTCGTTAACAGATTATCGCTTATGTAAAGTTAAATTTAACAAAAAATTCTAATTTAAATGTGAGAGCTATTTTTCTGTGTTAAATGAAACCAAAAATACACTTGTACATTAAAAGAAACTAAGGTATTCGTAGTATTAAAATGCGTTGCTAAAAAATTGTTACATCAAAATTTGGGCGACTATTGAGTGAATATTAAAACATTTATTCAAGGTTTGTCGTGCTTTTCTGGTTATTAACAGCAAAGTTAGTTAAAACATATAAAATTAGACAAACTAATATAACCTTATACTAATTGTTATTAGAAAGAGATATTAGAAAGCAACATTTGTTGTATATTAAAGTAACAAAGTTTAAATTTAACACTGAAACTTTAATGATGCCAGAGGCATTAGGTATAGAATCACTTACATATTGAGCACAACTAATACTCGAAATATTTGTCCACTGTGACTAAAATCAAACATACACTACATCTACATCTCATGTAGATAAGCAGCTGAAAAATTTGTTTCCTCTTTTTTGTTTGGAATAAAATTTGAAAATTTATTGTCCGAAAATTGATGATTTCAGTTATAATGTTGATGGCAATTTTGCCGTAGACAAATGACGAATATATACAAATAACTACAATTAAATATAACTTGTATTTTTTTTAAATTTTATATCTAAGATTAAAGTAAATTTTGCTGCTTGGCAATAAATATTATAAATAATAAACATCAAATATTTTTGTGACAGTTTCAAGATAGTGTTTTTAGAGGTCGCTCTGTAATTTTTACGAACTTGTTTTACCTAACCCGTTTACTTACCTCTGGCGGCCAATCTGTGTCTAAAGATATTTACGAGTAAATGATGTAAACGTTAAACAACTGTAATTTTTTTTAAACAAGTCCTTTATATCTTCTTATTTAATTAATATTTTCTATTAATTTGGTTTTTATTCGCCTCTTTCCTGTAATAATTTCGATTTTTTCTCAAACGTCATAAAAGTAACACTTCAGTGATTTGTTGGCAATATTTTATACCATTTCCATTTCCTTCTATTGTAATTAAAACTAATCATTTGGATTCTTCTTCTTTCTACGACTGCATTTATTCAACTAATTGATTTAACAAGGTTGGTTTCTTCTGAATGCTTAGAAAAACACATTATGTGGTAATAATTGATGAACTTTAGGTTGAACTGTATCGTAGTCATAAACATCGTTTACAAATATGTACTTATATATTTTATTTCCTATACATAATAAAAATGTTACTTTCTAGAGATGGTGGTATTTGGTAAGTATTTTGATTCATTTTCTATTATTATTTCTTATAATAATTGTATCATCAATCTGACACAAACCTGTCAAAATAATGCGGGAAACTCTCTTCGTTTTTTTAGTTTAGTAAAAATGAGTATTGCTAGTGATTCAGATATAGAAATTCTAAAAGATAATGATTTAGATAGAAGCAATTGTAATAAATAATGTAGAAACAAACAAAGAGATTAAAGATGAACCAGCGGCGGCTGGTGAAAACCGCCGAAGCTGAAGGTGCTACCAAGCCAGTAAAAGCTAAAAGAGTGATACGTAATCCCCAACTCAAACTAAATGCTGAAAGGTTGAAAGGATCACGAGGTTTTGACATCCTTCGAATCGTACTTTGATCGTGTAAAATATAAAAGCAAAGGTTATGAGGAGCAGGATTTATCGGTAATATTGAAGACTTACGAGTACTGGTGTCACCATCTATTTCCTAAGTACCCTTTTGACGAATGTGGCTGTTGTGACTCATATTAGGGAGAACAAGGTTTGACATGGTAGATAATCCTCCAGTTCTAAATGACCAAGTTGATTCTGAGCTTGAACAAGATAATTCTGTACATGATGATGCTACACAACAGGAGCATTTTTTTCGAGTTGACTGAGGAGCAGTTGGAAAGAATAAGGATCAATAATGAAATGACAGAAAAGAGAAGACAAGAAAAAACTTAGACAAAGGACAACTGAAGCAAGTACAAGTTTATTTGAAAAAATCTAAGAAACTGCCTATTCCAAATCAAGATGAATTTTCTAGTGATGGCGAGGAAGTTTTTAACAAGACGATGAAGAAATGTACAAATGCTGAGTGATGATGAATTTCCCAGTGATGAGGAAGTTTTAACAAGGCGAGTTAGAAGTAATATTCCAAAACCAAATCAGAATGAAGAGGATAGTTCAACAGAATCATTAAAAGATGTACAAATGCCAAGTCAAGATGAAGAGGAATTGTTGACAGGGCAGTCTAAAAGTGATTCGCCGGAACCAAATCAAGATGATTAGTGTAGCGATGAGGAAACTTTAACAAGACGATCAAGAAATCTACGAATTCTAAGTGAAGACAAATTTACCAGTAATGAAGAGAAATTGTTAACAGGTCAAACTAAAAGTGGTGTATCAAAGCGAAATCTAGATAAAATTGTAAGTGATTAAGAAGAATCAAGAGGATTTATGCCAGATTAAGATCACAAAAGAAATGAAGAAACTCTTTCCCAAAGTCAGCAACCTGTTACAAATGATGTAGAAACTAGTCAAACTTCTTCTTTTCAAAGTTTAGGAATTTCTCCCATAGATGAAGATGAGGAATAATTAGACTTTTGTTAAAGTTTTAGCTAAAAAATTTTTATTGGAATTTGGTTATGTTGCAATAAATACTTTTATAAATAAAATGATTAAACTGAGAATTGAACATTTTAAATAAAAATTTTTTGAGGCTTACATACCTACTAATACAGTGATTTACGAAGCAATGCTGACAGAAGAGTAATTCACCGTCATTGTTTAGCAACATGCTTTTAAACGTTTTCTTGCAATGGCTGCATTCCATTTTACTTAATGTTAATATAAAAAAATTTAAGTAGTCGCTTTCTTAACAAAAGTCATTTTTTCCAAATTTCTGCTGTTAACATGTGTTGAGTTTAGTTCTACTAAGCTAGTGTTTTTATTGCTAATGTTGGACCAATTTTTACTTTCGCTGCTACGACTTGATCTTTCTGGTAATATCCTTTTATTTTCTAAGAACCTTTTTATGGATTTTTTGCGAATGATTTTTTGGAATTCGACATGCAACCATCATGTTTTCTGAAGGTAGTAATTTCAGTGCTACAGACAGTGCTCAGTAGACTCATTATAAATGGACAGGTTTAAATATGTAGCCGCTTCTTTTGCTGCACTTTCGATTTTGTAAATTCCCAAAACTATCCGATAATTTTTTCTTTTTTGATATTTAATAAATGATTTTTTCTTCAAATTTTTTTAAGTTTCTTGGGCGCACAATTTTGATGCTTATTTATGTACTTGTTGCCAAAAGTAGGACTTTTGCTAGACATTTTACTAGTAATATAGAATCATCTTCAGCGATAGCATCCAGTTTCATATAGCTTATCGCATCTATAGGCTTTAGAAAATTTGAGTATTAATATAAACTGATAAGTTGCTGTTTTAATTATTTTTGTAATAAGGCGTTTGCAACTTTACTACAAAGTATTTTTCTTTAGAAGCAGTAAACTGCAAAGCTGTTGTGAGCCCCTAGATGCTCAGCTTTTACCTTTTGGATCACATTCAAGAAGACAAAAATTAAAAGAAAAAAACTACACAGAGATTAATGATAGTTATACTATTTTGCAGGAAAGATAATTTATTTATTTATTATTTATTTAAGGATAAACAATTAAAGAAAGTTAATGTCGGTCATCCTAGTAGTTAATAAACGTTTTCTTTTCTACAAGAAATTGTAGACCTGTAGAAGCGGGTTTATTGTCAATAATGACATAGTCTTTGGTTATTTTTAGGTATTTTTTGTTTGACGTATTATGGTTGAACTATACCTCCAAAGTTAAAGACATAATTTTTTTATCAGCGCCTCTTGCTCTAAAACGATTTTTCCAGCTTGTGTGTACTTGGATCTACTGCCATTATAAGGTAGCATGTATACATAAGATAAAGTAATGAGACTAACTTCATTGTGTTCTACGTCAAAAAAATTTGTAACATTTTTGCTCGACTTTTACTCTACAATAATGAGAAAAACTTACGGTTTGTGTCTTTCTACGATGTGATTTTTGACTTGTAGGTATCTAGAAATTTCTTCTAGGACATCGTAAATTTCGTCACGTTTATGGTACAGAGGTCTTACTGGTTTCAATTTTAAGGCTCTTATAAGTTTCTTTTTAATATTTTTTCTGTATGGGGAAGAAGAAAATTAATCAAGAATTGAACTACAGAAAAAATAATTTCTTTTGGGGTATTATTTAAGCAGAGATTGTGATGTTGCACAGAAAATGCACTAGCTCTATTATTGTTACTTTGTTTTCTTGTTTAAAAGAAAGTTTAACTGATTTGAATGTAAAATTTTATTTTTTTGTGATTTTGTTTAAAACAGTGGCGGCAATTTAGTCTTTTTTTAAAATCAAGGTGTAGTAATCTTGTTACAGTTGTTTTCTGCATTCTGCATTTTTGCAGTTGTTTTCTTAGACAAGTACTAAACCAGCGTATTGATTTGTTGAGATAATCTTAAAGACTGCTGAGAATAGAGAATCGGTCTCTATAATTTAGCTTCATTCTCAATATTTTCTTAGTGCGAACGTCTTGTTTTGACAAATTTATCTTTGCTAATAGTAATAATATTGTTTGTTACAGTTTATTTTACTAATCAATATGATTCATTAGTATTAAAGGTACACAAAAAATTAATTTAAATCAAGTCAGTGTGTGTAATTTTTAATTGTCACCGACATGGTAATAAGCCTGATTGTTTAACTTGTATTTTATAGGTTTTTTCAATCGATTTATTTTTTTATTATTGTTATAGCCGGCTTGGTCACTAGAGAGCACTGCTGGGTTAAAAGACCAGCAATTTTTGAATAGATTTTTCTATGGTCGATAGAAAAACTATAATGGCGTCGATTAATGACGTTAATATTTTTACTAAAAGAAATACATTTAAGTCAAATACATCACAGGTGCTGCAGACCGGTTTCGGAGTTGTTGTCCCATCTTTAGTGCAATGTATCCTAGAGCTGTATCTAGGGTGAACAGGTTATCGCTTATATGAAGCTAAAATTTTACAAAAAAATTTAATTTAAATGTGAGAGCTATTTTTCTGTGTTAAATGGAACCAAAAATACACTTGTACATTAAAAAAGGTCAGGTGTTTGTAGTATCCAAATGCGTAGCTAAAAAATTGTTACACCAAAATTTAGGCGACTATTGAGTAAATATCAAAACATTTATTCCAAGAGTGTAGTAGTTTTTTTGCTATTAACAGCTATGTAAGTTAAAACATAAAATTTGATAAATTGATGTAACCTTTCAATAATTGTTACTAAAAAAAATATAAGGAAATTACAGTTGTTATTTATTGAGGTAACCAAGTTTAAATTGAAGGCATAACTAAAACTTTGATGCCAGAGGCATTAGGTATAGAGTCTCTTATATATTGAGCGTTTCTAATACTTGAAATATTTGGCCACTGTGACTAAAATCAATCATATATTTTTGAACAACAAATAACAAACATAATCGTGTTCATTACTTGATACTCTATCTACATCTCATGGGTCATTAAAATAAATATTCCCTCTTTGGCTATAAACATCAAATATTTTTGTGACAGTTTTAAGATCGTGTTTTTAGGGACCGCTCTGTAATTTTTACGAACCTGTTTTGCCTAACCCACTTATCTCTGGCGGCCAAACTGTGTCTAAAGACGTTTATGAGTCAATGATATTTGTTTTATTTTTTGAACATCTTTATATTTGTAACCTTTAAAAAATTTCAAAAAATTTTATACGTTCTAAAGGGGCAGTTTTGTTTTGTTATTTTGTCTTTTAATATTAAAGACGATGCAAAACATGCTTTTTGTTCATGTCGGCTTATTTAATTAATATTTTCTATTAATTTGGGTTTTGTTTGCCTTTTTTAGCAATGATCCAGAATTTTGTTTTCAAACGTCAGCAAAATGGCACATTAATAATAGAATTTGTTGGCAATATTTTATTTACTGCTTAGGCATAGGTATAAGGCCTATGTTACTCGATAAAATAGTTATGTATTTAGTTATTTATTTATAATTGTATATTAATCTGTGACTTTCTTGGGAAGTATTTTGATTTATTTTCTATTGTTATTTTTTATAATATACAGAAATAACATTTTATATTAAAAAAAATTGAGGCTTATTAAAATACAGTGATTTACGATACAATGCTCACAGAAGAGTAATTCACCGTCATTCCTTAGCATCATGTTTTCGAATGTTTTTTTTTGCAATGGCTGCATTCTATTTTTAAATTCCAAATTTCCAAATTCCATTTATCAAATTATTGCACATATTTAGAAAAGTGATAACTGGAGTATTGATTTGTTGAGATAATCTTTTGAAAGACTGCTGAGAATTGAGAATCGGTCTCTATAATTTATTTTACATTCTCAATACTTTCTTAGTCCGCACGTCTTGTTTTGACAAATTTATCGTTGCTAATATTAATAATATTGTTTGATACAGTTTGTTTTATTAATCAATAATTGTTTATTGATATTAAAGATATACAAAAAATAAATCTAAATAAAGTCAGTTGTAACAAATTAAGGAAAAAATGATTTTAAACTTCATTGTAACATATTTACACGATCTACTTATACAATCAATTTTCAATTTTTAGCTTCATAGCAAAAAGACTGTCACCTATAATAAGCCTGATTGTTTAACTTGCATTTTATAGGGTCTTTCAATCGATTTATCTTTTTATTATTGATATAGCCGGCTTGGTCACTAGGGAGCACTGCTGGGTGGAAAGAGCAGCACTTCTTGAATAGATTTTTCTATGGTCGATGAAAAATCCATCATGTCGTCGATTAATTGACAGTTATAGACGTTTTTGATGCATTTCAAAATTGTGTTTAAAGACATTTAAACGGTATTTATTTTATTTTTTTGTGTTTGTGAATTTTCGAAAAGAACATTTATGAGTGTGAGCAGCTATTTGAGAAAAATCTTGAAAAATTCTACATTTTATCAAGGGTGAGTCTCGTTTTGTTTTATTATTTTGTCTTTCAATGTTTAAAACGATGCAAAACATGCTTTTCGTTTATGTCTGCTTATTTAATTAATATTTTCCATTAATGTAGTTTTTGTTCGCCTTTTTTAGCAATGATCCAGAATTTTGTTTCGAAACATCAGAAAAGTGGCACTTCAATGATAGAATTTGTTGGCAATATTTTATGTTATGTGTAAGCAAATAAAGTTTTTTTTCTGCTTAGGCATATAAAGCCTAAGTTACTCGATAAAATAGTTATATATTTATTTATTTTTAATATGTATATTAATCTGTGACTTCTTTGGGAAATATTTTGATTTATTTTCTATTGTTATTTTTTATAATAATTATACTGTGAATTAAACATATTAAATAAGAATTTTTTGAGGCTTATTAATACAGTGATTTACGAAGCAATGCTAACATAAGAGTAATTCACAACCATTGTTTAGCATCATGCTTTTGAATATTTTCTTGCAATGGCTGCACTCCATTTTACTTAATGTTAATATAAAAAATTTAAGTAGTCGCTTTCTTAACAAAAGTTATTTTTTCCAAATTTCTGCTGTTAACATGTGTTGAGTTTAGTTCGACTAAGCTAGTGTTTTTATTGCTACTGTTGGATCAATTTTTACTTTTGCTGCTACGGCTTGATCTTTCTGGTAATATCTTTTTCATTTTCTATGAACTCTTTTATGGATTTTTTGCTAATGGAATTTGACTTCCAACCATTATGTTTTCTGAAGGTCGTAATTTCGGCGCCAGTGTTGACAAGCCAAGGTTTTCCGAGGTTCTTTTGAGACAGTGCTCTGTTGACTCATTATAACTGGGCAGGTTTAAATATGTAGCCGCTTCTTTTTCTGCACTTTCGATTTCGGAATTCCCAAAACTATCTGATAACATCTTCTATTTTAATTTCAACGAGAAATTGGTCAGCAGTTCAAAGTGGAGCTTCTCTGTCTGTGACAAGTTTAAGCCCGCCGCGAACTTTCTTGACTAATTATTTTCGTTGTTTTCGACGAGAAATTGGTAACCGGTTATCCAGAGTAGAGCTTCTCTGTCTGTGACAAGTTTGAGTCTGCCGTGGATAACCCTTTGAACTCTCTTACTCGATTAATTTTGTTATTTTGACGAGAAATTGGTTACCAGGTGCCCAAAGTGGAGCTTCTCTGTCTGTGACGAATTGAACCCGCAGCGGATAATCTCTTGACCAATTATTTTCGTTATTTTTGGCGAGAAATCGGTCTAAACGGCTTACATCTTTCAAGAGTTATAAACTCGTACACTAATAATTTCTTTTTATTGGCGGACCACAATGCCAAAGGGAACCGCCGAACACCCTCTCGTGGGCGACGATCGGCCATCCAGTCCCGAGGGTGACTACAATTCCACAGGTCGGTTTCAAAGGGATATTTAATAAATAATATTTCTTAAAATTTTTCAAGTTATTATGTACTTGTTGGCAAAAGTAGGACTTTTGCTAGATATTTTTATTAGTAATATAGAATCATCTTCAGCTATGGCATCCAGTTTGATTTGATGTAGCTTATCGCATCTACAGACTCTAGAAAATTTGAGTATTAATATAACCTAATAAGTTGCGGTTTTAATTATTTTTGTAATGAGGCGTTTACGTTTACTGCCAAGTATTTTTCTTTAGAAGCAGTAAACTGCAAAGCTGATGTGAGCTTTTATATGCTCTACTTTTACTTTTTGGATCACATTAAAGAGGACAAAAATTAAAAAACAACACAGAAATTAATGAAAGTTATACCACTTTCTAAGAAGAATAATTTATTGTTTCATAATTTATTTAAGGATAAACAATAAAAGAAAGTTGAATTGCATGATCATAATCAGTGTCGGTTGTCCTAGTAGAAAATAAACGCCCTCTTTTCTACAAGAATTTGTAGATCTGTAGAAGCGGGTTTATTGTCAATAATGACATAGTCTTTGGTTATTTTTAGGTATTTTTTGTTTGACGTACTATGGTTGAACTATACCTCGAAAGTTGAAGATTTAATTTTTTTATCACAGCTTCTTGCTCTAAAACGCTTTTTCCAGCTTGTGTGTACTTGGGTCTACTGCCATTACAAGGTAGCAAGTATACATAAGATAAAGTAATGAGACTAACTTCATTGTGTTCTACGTCAAAAAAGTTTGTAACATTTTTGCTCGACTTTTACTCTACTATAATACCTACGTTTTATGTTTTTCAACGATGTGATTTTTGACTTGCAGGTATCTAGAAATTTCTTCTAGGACATAGTAAATTTCGTCACGTTTATGGTACAGAGGTCTCACTGGTTTTAATGTTAAGGCCCTTACAAGCTTCTTTTCAATATTTTTCTGTATGAGGACGAAGAAATTTAATTAAGATGTTGTTGAACTACAGAAAAAAATAGAACAATTTTTTTGGGGGTGTTATTTAAGTTGTGAATGGCATATTGCATAGAAAATGCATTAGGTCTATTATTGTAATCTTGTTTTTTTTGTTTAAATGAAGTTTGAATTGATTTGAATGTAAAATTTTATTTCTTTGTGATTTTGTTGAAGTCAGTGGCAGTAATTAAGCCGTTTTTCAAAATCAAGGTGTAACAATTTCTGTTACAATTGTTTTCTGCATTCTGCATTTCTGCAGTTGTTTTCTTAGACAAGTAGTAATCTAGGGTATTGATTTGTTGTGATAACCTTAAAGACTGCTGAGAATTGAGAATCGGTCTCTATAATTTATTTTACATTCTCAATACTTTCTTAGTACGAACGTCTTGTTTTGACAAATTTATTGTTGATAATTTTAATAATATTGCTTGTTAGATTTTATTTTACTAATCAAAAAGTTTTCATCAGTATCAAAGGTACACAAAAAATTAATTTAAATCAAGTCATTGTAACGAATTAAAGAAAAAATGATTTTTAACTTTATTGTAACATATTTACACGATCTACTTATACAATCAATTTTCAGTTTTCAGCGTTATGGCAAAAAGACACTTATAACAAGCTTGATTGTTTAACCTGTATTTTATTTTTTATTAAGTTTTTTCAATCGATTTATCCTTTTATTATTGTTACTGCCGGCTCGGTCACTAGAGAGCACGGATGGGTTAAAGGAGCAGTATTTTTTGAATAGATTTTTTTATGGCCCATGGAAAAATCACCATGGCGTCGATTATTTGACAATTAGCGTTTTTCACACAATAATGATATTGCGCAATATTGCACGCTCTTATAAAAGTTTTTAGTGCGTTTCAAAATTGTCTTAAAAACATTGAAACGGTATTTATTTTTTTATGTTCGTGAATTTTCTAAAAGAACTATTATGAGTGTAAGAGCGTTCTCAAAGAGCGTTTAAAGTATTATCGAATTGTATCGAGGTATCAAAGGTATTGCAGTATTGAAAGTATCGGAAGTATTGTAGGTATCAGGATATTAAATATCTTGATGTATTTTAAGTACTAGAGGTAGCGAGCTATCGCAAGTTAAAATTTTTAGGTTAATTATTTGATTTTTTTTTTCTATGTAATAAAACTTTCTCAAACATTTGTTTAATTATCAGAGGTGTCAAGGTATTTGATGTATTCATATTTAGACGGCTATTTCGATACAAAATTTTTGTTTTCTTTAAGTTTTTTTTTTAATGAGGGCAATAACTGGACCGCCTGTACTTAAGTTGTCTTTACTGCTTTCTCTATCTTTTCTAAATTTATGTGACTATTTTTGAACATAAGATAACAAAAATGCAGAGTTCTGGTAAACTGCCAGCATGTAGTTTTAAATTATTTTTTTTGCTTTAGTCTTGTTTTGTGGGAAATTTAATCACAACCTGGTGCTTTTTTTGTTGTCGTTGCTTGAGCATCAATAGTTATTTAATGCAATTAATGGAATAGTTAAATTATCATCTTATCACACCCACACCGAGAATACTTTGAACTTGTCTCGTAACATGTTTGTAATTGAAAGCAGCAGGTCTCTTCAGAGAAAGATGATCATACTTTGGGTGTTTTTTCTGAAAGATTTTATATCTTTCCTAGCTTTTAACAGAAATACGTGCGCTAGCATTTTAAGTTCTGCACAGAAGTTTTCAAGTCTTTAACATTGGCCTTGAATGTAGAACTAAAAAAACAGTAAAAAATTATATAATAACTCATATAATGTAATATTCTATGCTTCTCTAGCGTTAAATTTTTATAAATAAATAATACTTATAACAGCAGTTTTAAAAAGTAATTAAAAAAATTGCGATATATTACTAGAGAAGCATAGCTTGATTTTTTTCTGTAAGGAACTGCCATGGGACCTGGAAAAGTAAGGTACAGATTCCTCTTAATTCCAATTCCGGTTTTAGGTTACTTTTTTCTTGAAGTTCTTGGAATGGTATTAACAGGAAAATGTATTATAGAACGTTGATTTGATTTAATTTTTCTTTAAAGTTAGTTAAAAGCTTTTTTTGGTATTTTATTTACATTACTTTTTTCTATGACTTTGCTTTTATTGATTTGTTACAAGTTATTAAAACCAGATAAAGATCGAGCGCATATCTCGCTCTCCCAGTATTTGATTTATCTGATCGAAGTTTTTGACAGGTTTTCTCCGATCGGTAGAAGAATGCTGAAACAATAACTTACTTTCAATCCTGCTAGACAATGTCTCTTACCAAAGGCACTGATAACGATAAACCCATACGCTAGAATTGTTAGATAGTAGAATTGACAGAAGAAGAAGAAATTTTAGTTTGTAAAAGAGGAGGACCTCGTGCAGCGGAAACTAGTTGTTGATAATTTTATCTCGCAAAATGACGGATTTTCTCTAGCAGTGGTTTCCGGGTATTTGTAACATTTACTGCAACAACATAAGAACTAGTAAATTACATTATTATAGTCTATGCAAAAATAAATAAGCAAAACCGATCTTAAAGCTTACTTACTTGTGCCTTATTGGGTATCGGCATTGGAAAACCGTCTTCAGTACTTATAAGGCAAAGTTTCACACTTCTTCGGCGGTTAGGTTTTTTAGCTGCTCCATCACCTTTCTTTTTCGAAATTTAATATATTGAATTTTCTATCACTCTAAACAAAAATTTTGAAATTTATCTCAGCTATTAGTAGAGATGAAAAGATAAAAATTTTACTGGTGTTATACGTAAGTCTCCAGAACTATGTATACATAATTTATTTTTTATTTTATAGCTCTGTTCAAAATTTAATATATTGAATTTTCTATCACTCTGAACAAAAATTTTTAAATTTATCTTATTTATCTCACCATTCTCATCAAAAAAGTTAATACATTTAGGAACAAAAGGGTGGTTATTAAAATCTTTAAACAAAATTGCACATCATCAGTTGTTAAACAAACCACGAAATATCTTTTGTGTTAACCTCTCCTGCAGCTTCAGTGACACGTGACAAAGCGCCGAGAGCTTTTTTGAGACTCTTAAATTTAACAATTTTTCAAATTTTAATGACGGAGCTTTGTTGGAGCTATTCAAAAACTAAATCTCTAAAATGGTTTTTGTCAAAGCTAAGCTGTTTGATAAAGTAACAGATTTATAGACAGCGCTGAATGTCGTAAGAAGATAGGCGACATTTTCGAACAAGTGATTATAAATACTTTTTCTTTTTCCTTTGAAGAAAAATTATGCAATGACGCTTTATTTCAGTTATTCTTATTATTTTAAATTTAAATGTAAACCGATCTTTCAAGTGTCACAAACTGTTTTTTTTTTGTCCCAAAGATAGGAACTAAACTACATATTATAACAGTAGATTATCAATTTTAATATTATTTAATTAAATTAAATGCAAAAAAATGTTATTGTTTTTTTTAAGACCAAAATTTATGTTCCTCGTATACATAGAAAAACTATACGTTTTTTAATTTTTTTTTAAGTGTTTTGGCTGACTTTTAACTACTTTATTTTGTACATCAGGTACAATCAACTTTTTTGTACTTTATGCCATGCATTTTAATGCTTTATTTAAACGATTTAAGATTAATATCTGTGTTTATTGTCGTCAATGACTTTTAAAAATGTTTATACTTACTGCTAAAAACACAAAAAAATTTATATCACATTTTAGCAGCTTGCTAAGATGTTTGTGCGGGATATTTATAATAATTATTGTATCTGATACACCAGCTCTTTGAAACATAACATTTAATTCTTAAAAATCAAATCTTTATGGACCTATTAAAAAGTATATTTAATGGCCAGCTTATTTATGAGACCTTGACAGTAAATGCTCAACAAATTAACACGTCTTATAAATAAAAAAAAGTTCAGTAATTATAAATCTATTCACTGTGGTTTTTAGGACCATCAAAATTTTTTGGTAGACCGAACAAAAATAGTGAATCTATACATTTAGAAACAATAACAAGCTAGTTTGGGGACTAAATTGTGAATTTAGTGTTTTTGGTGCAAATGTCTTGTAGTGGTCTCTGTTCTTAAAGGGCTTAATTCTAAATGACATTTACGCCGGTGTAATTTGAGTTGCTAGGGACGTCGTAACTTTACTATACTTTTTATATTAAATGGCATAACTTCGCGCTACTCCGATGGAGTAGCGCAGTGATTTAAAGTTCCAGCATTAGACAGTTTTTTTTTTTTTTGGTAATTTTTTTAAGGTGACGGTCGGCATTTGTAAACTTGATAATGAATCGATGCCAGCAATTACAAATTTGTCAGCAAAATCAGCATTTAATTGACAATAATTAATAACTAAGAGAGGGTTTCAACATATTACAAACGGAGGTGTTCTAAAATTCGTATTAGTGTTGGATTGTTTACTAATTTCTCTACCTTTGTACTATGTGAATTCTATGTCAGGTTTGATATTTAGGTATTTTATCTTTAACGATTATTTGGGTTATCCTAGCTTAATTTTTTGGGTTGATTAAAGCATTAAAGCTCCATATTTTTTGTTACTGTTTAGTATTTTAACTGCTGTACCGAATGGTTTCATAAATCAGAAGTTTTTTAATATGCTTTAAAAACATGTCAAAACTTAAAAAAAAACAAAAGTGTCTTAATAGGGCTTACTAGTTCAAGCTTTAAAACCGTGGATAAGTGCATATAACTTTAATTTATTGATAAATATAATTTCTACATCAATTTTACAGACCTATTTTACCTCATCGGAATAATATATAAATTTTTTGAAGATATAAAAATTGAAAAACGGAAGTATTAATTACTTTAATTTTTTTTAGCTCTGTAAGGTCTTATTGTTAGTCCTAAAATACTATTTGAAGATTTGTGGATTTTGCTACCTACGTATATTTCGTTAAGAGCAGATGTTTGTGTCTTTAGTTTCTTGTCTTTTTGGGAAAAATACATAATTACAAAATTATAAAAGAAATAGGACAATGCTACTTCATGCTTCTAATAAATACACTGTAATTGATAATAATTGTTTGATTTATTAGATTGGTACCACCTATGTGTTTATTACTACATTTAGAGATACAATTCTGTTAAGGAACTTGTACAGACATTTTTTTCTTTTGTAGCATCTGGTTTTTGTTTTATAATTTTATTGTTTTTTTTTGTGAATTTAATGATGTTATACTTTAAACTAAACTGCAGGTGCAGTTAGTAAGCTGATGAGAGCTAAACTACATCTAATAAAACTAAAATAACCAAAGTACTAAACTTAATTAACTGTCTAATTATTAAAACTCGTTATCTACTCGAGTAGGCGTAACAGCTATAATTTCTGGTAGCAAAGTCATCTGACTTTTAAAACTTTTAAAGAGTGTTAGTAGATTTTCTAAATAGTATTAAGATGAGATGATGTTTTTAAACTCAATTATGGCTTCTTCTTTGTTAATTTAATGGTCCGATGGGTCCCGGTTCCAGTAAGGCCTGGGGACCGTCTCAGCCAGGTACTACGGTTGTCGTCCCAGAAGTGTAGCTTTTTGTAAGATATTGGCGTGTTAATCGAAGAAAATTCTCCCAAGAGTTGATAAAACCTGTAGGATGTTGAGTTTATAATTTCGGTGTTCATAGCAAAGTTGCAAAAGATAAAGCCCTGGAAAAGCATAATTCAGATTGTTGATGATGTTTGCGGTTTCTTAGAGTATAGAGTCTGTTTCTTATAACAGACTGTTTTATGGGATAAGCAGAAACTCCTTAAAGAGAGTAAACGCTCATAATATCAATAACGTTATTGAACCACGTGAGTTTTTGGTCTATAAGCATGTATTGTTTAATGGTTTTGATATTATCAATGACGGGGATGTCAAGCTCTTGGTCCTTAATGTGGAAGTTTTCGTCTATGTCAGGATTAGATTTCATTTCACAGGCGAGTCCTGGGCTAAACATTTGTTAGCGTCAAATATGTGACCCATGACAACATAATTTTCTGTCTCGTCAAAAGTCTCTTGAGTTAATATAGTCAGGGTTAGGATCTTCATCATGTATGATAGAGTGTTGAAGAAGCTGGCCATTAGCAGAATGTTGGGCAAGATAAAATTTTCTGTGACTTCTTTTCATAGATTTTATGCTTCTTCTGATTCTATGTATTGGATCGAGTGGTCCAGGGCTAGGGATTTTTTGAGCAGGGTAATCTCGAAGGAACTGTTCAATAAATAGTTTTGTTGTCGAGAAGCCAATTTTTGGGTGTGGCATTGCACGTAAAGATGGCTTCTGCAAAGTATAAGCAAGAGAGAAGTGAGTGCCAAAGTAATCCAACTCGTTGGAAGGAAACATTGAAAATTAGCGCGTCCATGTAGTGAGAGGAGCAGAAGTGCTAACTTTTCTGAGTGTTTTTAGTGTTAGGCGAATCGGATCAGAGAAGTGTACCTGGCACCTGAGAATTGACCGTAGATTCAAGCTAGGACCTATGTATACGCTTATGTTATTATATACTAACATTACTTTATCCATTTTGTTTATTAGAAAATAGTAACGTCTAGGGTTCCAAGGATTTGGGACAATGTAGAAAACATTTTTTTTTACTTAACATCAGAAATAAACAGATAATATTACATTTTAATATAAAAGAAAAAACTTTTCTTTTCAGCCGGGATTTAAACTTGGGACTATCCGATCACCGGTCGGAAGCTCTACCAACTGAGCTACTAAGGAAACCACAGGTTCTGGCTTCGCATTATTGATTATAATTCCAGATGTAATAATATTATTTAATGACTCTTAAGCTGGTTAATGCTGAATTATAATTCGTAATAATTTTAACACCTTAAGGCAACGAATATGTTTCTTAACACTTTTTTTACCATACATGTTTAATTGGAGATACAACCGTTTTCATTGTTACGCAAATAGGTTAGTAAATTCAACCCAGTAAATAGGTTATCTCTATTTACTCTATTTACTGGTGTCCAGACATTTTCTTCCAGATTTATTAAATACGACACGACTACTTCATTGAAGTTATTTGTTATGCTATTTTCTATTTCTGGAAATCAAGTGTCTTCTTCTAATTAATGCGTCTTTCCCTTTGGTTATTTTGTCAATTAATGTATTTTTTATCGTAATTCTTTAATAAAATATATAAAATAAATTAGTATCTAAAACACCTGAAATAACAAAGCCTTGTATTACGTTTGAGCTCGTGATTCAAGAGCAAAAATCAGTTTTTATTACTATACCGTTAGAACAAGGGTATATGATACTCTAATTTGAACTTACAGCACTCCCTTCTTTTATAAGCATTATATATGTACAATAAAATGTTTTTAACAATACTTGGTTAAACTATATCACATTCGTTAGTTATTTATCATTTTTAAATTTAGCCAATTTGGTGGTTTTAATGCTTGTCGTCATTTGTCTTATACATATGTATAAGAAAATATATTTATGTTTGGTTTGGAATAAACAGTTTTATACGTTACAATTAAAACAGCGTCTTGCATGTACTGTATCATATATATTACACTAGTCAAGACCAAGAATAATATATATAACCATTTTTGAGTAGGTTTCTACAAGTATTATTGTAAAATTGAATTATGGCTTATTAGTTTTAACTGCCAAAATTATTAGAAACTCTTTTAGTTTCTAGTGGAGTAGAACTTAGATAAATTCGTAAAAGATGTTGATCTTGTACGATGGTTCATTGTTCAGGATTCTTACATTTTTAAAGATTTTTATCAGAAATACTCACGACTTTTACTAGAATATAGTTTTCAATTTTTGAATAAACAATTTGTCAGGTACTTTTGCATTAATTTGAAAAAAAATTCTACATTTTTAGTATGGATCAATTCTAATGTGATCCAACACATGGCAGTTTCTAGATCTTCGTATATAGCTACCAATCGCTTTTCAAAGAAGTAGATTATAGAATATTCCTTTTCTAGAACTCTGAATTAGCCGACTGCTCTATGGGTCGTGTGTGTTCTAGAATGCTCGAGAGCTAATATTCAAAATTTTGAGTGTTGCACTTAACAAGATTATAACAAAATAAAAAATTTCAAGGCATCAAAAGGAAAGCTTCGCATCTACATTTACAAAGTGCTGAAGCAGGTATATGCAAATATGAAAGCACTGAGCATGGCAATGAAGCCGCGAAGATATACAAAGTTCAAAAATAAGTAGTTTTCTTTTTGTTTTCAAATATATTTGTTGAGTTTTTGGTTTTTCAAAAAATATATATCTGATTTTATTTATTAAAAAACTAAAGTAAGAAAAATTGGAAACTTTGAGTATTTAAAAAGTCTAAATGATTAAAACGATAAATAAGAGTTAGGTGAGGTTTTTAAAACTATTTCTGATTTAGAAATACCAAAATTTTTTAAAAATTAAAATTTGAAATGGTCTTTGAAGCGCATAAATTTAAAATTAAGAGTCGAGCTTTGCTCCTAACGACATAAATATATAACTTTTTGTAAACTTGCATTATGTCTTAATAAATTGGCGACAAGAATGGACCCCAGTAGCCGCAAGACCCAGAAAATATCGCAAAACCTAAATCTGATTAGAGGAAGCGAAGGCGTCGAATAACTTTTATCTAAAAGTTCTGTATCTTGAAGTTTCGAAGAGTTTCTACTTTTGCTGCTTTTTTTATCAGCATGTAATTTTTTTTTACTAACATCGACGTTGCTCGCACCTAGTAGATAAGACGTATTCTTGCAGTGGCGTCTCTTACGTTGACGTTGTCTCTCCACTTTTAAACTCTATTGCCTTTGAGGGTTTTGTAAGAGACTTGTTTGCTTAAAAGGATTTTTTTTGTTTTCCGTCCGCATTTCGAAAAGCCTTTTCAGTTATTTCCATCATTTTTTTCTCCACTTTTTTTAAATTGCGTTCCATATTTTTATTCAATAACTGTTTGTAATCAATGTTATGTTGATGACAATATGCCAGGAAAATGCAGTTACCTATCAACTAACCATATCAAAAACTCCTTCAAAGTTAATTTATTTAGCTAAAATGGGTAATAATTGTCTACGTATGTTAGGCATAGGCGAGTTTGTAGCCGCCTTAAGATGACCCAAAAACTTTTGTCAAATAAATTTAGACAAATCTTTTCCTGGTGTTTTTAACAAATGATTTTTTGGCTGATGGTGCACTTAGTCTTGCTTTTTCGGTCTCGTGTCTAAGACAGAAAATAAATTTTCTAGAAAACGTCTTTTAAGAGAATAATTTTTTATGAAGTTTCTATTTTAAGAATATCACCAAAAGTTTTTTTGAGTTGACGTGATAAACTTTGGATCGTAATCTTACAACCACTTGGTATAATTTTGATGTTAGTTTATTACTTTTTTTTAATACTTGATTTTTATTATTATTTTCAACTACCTTTAAAATTTTGTCTATAAATCGTTTTCATTAATATCAACCATGGTTGATACAAAGTACACTAGTATCCTGGATACCATTCCAGAGTTAATTGTAAAGTGTTTCAGGCTTTTTTGCATGATGTTTCTTTATGAAACAAAGCGGACAGACTAAAAAAAATCTTCAATGATTTCTAAACTTTTCATATTTTTCCGTATTTTCAAATACTGTATTTTTCAAGAGGTGGTACTGTTTCAACAATAAATTCCACTTTTTCATAAATATCTAGAAGAACATGCAGAAGTTAATTAGAAAATATAGTATAGATTTGTTCTCACTAAATGGGCAGACTTCTTTTAGCTGTAGAGTTCTACATTTTGCTCAGGATTTTGGTTATTATTTGCACCGACGTATTTTTATGTCGACATTATTGTTCACTACATATTTTATTGCGGTTTATTTATTTCAATAGAATTTAAATAGGATGGTACGAGGACAAAGGAAGCACGTCAGCATTTGTAGCCGAAAGTTAAATCCTTGTTTATAATTTTTTGTTTATGTAGCCATCTCGCCATTAAGTATTTTGTGGCTTCCAAATTTGGATTTTTTGAATCTTTGCAGCAATGCGGCATTGTCTACAGCAATACCATTTTACAACTATATCACGAACAGTGAAAGCTGTGACTTTTTAGCAGCTATAGAGTAATATGTGTTTTGCTTTGAAGATCACTCCTACTGTTGAATAGTTTGGGATTGGTGGATGAACGCTATTTAACATAAATTTATTTGCATGATTGTCAATTTTTATTATTTTTAATATTTTTTTATTATTATTATTTTCATTGAATGGTTTTTTCTGGTTCTACAGGCTGACTTTTTTTATGTTTTATCGATTCTAGTGCTGGAATTAATTGTTCAGTCACAAATTTTTTAAACTGATCTATGTTTATCTGTTTTGGTCAACAAAGTGATTAATGGAGGAAGCAAACAGAAAACTGCAGTCACTTAAGCATTCAGATGAAAAACCACTATGTAACACAATGAAAAGTATTTTTTGATAAACAAAAAGTCGTTTATTTATATTTTTTGTTGCGCTCCATGTCTGAATATTTAGGTTTTATTATGAAAAGTCAAGTCTTTTTTTGGTAAAAACTAAAAGTTGATAAAAAGCAATAATACATAAGACATAAAAAAAGTGTCAAATTTACAATACTAAAATTTTTTTTTTTTGGTAAATGACATATCTGAGTTTGTAAAAACGTTCAAATAGAAAACGGCGCCGTTCTTGTGTAAAAAAATTATTACATATAGCTTTTTGGTAAGCTATAAGGATTTATAGACAATTAACTAAAAAAGAACATAAATTATAGATCTTTTTTTTGAACTATAATAAAATTGTTTTTGTCCTTATCTTGTTTTAGATAACCTACTTTGATTAAAGAATTTCTTTAGGCAACATGACCTTTCAATTTATTTTAACTTTCTTAACATTGGCAGTCTTTGTCTGCAGATATGCACGATGCGATGTGAAGAGTCTGATTCAAGATTTTACTGCAATCTCAATAATCGATTTAAAAGACTCGAACGATTTCGCAGAATACGTCTTTTTATACCGTAACCAGACTTGATGTTTCAGTTTTAAATTGTGTATAATTTTCTTGTTATATCGCTAAAAGTAAACTTTACATGGTAAAAGAAATAGAATTTATTTTCTTATAAAATATAGTGGTCAACAATTGGAGTGGAAAACTCTAATAAAATTTTAACAAAGTTTGAAGTGGTATAACTTCAAGAAAACTAATTTATTGGGATTTTTTTTTTGATACCTAATTATTATTTTCTATATTTTAAGATGTTTATAATAGTGCGTTTGTTGTAGGTATGTTTCTTAAATTATACAGGGTGTCGAATTTAGTTACACATTTTTTAGAATTTTTTTAATGAGTTTTGAAAAGATATTATCTTAAGCTCTTCAAACAATTTTTAAAGTTTGAGCTAAGTTCATTAATTAAAACGAAAATCCAAAAAAGAAATGTTTTTCAAGCTATCAGAATAACTATGTTAACTGATATAAAAAAAGTTTAATCTTCAATTTTGGAATGAAAAAAAATTACCAAACCTTGATAATACCCCAAATTTTAGTTTGGTATAAAAATGAAACAAAGTTAAACTCATTTAAAAATATGATTTATTTTTTGTATTTAAAAATTTTTGTATAAGTTCGTTCCATTTTGTTTGGAACAACTCTAAAACATTTTGATGTTTGAAAGGTGCTGCTATAGTGTAATATGTTTTTCTTCGTTTCTACATTTTTTTTGTGAGTGGAGAACCGATTTTTTCCTTAGTGGAATTAGGAGTATGTGTTATTCTATAAAGCTGGTAATCGGTATGTGCGAGCTTGCGATATACAGAATATTCCAGGAGACCATTCGATCAATGCAAGACTAGTACATCAGAAAGATAGAGTGCCATTCTTCTGGACCTTTATTGCGATCTGAATGCCTACATTTTTGAATATTTTTTCATTACATTCCCGAAATATTTATTTTAGAATTTATTGGCCGGTAGCGGTTTAAACAACAGCCTAGAATTTTTTGAAAAACGCAAGAGCGATTTTATTGCTTTTTATGTCTCTCACTGATTCGGATGTTGTATTATTGTCAGTTGGAGCAAGACAGCTGTCTACTGGAAAACATCTTTATGGGTGTCAGTGTGGGAATAGAGATTTCTTGTTCTAAATCCACAGATAAGACTAAAGTATTGCTGTAGGTCTGTTGTGATGCAACTTTCGCATGGCTTTTTTTTGGTACATTCTTGCAGATGCAGGTTTAATTTTTTGGAATAATCGCGTATTGCAGGTAGTGCAAGTTTCCGATCTAGGTCTACCAAATTTTAAATGCGAAAAGTGTTTTTTTTGTATAAATACATCAGTATAAATTCTATAGTTAACAGAAGTACCCTGAAATATCGCCTTTAATAAATTTCTGCCCTCCGTTTTAAATTTTGAAACACATTTTGTATATTTTTTCGACTGATATTTTTAGGAAAGGTTTTTCTATTTTGCTTGGAGCATATAACAGATAGTTACTGGACGCCAGTTTTGACTTAGGTTTGAAGAATCCAAAAGCTGCTTTGAAAAAGAATGGTATTACAACAGATGGCATGAACGCCGTTGGGATCTATTATTCACAAATCAGCTTCAATGTGGTATACAACACATTAAGGGTGTAGGAAATTCAGAAGTTTTTTTTTAAGCAGGAAACTTAGTTGCCACGCAAATTGCTATTGAAGACATAGATTTGCACATTTGACAATCTTTTAGGTCAATGGCGTTTATTTTCTTTTCGCTTTTAACTTTTTCTCTGATTTACACAGTTAGATTACGTGTTTTCATTTCGTAATTTTATTACTTCTCTGAAACATTCTCATTCAATATTGGACAATGTGTTTCAGTTAACTCAGTATAACTGTAGTCTTGAAAAAGCTGACAAAAATCAAACAAAATCAACGAAACGGCGACATAATCCCATTTTTTTTTCTTGATTCACTGTTTAAACTATCTCAAAAAAACAAAAATAATAACTAATAATACATTTTTTCTACTTTGCGTTAACAATATTGTCATTGTTAAACGCAGACGCATTTAACAATAATGACACTAAATTTTCATTATATCACGCAAAATAGTAACTTTTTCATTGGATATGTTGGCACCGTAAGCGTAAAAATTACGTCTACCGCCTACGCAATGGAGGTGATATGGAAAAGTTGATAAAATCATAAGCGAGCTGTCGAAAATATTGAAGCAAAATATCAGTTAATTAGTAAATCAGTTGAAAACCTTAATAAACTTGACAAATGTCATTACTCTATTAGTGCCAACCAAATTTGTCAAAAATCTCAAGTTGTGGTAATTCTTCAAAAGAGATTTTTTGAATGCTTTTTTGCAAGGCAAGGTAGAAAAGATATTATATTACACTCGTTTTATAGAACGACTTGTGACACTCATTCTATTTGAGCACTCCTCGCTTCGCTCGCCGTGCTCAAAACTTATTCGTATCACAATAATCGTCAATAATCACAAGAATAAAACAAAGTTAAACTCATATTTAAAAATATGATTTATTTATTGTATTTGAAATTAGTTAGAACGAAGTTCGTTCTATTTTGTTTGGAACAACTCTAAAACATTTTGATGTTTGAAACGTGCTGCTATAGTGTAATATATGTTTTTCTTCGTTTCTACATTTTTTTTTTGTGAGTGGAGAACCGATATTTTCCTTAGTGGAATTAGGAGTATGTGTTATTCTACAAAGCTGGTAATCGGTATTGCGAGCTTGCGATATACAGAATGTTCCAGAAGACCATTCGGTCAAAGCGAGACTAGTACATCAGAAAGATAGAGTGCCATTTTTCTGGACCTTTATTGTGATCTGAATGCCTAAATTTTTGAATATTTTTTCATTACATTCTCGAAATATTTATTTTAGAATTTATTGGCCGGTAGCGGTTTAAACAACAGCCTAGAGTTTTTTGAAAAACGCAAGAACGATTTTATTGCTTTTTATGTCTCTCACTGATTCAGATGTTGTATTATTGTCAGTTGGAGCAAGACAGCTGTCTACTGTAAAACATCTTTATGGGTGTCAGTGTGGGAATAGAGATTTCTTGTTCTAAATCCACAGATAAGACTAAAGTATTGCTGTAGGTCTGTTGTGATGCAACTTTCGCATGGCTTTTTTTGGTACATTCTTGCAGATGTAAGTTTAATTTTTTGGAAAAATCGCGTATTGCAGGTAGTGCAAGTTTCCGATCTAGGTCTACCAAATTTTAAATGCAATAAGTGTTTTTATGTATAAATATATCAGTATAAAATCCATAGTTAACAGAAGTACCCTGAAATATCGCCTTTAATAAATTTCTGCTCTCCGTTTTAAATCTTGAAACACATTTTGTATATTTTTTCGACTGATATTTTTAGGAAAGGTTTTTCTATTTTGCTAGGAGCATATAACAGATAGTTACTGGACGCCAGTTTTGACTTAGGTTTGAAGAATCCAAAAGCTGCTTTGAAAAAGAATGGTATTGCAACAGATGGCATGAACGCCGTTGGGATCTATTATTCACAAATCAGCTTCAATGTGGTATATAACACATTAAGGGTGTAGGAAATTGAGAAGTTTCTTTTTAAGCAGGAAAGTTAGTTGCCACGCAAATTGCTATTGAAGACATACATTTGCACATTTGACAATCTTTTAGGTCAATGGCGTTTATTTTCTTTTCGCTTTTAACTTTTCCTCTGATTTACACAGTTAGATTACGTGTTTTCATTTAGTAATTTTATTACTTCTCTGAAACATTCTCATTCAATATTGGAAAATGTGTTTCAGTTAACTCAGTATAACTGTAGTCTTGAAAAAGCTGACAAAAATCAAACAAAATCAACGAAACGGCGACATAATCCCATTTTTTTTCTTGATTCACTGTTTAAACTATCTCAAAAAAACAAAAATAATAACTAATAATAATTTTTTTCTACTTTGCGTTAACAATATTGTCATTGTTAAACGCAGACGCATTTAACAATAATGACACTAAATTTTTATTATAGCACGCAAAATAGTAACTTTTTTATTGGTCATGTTGGCACCGTAAGCGTAAAAATTACGTCTACCGCCTACGCAATGGAGGTGATATGGAAAAGTTGATAAAATCATAAGCGAACTGTCGAAAATATTGAAGCAAAATATCAGTTAATTAGTAAATCAGTTGAAAACCTTAATAAACTTGACAAATGTCATTACTCTATTAGTGCCAACGAAATTTTCAAAAATCCCAAATTGTGATAATTCTTCAAAAGAGATTTTTTGAATGCTTTTTTTGCAAGGCAAAGTAGAAAAGATATTATATTACACTCGTTTTATAGAACGACTTGTGACACTCACGCTGTTTGAGCACTCCTCGCTTCGCTCGTCGTGCTCAAAACTTATTCGTGTCACAATGATCGTCTTATGAAACACGTATAATAATGTACTATTGTTATATAATAAATTAAGAGTGTTTCTACCTACCCAAGAAAGTTAGTTGAAAGCTTCTAAAAAAGCTACTTTGTTTTCAACGATCTATACAGTTCTAAACCACCCATATTTTTTCTATTTGCTAAAACTTGGCTTCTCACAATTTTTAAAAAGATTAGAAAAAAGTAATCTGCTTGTTTAATTATTAGCTTGAGTATGTTGTGTTTTGGAGATAAAATAAAAAAAAACGATAACAACTTAGTATATCTTTTTAGTATGTTTTTTACCTTTTATGTTTTGGAATCTTGTCCTGAAACGTTTTTGTAGATATTCTATTTTGTTTCTTCTGTTTGTTACCACAATATTTCTTAAGAAGAAATAAATAAATAACAAATTATAAAGTTATACAAATAAAAAATAAAGAAAATTTCTGCAAGGGTTTACAAGCAATGCAAGATTATACAGAACGCTACCTTGTGAAATTCAAAGAAAATGTTAGTTATTTTTAATATTACACATTAATTAATTACTTTAACAGAACATTTGATGTGTAATCTTTAAAATAGTAACTTGGTTTCTTACAGGAGCGTCCAATATTTCTTGGCAGCAAGTTACGTATGGCCCGTTTTTTTTTAAATAAGTGTTATTAATACTGCCACATATTTATGACTTTTAGATAAATTGCACTGTTCTTATGCAGTTAAAAGTATATTTAAAAATTTATTTCTACATCTTGTTTATGAACTAGTTTTGGTGTGATGTAACACATGGCAGTTTGTAAATCCTCTTCTATAGCCACCAGTCGCTTCTTGAAGAAGTAGGTTCTAGATTTTTTTTTGTGTTCTATGAGTCGCGTTTTTTCTAGAATGCTTAAGAGCGTATACCCAAAATTTTAAGTGTTGCACTTAACAAGATAATAAAAAAGCAAAACATTTGTTAAAAAACATGCATACACCAAGTTCGTAAAAATTGGCGATAAGAGTGTTCTTAGTTGCCTGAAACCTCAAAATAGCATTATAAGATCAAAAACTAAAAAGAAGAGAAAGAGGCGTTGAAAGAAAAGCTCTAACTTCTACATTTATAAAGTGCTGAAAAATTTTTAAAAATTTTTTATAAAAGAAGTTAGAATATTTTCTTATTTTGTTCAATTAGCATATAGGTACAACATAACTAAGAATTAGGTGAGGCTTTTAAAACTATGTATTTCTGATTTAAAGATACCCAAATTTTTTTAAAATTAAAATTTGGAAAGATCTGCTTTACTGAAACAATATTTTAAATAGGTACGACAAAAATTTAAAATTAAGAGTCGAGCGTTGCTCCTAACAACATAATAGCCACATAAGTATATAATTTCTAGTAAACTTGCATTATGTTTTAATAAATTGGCGACAAGAATGGCCCCCAGTGGTCGCAAAACCCAGAAAAATATCGCAAAACCTAAAACTGATAAGAGATAGAGAAGGCGTCGAATAACTTTTATCTAAAAGTTCTATATCTTGAAGTTTCGAAGAGTTTCTATTTTTGCTGCTTTCTTTATCAGCATCTAATTTTTCTTCACTAACATCGACTTCGATCGGACCTAGTAGATGAGACCTACTCTTGCAGTGACGTTTTCTACGTTGACGGTGTTTCTCCTCTATTCGACTCCATAGCTTTTGAGGGTTTTGTAACGAAGTTGTTTGCTTAAAAGTATTCTTTCTTTGTTTTCCATACGCATTTTAAAAAGTGTTTTCAGTTGTTTTTATTGCTTTTTCTCCTCTACTTGTTTAGTTGCTTTTTTGATTTTAATTTTGGATTAAAATGCTGGATTTATACATGCTTAAAATGCAACTAAAGAACAACGACAACCAATCTGTTTTTTGATTTACATACGTTTCGTTTGTCTTTGTTCTTACGTCATATTTTATCAGGTATTTTTTTGGAAACAGCACCTATTACAAAAATTATTCTAAATGTACTGAAAGGTACAAATTTACCTTAAATTGAAACAAATTGTAACAAAACTTATATTAACTTTATTAAAGAAACAAAAGCGAATAATCAGTTTCTATCTCGAAGTAACATAATTACATTGTTGAATCATCTATGTATAAAAAAGTAACAGCTTAGGCAAATCTTTTTCTGGTGTTCCTAACAAATAAACTTTTTGCAGTTGGAGCACTTAATTTTGCATTTTCGGTCTCTATGTTTAGAACAGAAAATACATCTTCTAGAAAACGTCTAACAAGAGAATAGTTGACGTGATAAACTTTGAATTGTAATTTTACAATTACTTGGTATAATTTTGATGTTAGTCTATAATTTTTGTTTTGAATACTTGATTTTTATCATTATCTTCAACTACTTTTAAAATCTTGTTTAAGAGATTATTTTTATTAATATCAGCCATGGATAAAAGGTACACTAGTATCCCGGGTACCATTCCAGAGTTAATTGTAAAGTGTTTCTGGTTTCTCTGCAACGAAGCGGATGGGCTAGTCTTTTCAATGATTCCTAGACTTTTGTGTTTTCTTAATTTTTTACACTTTCAAACATTGTATTTCCTCAAAAGATAGTACAGTTTCAACAATAAATTCCACTTCTTTAGAAATACCTACAAAATTAGGCAGAAGTTTATTAGAAAATGTAATATAGTTTAGTCTTCACTAAATAGGCAGACTTTTTTTTTAGCTGTAAAGCTCTGAATTTTGCTCAGGATTTTGGGTATGATTTACACCGACCTATTTCTATATCGACATTATTTTTTTACTTATTTCATTGCCGTTCAATCATTTCAATGAAATTAAATCTGGATGGTACGGAGACAAACAAAGAAAGTCACCATTTTTGGCCGGAATTATTTGTCGCTTTTGTCTGTTGTAACCTTTGGCTTATTTTTTTATCAATTGATATAAATTGGATTTTACTTGAATTTTTTAAAGAATATTTTAAATTCCTTGTTCACGTAGCTATCTCGTCGCTAAGTATTTTGTGGCTACCAAATTTGGATTTTTTAAATCTTTGCAGCAATGCGGCATTATCTGCAGCAATACCATTTTTAAAACTATATCACGAGTAGTGAAAGTTGTGACTTTTTAGCAGCTATAGAGTAATATGTGTTTTGCTTTGAAGATCATTCTTACAGTTGAATAGTTAGGGATTGGTAAATGAACGAACGCTATTAAAGATAAATTTATTTGCGTGATTGACAATTTTTATTATATTTAATATTTTATTTCTTATTATTATTTTCATTGGATGGTTTTCTAATCTTACAGACTGATAAAATGCGGTGTCTTTTACAAATTTCGTAAACTGATCTCTGTTTATCAGTTTTGGTCAACCCAGTTATTAATGGAGGAAGCAAACCGAAAACTGCAGTCATTTAAAAATCCAGAAGAAGAACCACCATTTAATGTAACAATTAAAATTATTTTCTAAGTTTTTCTTTGTCTTTTATAGACAAAGAATCGTTTGTTTATGTTTTTTGTTACGTTCCATATCTTTGTTTAGGAGTCAACATTTATTAAAAATTGTAAAAATGAAGGATTAGCTAAAAAAAAGAACATTAATTTTTGGTCTTCTTTTTAAACTATAGCATAAAAAATTGTTTTTTGTTCTAAATAACGTCATTTCATTACAGAATTATTTAGGCAACATGATCTTACAATTTTTTTTAACTTTCTTACCATTGGCAGTCATTGTCTGCAGCTACGCACGACGTAAAAGGAATGGAATTTATTTTCTTATAAAATATAGTGGTCAACAATTGAAGTGGAAAACTCTAATAAAATTTTAACAACGTTTGAAGTGGTGTAACTTCTAGAAAAACTAATTAATCGGAATTTTTTTTGATATCTAGTTATTATTTTCTATATTTTAAGATGTTTATAACAGTGCGCTTGTTGTAGGTATGTACCTTAAATTATACAGGGTGTCGAATTTAGTTACACATTTTTTAGAATTTTTTTAATGGGTTTTGAAAAGACATTGACTTGAGCTCTTCAAACAATTTTTAAATTTTAAGCTAAGTTCATTAATTAAAACGAAAATCCAAAAAAGAAATGTTTTTCAAGCTATCAGAATAACTATGTTAACTGATATAAAAAAAGTTTAATCTTCAATTTTGGAATGAAAAAAAATTACCAAACCTTGATAATATCCCAAATTTTAGTTTGGTATAAAAATGAAACAAAGTTAAACTCATTTAAAAATATGATTTATTTTTTGTATTTTAAAATTTTTGTATAAGTTCGTTCCATTTTGTTTGGAACAACTCTAAAACATTTTGATGTTTGAAAGGAGCTGCTATAGTGTAATATGTTTTTCTTCGTTTCTACTTTTTTTTGTGAGGGGAGAACCGATTTTTTCCTTAGTGGAATTAGGAGTATGTGTTATTCTATAAAGCTGGTAATCGGTATGTGCGAGCTTGCCATATACTAATACAGAATGTTCCTGAAGACCATTCAGTCAACGCCAGACTAGCACATCAGAAAGATAGAGTGCCATTCTTCTAGACTTTTATTGTGATCTGAATGCCTAAATTCTTGAATATTTTTTTATTACATTTTCGAAATATTTTAGGATTTATTGGCCGGTAGCGGATAAACAATATCCTAAAATTTTTTCAAAAACGCAGGAGCGATTTTATTGCTTTTTATGCCTCTCACTGATTCGGATGTTGTATTATTGTCAGTTGGAGCAACACAGCTGTCTACTGTAAAACATCTTTATGGGTGTCAGTGTGGGAATAGAGATTTCTTGTTCTAAATCCACAGATAAGACTAAAGTATTGCTGTAGGTCTGTTGTGATGCAACTTTCGCATGGCTTTTTTTTGGTACATTCTTGCAGATGCAGGTTTAATTTCTTGGAAAGATCGCATATTGCAGGTAGTGCAAGTTTCCGATTTAGATCTACCAAATTTTAAATGCAGAAAGTGTTTTTTGAATGAATACATTAGTATAAAATCCGTTGTTAACAGAAGTACCCTAAAATGTCGTTTCTGGAAAGTTAGAAATATTCTTTTTATATTTTCAGTTTTACATTCAACCATTATTTCTCTTATCTTTAATGGCTTTGATTGTACGTGCGACAACCTGTTGAACAATAACCTTAGTAAATTTTCTAGCAAGATTACTTGGAACTGGGAACACATTTTGCCAATTTTTTTTTTACTAATATTTAAAAGAAAAATTTTTCTATTTCATCAGGACCGTATAACGGATAGTTACTTGACGCCGGCTGTGACTTAGGTTTAAAAAACTCAAAAGTCACTTTGAAAAAAAATGGTGTTACAATGTATAACATGAAAGCTTTTGGGACCTATTATTCACAGACCAGCTCCAATGTGTTGTTATAAACACATTAAGGGTGTTGAAAATTCAAAATATTCTTTATAAACAAGAAAAAAGCTAATTGCTATTAAAGACATAGATTTGCACATTTGACAATCTTTCAGGCCGATGGCTTTTATGTTTTTTTACTGATTTAATCTGAAACATTTTATCCGTCAGATGAGCAGGAATCTTGCTGCGCAGGAATTGCAACAAAACTTAGAACGATGAGATTTATAGAGAATTTTCGCTTAACGTTCGTCTGGTGAATCAAATAAATCAGTAAAATTTTAAATTTGTATTCAGGTTTTTTCTAAGTGCAAACAGTTATTTAGTACTCAGTCTACATTTAGCTTGTTGTTAAGACAACACAAGACGTGTGCAGCTTTTCACCTTTTTCTCTTTCGCTTGGGTAAATATGAGCTGCTGTAATTTTTTGTAATATTCTAAATGTGGAAATGTTTGAATAATTGGGGCTAACATTTGCTTCCTACTTCTTATTCAATAGTAGATATTGTGTTCTAGTTAACTCAGTACAAGTCAGTCAAGTATAGACTTAAAGAAGTTGACAAAAATAAAATCAAATTAACGAAATGTTGACATATTCTTATTTTTTCTTTCTTGGACTTACTCTCCAACTATCTTGAAAAAATAAAAATAATAACTAATAATAAAATTTTGATATATAATATATTAAGACTGTTTCTACTTAAACAAAAACATTAATTTTAGGTCTTTTTTAATTTATAGCATAAAAGTGTTTTTGTCCTTATCTTGTTGTAGATAACCTAATTTCATCACAGACTTTTTTTAGGCAACATGATCCTTCCAATTTTTTATTGAATTTCTTAACATTGGCAGTCATTATTGTCTGCAGATATGCACGATGCGTTGTGGAGAGTCTGACTAGAGACTTTACTGCAGTCTCAATCGATTTAAAAGACTCAAACGATTCCGCAAAATATGTTTTTTTCTACCGCAACCAGACTTGATGTTTCAGTTTTAAATTGTGTATGGTGGTGTTTTGCATGGTGGTTTTTAATTTATTATAAAATATTGATGTAAAGATCGCGGATTGCAGGTAGTGCAAGTGTCCGATCTGGGTCCACCAAATTTTAAAAACAAAAATTCTTTTTTGAATACATCAGTATAAGATCAGTAGTTAACATATGTACCCTGAAAGTTAAAATTATCTTTATTATATTTATATTTCGTTAATTTCCAGTTTTCCACTCAAGCAGTGATTTTTTTTATCTTTAATGACTTTGTATGTGCGATAACCTGTTGAACAATATCTTTAGTGAGTTTTTTAGCGAGATTACGAATTTTCTAAGGAGATTTGCTGCTTTTCGTTTCAAAACATATAGTTACATAACAGATAGTTACTTGACGCCAACTTTGATTTACGTTTGAAGAACCTAAAAGCTACTTTGAAAAAGAATAGTATTACAATAGACGACATGAAAGCTGTTGGAATCTATTATTCACAAATCAGCTCCAATGTGTTATATAACATATTAAAAGTGTAGAAATTTCAAATATTTTTACTTAAACAAGAAAGTAAATTGTCACGCAATTTAATTATTGCTATTGAAGACATAGATTTGCACATTTGACAATTTTTTAGCCCAATGGCTTTTTTTTTGCTTTTAATTTTTTCTCGGATTTACACACTTAGATTACGTGTTTCTATTTAGAAATTTTGTTACGTCTGTAAGACATTTCTATTCAACATTGGAATATGTGTCTCAATCAACTTAGCACAATTGTAGTCTTAAAGAAGCTGACGAAAATAAGACAAAATAAACGAAACGTTGACATAACCTTATTTTTTCGTTCTTGGACTCACTATCTATCTCAAAAAAAAGATTATAATAAAATTTTGTTATATAATACATTAAGTTTGTTTCTACTTAAACAAGAAAGTTAGTTTACACCAAAGTTAATTGCTATTGAAGATATACCACACGACTCGCCAGAATACCAGCCCACAATTTATTGAAGATTTTTTTATTTTGAAATGCTATTGGAAGCAATGTATTTGAATTTTCCCACGCGTCCTATTATGTACATTGAAATCATTGTTTCTGCCGAAAATAGATTTGTCAAAAAATAAAACTTGACAAACAAAATCGAGGTGATTTTCCTCTTTATTTAAAACCAATATGCAAAATTTTTGCTTAAGATGGTAACCCTTTGGTTGCAAATGCTGAACGCGTGTATAATGGAGAAATGTTGTCTTTCATTTTCTCATCACGCGATGTATAGAAGTTATAAAAGTAATAACATCGCAGGCAATTTTTCTAATGCTCTTGGTACCGTCTTCACAAGCTTCTAAAAAAGCTACTTTGTTTTATACGGTCTATACAGATTTTGCAAAACCACCCATTTTTTTCTATTTGTTTAAACTTGGCTCGTCTCAATTCTTTAAAAGGATTAGAGAAAGATAACCTGATTGTTTAATTATTAGCTTGGAAATGTTGTGTTTTGGGGACGAAACAAAAAAAGCAACAATTTAGTATATGTTTTTAGTATGTCTTCTACGGTTTACGTTTTGGAATCTTGTTCTGAAACATTTTTGTAAAAATCTTATCTACTTTATTTATTCTGTTTGTTACTACAATATTTCTTAAGAAGAAATAAATTAATAACAAAATATAAAATACAGGGTGTCCCTGCAAGGGTTTACAAGCAATGCAAAATCATAAAAAACGCTTCCTTGTAGAACCTAAAAAAAAGTTAAATAGCTATTTTTTAAACTACACATTGATCGATGACTTTAACAGAACATTTGAGGTGTAATTTCTAAAATTAATAAGTTGGTTTATAGACCGTTTTTTTAAATTGATTGTGTTTTGTTTTAAAACAAAAATTTTCCTTATTTCTTCTAAAATTCTTAAATGCTTCTAATTTTTGTTTAGGGGCAGGCTTCCTTCCAGCTTTTAATTATGTCATAAATACTGCTAAATATTTATAACTTTTCTTAAATTACATTCTTCTTAAGCAGTTAAAAGTATGTTGAAAATCGGGTGAGATTAATAGAAGTTTGTGCTATCTCTGGCAAAATATCATCTTCTTCTTCCTCGGAATTAACACCCGGCAAGTGAGTCGAAAGGAAATTATTATTTATTAGTAAACTTTTGAATAAAGCCATAAAAATTTTTACATTGAGAATTTTTGTTCTTAATAAAATTCTGTCCATTTTGCTTCTTTCATGTCTTACCAAAATGTACAATAAGATTAAAAAACCTTATCCTCTAGAAGGCTGTGATTTTGTTTTTTCTGTATAATTAACATTGGCAAAAGCATTTCACATTCTTTTAGAAGATAATCCTTTTTGATATTTTCCAGTTTTTTGGGTTTTACTGAGACTTGTAATGGAAACTGCTCTGGATAAAAAAGAAAATTTCTGTTTTTTTTAAAAGAGTTTAAAACATTTTATGTTACATCCTATTTATTTTATTTTTCCCGAAATATATTTTCTAAATACTCAAAGTGTGTCTCGTTGCAGGTGCTAACTGAAAATGTTATTGATCAGCAGCTTCAACATTTTTGATCAGACCAGATCAGAAATAGTATGCAGAAATTTTTTTAAGACTATTTACACTTTTCCTTACCTATTTGATAAAAATATTAATTATTGTCTTTTTTCTTTTTTTGTATACGTTTTTTTTTATACATTCAAAGAGTTTCAATAGTATATATTGTACCTCAATAGATGTAAAGTAAACATATTTTTTCGTAGTCGAGAACGTCGTTTGGAATATCGAGGGCACAGTATTAAGTTTTCTAAGCATTCTAGACTACAAAATCTGTCTAGTACTTCGAGGCTCATATCTTATTTATTTATTGTCACATTTGGCAATTGTTTAAGTCGATGGCTTTTATTTTTTTACTGATTAAAATTTGGTACGATCACATCTACTATGAGGATTTTTACTGAATGCTCTCTGGTAGATGAAAAGTTTTAAAATGAATTAGTAAAATTTTATTTTATTTTTTTCAAGGTACAAACAGTTATTTGGCGCTCAGTCTACATTTAGCTTGTTATCAACACCAACACAAGATTTGTGCCGTATTTTTCATCTTTTTCTATTTTGTTTGAGAAAAAATGAGCTGCTGTAATTTTCTTTGATACTCTACATTTGGGAATGTTTGAATAATTGGTGTTAACATTTGCTTTTAACTTTTTCTTTGATTTGCACAGTTGGATATTACGTGTTCTTATTAGGAAATTTTGTTTCAGTTAACTCAATATGATTGTAATCCTGAAGAAGTTGATAAAAATAAAACAAAATTAACGAAACGTTGACATATTCTTAGTTTCTTCCTAGCATCTCCTGTCCAATTATCTCAAAAAAAAAAAAGATAAATAATTACTAATAATAAAATTTTGAACGATAAACCAAATTATTAACAAATGTTGCAGTACCAATAGCATCGCTTAACACCTTCTGTTTTAATACCTGCTTCTAATGCGTTTGTTATCGTGTGACTAACAGTTCGTTCTTTAACAAATATCTTTATTTTAAAAGTTTGATTTGAAGGATTTAAATAATTTCTTCAAATTAATAATAATTCATAAATAATTTAAATATAATAATGATCTTTTAATCTTGTATAATGCTAGAAAACATTTAGATTTATTATTTTTTATGAACTTACTAGCTTGCTACTGATGATCGTTCGGCTATATTTTGTTTTTTTTGCCAAGCGGTACGATCTCTACCGCTAGTAAGTAAATAGTACGAGCATTCTGGTCACGCTATCAGCAAGTATGATCAAATACGTAAATCAAATACATTAGATAAGCAGATCTGTAAGCGCGGATCCACAAGTTATTTAGACTTGGCTCTGCAAACTGTCAAACTGGTACGGATCTTGCAAAACTGCGGATCCGTCTTTGCGGGATTGCAAACCCTAGTAACACTGGCGTCGAAAAATCGTTGGGTGTTTCTCAAGCAGGTTCATTATTAAACAGTGATAATACTGTTTAAAAAACAACTTACTCAGCTATTGCAAATCCCAACCAATGAAGTTGATTTTTTTTTACATATACATGTGAAGCTTTTCGTTGTTTGAGTTAAACTTTCCGACTTTTTGTTTTATAATACAAACTCTCTTGTTCCAAAAGCGGCTTACGGTCTTCGGCTGCTTTTTTTCTTGCGTCGAGGATTGTCTTATCGGGCAAATCGGGCGCTACTGGCGCCGTCATTAAAATTGTGCGCCACCACCGGCGCTCTTTCTCGTCTTTTTGCTCGTCCTCTTCTTTGGCGTTTTATTTTTTCATGTATTCAAAAGTTAGCTTTTTGTCTATTTTAAAAAAGGGGTGACGACCTAAAAAGGAGCCTCCATGGTTAAGGAAGCAAAGTGTCAAAAAGGACATGGTCAAAATGACAAAGTTTTGAAATGAAGTTAAGGAGGCAAAGCCTAAAAGAGCATTTATGGTTGCCATCGAAAGCAATCTGGCGTCAACGACACTCTTCCTCTACTTTTCTTGAATGTTGCACTTTTTGCACTTTCATCTATCTATCAAGTACCAGAAGTGTTGTCTTTGGCGCTCTATTTTTTTCTCATACTTTGTTTGAACGTCGGCTGGTAAATGTTGCTTATCTAGCATTTACGTTTTTTTGAATTTTTTTATGTTTTATAATTGTATAAACAGCGACTTAAGAAATAAGAATCTGTTACAAAAAAGCATAAAAAAAACATTTCACTAACGTAGGTCCAAGGATAGAAGTCTTAATAGTTTACATTTAAATTTCGATTTGCGTCTAATTGTCATGTTTGATTAATCAAATTGGTCACGTGTGTGCACTGTTTGGTGATCTAGACGGTATAAATATATATTTCTTATAAATATAGCTGTAGTTTTTTGGCATTTAAAGAGTAAAATAAGTTGTGCAATGAAGTTTAACCCCACAGTTGATTGGTGAAAGATTATTGGAGTCCTCTTTTAACACAAATTTATTTGCATAATTAATTTACAATTTTTATTATTTTTTATTACCTATTATTTTATTAGGTGACTTTATTCTTGCAGATAGATAAGAGGCATTATATCAATATATCAAATTAAATTTCAATTATTAACAAATAAAAGTTGTTTAATACAGTTATTTAAAAATTCGGAAGAAGTACCACCATAACAAAGTAAAAAGTTTTCTTTAGGTTTTTCAATTTAACGAAGTTTAAGAAACAACATGCTATTGTTAAATAAACATTTTATTAACTATTTTTTCTAAAAAAATAATAATTTTATACTGTAAATCCTCTCCAGAAAAGCACAGTAACTAATCAAATATTTGTTTTAGTACATATTTCTATGTAATAAAAGATAAAATAACTGAAACATGGATTATCTTGCCAACTACAGCGCTATAATTTTCAGTGATTTTCAACATTAATAACGGAGCGAATTTAATGGATTCAGGCTACTATTTTTATAACAAAATGTCTCAGCTTTTTTTTATTTTATTAATTTTTATTTTATTTCACCAATTCAAAAAAGAGATAAACATTAAGTTTTCTTTGGCGGTAGAAATACAAATTGTTATTTATTATCTGAAATAATGACTGAAGTACTAAGCGGCAGTGCTGAGCAGATGGTTTGTAAAAAAATAAAATCGCACTTATTTAGTTCAGACTTGACTAAGTAAACTTTTTTTTAATTTCTCCTCAAAATAACTATGAAGACCATCACTAATGGAACAATAAACAAGAGAAGCTATTTCGCCAACAGGAGTTGTACAGTTTGCTTCCATCATCTTTTTTTTAAATTGAGTTTTCTATATTTCCTTGTAGGAGTGAAACCCACATTTCTTGTGCACTTTGTTTTTTCTTTATTTTTGAATACGTACTAAATATGAAGCAGTTCAAGAGTTTTTCTAACAGGTTATTTACCATCACTAATTTAACTATAAACATGAAAAGTTATCTCGTTAAAAGGAGTTGTACACTTTGCTTCCATCATCTTTTTTTTGATAATTTTTCTATATTTTTTTGGAGCAATGAATACTACATTTTTTGGCCACTTTTTTTTTTCATTATTTTTGAATGCGTTCCGATTTGAAAATAATTTTCAACTTGTTCTGGTAGATTGCCATCACTAATTGAACTATAAACAAGTGAAGCCATCTCGCCAACAGAAGTTGTACAATTTACTACCATCTTTTTTTTTCAGATGATTTTTTCAGATTCTCCAAAGACTGTTTCCGTTTTGAAGTATCCAATTGCAATTACTTCTGTTTTTCATATTATTTTGATTTAGTTTTCATTCAATTTATCTTTTTCTTGCTCGTATTTTTGTACTAATTTATCTTTATGCTTAATTAATTCATCTTTTTGCTGCTTGTAGTTTTGAATTAATGAATAATGACATAGATAAATCCCAAAGCGACAAAAAGAACTGATGTAACAACTCATATTTCATGAAGGAGATGTGATATAACTGTATGAATACTGTATGAGTATCATAGCTTATATGATATTTTGCGGTCTTCTCCATACTTTTTTTAAACATGCAAATTTTGAACAGAAGCCTTTTTTGTTTTCTAACGAAATTTAAAATGTAAAGACGACAAAATTGGTGTTTGTATATTTCTTGAAATATTTACGTTTCAAATATTTCAAATAAATTGAATTATTACCTATAGCGAGAATGAAATTGGCGTTGTAAACAGCCTCGGGTAGTAAAGAGAGTTTCTGCTTGTAGAAACTATTGTTTCAACATCAGACGTTATGGTAACTTAAATACCGATTTTTATGAAGACAAAATATAGATAAAGCTTATTTTTCTTTTTGGTGTGATTGTATTTTGTTACGTTGGCTTTTCTTGCAAACCTGTTGATATAATAAATAGACAGAGTTGCCAAAGTGTTTTTAACAAGTGGGTGGATACGATAATAGATTTTTTTTATTAGCATATAGATCTTGCCTGTCAACATTCTTTTTTGACATTTTTTTGGAAAATAGCATTTTGTACTGCTAGTTTTGTTGATTGCACAACTGTGATTACTTTATTGATTTAAAATTTGCAGTAGTCATAATGTGGAACACTGGAACCCAAAGAAAATGTTAAATAGTTCTTTTTTATATGACACATTAATCAGTAACTTTAACAGAACATTTGAGGTGTAATCTCTAAAATTAATAAGTTGTTAATAACTTTTTTTTATTTGAATGTGTTTTGTTTCATAACAAAATTCTCTTTATTTTTTCATATATTATTAATTTGTCACATTCGGCAATTTTATAAGTCGATTTTAAACAGGAACAGAAACATTTAGCAGGAATTTTGCCCAGATGATGCAACCAAACTTGGAACGATGTCATCTACTACGGAGATTCTTACTGAATGCTTTCTGGTAGATAAAGAGTTTTAGAATAAATCAGTAAAATTTTAAATTTCTTTTTAAGTTTTTTTAGGTGCAAACAGTTATTTGGCGTTCAGTTACATTTAGCTTGTTATCAACCCCAACACAAAATTTGTGCAGCATTTTTTATCTTTTTCTATTTTGTTTAGGTAAAAATGAGCTGCTGTAGTTTTCTTTAATACTCTAAATTTGAGAATGTTTGAATAATTAGTGTTAACACTTACTTTTAACTTTTTCTTTGATTTGAACAGTCGGTTTACGTGTTCTTATTTGGATATTTTGTGACCTTTCTAAAAGATTTCTATTCAGTATTGGAAATTGTGTTTCAGTTAACTCAGTACAATTGTAGTACTGAAGAAGTTGACAAAAATAAAACAAAATTAACAAAACCTTGACATATTCTTACCCTCTTCGATCTACTGTTTAATTATCTTAAAAAACATAAATAATTAATAATAATAAAATTTTGAACGATTATTAAACAAATTATTATTAACAAATGTTGCAGTACTAATAGTAATGCTTTGCATTTTCTGTGTCAATAAATGCTTCTAATGCGTTTGTCATCGTGTGACTAATAGTTCACACTTTAAAAAATATTTTTATTTTCAAGGTTTTATTTGAGGGATTTCAATAATATTTTCAAATAATAAACTATGAATAATTTAAACAAAATAATAATCCTTTAACCTTGTATATCGCTGGAAAACATTTAGATTTATTATTGCTTTATGAACTTACTAACTTGCTGCTGATAATCGCTCGGCTATATTTTGTTTTTATGTCAAGCACTACGACCTCTACCGCTTGTAAATACATAGTACGAGCATTCTGGTTACGTGATCAGCAAAAATGATCAAATACGTATATCAATTTTTTTAGATAAGCAGATCTGTTGTTCTTGAGCGTCTTCCTTAGTAATTAAATTTCGCTATTTTATTTATTTTAAATCTGTTGATATAATAATTAGACAAAGTTGTCAATGTGTTTTTAACAAGTGGGTGGATTCGATAATTGATTTTTTTTATTAGTATATAGCCCTCGCCTATCAATGTTTTTTTTGACATTTTTTTGGGAAATAGCATTTTGTACTGCTAGTTTTGTGAATTGTACAACTGTGATTACTTTATTGATTTAAGACTGACAGTAGTCATAATGTTTTGGTAAAGTTTTTTTTTTATCTCTAGAATTATAAAGAGGCATGATCAGCCAACTTTATATTTTACCCCGAACTTGCCAACATAAAATCTACATTTTGACATCACAGCCGAAAATGCACTTCGAGAATGTACCATCCTTTATCTATTGTAATTTGGCATTGAGGTGATAAGTAAATCTATTACAACATTAATTATTTTCCGAAGAACAGTGCAGTGTTTTCTCCCTAGAACAACATCTGAAATGTCATTGAACATTGCGAACACTGCTAGTAGCACCATGGTAATGTCTTTCGTGATTATTTAAATTTTTTCCAATTTTTATTATTGAATCACGTTTATGATGTGCATTTCTTAACACTAACTTTTTTTATTAGATAAAGTGGTGTAGATGTAGATATTATTTTATAAATTGCAACTGACAGGTGAAATTTTTATAAAACTTTTAAGATGAAGACAGTTAAGATTGGTTACTTTATCTTTAATTCTATAAAAATTTTTTAGTGGAACAACTAAAATTGCACTATTATTCTGACTAATTTGATTTGATCTAAACAAGAATAGTATAAAATGAGGCTATAATTGAAGACTAAAGATTATGCCAACTTTTTTCGTAATTTAATATTAAGAATACTAGAATTGTTATATAATAGCTTAAATGCTAAAACTTTTTTACTAGCATTGCTAGATGCTCTTTCGCAATAGCTCGTCAAATACGAGGGTGTATCAAATATAAACGGGAATGATTTTTTTTTTAATTAACAGCTTATTTACAGATATTTACAGTTGAAGATCATTTTTCTACATAATCTCCTTCGCGTAAAATGCATTTTTGCCACCTGATTGGGAGTTTTTTTTATTCCGTTTACAAAGAATTTCTGTGGGCACTTACTAAGCTATTGGAGCACGGAGGCCTCCACCGCAGCTGCTGGCCTCTTTCAGCGGCCTATACAAACAAAAGTCACAAGGCGATAAGTCGGGACTGTAAGGAAGTTGCTCCATCGTTTCCCCCATTTGGTCCAATTTTTGCCTCGTTGCGTTCGCTGCATGGGGTCGGGCATTCTCGTGGAAGAAAATGACGTTTCACCTCGGTTTTCCTTTCATTTCCACTATTTTTTAGGACGTTACTATAGCTCAATTAAAGTTCATCTGCAATAAATCTCAGCGTTGTTTTTGTGTCTTCGTCCAAGAGGTTTCGATCTGCCTCGATGTTTTCGTCCGTGACACTCGTGCTTGGGCAACAATCATAGCTGATATTCTCTAATTTTTCCCGTCCATTAAAGAATTCTTTGTGCCAAGCAAAGACACGAGATCTTGACAGGGTACTGTCCTTGTAATCTACACAAGATTTTTGTCGGATTGAGGCTTTCATTGGCCAAAAACTTGATAGCAATCTTCTGCTCCACGGATACATGTACTTCTTTCTCGCTCATTGTCTAGTTTTAAACTAAAAAAGTGAACTGAGACTCTAGCGGTTCTATCCTCCTTCTAACATTATGAGCTATCTGAAAACCCACTCCTTACGATTCAATGCTTTTTATGGAACTTTTTAGAAAAGGATTTCCGTTTATATTTGATACACCCTCGTATTATTTCGTTTCAGCCGCAACTGAAAATAATGTATCGCCAATGTTATTTTGAAATTAATTTTAACCAGATGTCTGAGCTTATTAGGAGTGGAACATATAAACTTGCATTTATCAGAGTTTAATTTTTAATTATGAGCACGGCTATAATTACTAATACTTTTTGAAAATCTATCTATTTTTATAATTGCATAACGTCTGTTTTCATACTTCAAGAAATGAAAGAGTTGTGTATCGTCAGCAAAACCCATGTCGTTACTAAAGCTGATTGTATAAATAAGAAATTAAAGAGGGCATAAAACATCCTTGAAGAACTCCACTGCTTATGACTTTATTTAAAAAAAAAACATTATTTACACTAACAATTTCAATTTAGCAGTTAATAAACAGTAATTAATGATTCGAATGCCTTACACAAGTCTAAGAGTATCAGGGCAGTACAATATCTTCTACCTCTATGTAAAATTATTTTTATAATAACGTAACTGTACTTTGATTTTCCAAAAGAAAGGAATGTTAATAATGTGTGTTATATAAGGCTCAAGCATAGGTAGATTTTTTTACTGTTTTGGCAGTAATACCATCATAACCTGGTGACGAATCTTTAATTTCCAAATAATATCTGCAATAAAAGAGGCATGAATGTCAAATAAATTGTTGATATTAACTGTTTCAAAATTAACTTTTGCATCGAAGTCATTTAAAATAATACGCAGTATCTTTGTTAATCCTGTGTAGATTCTTTAAAAACAATTCATACATAAAAGGTTTAAAGCTAAAAGTAATTTCCAAAAAAGACAAGAAGAAATTTTGGTCGTCAAAATTTCAAAAAAATGCTTAATTTAGACTTTTTGTTGTTAGTCTTTTTCTGTGAAAGCACTTTTAAACACTACTTAACCTCGCCGTTCTATCTTTTAATATTTTTTAAATGGAGGTGTTTTTCGCCGATTTCCAATCCTCCGGATCATTTGCATATAGGCCAAGGTCGTTATTTTGTCTATTTGTGTTTTCCTCTAACTTTGAAATGGTTTACTAATAATGCAGTCACAAGTCGGCAATTATTTTATGCGTTGTAATGCCATTAGAACGAAATTTTTTTTTTGAAAATTGTTTACTAATTAAAATTTCTGTGAAAAGTGTTTATTTTGCTTATAACATTATTTTGCCAAATGCGCTCTTTGGTGTCCGTTTTAAGTAACTTGCAACAATTGCTTAAAATACTAAATAAATAATTTGTATTAAATTTATTAAATATTATCAAATTTTTAAGAAGTTACGATATTTATAAAATAATCTAATAATAAATATATATATATATATATATAATAAACTTTATAATTTAATAATAAACCTGACGAGTACAAACAAAATATGTAATATTTTTTCACAATTACAATTTAAAAAAAAGTGAAATATGACGAAATGTGTTTCTACATTATATGGTACTTTCAAGAAATTCAAATATTTTTGAATAGTTGCCAGGTGCCGGTGTGCCCCTGTATTTAATGTATTTTGGGCAGATAATGCGCATTATTTTTGCATCTGAAATTGTAAATTTGTAAATTTCGGCTGTGAAATTTTTAAGTGCAACGTAAATAACATCATTATCTAGATCTTTTATGTAACCTATATTTAATAATTTTTCAACACAAAATTCACGTTACAATAAGAAACTCGATTTAGTAAAGGTGGCAATTGTGTCATCCCAGAGTTGCCATATGGCAGATAGAACCTTTGCAGATTGTCTGTCTCTGGAATTATCAATCCATTAATTAATGCCACATTTTATAAAGTAAAGGTCGTTGCTGCTTGCTTCTTATTTTGAGAAAGAAGAGCTAATGCTATAGTTACATTTGCCATTGTCGAAGCAGAATTTGCCTTTTCTGCATCGAACTAAAGGCATCGTAGCTTTTACAACCTTCGGTCTCTGTTACTTTTTGCAGCTCAGAAATTTCTTTCACAAGAGCCCGTAGAAGCAGCGTATACGAGGCGCAATTCTTCGGCTTATTAGCGTTTTGCCCAATACAATTTAATCGTTGGCGAAAGAAAAAAATATTTTTTTGCTTGATAAGATTTTTTATTTCTTTTTGCAGAAAACGTAAATTACACCAACAGCCGCTTGCATAAATACTAATTTCCTTGTTCCAAAATTGATTCTATGCCTTGTCTAAGGAACATATACAAAGAAACCTTTTAACTCTTTTAAAGAAACCTATTTTATAACTACGTATACATAATTTATTTTTCATTTAATAGCTCTGTTCAAAATTTAATATATTGAATTTTCTATCACTCTAAACAAAAATTTTTAAATTTATCTCAGCTATTAGTAGAGATGTGTACGAAATTGGTATGAAATAATATATTTTTTTGTATATCCACACGTTTTTCGTAAATTTTTCGTTGTAGAAAAGTCTCTAAGTTTGTACGAGGGGAATAAAAAAAGTTTACTTAATTTATTTGTTACAGATGTGGAAACATAATTAACGCTCTAATATCCTAAACTGTATGTGGCTTCGCTACATACCATTAATGTCTACACGTTTTTAAAGCCTATAGAGCTTTATTGCAAAATACTTCTTTAAATCCGCATTTACAATATCATTATTTAAACTAGAAACTCTTCACCATAGAATTTTCAGTCCTTTTAGGAACAGTTCCAAAATCACAAGGTACTAGATCTGATGAACAAGGAGGCAAATTTTAATAATGTTTGACAGACAGAAAATTTTGCGTATTTTATTTGCAGTTATGGTACAGTTATGGGAAAGCATTGTTATGGTACAGGCAGAAGTTCCTTAATTTTTTGATTTCCTAACAAACTTTGGGTAGACAAACCTTTTTATACAAAAATTTTCTATGCTTTTGAGCATAGTTTTACTCAATTATTGATCCAGTTTTTTTTTGGGCCAACTTTGAAAGCAATTTTACATCAATCTTCTTGCAATTCAATTTTTTTCGTAATGTCTTCATTAGTTGTTTTCAGTCACATTATAGCATATAGGTTTAGGCTAAATTTCTTTTGGTTTATCTACTGTAAGGTTGGCTTTTTTAATTTCCGGACTATTAATTTCTTTAGTTAAAGATTTTTTATCTTCAAATTTTTAAGATTATTTGTTTTGGTCAATAAGTTTTTCGTAATTAAGATAAATAGATATTAGTTACCTTATACAATTTTTTATAATTGGGGATACTGGGCCGAATTCTTTTCTCTATATTAGCGCTAATAACATCCATTAAAATTGTTAGATAACGTCTTTAAATTTTACTTATTCTTTACTCTTGATTAAGGATTTAGAGACTTCAATTAACGATCATATTTAGTGAATATTTTAAACAACGCCAATCGTTGTTTAAAATGTCTATTAACTTGACAGTTGTAAAAAAATATCTGTTTTCTTTGAAAATGGCGGTGTACGACTTATTGGAAAACATTGAATTAATTGAAAATAATTTTGATGAAATCAGAGAAGTCGACAGAATACCGAGAAATCCAAGAATATATCGGGAGCGGTTTGATCCATTTGATGAATTGTCAGATAATGATTTTAAAAAGCGATATCGCTTAAGCAAAGAAACAACCCGATTTATTGTTAATATGTTAACACCTCAACTTGATTCTGTATATCACAGGAGGATTGATTTAACCCCCGAAATTCAAGTTTTAGTGGCTCTTAGATATTTTGCCAAAGGTTCTTATCAAGTTGAGTTGGGTAAGTAAGTACCTAACTAAGGTAGGTGCAGTTTTTGTAAAGATTTTGTTTAAAATATACCTACCAGTGTTTTTTCCATAACTAATTAAAAAAGGTAAATAATTTCCTATATTGTAGGAGATCTGCATGGTGTGTCACAAGCGTCTGTGAGTAGAATAGTTAATCGAGTTTCCAGAGCAATTGCTTCCAAATTACCGCAATTTGTGAAGTGGCCAGAAAATTTGCAATTGTTGAAAAGAAGATTTTATGGGTTAAGACAATTCCCAGGAGTAGTTGGCTGCATAGATTGCAGTCACATAAAAATTAAAAATCCTGATGGACAAAACCCGAGACTATTTTGGTGTAGAAAAGGGTTTTATTCTCTGAACGTCCAAGCTGTTTGTGGACCAGATACCAAAATATTTGATATAGTTACAAGATGGAGAGTTAGCTCACATGACTCAAGAATTTTTTTTAATAGTCGTATCAGAGATGATTTTGAGGTAACGATAAATAATAACAATATTTAGGTACTCATAGAAGTCATAGAACAGATTTTTAATGCATTAATATTTTTAGAACAACCGCAAACAAGGTATTCTTCTGGGCGATAGTGGGTATCCATGTTCGCGATACATGCTGACACCTTTACTTAATCCAAGAACAGCTCCTGAAATAGCCTATAATCGAGCTCACAAAGGAACCCGAGTTCAAATCGAATGTACCTTTGGCAGATGGAAGAATATGTTTAAGGCTCTACGAAGGGGATTGGAGATTAAACTGTCAAGGGCAAAGATAGCTATTTCAGCAATGGCAGTCCTGTATAATATAAGATTGTCTCGTGACAATGACTTTGAAATTGATTCAGAAGAATCATCGTCAGATGAAGAAGCAGAACATGAAAAGCCGCATAATAATAATTTAGCAGGAAATATATTTCGTAGACAATTTATAGCTAGACACTTTAATCAAAGATAATTTATTTTGAATAGCAGGTAAAATACATAGATTTAGATTTATTTTGTACTTAAATAATAAAAATGCTTTATTTCACCAAAATAATTTATTTAAACTAAACTCGATTTATTGTATTTTATAATAGAATAATAATTAATTTAATGATCATTTTGAATCGAATAAATAATACCTGTAGCTACCCACGACAAAACAAAGAATTAAACACCTAACTTCCTTTTGAGAATTTCTAGTTCTAGACTATGTTTTTCAATTTGAATTTGTAATAATTTCTGGTCCAATTCTGCTTTCTTCTTGGTGTTTTCAATCATAATTTGTTCATGTTCAATTTTTAAATCAAGAAGTAATTCTTCTTTTTGTTTTTGCATGGATTTTAAGGAAATTTCTGTTTCGCAAATTAATTTTTCGTTAGTTATTTTTGCTGCTAAATGGTCCTTATGAATTGAAACCATCTTTTTTTGACATTCACTCATTGGTGGGTCAATTTTTATTGTCTTTCTTTTGGGTTGCAATTTTAGAGGGGATGTAGCAGTGAGAGATGTTTCTGGAAAGGTTTCAACAATAGGAACGATTGGATGTGGTGTTGATGTGGGCTCATTTCTACAAAGGAAAGAATAGGTAAATTTAGGTACTTAATACAAACAGCATCGGAAAATGCTTATGCTTAAAAATTAAGTAATAGTGTTTTATTAAAAATTTCATTTTTTCTCTTATTTCTAACATAAAAACAAAATTATTTATATAGGTAATAAATTCAATATGATACTTACATGTTAACAAATCCCGTTTCAGGATCTATTAATCCTGTTGCAATCGTATCTTTTTCTATATCCTCCTAACAATTTTAAATTTAGATAAAAATTTATTTTAAAATTAACACTAAGGCCCGATTCTACAATGCACTATTAAGTTTAGGTTCACCAAAGTTGCGGTTCAATAAAGTGTTACCTTAAAATACATATTGATTGTACAAAAGCTAGTTGCTAGGCGTCATTTGTGCAATCAGATAAGAGCAAATTTTTGAGTTTAGTACAGGTTCAAGTTGAACGTAAGTTTAAGTGCGCAATGTACAATCGGGCCCAAAACATAATCATACATTTTCCTTGATATTTTTTTGTAGGATCATGTCATCAGAATCAAAAATTAGAATATCTTCTTCAAAATCTGCGGGGCATATATCGACAATGGCCCAATCCATTGCCGAAGGTTCACTTGATGGTCCTTCGCCACCTCCGGTTTTTTTAATTTCTTTTTTGTACTTTCCTACTACAGATTTTGCTTGCTGCTTCATTCTATAGTACGCGTTTCTAATTGTTTTACTGTCTCGATAATAATCGCTCGTCGCTCTTAAGTTTTCTGCTATTTCTGCCCACAGTTCCTGTTTCTTTTTATTTATACGAGGTTCTGACTTTTTTGATTCCAAAATATGCTTGTGCCTGGCAACAAAGTCCACTACACTCACTTTTTCGTCCTCAGTGAAGTTCTTTTGTCTTTCTCTTTTACCAGTAGCTGCCCTAAAAAACGCTTACTTATCCTACACACCTAATCAATTAATAACACTTACATTGTTTATTAGTTTTCACTGTTCTGCACTTTCAAATCACTTATAAAATGTTTAAAATTTAAAGTCTGCGATGACATGCGTACATACATTAATTTAATACAAATGTCATTTTATGACAGCTGGCGAATGGCGCCCTCTAGTATAGATTACTGTAATTACAAAAAAGCCTGATTTAAAACAAACAATTTGCCTAGAGACGTCGATTAACAAATTGATGTGCAAACGAGGATTAGAATAGGCCCTTCACTAAAATATTCTTTAAAATATTAATTTAGGCTAATCAATTACTTAACTAATAGATATTTAAAGAACATTTTAGTTTAGGGAAAAGAATTCGGCCCACTGTTATTATAGTTTTTCACACCAGAATTTTTATGCATAGAATACGAAAGAGGGGTAGGGTTGTTGAATTTGCATTAGTAGTATTTTATTTATGATTTTTTTTATTTTCTGTATCAGAGTATCATCATCGAAGCTAAATTTTTATTACATGAACAAATTAATATAAATCTAGAATAAACAGCTATACCCGGATCACTTTTGTAATAATAAATTTCAAAATTCAACCCAAAATTTTGGTTTTGCGAATTATGTTATTATGACAACGTCAACGTGACATTGTCATATAACATGACCTACATTTAAAAAACCCGAATTTTTGTTAAAAAACATAATTCAAAAAGCCAAAATTTTGGGTTGAATTTTGAAAGTTATTATTACAAAAATGATCCGGGTTTAGTACACTGCTAACATCAATTAAAGTGTTTGCTATTTTTTGTACTGTTTTTTTTTTGACAGTATATACAAATTTAACAGATTTTGCAAAATTTTGATACTTTTTAATTAACAATTTTTCAATCTTTTTTTTTAATTCAGAGGAATTATTAGAAATTATTGCTTTAAGGTTTGGTTTTGTATGACTAGTATTTTTCCACTATCGGTTCTGTTCCCAAAACAGCATGCCATAAACGCAGTCTTGATCCAAAATTTGTTAAATATACTGTTTTTAACACTTCCTTAGACATAGTTTTTTAATACTCTTATTGTTTAGTAGACACTGCTTAGTTTGCTGCAAAGAGACAATATTTGTGTTGTTCAATTTAAACAATTATTTATCATTAACCCCAGAAATTATGCTTTTTGTTGAATGTATACTGCATTTCCATTAATTATCTAGTTTGTTTTATCTTTGTTTAATAACTTATTTTTAAAAAACCATTTTTTTATTCTGGAATAAAAAGATTCGCAATTGGTTACAAGATCTGGAATGTTTGAACCACAGACCAGCAAGCTTTTTTGTATCTGGGTTGTTTATCATATGTTTCATTTCATTAATGTATACAATAAAAAGTATGGGGCCTATTATACTGCCTTGCAGAATGCCCTTCTTGATTTCTATTCAGTCCGATTCATGTTTATTAATATGACTACCTCTGATAACTATTTTTTGCTGTCTTTCAAATAAATACTATTTAAACCAATCTAGAGCAATCCCTCTCACACCGTACAAACTAAGCTTTTAAAAAAGTATATTATGATCAAGGCAGTCAAAAGCCTTTGTGAGATCAAGGAATATACACATACTAGGATTTTTATTTTCAAGGTTTGGCAAAATTTGATAAAATAAAACAATAAAACTGTGAATTGCCGTTTGCGTGCTTTTATTTTTTAGTTAGCCGTGCTGCATATTACTGAATAGATTAAATTTGGTAAAAAGATCTATCAATTTGTTTAACATTATATTCTCGAATATTTTTGAAAATGCCGACAACAAGCTAATTGGTCTGTAGTTCCCCAAGTTTGCAGGATTTCCTTTTTTAAATATTGGTGTAATTACTGCATTTTCAGTTTGTCAGGAAAAATTCCATAGCTAAAAGAATTGTTTACTATCTTGCAACGGTTCTACTATCTCTGTTGCAACGGTTGTTTCCATGTCGGGTTCTGGGTATCGTAAAGAGAGAGAAGAGCGGCTTTGATAGGATTTTATTTACAGTTTAATACTATGTACAGAATAAATAAAAATAATACTTCTGAACAAAACAAAACAAATCTTTTACTAATTTGTGCACGACCTCGTTCTCGACGGTCCCTCGTTTTCGACTCCTCGTCCACGTGTCGGCTTCGGTGGCTCGCACTTGTGGTGGAAGGGAGGTAGGATTTTACCAACGGGTTGATGCGCCGTGGGTAGCGGTATCGGAGAGGAAGCCCCTAGGTTAATGCTCCAGGGGAGGATAGGTCTGAGGGTGGCTACTTACAGGGTTGATGCGCCTGTAGGTATGAAATGTTGGCGGCGGCTAGGTGGTATTTATACCTTTTTATAAATCTTTTGTGATTAGAAAGATGCGTTTCTAATATTTTTAAGTTACAAAGTTGTTGTGACAAATTAGTAAAGATGCTATCAATTTTTGTCGAAATCGTCTCCGTTACTCTAGTGTCGTTATGTTCTATTTGGGTTAAATCAAAAGGTAAAAGTAGATTTTTAAGCGAAGTTACATTATTTGAGTCCGATAAATTAAAATTTATGTTAAAATCCTCTAAGACAATTACGTCTTTTAATAACGATTGATGCCTTAGATTATTTTCTAGAATGTTAAAGAAGTCTTGGGGGTTACCTGATGGGGGTCTATAAGTACATATTACATTAATAATACTATGGATCAACTCAGTAGCTGCGAACTCAGCTACGTTTTCAACACTATTTAAATTTATATTTTTTGCCCTCACGTCTTCCAGAACAAAAACACACACTCCACCGCCTTGAAGGTGAATACTCTTCAATTTGTTTTCATCTATCCAGGTTTCAACAAAACACAGTACTTTTAGTGGAGAATCTCCAATTAATTGTACAATGTGGTTTATTTTTGTTGCAATACTTCTTATATTTATATAAAAAATTGGCAGTTGATTGCTGAATTTTAGGTGGTCTTTATTTTTGTTAATGTTCTCTGTTGTTTCTTGGCCGAAAAAAATTGGATCTTCGCACCATTATTTTCTTTGGCTAAAGTTTAGGTTGCATGGCGTTGTGCAATTCATCGTAATCTAATCCGTGCTTGAAAGCCAGACTTGAAAGCCAGATTTTTTCGACCTCCGCTTTTACGTTCTTGTTTTCCAAATGGCTTTTTATTGTTTCTACTGTAGTTGGTAATGGTATTTGACTTTAATTAGTTTAATACCGAAGAAGAATTTAAATCTTGAAATGATGCCATTATTAATGAATTAAATTTGTTGTTGTCGTGACAGTTGACGGTTGGCAATACCTTAATTCAAATTCAAAAGCTTCTTAATTCATGATCAAAAATTCGACTCAGCGTAATAAAGAAAACTTCAGTTATGTAGTAAAGCCACCAATTTTTAAGCCAAATTTACCAATATGTTCAAATTGGACAAGACAAAAGTGTTATAAAAAATAATTCCGCACTTTACAGGCACTATTTTGATACTATTTTATTACTTTGAGACACAATTGATTATTTCTTTGGCGTTTCCTGCTTAAAACTGCAGTGGGAGCAAAAATTTCCATAACTATTGACTTTGACTCCGTCTAACTTACAAAAAAAACTAAAAGTGCTTTTGATGATTCCACATTGTTTGGGAATACACATGCTTTAATTGTAGATCTTAATTTACTGCAACCAAAATTTATGCTGTACGTGAAATCTTCTTCAAAATCATTGCGTTACGCATTAACTTAGAAATTTTGTCCTAAAAAATCACTTCGCCTGTTGTTTTTTAATTTCCAAAATAGCATCAGGAGATGTGGACTTTGAGTCCAGTTTTATTTTTAACTTTATTTAAAGTCTTTATTTAAACTTTGAAAAGCTTTTTTGTCGAAAGCAAATTCTCGTTATTTGTATGGCAAAACTAAAAATTAATTTTTTTGAGCGAGCATTTTTAATCGGTCAGGCAAAACTAAATGTAGAAAACCGGCAAAGCCGAAAAAAAAAGCATTTTGGCTGTGGCACATACAATATTTTTTAGTCCACTTTTGCTAGTGTTTGTAAGTATTAGCTATAACGGCCAAAAATTGCACATTTTTTGGCCGCTAAGATAAAGATTATTAAAAATATATAAAGATTGTGCTGTCGGATATTGCCTGGCTTGTAGAGATTGCTGATGGTATATCGGTGTCAAAATTTGACAAAACTTTATTGCTTTGTTCACATCTATTGCTTAGAAGCATTAAAAAGATAAAAAATTTATTCAATACAGAAAATATATTAAAAAACCCTTGAAAATATTAACTGGATGCAGTAGTTTCCGACATGCAGATATGCATGCATTTGGTCGCGATTTTTGAGGCAGTTTAACTTTGTTTATTACTTTATTTATACTTTCTATGCAGTGTTTATTACTTTATTTATACTTTCTATGCAGTCGAATTCTAAAATAAGTCTTCTAATATGATATTTTAAAGTAAAATTCTGTTTTATTACCTACAGGATTATACTTTTTCTAATGATCCGAAACCAGCAAAATATTCTATAGGTTTTTGCCTCTCAATAAGATTATGGAGAGGTAACTTCTAAAAGGTAAATGCGTGAATCTCTAGTACGTTTATTTGTATAAATATTTTAATGAGATTTGGTACAATTATCTTTTTAACTATCGACTAGAACATGACTGGATGTGATTCCCTTCTATTTTTTGAATAACAAAAAAAGTTGCTAAACTTTAAAATTATTATGATCGTTATGATTGTTATGATCGTGTACACACAGCAAATAATCTCAGAAAATAATACTAATATTGTGTGTATTTCAACCTCGATTTCAACTAAACTGGAATAAAGTAGAAATTGTTGTAACGATCTCAAATCAATCTCATTTTCGGTTATTTGTTACTACCGTAGACAGAGACAAAATGAAATTTTTAGACAGAGAAAAATATCGAAGTTTTATCTGTGAGTTTTTTAAAGGCTTGTATTATATATGTATATTATTAATTTTATAAAGAAGTAGTTGTTGGAGTAACACTGATTCTAGAAGTTGATTTTTCATCTCTATTACTACTTTCTCTTGTCTTTTTAAAACTGTATATAAAAATAGAAGTGCATTTAGTGCATATTGGTGTCAAAAAATTGGTACCTTAGACAATTTTTTTTTAGAAAATAACACATTTATCTCAAGCAATGAAAATGTAATTGTAAATTGAATACTAATTTTAAATAAAGCTCAAAAAAAAATTTTGCGAAAGTGTTCAAATTGCTCTCCGTTGATCATTTGGCACTGACCGATGCGACTGTAAACACCTTGGACACTTCGCTCAACGATTTCTGGAGTAATATGCGCCACTTCAGCGCGAATTTTTTGACGTAAGTCTTCTAGATTATTTGGCCTATTAAAATAAATCCTTGTAACCCTACAGAAAAAAGTCTAACGGGGTCAGGTCTGGAGAACGCAGTGGCCACACAATTGCTCCTTGACGTCCTATCCATCTCCCAGGAAATGTGGCGTTAAAACAGGCGTTGACTCCAAAGTGAGGAGGAGCCCCACCTTGTTGGAACCAAATATGCTGTGAGGTTTTCTTCAAAAAAGTAAGGTCCTATCAAACGCCGTCCAACTATTCCCATCCAATAATTTAATTTTAATTTATATGCACAATCGCGCTGCTGTTTTATGCATTTTTTGGATTTGTAGCTTTTCCTCCTAAAGCTATAATTATTATTTATTTCTGCAAGTTTAAAAATGGTAAAAGCATTTCTTGAACGGCTTGTGTCATTTTTTTAACGACTGCTGCCATTTTCTCACTGCTGTTCGAAAACAAGGCGGTCGATTTTTCTAAAGAGGTCATTCGATGTTTAAACATTTGCGCTGCTCCTTTGTGCATTTATTTAATTTCCCTTGGCGTTGACTGTGAGAGTCTTGAGTCCAGTGAGGATTTTCTCTTGACCAATACCTGCAATTGTGACGATGAACTATCTCATTCAGGCAAAAAGTGGGTTCGTCAGAAAAAACTATATTATTTAAAAAATTATGATCCTCATCACAACGAAACATTAATTCTTCGCAAAACTGCAAACGGCGGTCAGGATCATCCTCATTTAATTCGTGAATCAACTGGACTTTATAAGGATGCCTTAAACAACTTCACGACTAAAGAGTGGTCCACGTTGTTATTCAGAGCTAGCTGCCTAGTAAATTGGTGAGGATTTTCCTCAGCTTCAAGTAACACATTTAATCTGGTTTCCTTGTCTAGTCGAAGTCAACCTTGCCGAGACAAATCATGAACGGACCCCGTTTCAATAAATTTGACAACCAATTTACTTACTGTGGATCTTGCAATAGGCGGTCTATCGGGATGTTCTTGATTGAATAACTCACGTGCTTCCTCATGTGTTTTTAGCTTATCACCATATCCAACCATCATTAAAATTTCTATTCTTTCCCGTTCAGTTAAACGTGCCATTTTTTGTTAACAGCAAAGAGAATTTACTTTTAAATAACTTGCTGAATTCCTCTTTCACACTCCCACTAAAACTCTGAAGTGCTGTTTCTAAAACGTCGAATTTACAGAATAAGTTTTTTGTTTCACCTGCCAAAAGTGATCAGACAAGCGATAAAAATAATTTGAAAAACAGTTCAACAATTGATAATAAGTCAATCACGAAATAAAGTGATTTCTGAAAATTAAAAGTCTTAGCACAGAATCTAAATTTTTTCTGTCATTTTGACAATTTCTGTAAAAAAAGTGTAAACAGTATTGCGTGTCAGATTTGAGTGTTAAAATTCGTTTTTGTAAATTTAGGTAGTCAACATAAATGGGTTATTTTCTCAAAAAAATTGTTATCTAAGGTACCATTTTTTTTACACTAGCATTTAAGTAGTTGGACCGCCTACAAAAAACACCAAAAAAAAATGAGGTTGTCATTAAAAAAAGTAAACGCTGCGCAATAATACATGACGTCATAAGTCATATTTGTATGTCATAAAGTGGCAAATTAAAAAATAAAAATGACCTGTCCGAGTGTTTTGCTCAAAAACATTCAATAAGATAATTAACAAATTGAACGAAGTTTTCACTTCCTTTTTTTAATTTTCGTCTACCAGATGATAGTTCTTGTCTTATTTAATTTTTGTTACAACAGCTTTAATATACTTTGATTCTGCCAGATACTTAGTAGCACTTAGCTTATACGAGGGAAGGCTGATAATCCGCGGCCTAAGGTACCTACTCAATGAATGAAAAGTATAGATTTATATTTTTTATTTTTTAATGTGATCCCCCTCAAGAACAATACATTTTTCATATCGTGAATATACCGCTTTTATACCACTAAAAAAATATTTCTTTGATTTCTCTGTAAAATTGATTTCTACAGCCGCCTTCATTTCATTTTCGTCGGAAAATCTTCGTTTCCGCAACTCCTTTTTTAAATTTGAAAAAAGGAAAAAGTCACTGGGAGCCAGGTCCGGACTGAAGGGTAAGTGGTCAAGTTCGGCGAATCCCGTGGCTTTCAAGACATCCTTTGTAACCTGAGCGGTGTGAACGGGCGCGTTGTCTTGCAGAAACAGCACTTCGCGCGCCAAATTGCCACGTCTTTTCTGTACGACTACCTTACGTGCCTGATTTAGTAAATTAGCGTAATATTGACCATTCATTGTTTCTTTAGGCAAATAGCCAATTCGTAAAATTTTCTCGCTGTCCCAGAAAATGGTAGCCATAATTTTTGACGTCGACTTTTCTATACTGAATTTCTATAGTGGCTTTTCTCCCTTTTTATTCACTGCATTGACTCTTGTTTAGACTCTGGATTATATTGACAAATCCAGGTTTTATCAACGGTCACAATTTGGTTACAAATTTTATCAAAATTCCCTTGACACAACTCCAAAAAATCTCTACAACTCTCTAATCGACGCTGTTTGTTGAGCATTCGCGGTACCCAACGCATACTAATTTTTTTCTAATAAAGTCTTAGTAGAACAAATACTAAAAAGGCATGTTATATATGCTCACAATAAGTCACACAACCAGTGTTATAAGTGACAAAATGCTGAGTCATCGCTAAGTACCTTAGGCCGCGAATCTATCATCCGGCCCTCGTAAGTACAATATGCAAACTAATTTGGTTTGGCTTTGGCCAACAAATCAAATGTAATATATTATCCGGGCTGGCATTTAGGTGTGCTAACCTTAATAGTATAGAAGTATAGATTTGTATTAAAACAGTGTCAAGTCAAGGTCTAAGGTCTTGGGAATGTAACACTTCTCTTATTTCTTGACTATAAACTTATTAATATTGGTTGTTTTTTTAATGCTACTTTTATCGGTTCAAAATCGACTTTTTGTAGTTGGTCGAGAAATCTCGTCGCGGTTGGATTGCCGTCAGGCTTACATCCACACTACAATACGAGTAGCTTCTGAAATAATTTATCTGCGGTGTCGGATTGCTCTGCTGTTTCAATGGTAGAGGTAAGTTCGTACTTTTCAGTCTCACCCTGGACTCTTGACTTCTGTTTTCTTGTGCTTTTTTTTTGGCACACGAGAACGCGTCTTTTTTTGCTAATTTTTTGGAACATTTTGAGCTATCTTTTAGTAGAAGATTCTTAATTTCTTCGTCGAAATAAACTTTTTGCCTCATTTTAGCTCTTTTTTTTTACGAAAACTAGATGCTAAAGTTGAGGCATTAAAAAAATTAGTCTCATCGTCACACAAAATTAAAAAAAATTAAGGTTTTAGATAACTATTTTATGTGGAGAAAATTTCTGTTGTTTCAACAGTTAATAAGAATTAATGTTACGAGTATATTATTCAGGTAATTTATTTTTCAAGCGAAATATAAAGAACCTAAATGTTTTTCTTTTTCGTTTGTCCAAGTGTGGTGTGGAACGTGGAAACAAACTACTGCCAAAAGTTGCACAAATATTTTTGTGACTTAACTGATAAATAGTGTTTGATAAATGCTTTTAGGCAAAATTACAAAGAAATATTTTTTTATGCAAGTATTTGCTCTAAAATTGTTTACAGATCAGTGAAGTTTGAAGTTTTGTTAAAGTCTGTTAATCGAAGTACTTCTTGGAAATGAAATTTTAACAGTTTTTTTTTTTATATTTATGCTGTTAGGATGTCTTCCAAGCGACGTCCATACATCTATTGTAAACGAAAAAAATTGTGTTTTCTATATTTCGGATTGTACCGGATTTTTGTTTGTACAAATATTTTTGAAATTATTAGTGTCATTTGAAGTTTTTCTAGATGACAAAAAATAACTTTTTCAATTTTTAAGGCACTTTCAAGATAAGTATCTGTATTTGACACGATTAGTCATGAAATTATGTTAAGAAAACTGTACTTTTAACAAGTACAAGAATGAATCTATTGTATTTTATAATAATAATTAACAATGAGACCTAAACTACTGCTGACACAGGTATAGCGTCTCTCAAAAATCAATCTTAGGATCAATTATTTTTTAAATATTTATCAATGGTCTACCAGGCTGTTTAGATAAATATGCTACAACATTATGTACAGAAGACACCCAGTATTGGTATATGAGATAAGATGTTTATTTAAATGTGTTCTTGCTTTAATCAAAGACAAATATTTAACTACTTTTTAGTCGTCTTGTTCTAAAATATCGATAACCAATTTGCCGACTCTGTTATTTTTAGGTGTTACCATAGATAACATACTACAAAGTTAATTTAATAATATTAGTATGTTTAATATTGTTACGACTTTGGGTAACTGAAGCTCGCGGTCTGAATTTTAAAACTTAAAAATTACAAAACTAATATTATTATACGACAAATTTAATTAGCACAGTAAACGTTTAATAACTTCGTTATTTTTGTTCACTGTTCCCACTAGTCTAGCTGTCTTGACTCGCTGTCAGTTTCTGAACTGAACTGAATGATTGGTCAGGTCAGTCTTCCTGTTTGTGGTTGGTCCTCTTTCTAGTACTATAGAAGGAATCTGTTCTAGAAGCGTGACGTTACATTCGTTTTTAAAAATGATGAGTTAGGTACCATTGATGCGTTTAAGCGTGACACGTCATACGTTACTAAGAATGATGAATCATCAAACACGTTTCGAATTTTGGGCGAAACTCTCTCGATGGTTCACCGTAACAGTATATTTGTTTTTCAAAAAACATACAGATACATGCATATAAAAAACATATACATGTACGCATGATTAAAAAAAAACACGTAAAAAAAGAGACTAAAATAATAGATACAAATATAGCATAACACATCAATAATGCAACAAATTAGGAAAAAAGTCATTGGGGTCATAACGTTATTTTTCTACTAGGAAGCTTTTAAATTTATTTTTAAAGGAGCTGTAGATTTAATGTCTTTTAAATGAATATGTTGGACAACTATTGCAGAATTTACATTTTTTTTTTGTAGTTGTATGAACGATGTATGTAAAAACAGTGTTAAGTTCTGTATATTTTGTCTTAAGAGGATTCTTACATTTTGAGCGAAGACAGAATTTCTCTATATTCTATTTAATTGGTCTGCATGTTTACTATGTGAGCAAGCTTTTATACGAAATAGGGTTGCTAGCGGCCCTCTCAAGTAACGCACAATAATCACGGCTACAGTTGTTCACAATTTATAGTGGTCTCTTGCGCTGCTAGGCAATAAAATGACTGAATTCGGGTAAAAAATAAATAAACAAGACATAAAGCACATTTACCGAAATCGTTGTATTTGCAATAATTACATATTTTTAAAGCCATGGAACAAATGTGGGAAAGTAAATTATCACATGCTCCTAATTACTGTTATGTACATACAATATTACATAGACTTTTATAAACAAAATAAAAAACCGACAAATTAATAATAGCAAAATTTTATTAGCTTTTAGGTACCTTACGTTACAGTCTGCATAGTAAGCAATGATTTTATTATTTTCATAGAAAAATTGATACACAACAACACAACCTATACATGTATGTACAGTCAGGTGTGTAAAGTCCACTTCGGATCATAAAAGACTGTGCTGAAGCCGCAAACATGAATTATTTTGGCTCATAAATATCAATAAACATTTTCTCAAAAATTTTTACTTTTATGTATTAGGACCTTTACATTTTTATCATGAATGATTTGTTAATTGAGAGAGGTGACATTCTTTACGCACTGTAGACTATACATAACTTTTCAAAATATGTGGTGATCGTTTATAACCGAATTTCGAAGAATTTACAGTGATGAAAACGCAATATAGAAATTGATAGAGCTGATGCCGACTATGCATTTTTTATTTGATGCATTTAAGTACTGATAAAAATTATAAACACTTTCAAATATTTAAAAAAGTACATATACAAAAACTGAAGAAATTGCTTGTGTAAAGAGTTCTTTCGCAAGATATTCAGAAGCAGTACATAATCCTGTACAAATATTTAAGAAAAATAGACTATCTTTAAAAAAAAATAATCAGACCTACAACAGTAAACAAAATTTTTGAACAATATTACAATTATACAGGGTGTATCACAAATGATGGTCAAAAATTTAGCCAGTGATAGATCTCTCAGTGATAGGTAAAAATCTTAAAAAATATTTTTCTCTAGATTCCATTTTTTCGGAATTTTAACCGTTATTAAGATGAAATTATTTAAAAATTTAGTACAAAATACCATACCCGCAACTAGTCTATGTAGTATTATAATGGTAACTAGGTAGACCTGACCTATTTGAGAAGTGATCATAAATAAGCCTATCGTGATTTTATGGGGAGAACAAAATTCAAAATTTTTAGCATTTGTCGCAAAAATGTTATAAAGAAAAATGATGTTTTTTTTTGACGAGAGGTATCACTAATTACATTTTTGATTATCATTTTTTATCATTTTTATCACTCAGTATTAAAAAATCAAACTGACACATCGTAATTAGAAATTACGATGATTATCGGGTGTTTTGGACGTGCAAAAAAAATAAAAAACTTTTAATCTCTTGGTTACGTTTCGTGGCATTTATTACCACTTCTTCAGACATTGGATTATAATTTTAATTTTAGATGTTTATTTGAATATAATTTCATTTTGGGCCGGAAAGTATTAAGTAGTCCCCCATTTTGTTGAAATTCAAAACAAAATGAAGAACCACTTAATACTTTCCGGCCAAACATAAAATCATATTCAAATAAACATATAAAATTAAAATTATAATCCAAGGTCTGAAGAAGTGGTAATAAAGGCCACGAAACGTAACCAAGATTAAAAGTATTTTATTTTTTTGCACGTCCAAAATACCCGATAATCATCGAATACGTAATACAAAATAATGGACAATAACAATAATAATCAGTAATTAAAAATATCGAAAAGAAAATATTTTAGGTAAAGAAAAAACATGTATGTAATTAAAAAAATATTTTTATTAACATTTAAAGCCAAAAAATTGTTTTTCTCCAAAGTTTTTTGCTTATAAAATTAAAACTAAAGCCTTATACACATTTTGTGTAATGTAACATGTAGGTAATTTAAATATATAGTGTTTTATTTAAAAATCAAAAGTTATAGTCATTTCCAGTAAAACCAGTGCGTTACTATTTAGCAAAAATATTATTAAAAAATGAATAAGTCTAATTTCGTTTACATCCTTTATACTACTGTTCCTTTTAAAATCGTCAATGCCATGAAAAAATTTATCTGGTTTTCTAAAGATTTGTGGTATCACTAAGTACACATTACCATTATATAGCACCTTTATGCCCTAATTACATAACATTTTTGATAATACCACAAATTGGTATTGACAACCAAAATTTTTATTTAATAGTTTTTTGCTTTTACGAATGTCCCACAGTCCCAATTTTCTTTTTTCACTCATTTTGTCACAAAGTACAAAATACAACTAAACGTTGAGTAGACGAATTAGCCAATTTATTTATATTAACATTTCTTGGAAACCATAAGTACTTACAGGAACTACAAAGGGAGCGTTCCGATACCTAGCTGTGAATGTGAAGAGAGACGACGAGAGAGGATAGAGAGTTCGATGATTTTAATTCTTATCCGTTTTACAGGAAAATTTCCTCAAAAAAGTACAAAGCCGCTAATTAACTGACGAACCTCAAATTTTAATAGTATATAGAAAACATCTTGAATTTATTGCCTTGAATATTTTTTTTGTGAAAATAAATGATTATCTATGCAAAATATCGTTACAAAGATGACATTTCTTTTTTCTGAATTTCTCTTTTTTTTTTTAAAAATCTAATAATTTTTGAAGGGTTTTTTGGTTCAAGACATCTAAGTCATAATGAGTTGTGTTATATATATTTTTTTCGTAGAAAAATATCGAATAGGTAAGTCACAGTTTTTTGACGAAAATCCCACAAATTCCCATTAGTTGATGGCTGTGTAAGAATCCCCTTAATAATCTTACCTCTGAAAAAATTATTTGTTAGTATACACTAGTTTTCTTATCTTTATTTTGAATAAAAGTTTGAATTTTTTTAGAATCTTTCTTAACGTTGTCAGTCATTGTCTGCAGATATGCATGATAAAATTAATAAAAAAAATAATTATGTATTTATTATTTAAAATATCTATTTAATATTTTGTTGGACGACCTCTAGCTCGATGCAGTGCCAAACTCGTTGTGGCATGCTCTCAATTAAGTTATCAACAAATTCTATTAAAATAAAATCCCACTTCTCTAGCAAAGCATTTGCCATTTCTGGAAAATTTGAAGGCTGTATAGTCTATAAATTTAGTTGTCGTGACAATTTAGACCAAACATGCTCTATTGGATGTCTAAGAGCGTGCATGTCAAATCATTCTTTAAACTCTGTGATTTAGGATTTCTTTTGTCATTATTCTAACTCTGTGAGGACAAGCATTGTGATAGTCTCTTCAAATTCGTCACTCAAGAGTACAAAGAATGATGTTATGCATAAATTTCATTATATAAATTTGGGTCATTGCATAAAAATCATTATTGTCTATACTATACTGACGAAATGCTTTAACATCTTTGAGATGGTCTGTATAAGAATAATTTTTTTTCTATTAAGCTAAGCAAACTATTGTTATGATCGTGTAGGTGCATACAGCAAAGAATCTCAGAAAATAATATTATTCCTCAATTTTAACTAAATTGGAATACAATAAAAACTGTTATAACGATTTCGCAGCAATCTTAATTTTTGGTCGTTTCGTTACTACCGATAGTCGTTATAAACAGGGACAAAATAAAATTTTTAGGTAGAGAAAAATATCGAAATCTTATCTGTTAGTTTTTTCAAAGGTTTGTATTACAGCTGTGTTTTATCGGTTTTATAAAAAAGTGCTAGTTAAAGTAACACTAATTCTAGAAGTTGATTTTTGACCTCTATTAATATCTTCACCTGTCTTTGTACCATATGTTTATTATAATTTTTGATCAGAGGCTGTCATGAAAAACAAAAATTTTAAAAACGTAGGGCAACAATAAGTGTTAGCAAGTCATGATTAATAAAACAGTAAGTCTGTTTCAAATGTAAGGCTTTTAGTCTAACGAACGTCTACATATTACTCGTCAAACTATGGGACTTTCTCTAAGAAGTTGGCGGTAATGTTTTTTATCGAGCATGTGTGAGATATGATAGTGAGAGGACTGTCCGTTTTACACAGTTTTTCTCAGACTCTGGCACAGTTACTTTATGAGGTTCAAGTTGCTTGAAACGAAGCGTCACAAGCAGACATCGATCATTTTATTTTGTCAAAAATTAGGATTGGGTAATTAGTAAAAAATACTTTAAATACTTTTTTTATTGTAACGTGAAGATAACAAGAACATGAAAGTAACATAATGAGTTTGAACTACAAAATATATTCAACCTTTCGTTAGGCGCGCGCTTATTCTTGACGCAGTTAGTCGCGCTGTACCTCTCAGGTACATGTACGTATACCATAACTTTTTTTAAGAAAATTTTTTTTTTAAGAATTTGTAGATGTAATTAGAATTAGAGCCTACACTGGAGCGCCATAAAGAATTATTGAGCATACCACCAATGCCAGGACTCGTCTTGTGCGGGATCTTGGGCCACCCATACTTGGCATAAGTCTTGAGAGAATATTGATCACGTTACGGGCTTTTTGCATAACCATCTCCAAGTGGAACTTGAACGTTAGGCCCCTGTCCAGGTAGATACCCAGGTATTTAACCGCATTGCTCGGTGCAATTGCCACATCCCCAAATCTAATAGTAATATTCCCAAGCTTCCGTCTTGCCGCCAGCCAAATAGTTTCAGTCTTTTCCGGCGCAACTTGCAGATAATGAGCTTTCATCTATTCTTCATCGGAGGGTATTGCTAGGTTCGTTTTCTTAACGATATCTTCTTCCTTCTCAACCCGAGTAACTATGGCCAGATCATCAGCATATGCAGTAAGCAGAACTCCATCTGGAACTGCAATCCGCAAAACCCCATCATACAACAGATTTCACAATGTAGGCCCCTAATACAGAGCCCTGGGGAACACCTGAAGAGCTTTCGAACAGCTTAAGCTCCGATCCACACGTAGCTCTAACAAATCTTTGCTGTAAGTGGCTCCTAATCATACGTACCCATATATTCTGCTATACCCCTCTTGCGCAGTGTATCTAGAACGTTTTGCCACGAAGCACAGTTAAAAACATTTCTGATATTTATCGTTACTAGAAGGCACAGATTGCAATGTCTGTGATTTTGATGATTTGAGCCTACTTTTCTCTGCAGAACCAACAACTCTGGCAATAACATCCACAGTTGATCGTCCCTCTCTGAAGCCAAACTGAACTGGCGAAAGAGAGTAACATTCATTTACACATTGCTTAAGTCTCGCTAAAAGTAAGTATTTCAACAGCTTTCCAAAGACATTCATAATACAGAGTGGTCTATAACCCGATGGATCCGATATATTCTTTCCAGTCTTTGGAAGCAAGACCAATCTTCCAGGCGGCAGGAAAGTTACCAACCGCTACGTGAAAATTCATTACATCCAGAAGAAAGTCTGGAAGAACGTTGACAGTCAGCCTGATAATTTCAGGTGGAATGTCATTAGGACCAGCAGCCTTACGCATTTTCATTCTGCTCACTGCATCCTTCAACTCGGCTTCAGTGAAAAGTTTGACTTCCTTGTCTTCAATAAGTAGGTCTTGCCACACTACCTCCTCGCCCACTGGAAAAACTACACTAATATTATGTTCTACAGTTACTGCTGGTATCGCTGTTATCGGCCCCCTAAGTTTCACTTCACGCGTGACAATTCTGTACCCATCACCGCAGACATCTTCGTCCTGCTTATCACATAAGCTTCTCCAGCATCGCTTTTTAGAGCGAAAGATTTCATTCCGTAAGTTCTTTTTACTCTCTCTGTATGCGCTAATAGTCTCATCCAGTTTCACTTGTGAAGCATGCGCCCGGTTGAGTTTACGTATCTTTCTGCGATGGCGAATGCAATCCTTACGGAGAGCAGAGATGGCATCTGTCCACCGGTACACAGAGGGTCTTCCACGTCTGCAGCCAAGTTTTGGCATTAACTTATCACAAGCATTTGTCACGATTCTTTGGAGAGTATCCGCATCTGCAAAGTCTGCACGATTACTCTCTAATTCTTTCAAAGACAAACTTATGCCGCACAGTGGGGCCAAACGCTCAATAAGTGGAGAAAACCTGATATTTTCTAAACTAATGACTGTATGGCGTTGTGGTTGATCTCATTCGATTCAGAATAAAAAACTGCATTGAGATACACCTAAGAACCAAAATTAATTCTTTTTTAAAAAAAACACTTTTTTTTATTCAAGAATAGGTATCTAATATAAATATAGCTAAATGATGTGACTTAATTTAAAATGATAGTCGACAAAGATTTATTCAAAAACAATGTTTTATTCAAAAACTTGAAAATATAAGTGTTTATAATAATTTTTGAAAAATTAATTTAATAATTCTAATGCTTCCTCACTTACTGGAAAATGTTTCTTTTTTGGTTCAGGTCGCAAACTTGAAATAAAAGGATCAGATGATTCTAAAATTCTATGAAACACATCTTCATTTGTATATAAACGAGAACTTTTTCTTGCGTCGCTTAACCTAAAAACTTTGTAGTCTTTATTTCGGCTTTCCTGCGCTTCTTCTGAAAGCTGTCCGATTGGAAGAGCTGCAGTAGCTATAATTTCGGCCCCGTGAAGCAAAACTTTATGTACAGTTGAGGGCATATAATACCATGGATATAGATGAACAGCTGATTCTGCAGTCTGCAGAGCGTACGATCCAAATTTGATGGGGTCAATTCCATGTTGACTATTTATCACTTCAAGAATTACCGAAAATTTGCAAATCAAATCCTGATTAATTTTGGTGATTTGAGCGGTCAGAGTTGGGTCACTAAAAAACCTCCTAGAGGTATTTCCAGTATTTGACGAGCCATATCCTTGTTTTACAAAATCAACGCGGATTCCCAGTTTCTGAACAAATTCTTGTTGAATACGTCTTTTTTCTGCTTCTTTAATCGGAAGAGTATCATCTTTTGATGTTCGCCAACTTTTAAAACTGAGATTGTATGCAAGATAAAGAATATATTCCATACATTTGATACGTGCATGCAACGGTGATATACCTAGTTGAAGAGCTTCTTCATTTAATGGTTTACATTGAACTTTAGATAGGTCGTTCATTTCTGAAGGACGAGCTTTACAAATAAAACAGTTGCTTGAAGATGTAGTTCCTGTTACAGCTTGGGCTACTTTTCCGTCTAACATGGTAAAAATCAGAACATGCTTAACACCTACTGTTATTGCACCAAAGTTCAATTTTGTTATTTGCAAGCTTTTGTACTCATTTTCAACACTTTCTTTTTCTTCTCGAGCTAACTCAAAAGTTTCTTTTTCATACCGAAAACTTATCGCTCTACAATATCGCGTAGACGAAGGCCGAGAATTTTTCCAAATAACTTCAACTTGGTCATTATCATTATAGGTCAGTCCTATAGGGACCATGGAAGTCATAAATAAATTGGAATCAGATTTGTTTTCGTCATCCGTCGAATAACGCTGGGCAAATTCATTCTGCCCGGAGGCTCCATCAAATCCCCACTTTGATGTTAACACAAGTTCTTGACCATTTAGTTTCTCCAGTTAGTTTTCATTTTTTGTCTTGAGTATTCTTTCGACCGTGTGGTTTAATAAATCTTGCAGAGAAACTTCTGCAAACGTGTCGGTTATTTTAACATTATCGGGGTAGCATTTCTTTTTTGCTGCTGCAATTTTTTTGTAGCTAGGAAGTAAGTTACATCCTACATTCTCAAATGCGTTTCGAATTACCTCGTATTGGTATTTACTAAGTTTTGCTTGAATAAATAGCGACAAAGCAAAATCATCAGTAAAAACATCAAACTGATTTTTTGAGTTGGATGCGGTAGCTGCAGTATTTATTAATTTTTGCGAATATGATTCTTGCAATTTGTGAATTTTAATTCTCTGGCTCTTTTTTCCACAATCTTCAAAATTTTTGGTTGGTCTTCCTCTGCCCGAAACGCAATAGTTTTCTTCATCTCCAAAACATGTAAATATAAATTTATTATTTATCCACTCAGCATGTTTTTTTTTGAAAGCGTTTTTGTCTCGATTGACTGATTTCCATTTTATCATAAAATTAGGTAAAAATCTTTTCTGTATTTCTGCGGAAAATAAACATGTTTGATCTTCAGAAACGTTAGGAAATTTCTCTCGTATGAAATTTTCAAACGATCGGTGGTTTGATGGACCTACATCTATTAAGTATTCACACAAATCACTATAAACGATAGATGGACTCTCCATGGCAACAACTTCGACAAAGTGAAAAAAAGTTTGCGCGACACTGCTTCACAAAAATGTCAATAACAAATCAATAGGCAAGTAAAGGCAGATGACAATTTAAAAATACATTCTCTAATACATCCCGGTGTAAAACCTATCAACCCCCACTTAAAGTATGATAACGTTCTTTTTGCAGTTAGACTTTAAACTGACTTTTTATTGTAACAATTTTACGCTTATCTACTGTTCTTTTAAGTGGAGGTTATTGTTATAAAAAGTTAGTTTAGTATTTATACTAAAAGATTTTAAAACATAAATCATTCAAAAAAGCTGCAATAAAATCCCAGAGAATAAAATCGAAAATTAATTTTGTGTTGTATAATATGCAATTTTCTCTCTATTGGCTTTTGTTTTTTACACCAATCGTATCGGTTTTTTATTCTTCAACTATCAAAGTATACAAAATAACAAGAAATGAAGCGCAAAACAAATCTTGGATTTTTGGGTTTTTTCCGCTTTTGCCCCACTGTGTGCCGCACTCCTCACATTTATAAATTGTGGATTTCGATGCTTATTGTGTTGACAGCGTCGTTTTTTAGGTGTTTTTGATGTACCGCATCTGGGTTTTATTGCTTTAGCGGCAAAACTAACAAGAATTTAGGGCTGTCTTTCTAAGAAAAGGTTAAAAACATATCGGCTCATGAATACACTAAATTTCAAATATTTTACATTATTTATTTCTAAAATATTTAAGAAAGTAAGGCATGCATCCAGGAGGTGCATGCGCGACTAACGAAGGGTTAATAAATAATAATTTTTATATTTTCTTGGAATCTTTGGATAATGTTTTACGTGATGCAGACTCAGTCTTGGCTGCGACATTCCGGCTGAAACAAAACCCCTATCAACAATCCAGCAACTTCAAATTTATATGATAAAATACTTTTTTCTACAAAACTGTTAAAAGTGGGCTTATTAATTGTCATTTTTGATGTTAAAAGTGTTATTTTTTGACACGCGAGTTAAAAATAATTTAAAGTTTAGTTAAATTTTGTTTTAAAAATTATTAAAACGTTTTAACAAACGCAAGAACAACTTTTTATTTTAAATAAGTACAAACCAACATTTTAACTAGTTATTAGTATTAACATTTATAGTAAAATTAGAACAATTTGAAATTTTAATTCCCTGCCAAGCCATCATGCTTAACCTGGTTTTACTGTCAACATGTGTGACACATCTACTTTTTGTAGACATACTACTGGTGATCTTGCTAGTAGTTACAGCAGTAGAAAGTATTTGGCACGCAATTTCTTTCTTCTGTTCCAGTGAATTTTCAATGTTGCCTTGAGCTACTGTTGAAGATTTCCATTCTCCATGTCTTTTGATGGTAGTAGGATTTACACCAGAATCTGCTAACAATGTCGCCGACGAACAAAAACAGTGTCCGGGGTATAGTTGATGATTTGGTGGATTAAGAACTCTGCAATGTCGGCAGGCATTTTACCAAACATGCTAATTCCAACGAGATTCTTCACACATTTATTCCTCATATTTAAGAAAAAGTCGTCTATGGTCAGCGTTGGGTGGCTGGAGTGCCATATACTTTCTAAAAAAGTTTAAATAGAATTCACCAACAACACTGAAAGTCCAAAGCACTTTTGTTTTAGTATCTGGTATGGTCACAACAACCGAAGTGCCCAAATCTTCGATATTGTCGATGGCCATTTGACACAATTTCTCCCGGCGACACGCCTCGAAGACACCCACTAGCATCAAGACTTTTAATTTATTACTCGGTACAAAGTGAACAATATTTTTATTTATAGAGTTGTTACGATTTGTAGTATTCACACTTATCTGAATTAGTAAAACATTTTTTCAAAAAGCTGGCAAAAGGTCAAATGTGTTTAAGGATACTTTTGAATTTACATATATCATTGTAGTTGACATGTTAGTTACCTTAGCTTTATTTTTAATAAAAGTCAATTTTTTTTTAGAATTTTTCTTAACGTTGGTTGTCATTGTCTCCAAATATGCAGGATACGAGGTTGAGGGTCTGATTAGCGATTTTACTGTAGTCTCAATTGATTTAAAAGACTCAAACAATTCTGCACAATACGTCTTTTTATACCGTAACCAGACTTGATGTTTCAGTTTTAAATTGTGTATAATTTTCTTGTTATATCGCTAAAAGTGAACTTTACATGGCAAAAGAAATGGTATTTAGTTTATTATAAAATACAGTGGTTAACAATTAGAATGGAATACTATAAAATTTTAACAAAGTTTAAAGTCGTGTAACTTCTATAAAAATATCAATCGGGATTTTTTTGCTTGATAGCTTTAATTTCTTTATTTCTATATTTTAACATGTTTATAATAAAGCGTTTGTTTATCTTGTCGAAGTTTATATTTTAGTCATGCTGCGCATTCCATAGACCTATTTTATATTTAATATAGTCAAATATGGCCTCAAGCTAAACTTTCCTTTAAAATATTTAAACAATGATTGTAGCTAAACATGTAATATTTATGTTATAATTGTATATTAGATACCACTAGTGGCAACTATTACTAAATAGTGGTTAAAAGTTACTTATATCTAAGTTATATAAGTCACACAAAAATTTAAAATTTGTTTTGTTATATAAAATAGGCATATATTTTTCGGAAATCATAAAAAAAGCAAAATAATAAAAAAACGCAAAATTAATACAATTTTTTGTTTAATAAGAAGGAAATACAATAAAAATAATTTACTTTTTTTGTTATTTGTAAGCGTAAAGCCTAATCTAAAACATAACTAAGATCGATAATTCGATTCCCAGAAGTTATATACAGGGTGTTATGGAAATGAGTGCAAATATTTTAACCTGAAATACAGCACCACAAATAATAAAAATCTGTAAAAAAAATTTTGTCCTATCTCAACTAACAACAAAATTACAGGCCGTCAAAGTTGGGTATAAAAAAACATCTTTTTGTTATATCTGGAAAACCGCTTAACCGATTAATACCAAATTTAGTACACAAATGAAGTTGACTGTACTCTTTTTATTTCTACTAGCAAAATTTTGCTGCTCATTTCAATTTCAAGTTACGGCACTGTTTTTTCACATTTTGGGTAATTAACCAATTTTCTTCTTATTAATTTCCAATTTTTGTAGCAAAAATGAATATGCCAGTAGATTTTACATAAAACTGTAAGAATGCAATATTTTGCTAAAACGTATCGTTTTCGAGATATTTACGTTTAAAGTATAAAACTGACTTTTCATCTTTAACTTTGGCGTCCTCTAGCTCCTAAACGGTGCAACTTAGTATAGAGGTAAATTGTGTTAAATTGCTTTATTTTGACCTGAAAAACCTATGATTGCCCTATGTTTAAAAAAAATGTTATACGTTTTGTAATAATTAATTTTTAGGTTATAATTTTGTTATCAGTTGAGATAAGACAAAAATTTTTTTACAGATTTTTATTATTTGTGGTGCTGTATTTCAGGTTAAAATATTTGCACTCATTTCCATAACACCCTGTACATCAGAACATAATTTTGCCCGTTCTCCTTTTTTCGTCTCAAACTCATGTTCTATTATGATAGAAATGCGTATTAGATATGCCTTACACTGATATAGAAACATTACCTTTAAAATTTTTCTTTTGTTCCTCAATCTTCCCTTTTATTAGTAATTCTTATGTTAATTGAATCTCTATCATTATTACAATCTTTAACAATTTCTGATGCTGATGTTGAAGTTTTTATTAGGTTCTCAGAATGGGTTGTCTATCTTCAGTAATATACGTAATATAATTATTATTATCATTATTTATTTAGCATTTCAAAAAGATTGGCAGGTGCTGAGAATGTGAAGCGACCTTAATGTTTTGTCAAAAAAGTCACTAAAGCATTCTATAACTGCCATTACATTAAATTTTAACTGTTTAGCGCGCTTTCCTAACGACTTTCTTTAGACGGTTGCTGTTGCTAGGAATGATCGCGTCTTTTTTCGCAGCGGTGATTGGTTCGTTCCTAACCGTCCTTCGGCCGTTGTTGTTGCTAGGGATAATCACGCGACTTTTCGCAGCGGTGATTGGTTCTCTTCCTAACCGTCTTTAAGCCGTTGGTGTAGCCAAGGGTGTCTACGTGACTTTCTGCAGCGATACATGGCGTGCCTTTAATTATTTATTTAATTAAAGGATTGTTCTTACTAATTTCTTTTATTATAAATTTGCTAATTGCTCGACTCTATTTATGTCATACAGGGATTTGTTCCGTCTCTGCGGTTTTAAATTCATGAGTTCTTAATTTAGCTAAAATATAAACAATTTTGCACTCGCTGAAATATTTAAATAATTCATTTTGATTAGTAATTTGTTTTTATGATTTTAATCTTCTTAAATAGTTCACTCCGGTGTTGATTGGCTAATAAAGAAGCTGTGAAAGTAAAACAACAAATTACGATACTCGGGCCCGAGATAATTAATCAATTTTTAATGGTAATTAAATAAACAGTATGTATTAATAAATATAATCCACTTGATGTCCCACTGTAAAATTGATAATTAGTAGGATTTATTAGTCATGAAAATGCTGAAACCATTAACGATCAAAATAAAAAGCTCAAAAAAAATGTAGCACAACCGTATTCCTGTAATAATAATAATAAAAAAAAATTGAATTGTTAGTTGCCTAAAAAGGCCAACCAGACCAGGGTGGTCTCATGGCATTTGTAATTCTTTTAGCCGATTACAAAGTTTTGTTTGATAAACGGCAAATTCCTTCCGTTAAAAGAGAAAAAGAAAAAGCGGCAAAAGACATGGCTCTGGCTTATGCAAAAAATGTAAACAAAACATTTAGTGCAAAGCAAGTAAGTATTTATTTTATAGCACTTTAAAATACAGATACCTACTCTTATTTAAATCTGAAAACAATATTAGTTAATGAGGAAGTTTAATAACATGAAAACTAAAGTGAAGGCAGCTACCAACACGAAACGTACCGAAAATAAAAAAAATAGTATTGTCCAATTGACAAAAACGTCGTTATGATTTATGGAACGAATAGACCGGGCGCTGGATGGAGTTGAGTATGCAAAATGTGAGGACCGCATTTGGTTTATGGTTTTGAACTCAGAAAAGCATGCAAATTACGATTTCGAATGTTGCCAGGAGTTGTATTGGTCCAATTTTTTTTACACCCCACCCCCTTAAACAGCAAGTAAATGGACTGAACATATGCTTTGGTATCATTAAAATAATTGTTTTAGTGGCAATATCAATTTTTTTTTATAATTAAAGATACTTATAGCTAGTCAAGTGCAAAAAGAACAGAAAAATTAATAATATAAACAAAAATTATTGTTAAAAAAAATTATTTAATACAAAAAAGCAAATTTGAACATATCATTAAAAAAAGTATAATCATCAATCTTTTTTATTTTGACAATAGTTATTTATGCATTTGCATAATGAAATACAATCAATCTGTAATTTTTTACAAGAGCAAGCCATTGTTTTACAATTGGATGTACATTTACAGGGTTGAATCAACAATTCCGGCAGTGGTTGCTTAGTCATTTGTCGTGGGTATAATTTATCATCTTTCCTTTCATAGCCTAAGAAGGTGTAATCAATAGGCTGTAGTAAAGTTTGGTCAGCATTCACTCATACATATATTTGTGCTGAAGCTCTTAATAGATGTAAATGTAGAGCATCTAATGTGCAAATAACTTTTAATAAATTGATGCCGAAACCGATATTTTGGGAAATTAATTTATACCGAAGTTCATCAGCCGTTGAATTTTTTTTTGAAAAAAGATAGGTGCAAATGTTTTCCAATTCTTTTAGCTGTTCGACACTTAGGTATGGATTTCCCAAATGCTTTAAAGCTTCTTGTACAAAATCTAACGATGCAGCTTTTAAAGCATTTTTTTTCGAGCCCAATCTGCTAGTCAAATCACAACCACTCAGAGCGTGTAATGCTGGCAAAATACCACAAATATTTTCTTCAAGGGGTTGAGCAGCCAGATGACATCCTGAAATGAATTTTTTCTTTTAGGAACCGTCGAACCATAGACCTAAACAGCCTAGACGTGCAAGCTTGTTCCAGAAGTAAATTCCGAGAATGAAAACATCTGTATCAGCGCTAATGATTATGATATGGCCAAGTTTGATTTTCACCGCGTGAAATATATGACCAAACATCCGTGAATCCGCTTCTAAATGGTTAGAATTCAAGTCAGGTACTTCAAAAAATGAAGAACCTTGTAGTTTGAAACATTTTGTTGGATCTTCAAATCCTCCACAAATATATAGCTCGCAATCTTCATTTACTTGTGCATATCTAGGGGCAGCAGTACATAGAAATCGAACAAGCTGTAAGTTATTTTCAGTGCTTGAAAAGATATTATTACAATTAGCTGGAATTTTGGTGTGCTCATTTGAAATTATAAAATTTTTCATCATTTGACCTTTACTCCGTAACGTTGATTCCAAGTATTTTATTGAAATATCATCATATCTGTCAAATACAATATCAACTCGTTTTACATTTGGTTGCGAAAAAAGATTTTGAATTCTATTGAAAAAAGCTTGAGCAAAATCGCCAAATGTGCTGAAACTTTTTAATTGGATTCGATGAACAAGTGCCATACCATCGACAATGTAAATTTTTGAAAAAGTTAGATTTAAAATATCCTGCCGCGTGTTAGTACCACACTTATAAATATTTTCAATTTCAAGTGCGAGTTGTGATTTTGGAGATTTCCTGTAAAACCCTTCAGCGTCAAAAAGGTAGTTGCAGTAATTCAAAATTTCGAAAGATGCTAAAATTTTTGCATTAAATCCACGTTGATTAGCCAACAAAAATGTTTTCTGAATGAGACTTATATCTGTTGCATCTTGTAACTTTTTATTAGAAGTACCCTTGTTTTGATTTTCTGAAGGAGTTACAAAATTGCTAAATTTATTTCCAAATATGAAGAAAAAGTCTCGTGAGCGGAGAGAAGAGTGGGGGAAAAGGGAAAGGGACCAGTACAGCTGCCGGCAACATGTGATTTTCTATTGTTTAGGGTCTCGGGTAAAAGAATTTGAGCATAGTTGCCGGTCCTCACATTTTGCATACTCAACTACCTTTGGCGCCTGGACTAGAAGGTGAAATGCCTGTATTGAACAACGTTCTTGGTAAATTTAAAGTTTTTATTTTTTGAATATGACTGGTTTCTCTTGTGTCTTAGTTGCGATGGAGTCCACAACCTGCGCCTTCATCAGCAGGATCAGATTTGCCTCCGCCTCCTACAAAAAAACGGAGATTAGAAGAACCAGAGGAATTTCGTGTTCTTAGTTTGCCAGAATTACAGAGGGTCTGTCTTATTTAACAAATTAAGACCGCTCTTACAGTCTTTCCCAAAATAAGCGGCCAATGCAATACATGCTTCCTATACACGTAAGAATGCGAATAGTATGTTGGAGCACACCGGGTTAGATTCCCCAGCAACACCATTGCTTTCTCCATCGTATTATAACTTTTTAAATTTGAATTGATTCCTGTTTATATAATTTTATTTAATACTAGACTTATAGTGTTTTATTTATGATAATGTATCTAGTTATGTGTCTACCCTCTTTTCCAAATTAAAAACTTCTTGAGCAAATTGATCCCTTCGTTCCTGTCCGTTTCTCCTCGACTCAAATGGACTCGAAATCGACTTCATGGTCTGCAAAATCGTCAGGGTCATTTAGGTATTTTGCAGCAGTAACATACGAGCATATTCTTTCGGTATTTAAACGTACTGTATAAAGTAACATAGGAAATCGCTTCTTCAGTTGACCAAAACATCGCTCAATAGTAACACGGTCTTTCTTATAATTTTTATTGTATAATCTTTGCTTGGCATTTAACTGGTTCTTTGTATGGTACCAGAAGCTATCGTGCTACTCCATATCCTTTATCACCAAGTAAACAAGCTCCATATTCGTTGTTACAGAAGTTCCTGCACACATTAGAATTTTGCCACACTCTGCTATCATGAACACTTCCTAGCCAAGATGCGTCAATTAAAGTAAATATTTCTTGATAATTAGAAGTGGCTTGTACGTTAATAGAACAATAACCTTTTCTGTTAAAATATTCTTTTCCGTAAATAACTGGTTTTGAAATTTTTATATGTCTATAACACCAATTGCCTTTGGTATGTGCCACCTATTTTTTGCAGCTTAAACTTCATTTTCGTTAGATGGAAAATGAATCCAAATATTTTTTTTGGCCACTATTTTTTCGGGGACTTCTTTAATCACTTTAGAAACCGTGGTTTGATGCAAACCCAAATCTACTCCGGCACCAATCTGATAAACCGGATCGGCCAGACTTCTCAGAGACACTTGCATTTTTGTACTGTTTTTCTCTATTCCATTGAATGATAAAATGATTTGTGAGCCATTTTTAGTTGTCTTCAGTAAATCTAAATTAAGACTTTTATAATTAGGTGCTTACATGGTGTGGGTATTATCATTTTATTTATTTTGACGTTTACCGGAACAATTTGCGATGGAGGTCATCTCCATAGACACTTCCATTTGAATAAGTTTTTATTTTTCTTTCTACGACACCAACAAATGCCATTTTCAATTATAGTTTTTGGTCTGAAGCTACGCACAGTCTAACTTTACTAAAACTGAAGTGTTTGTTTCGATTGAGGCATAAACTTTATCAAATACTACAAACTACAGCATCTCCTGTAGCAGTTACTTCCCCCTAAAGTTTTTACTTCTATATACGAGAGTAAATAAAGTATAATCTGGAGTAAATGCTTCAGATTGAAGTAGTTGAAGTAAAAGGTAAAGGAAATACTCTAGTTTCGAAACTTTTGCGCAAAGCAAGAGCAAATGCTTTTTTTTCATACCACCAATTGTCAACAAGCAAAAGTGCTTTTTCAGGCAAGTTTTGTTTGCTTAAAAATCTTCTTACTTCTAAAATAAAAAATTCTTGAAACCATTTCTTAAAAATAGCTGCAGTCATCCAAGCCTTCGCTGTAGCTTTGCAGTTCACAGGTAGCACATAATTTTTGAAAGCCCTAAGACTTTATACCTTTCCGCTTACCAGAAGCTTTAGATGATAACTTCCATCTGCATTGCAACAAGTTGAGGTAATGCGCTTCTTATAGTTTTTCTTCCTGGAGCTGTTTTTTCAGTGCTTGTTACCTACGTTCTGTCTGGAAGTAATTTCCAAAATAGCCTAGATTCATCTGCGTTATAAATCTGTGATGCCAATAAGAGTGGTTTTAATGACTTGATCTAGTTTTGTAATGAATGGTTGAACAGCAGGTTTATCGGCCGACAATTTTTCACCGTAAATTTCAAGAGTTCTGATGCCATATCTTTTTTTAAAATTAGCAATCCACCCTCTGCTTGCATTAAAATTTTTGTTGCTATAGTATTTTGTATGAAGTTGCTTAGCTTTAACCGCTAAAAATTTAGACAAAACTGGAACATGTCGATTTCTGAGATTTATAAACCAAGAAGCAAGCTTCTCTTCTATTTTTGGGTATTTCGCTTTTTTTAAAGTTTTTCTTTTTCTAGGCTTAGAAACACATTGAACAACAAATCATAAGTTATTTCAAATGACGTCTGATTTTTTTATTTCAGGCAGTTTCTACACTTTTACACTTTAATTTAATCAGCATTTTTCTTAATATCACTGATTGTTCAAGTTCCTACCCCATATTTGGCGGCTAAAAATCTTCCACTTATGCCTCGTTTTAAATCATCAATAATATTTGCTTTTTCTTTTAGCGTTAGTGTTTTATGACTTCGTTTTCGAGGTGCCATGTTGTAAGTTTGAGAACACTGACTGCAGTTTTAAATCTTCTTTTTATGTTTACGTTTTACCACACTCCAGTTAAGAGAAACTGTGAAACGTACAGTCTCTTCATAAAACGTATCAAAATTATTGCATTAGGACTATCAAAATAAATGAAATCCGGATTACAACATACACAATAAAGGAAAGAGTTCAATCCGGATTACTGAAGAATCCGATGTACCGCAGAGATCGAATTAGCGCGACACTACTGTATTATCATTATTATGCCATAGTTTGTACATTTTGACTCTCGATATTTTTCAAACAGAAGACACCCTTTGCGACCCTACCACCACACAGTCCCGGAACGAAAGGTAAGTGAATTCCGGCCCAAAATATATAGCATCTTAAAAGCCATTATAACCTTTAAGACGACGGCTCTGCGGTGGTATTTGTTGGGCCGCCGGGACCTAAACTGGGCCGGCCGGGGTGGCAGGGATGGTCGGGGTGGCCTGGGCGACTAGGACCACTGGGGCGGCCAGAAGGGCCAAGACTACCGAGGAAGTCAGGGCACTCAGGGCGGCATGGGTGACAATGGGGGCGGCCGACCTATGCACATTTCCTATTTGCAAAAGAAGACCGCCCTTTATGTACAAACCTAAGCAGTTTAGATATTATTATAATTATATTATTTGTAAATTTATTTTTATTTTTGTACATTTTTCAATTTCCCATTAAATATTCTATATAAAATTTTGTATTGTTTTTTTGCCTTTTTCGTGTTTTGATCAATACAATAGGTATTTTTTTAAATATTTAAATTTAAATAGTAATGAAACGTTTGTTATCAAAGATTAATTTCTGTATTTTCCCTTATATGACTATGAAGAAAGTATTAGAAGATATTCAACGCTATGCAAATAATAACAGTAATGTTTCAAATAATTTTGTCGTATTTAAAGACAAAATTAATAAAAATTTGCAAAATTAAGAATTAAAGAACCACCTTTTCAAGTTGATTTGAAATAATTGTATTCCAGTAAAAGAGGATTACAACATAAAATTAAAAATTTGCATAGATTGGTTGATTCAATGGTGTATCCAATACTATTTCCGTATAGTGAAATTGGATTTGATATGTTTATGGTATAGAACATACTTATCAGCAAGTAAAACAACCAGTTGCTGAATAAAAACATTTAAAAAAAGATGAACAGCAACAAACCCATGAAGGAAGTGATGCAGATGGACATCATGAGTTCTATACGTATAGTCTTACGTATTACGTGTGGCAGATTACATCACTTCAACAATATTTAGAGAATAGTGCAAGAGAAAAGAATTTACCAGGGAATGAACCCTGGAACAGCAAAGAACTTAAAGACTATTGTTTGACGGGAATAAACAGACTTCTGTTTGTCTTTCAATGACACTGACCGCGTGGGGGACTACGTCAGAGATTTATGACAGGGATACAAAATACACTGTGAAGATAAGGAAGTAACACCAAAAGGAAGTACGTGTGGCAGATTATACATTACTTCGACGATATTCAGAAAATCATGCAAAAAGCAGAGTTTTTACAATGGAATGAACTCTAGAACAACAAAAAATTTCAAGACTATTTTTTTGACGGTAATAACATAGATTTTTTTTGCCTTTTGGAAACAAATTATCCGCGTGGGAGACTACGTCAGGGATTTTTGACAACGACACAAAGTACACTGTGAAGATGAAGTAACACCAAAAGGAATTACCTATTACTTATGGCAGATTATACATCACTTTGACGATATTTAGAGAATGAACCCTAGAACAACAAGGAATTTCAAGACTACTCTTTTCACGGGGATAACATTGACTTTCATTTGCCTTTTGGAAACGCACTGGTCGCGTGGGGAAACTGCGCTAGGGATTTTGGACAAGGCATACAAAGTACACTGTGAAGATAGAGAACACCAAAAAGAATTACGTATGGCAGATTATACATCACTTCCACGATATTTAGAGAATCGTGCAAAAAAAAGAGTATACAATGGAATGAACCCTGGTACAACAAAAAATTTCAAGACTATTTTTTTGACTGGTATAACATAAACTTTGCTCTTGGGAAACACATTAGTTGCGTGGGAGACTACGTCTAGATAAGATTAATATCAAAGAACTCGTGGATTTAGGTGTATCAGCTGTCATTCCGGATGAAGAACTCAAACCAAAAATAGTTATGCTTGTAAAGAAAACTTATTTACATCGACCATGTGGACCGAACAATTACGAGAATGCTCCTTTCATAAAAAATAGTAAATGCAGAAAAAGTTATGCAAAATTATTTTGCGATAACACCATTTTAGTTAAAAATAATCTGTTGAGAAATGGATTTATAACAAATATTTATCAGCACGAACGTTATTATTGTCGCATGAACGTAGAATGTTGTAGTTCTATACATACAATCAAATATCTACATAAATCTGTTGAAAAAACTGCAGGTTATATAACAGTCCAAGCACAAGGTTATACGACAACAAAGCTGTCCTAGCCACATAAATGCATTATTTTCTTATCATTCTGGTTAAATGTAATTGCATTACAATTACTAAAAAATATGAGAATTATATATGCTGCATTACAAGACCACAATTTTGTAAATAACAGCTTTTTACATTTTCTATTGGCTATTAGCAATAGTATTTTTTCAGAAATGAAAATAACTGCTGTTCTATTTGGTGTTCCAGTTGATTTCATTGAAATACTAATTGAAATTTGGGATTTACCGACATTATTTATGTTTTTTATCGAAATATTGTAGAACAAGTACAGGAATAAAAGAAGGTGTTCGATGATGCTTGAGTAAGAAGACTTGAGGGTTCGTTCTATACTAATTTATTCAGTCAAAAACCTAACAATATATAAACTATTTACAGTGATTCTAAACCAGAATAACATAAAAAGCAATTTCTAAACAAAGAGAATTAAACCTGATTTATAAACATTTATATGTTTATAAATGTTTATAAATATAAAAGTCGCTGAAAAATGGAAGTTATTAAATGCAAGCCAAACAAGTCATTGCTCGACATTACTAAGGCTTAATATTTATTACGAAACAATCAGGATGTGTAACTAAAAGCGCTGACAAATAACGCAACATCCGTTTAGAATTTATAAGAATTAATAAGGTAAAAGTCTGTTTAATCGAAGATTAAACAGAAGGAGAGACCAGTTGAGACGATTTTACAATAAGTGGTGCTATCTGTAGCTTTCTTTCATTTTACTAGTCAAATATCCAGGTTTAAAAGTGGAAGAATTTAATTTTTTTTTACAATAAGAGATAGGGTCCACAACCATAAAAATAGGAATGTCTGAGTGTAACTAGCATGAAATAAGGAAGGTCGAAAATTTTATCATTACGCTGTGTTTTTACACAAAAATCACATTAGTCTGTATTTGATATCCGTTTGAAAGTGCTTTAAAAGTTATTGTAAAAGTGTAGAAACATGACAACTGCAAAGAATGATATTAGGCAAGATACGAAAAAAAGTAGGAAGACTGGCAGAACACAAGAAGTAATAAAAAAGCTTCAATTAGCATCTCATGAGGAAGGCATGTTCTGCATTTGTAAGCGATTAAAATGTTAAGAGTGTTCAGTTATTTTGTCTTATTTTAACAGCCTGTCTAGCCATAACAAACAAAATATTTATTTTTGCGGCTTAATTTCTATTACACCCGTGCAAAGACAAAAAAATAAACCTGAAAAGGAAGCTATTCAAATTCAAGAGAAAAAAAAGAGGAACAAGAATCACCAAGAAAATTGCTTGATTGCTATTTAAAAAAGAAAAAAAAGTTACGTTTCCATGGAAATGCGTTAACATAAAAAAACAACAAGCAGGCTAGAGGATAAAGAATAATTAGTAAAGAACTTTTATCGATGACATTTTGTCATAAAGTTCATATGTACGGAGATAAACTGCCTATTCCATACTTTTGACTAACCCTGTATATCCCGATAAAAAGAACAAAATAAGTATCTAAACCTTTTAAAACTAAATGAGTATTGCATAAATCTTAAAGCTTTTAACTTTTATACCAATTTAGAGCATTAAAGATAGCTTTGTGAAAAATTTACATTTTTTGTGGGACGCGGGGACACTCCTTGTTTTATATGTGGAATTATACTGACTTCCTTATAATATTTTTCATTTTTTGTTTAAAATTATGAATTTCTGCTTCTTGTATAAAAAGAAACGGAAGTATAAAATATATTACTTTTGCATACCTTTCTTTAATACTTGTTATTTTTGTAAACGCCCAATTCGCCAAAATAAAAAAATAAACTAACAAAAATGGTTTTTCTCAAAAGTAGGTATTTGCGACATTCCTTGTTTTATTTCTGTAACCTCCAAATACAAACACATTTTATGGATATAGTCAACCCATGATTTCCTTTTATTAATATCTAACCAAAACAAATAACATCAAGAACATCATCGTCACCATTACCACCGCCGCAATCTTCACTACTACTACCACCAGCTAAAACAATTTTCAAAAACGTAAATTGGGACGATCTACTTTTCCAATTTGAAGATAGTTTTTAAAAAAGTCTAACGTCATGTAGAACTTCAAATATTAAAGCCAACAACGTTGGAAATAATTTCACAGATCGAAATTTAGACAATTTTTGAAAAGGTGGAGTTCTATGTTACACAGATTCCCAATTAAGAAAACCTATTTCAAAATTTAATCATCCTAAAACATCAACTTTTTGACGTAATAGTAAGTTAATTAAATCTAATTTTTTAAATGTGTCTAATAATCAATTTTTTACAGCAGTACCAATAGTACGGTGCACGGAGCACATAAAATGTGGGGGCTTCAAGACTAAAAGTTGATTTTTTCAAAAATGATGTCCTATGCCCTAGATATATTATATTCGAAATTGTCCAAAAATTGACTTGTGCAAAAGGGCACTATTCAAAATTTTCTAGATTTCTATACAATGCTGTTCTTCAAAACATAGGCTTTCTTCTACTAAAAGTTTAATTTAATCTGTGCAGCCGTTTAGGCACAAAAATACAAAATATATTTGAAAATGCATTGGCTTTTAAGGGCGTTCTCAACTTCAAAGCTGAATATCTCCGTTCAACAACGGTGGAAATGATTTTACAGATCGAAATTTGGAAAATTGGACTTCCATTTTATACGGATTACCAATTAAGAGAGCGTATTTCAAACCTGAGCCTAATCAACCTATAACATCAACTTTTTGACGTAATAGTAAGTTATTTAAATATAATAATCAATTTTTTATAGCACTACCATGGCCACTACCAACAACAAATTTAAATAACATAAATTTGGACGATCTAGAAAACAATTTTACAGCTAAAAATTTGGATAATATTTTTAAAGGTGGAGTTTCATATTATATCAATTTCTAATTAAGACGGGGTTGTTTGAAAAATAATTAGCCTGGAACATCAACTTATCGCATGCAATAAGATATAACAGTAAGTTATTTAAATATATAAAAAATATTTTTTAAACATTTTTTTATAGCACCACCACGATTAGAATACTGTGATGATTATGATTTTGAATAAACCATTTACCTAGATGTGTACACACTAAAACATTAAATTATGTGTCAGCTGTCATTCCGGACGAAGAACTCGAACCAAAAAAATCTTACTTACATCGACTATGTGGACCGAACAATTACGAGAAAAAACAGTAAATGTAGAAAAACTCACTGAAAAAGTTATGCAATAATAGTTTAAAACATTAAATTATCATGTTTATATTACGTTATTATTATATTTGATAATATTTTATCCTGTAATTAGAATTTTTTGTTAGGCAATAAAGTTTATTATTATTATTAAATTCTCGTCTAAAATGTAAATAATTTATAAAATAAAGAAATTAATATGAAACGTAATTGTATTTTTTTTATAACACCACAAATAACAGAACATCCCTAATAAATCAATATTTATGTGGATAACAACATATTAAAAAAATATACTAATGTCTTACCTTTTAACCTATAAAGAAAACGTTTCCAAAAAAAGACAAACAGAACACATTTTAGAAAAGAATTGTTATCTTTGCAGTTCGATTGGTAGATAATTCAGTCGTTACAATCCTGTCAACAAGTGCTGATGTCGCTTCTATGAGCCAAAGAAAAAAATAATTATTATCCTACGTCATGACTGTATCAACTGTACAGCAAGGAAAAACAGATTTAATTAACACAATCACAGTCGTCTAAATATTTTTTTTAAATTGCGGTTTATAGCAGCCTGTTTATTTGCTCACTTAGAGAGATCTCCGTATGGCGCTGCTAACATCGACTTTTTTTCAAATCTCTCAAAAGTCAAAATTCAAATCTGTCAATACTGAAAACTGTGTCAGATTACTCTACTAAAGTATTTTAAAACCTCTCGTTTACATAAGTGTTTCTGTTGATCGCTTTGAGGTCTTCACTATTGCAAACGTCAATTTCAAAGAAAAATCCACACCAAGAAATTCATTACTGTTATTATTTCGTCCAGAATTCAATCATTTATTAGTTTGTTTTTGCGCAGTTTTTGAATAGAACTCAAGCAAACATCCGGATAATTCTATCAACAATAGACCAATTGCAAGTAAAAATTTTCTGATTTCGCTTAAAAAGTTTTGTTCAAATTTTGACTGGTAGCAGAAACTTTGAGAATATAAACACATACATCAAACAAGGACTCATCATGTGGTTGCATTTACGAAATAGTCTTTCTAATCTTTTTCAAATTTGACAAGCGAAACGTTGCACATAAATATTTATTTCTTAACAGCTTTTTTGGCATTTTATTCTCGACAAAAACTCGTGGTCACACTGCATTTTTTAAAACTTTAAAACAAAAACTAAAAACTGTATAGCCTTAGACTGGAATTATTCCAAAATGTCATAACGGACATATTTATAAATACTCAATCCCTACAGATTCTATTTTTTTTCCAAGTCTTACTTATGTTTAATTTTTGAAAATTATTTTGCAATTAACACGTTTTTTAAACGACTTGAAATGTTTATACTAAGTTTCTAATATTAAAAAAAAAACGCAGGACTGTCGTCAAAGCCAGGTCAACCGTGCTTTTGGTAGGAGACATTGACCAGTAGGGTTGAAGGTAAGTTAATGTTTCAGCATTCTCCTACAAATCGCAGAAAACTTGTCAAAAACTCCGATCGGAGTAGTCAACTGCTAGATAAGCGAGAAATGCGAGAAAGTCCCTAGCTGAATTTCCCAACTTGTAACAAACTGTAGAAGAAAATTCATAAAGAAAAATAAAGTAACTAATAAATACCAAATATAAGTATATAATTTAGGTCTTTCTTGTACAAGTCCTACAGGTTATCTACGAGCGAGTGAAACAAGCGAGTAGATAAGTAGGGCACGTACAAAAAGACCTAATTTTATATGAATTGCATACAAAAAGCTATATGTCTGACTGCAAAACCAATAAAAGAATAAAAATTAATAAAAAAATCATAAATCTAATGAAATAGCTCAACTAAGTGTGCATGTTGTCTCCTTAGTTACGGAGAGTTTGTTATTTTATTTGTGTTTGATGCAAAATGCAAGCGTGCAGTTCTAAGAGTTTTTTTAGTGGGAAAGAGATCATAAATATTACTGCTGCTGCTGAAGATTCACTATTACCAATAAAATCTAGGCTCGTATATGAAGAAACGTACCGCGCTTATCGGAAGTGGTGTTTTAGTAAAGATTTCGACAGTGATTTTGTATTTTGACAGTTTTGTAAACAAAGTTCTACTTTATTTTACTAGTACAAAAAAGAGGTACTTTATAGACGGAACATTGTATTATAAAGAATAATTTATCAAGCAGTCGGACATAATGAACTTTTCTCCAACTTTTAAAGAAAATATGTATGTAATAAATAATCAAATCAACTTTCTAGAAAAATTTTTCGTGTCTAAACTATTCGAAAAATTTTAAGAAAAGCGTAACCGAATTTAAAGTTGAGAGCTAAAGAGAAGATATAAAAACCTTCAAAGGAAACTACTTAAGTAATGAATTGGGAGAAAATAGCACCTTGAGACAATAATTCTAAGGAAAAAAAGTACAAATCATTCATACAAAATTTCTCAAAACATTTTAGAGAAATCAACACAAGAAAAGAAATAATTCAAACAGTTTGTTGCGGTTGTTCAAACGACATTTTATGTATAATCTGAACCTAAATATAAAATAGGGTGATTCAATATTACGTGACATATTTTTAACCAAAAATACAGCAATACAATCAGATTAAAGTTTTGCCACGTAAATTTGAATTATTCTATGTATTTTCAACGCCGAAAAAATTTCAGAGATAACCTCCGTTGTTTCTGTTTCTACCCTCAAAGAAAGCCTGTTGTAGCTTAGAATAGAATCTGTATAGAAAATCTATAGAAGTGTTCAAAAGTGTAATTATTGAAACGACTTTGCTGCCCCAGTACTGAAAATACATTAGATGAAACAGTCTGAGATAGGTTAAAGAGAAAAAATTTCTGCACAAACTTAGTAAACTTTATAGGTTGACGTTCTCGATATAAACGCAGGTTACACCGCATTATAACATAAAAAAATAGAGTTTCTTTTCAACGTTTTCTTTTCTTTTAAGTTTTTTAGATAAATTAAGTGTTTTATGGATTATTGAGTAGTTTTGTTTTTAAATAACAAGTAACTCGAGAACTCAATTATCTTGTGAATTTACCGGCTAGTTTAAAGCCAGCTTCAAAAATGAATAAGGAAGGCAATGAAGAAAAGGAAAATGATTCCAAATACTACGTCGAGAAAATAATTATTTTCCATCAAGTAAATGATAGGAAAAAAAGCACTCACATACAGCTGGTTTTCCAAACACAACTTAAAAATTAAACACAGAAGATTTGAAAAAGTTTCCAAGAATTTGAAGCCGATGTTTGACGACTAATTCATCTGGCTTTTCCAGAAGCACCTGAATCGGTCCAGGTCATTAAAGCTTTTGTTAAGAGTATTCGGTGTACTAAATTGAACACAGAAAAGTTAAGAAAGCCTTCAAGGATTTGAAGCCGATGTTTGACGACTGGTTCAAAAACATGTGAATCGGTCCAAGAACAGTTAGCCATGTAAGCGTTTATTAAGAGTAATAAACACCATAAATATTGTATCATAGTATAATAAAATAATATAAGACGCTTCCAAAATACCTTGTAGAGCTCTTCTTTGTATTTCGCTTATCAAAAACGGCAATTCGTTGCCACTCCTGTAAAACAAAATAAATTGGCTTTTTTTTGTCCCAAACCAATGTCTCAAGCAAAAATTCAGCTTCTGCTTTAATAATTCGTTTTCAAGCTATGAAAACAAAAAAAAAAGAAATTAAAAGATTAATTACATTGTAAATAAATATTGGAAATGTAACTGTTTGTTCTACAATAGGACTTCCAATGTCTTTTAAAACTATAAGAAACAACTAACAAAGAAAAATTATTTTCGATGAATGACAGAAATTTGTAAAAAATTTTGCTTTTATAACTGCATTTTTTACAATCTTTGTCACTGTTTTATATATGTTCCTTAGGTAGAACCGCAAAGCTAATAGAAGATTAACTTCAGCTTCAGTTATTCTTTTTTAGGTTACAAAAACAAGAAAACCCAAAAAATAATGTTTTAGAAAAGACATGAAGATATCTTCTACATTTAATACTTTAAAAATTCGGTTGTAGCTTCTGCAATTAATATATCAGTAATACACGAAGAGTCCCAGTATTATGGCATACAAAGAAGAAACCGTTTTCTTTAGCCGCCATGCAAAATGAAGTGTTGGCTATTTTCACCAAATACAAGAAACCAAAGGAGTATCTTCTGAGAAAAACCTTTTCTACGCCCCAATGTAAGAAAATCTTACGCAAGATCATTAATTATAGCAGGAAAAACCGATCAAGTCTAAATAAGTGAGCAAATAAACTCTTGACGGTGCTTCTTGTCTACTACAAGTCTACTGGCAGAGATAGAAGCACTCATTTTTGGGGAAAAATTGGCCCGCGAAAACATATGCGCAAAGAACAAATAAGCAAGAAACAAAACGTTCCTGGAAATTTTATTTTACAACAAAAATAGTTCAAAAACTCCGGCGACTGAACAAGAAGTAAGCAAAATGGATACTGTTTTTTGCAACATTTTATGTATATATTCTGTGGTGGGCATTATCGCCTATTTTAGTACTTATCTCAATCTTGATTTTTTTATCGATTGTACAAAAGTAGAACAGAAGGTGTCAAAAAACAAATCTGCAAATCTATGAAATAGTCAAATAAAACAGTAAAATCCCATTTAACAAAAAAAGAAAAACAAAAAACCAAAGTTTGTTAAATGTTGAAAAATCTACTTGAAAATTAAGGCTACAACGGCATGGTTTTAACTAGACGTTTTTTTACAAAATTGTTTAGAAAATTCTCTTTTCATTTTGCAAATTAAACAAATAGTCTTTAAAATTTTTGGCTGTTTATCAGTATTTAAAACATCCTGTCAAGAAGTCCATAAGACATATGTATATCCATGATTGTCTTTAGCGCTGTGAGTTCCAATAAAATAAATTTCAGGCAATAAAATTTTTTTTGCAAAACCTATATTCATTGATGCCAGCAAGGCTTTGCCCATTTTCAGTGCACTCAGGTGCAGACAATAGGCACACCTCTTCATCTTGTTCTTTGACCTTTCAAAGAATGTGTCAAGAGTTTAAACTCAAAACCCTCTACACACAGTAGAAGCAAAGAAGGCCAAGAAATCTGGCAATGCATTTAAATATCAGAGATGCTAGTAATTCCACTAGCTTTTGAAAAATTGCAGAGATGAACAAAGTGTGTCAAATACGGCAAAATACATAGAAAAAAAAAGATGTCTTTTCTACAATGATGTAAAATATGATTAATCAAAACCAGTTTTTCTATTTTAAACAGATTGCCCAGAGTCAGATTTGAGCCAACTTTAGGTTCCAAACATTAAATTAATAATAAGTTTGTAAGTAATTGGTAGTTTTATAACTGGTTCTAAAAATAAAACACCTACACCTGTATGGTGGTCCATTTTTATAAAAATGAATATGCACTCCTGAGATTTGAGTGTATGCACCTTCCCAGAGAAGTGGTAGTCTTCTATATAAATAAAAATGAGTAGCCAATAAAAAAAATTTCTAGACAATACAAAATTATTAGACTAATATCGGCCTACTCGATGTGAGTATGTACTCATATACTAGAGTAGCAACTCAATTTTTTTTATATACCAAAGACGGCGTATTTACTTCAGAAGCTGTTGAGAGTCTGAGTATAAACGCAGGAAGTAAAAACTCAACTTCTAAGTATATATTAGTATGGGCGCTCCCAACGGGAGAACGCTGGACTGTTCAATAATTTAAATAAATTTGGACCATAGCCACACAAAATTTAAATAATGACAATATCTGGATAACTATTTTAAATAAAGTGAAAACCACATCTGTTTTATAAATTACGCTTACCGCAAATAATAAGAGGTTTTCCGTCTTGCAATTCTGTCTTATTTTTACAATTGATTAACATAACAGCAGATTCAAAAATATAATTAATATTTTTTTGACTCATCAAGTCATCAAAATAAGACTAATTCTTTTTACTATAGATACTAAATAACAAGTTTTTATTTAGAAGCAAAATGCTTCTTTATCTATTAGCGTGAGCGAAGAGCGAAGACATGATAGGGGAAATGAAATCGACCGAAGCGCTTGCAGTGGTCACGTTTAGCAATTCGGGAGGCTATTATAGTCGATACTGTATGTAAACACACGCGGAAATATTTATTTTGTTTTAATTTTAATAAATAAATTAAATAAAAATAAGACACCAGAATTGTTGTGTTGTTAATTTTACAAATACTAGCAGAAAAAGTAAGTGCAAATTTTATAAATTTCCGACCGCTGGCGCTAAATGGAAAATAAATCAACGGAATCGGTGGATAGCTGCAGTTAAAAGGCTAAAGTAAGTAGTACCATAACCTTATAGTTATCAAAAATTAAGAGTATTGTAAATCTTTAAAGTTTAGTTAAAATGTAATTTTGTAGCGTTGATGGATCACCGTCACTGCGCATTTTTTTTTTAGAATTGTACAGATAAGACAGCCAAGACATGTCTGGAATGTCATTTAAGGGTCTCCTTTCTTCGATTTTAAGTTTAGAGGTTGAAATTAATTTTTAATTTTTTTTGTTTTTAATTTTTTTTATGTTTTTTTATAAATGGAGTAATTTTTATAAGTAATAGGTATAGGATCTCATAAGATACTTTTATAAAAAAACCGCATCATTCTAACTTTATTTAAAAATTTTCAAAATCTGGGAAGCCCAAACGCCATTGCGCATGCGCAAAATTTTGTAGAATAATAAAGCCAGGATATGTCCGAGAATTTATTTGATGATCTGCGTTCTTCCATTTTAATTTTAGAGATAAAAAAAATTTTGAATTTTAAGAATGTAAAATTTACCATTTTTTAACCCTTTTTGAGGGGGTAGGAGTAAATTTGAAGAAATGAAATTGTCAAATTCGTATTTCCCAGATCAAAATCCGTTGAGACTGTCAAACTTACCAGCCTGAAGTTCGGTCTAGTACCCATTTTTCATCTCTAGTTATTGACATACATATAAAAACATACTCTGACAGCCTCCCGTAGTTCATATTTTGTCTGGCGCTGGAGTCACGCTCGGAGCGAATAGAAACAAAATGTAATCGAAATTGGAAAAATAATGCACGTAAAAGCCGAAGATTTAACAGAAAAAATATAAAATTTTTTTTTGCAAATGTACTGCAAATAGTACACACCAACATGTAAATTGCAAATGAGTGAAAAGACAATTGTATTATAAATTACTACATTGTGGAGAATAAGAAGTCAGGAAGAAGCTTGGAGAAAATTCTACTATTTTAAGTGGACTGAGTTGAGTAGTTTTATTCATTTAGCTGTTTTGATTATGAATTAAATAAAAATGTTATCATTATTTTAGTTTTTTTAATTTTTGGAATTGTTGGTGTATTAGACTGACATTTCATTTTATATTTTGAAGTTAATACCTAGAAGAAAAAATGGACGGTTTAAAACATAGTTATTTTTTATTACTAAATATTTAATACGTTCACTACAAAAAATGTAGTAGTACACAATTGTTCTACATCAATATAGAATAGGTAGTGCACGTAATAATATTGCACGAAAAATACAATCAGTTTTTTTTTAGTTTTTATTACAGACTATCGTACGTAAAGTGGCTTTTTACGGCTCGTCATGTTGCCGTTTTTCAGGGTGAGAAATCTTGATTGTTGGATTTCGAACCACATTTTTTACGTAGTTGGTATATCGGTTTTATAGGTGGCGCAATGATAGAACCAAAGCAACCAAAGTGACGGCTCCTTAAAGAAAACAACAATTTTACAGTAAAATATTCAAATTTATCACAAAAATGGCCATCAGTTTGTCAAAAGAAAATCAGTGTTTACCACTGTTATAAAAACTAAATAGTCCTGTTACAAATATGCAATATGTAATAGCAGCAGAGTTATGGTATTGCTAAGACATTCCCGTCTTACCGTCTACTTTAAATCCAGCTTCAAAAATAAATAAGAAGAACAATGAAAAAATAGAAGGTGAGTTAGATTATTAGGCAAAGAAAATAATTATTTTTCATCGAGGAATAACGGGAAAAGAAGCACTCACATGCAGCTAGTTTTCTAAGAATAATTCAAAAGTAAAACACAGAAAACTGGAGAAAGCCTTCAAGAATTTGAAGACGTTGTTTGACAACTGGTCTAACTGGCTTTTCTAGAAGCATTTGAATCGGTCCAGGAACAGTTGGCCATCAAAGCTTTTATTAAAAATATTAGAAGTACCAAACTCTATTAATATTGTAACATAATGTGAATATAATAGAATAATATAAGACGCTTCTACAAATACCTAGAGAACTCTTCTTAGTAATTTGCATATAAAAAAAGGCAATTAATTGCCACTTTTGCAAAATAGAAGAAATTGATTTTTTTTCTCCCCAGCTAATGCTTCAAGCAAAAATTCGGCTTTAGCTCTAATAATTCGTTTTCAAGCTATAAAAACAAAAAGTAAATAATATCTTATAAAAAGAAATTAAAAAATTTATTACCTTATTAATAAATATTAAAAACAATTTTTGTTTTACGATAGAACCCCAATAACAGAAATATGTAAAAACTCTGTTTTTATAAGTGCATTTTTTACAATCTTCGCCAGTGTTTGAAATACATTCTTGATGCACAACACCAAAGCTAATATAAAGATTAACTTCAACTTTATTTATTCTTATTTAGGTTACAAAAACAAGAAAACCCAAAAAATTATGTCTTAGAAAAGACATATCTACTCCATTAAATAATTCAAAAAATTGGTTGTAGTTTTTGCAATTAATGTAATTCAGGAAGAGTCCAAATATTATAGCATACAAGGAACAAATCGTTTTCCTTTGCCGCGATGTAGAAAGAAGTGTTAACTATTTTAATCAAATAAAAGATCCAACATATTATCTTCTGAAAAAAGTCTTTTCGACGTCCAAATTTGAGAAATTCTTATGTAGGATTATCAATTATATCAGGAAAAACTGACCAAGACCCAATAAGCGGTTAAATGAACTCTTGAGAGTTCTTGTCTACTACGAGTCTACTGGTAGAGATGGAGGCACTCATTTTCGGGGAAAAAGTGGCCCGCGAAAACATCTACTCAAAAAACAAATAGAGAGAAAAATAAGAACATGCCTGGAAATTTTATTTTAGAACAAAGAAAGTTCAAAAACTCCGACGACTGAACAAGAAGTAAGCAAAATAGGTATTGTTTTTCGCAACATTTTTTGCAACATATTCTGTGGTAGGCATTATCGCCTATTCTAGTATTTTATCTCATTCTTGATTTTTTTTATCCATTGGTAGAAAGTAGAAAAAAAGGTTTTAAAACAAATGTGCAAATTTATGAAATAGTCGAATAAAACAGTAGGAAAAGCCCTAAAATTAATATTCGGTTAGAAAATTAAAATTTAAAATAACAAAAAAAAAAAACACGAAAGTTCATTAAATGTAAAAAAATGTACTTGAATATCACGGCTACGGCATGGTTTTAACTAGACGTTTTTCACAAAATTGTTTAGAAAATTCACTTTGCATTTTGTAAAGTATGTATTATAATTTTATTATATTGTATAAAACACATCTAGTTTTTTTAGTATTTGTTACATACTATCGTACGTAAAGTGGCTTTTTACAGCCCGTCATGATGCTGTTTTACAGGGTAAGGAATCTTGATTGTTGGATTTCGTACCAAGTTTTGTACGTATTTTGCATATAGGTTTTAAAGGTGGCGTAATGATAGAACCAAAGCAACCAAAGTGACGGCTCCTTAAAAGAAAACGACAATTTTACGGTAAAATATTCAAAATGGCCAACAGTTTGCTAAAAAAAGAGTGTGTGCCACCATTATAATAAAAACTAAATAGTCTTGTTACAAAGATGCAACATAAGAGTAATGGTATTTTTAAGACCTCCCCGTCATTGAGCACGTTGGCTAGTACTAATTATGTAAGTTCGAACAATATTTAAATATCTAAAAATTATTCAGTGCAAATAACACAAAATAATTTAAATTTATTGATCCAGTATTTTCCTTACCGTTTCATTTATCGAAAAAAATTAGAAAATTAAATAAAACTTTAATTCCAGAAAATTCTGTTTATTTTATTATCTACTGCAATTTTTGCAAGTTTTATAATAAAAAATAATTAGAGATGCACTTTATTGCCAAAACTGCATAACTCCTACCATGTCGACAGACTCTACAACGAAAAAAAAAATTGATTTTCTTATGATGTATATCATGACATTGACATGACATATTTATGACATTTGTCAAATTTCATTTTGACTAATCTACTGATAACATAGCTAGTTATACGAATAAAATTTATCACGTCATCTAAGCAGGAAATACCAAATAAACAGAAATTTTATTAAAAAAAGTTTTTGACAAGAGTAACGCAAATCAAAATCGGTTAAGAGTCTACTATTATAATTTGCGTTATTTATTAATTAATTGATTTAATGTGTTTAATGGTATTAAAGATTTTTTCTTTCTCAGGTACATTAGAAATCGCTATCTTCAAGGAATTCTTTAATACTTGCTACTCCATATACCTTTCCGTGTATTGTTGGTGCAATATTTATAAGACTTGCCTTAGGCGATTTTCGAGAGAGTGTTTTTGTCATTAAGTCGTAAAACATAAAAGTCGTAAAACTAAGTGGACTTGATACAGTCGATTAGCTTTTTTTTCGATGTAACAAAACGTAAAATAAATTATTTTCCAACTGAACAACTGATGGCAACATTCCGGAACTAATTGATCAGGAGTACAGATGTGCCGTTAAAACAGGGTTGGCTTCAAGTTTAAGTTTTAATTCATTTAATTTTATTTTAGTAAGTTTTTATGTAAATATATTTAAAGTCAACCCTGAAAAATATTTGTGATGTGGCAAGAACGGTTCAGTAACCCAGCAGTGACTCAAATATGATGGAACCGGTTTTTATTTAAATATCGAATTGGTCATCTGTAATTTTTGTTTTTTACTTATCTTTCTCTCTCTCTCTCTGCCTTATATATCTTGATGCTAGAGTACTCTATTCTACTTCTGGTTTGTAAACCCAAGAAGAACAACCCTTTTGGATGATAAAAAGGACTAAAATATTTAAAGACTTATTTCGCCATAAAATGATGATTCGCTTTAAAATGTCGTAAATTCTACCTCTATATCCTCTGACCGGTGTAGTGCTATTTCTCCCGCTGATAAAGATTACAACACTGTTTTTTTTTGCAAAAGTGCAATTGAGGTGTTTTCGTACCTACATCTTTGTAATTTTCAGCAAAACTCTTTATTTTTAAAAATGAGCCTGTTTTAGATAAATTTAAATATGTTTTAGTTTACTTAAACTTTGCAAGTAGTTTTAATTTCATTTGTTAATAAATCAACCGCATGCTTCATCCAAATATTTATTTTTGTAATACGCATCTATTTGTGGGACACTCAATCCGTCACAACCTATGCGTCGTCGCTGAGAAGGAAACGCAAAGTTAGGTTCCAATGGCAAAAAATATCTCCTGAAACAGTCCAAACCGGATTGTCAAGCTAGCTGCACTACTGTAATATATTTCTACGAGGTAGAGTTGACGACCTTTATACAGACAAATATATGCCCTGACTAAAATCAAGGTTTATGAAATCCTCCAATTAAACCGTTACAATATGGAGATTAGAAATATTGTAGCTATGGAAAGAAATAAAAGATTAGGACTAATGTCTATTCATTCATACTCGTAATAAATAATAGTTATTTATGTATCAACAGAATAAACCGTCATGTTAATCCCGCGGCTGTAGTGGTAGTGATGCATCTTTAGCTAAGGGATTAACAAAAGTTTATTCCCAAGATGCATACAAAGCTTTCTTCCTAAGGGACAGAAGTAATAAATTTAAAAGAAAATAATTTACCGGTACTGTAAAATTTAGGTGTTGGCTGGCGGTTGCCAACGACACAGTTTGTTTATGTGAAAAAACTTCAATGTTAATAAATAAAAAAATTTAAATTCCCTAGGGAATAAAGTACCTCATTTTTGATCAAAAACGAGGAAATAAACCTTCACTTTATTCCTGCTTGGAAAGAAATAATTTTATGATGCTAACGGAACACCAAGGGTAAAGTATTCAGGTCGTATATACAGTCTCTGACATGACCTAACAACCATTGGTGGCAGAGAATGACAGCTTGACATTTTCTCTAAAAGACAAAATAGTTTAATTACTTTCTGCTAGTAAAATATAGTCTACAAAGCCAGCTTTATTAAGCAAGTGTTTACCTAATATTAATAATAATATAGTACACTTCATAAGATATAGAGTTTTAGAATAAAATCACAGACATTGTTAAAACAAGTTTAGTAATTTGTATCTTTTGGTGGTGCCCGTACATTCATCGAAGCAGTAAACCAGAAGCGCCCTTCACCAAGGTGGGAATTGAAGCATATCCTTCACGGTGATGAAATACAGACGTTTGACAGAACTTAGAAGTAAATTAATAACAAAGACAAATTGAAGCCTTTCACATTCTTAAAAATGCTCTTGTAAAGTCAAACAAATTTTTTTTTTGCTAACGACATAAAATTGTCATCAGGTATATGAGGCAAAAATACGAAAAACAATACATTGTCTCGGCACCAGCAAAGTACTTTTGCTGTTATCTAAAAAAAGCAAAATTATCTCAACGTTACAGATCAATAATCATTACACTCAAAAAGTACCTAATCAAAGATACAAATTCAAGACTAAAGCTTGCCAGATTAGAAAATGCAATATAATTAAAAAGAAAATAAAGTTAAAAAGATAAACGTTGAGCTGTAGCTGCTCAAAAAATACAGCTTCTACTTTACTAGTAGAGATAAATAAAATATATAATTCGATAAATAAAAAGCGTTGAATCTTAATAAAAAGTTTGGAATGATTGATCTTGGACCACATTTTAGTTGATCTTGAATTTGACATTTTATTGTTATAATAAATACTTTACAAACACATAATCATTGCTCAGAAACAATAAATGATTTTTTCCTGTTAGACAATGACAGAAATACTTAACTAACCATACAAGAACTATTTTTTTTTTCAATTTTTATTAAGCATGTATTAATAATTCAAGCAAGCACATCTAAGATCATACCTTAGTGTTTTTCTAATAGTTCTTTATGAAAGTATAACCTCATTTAATTGCTCCATAAATAACAGAGTAGGTACTTCTATTAGAGAACAAAAACTTATATGCTTTCATTGTAAATTTACAACTAAATTTAGGACAAAACTGACGTTCTCGATATTTGTAGCACAGTATCTAGTTTTGGGTTTTATCTGCTTCCAAATAAGTTGAAAGAGGTTGTCGTAAAGATGACGAAAAAAACTTTTCAAAAAATTTTCGTTTTAAAGTACCTATTGATACTAAATTAAAAAGATTAAAAAATAAAAACAACAAAAATAAATTACCTACTTTATTTTAAAGAAAAAAGTAACATAAATTCATTCCGTAAATTACGGAAAACTTCCATTGGAGAACTAGAAACAAAAGGAGTTATTTCTTTTGCAAATTCCTCAGAATTAAAGAAACTCTCTCGTTCGAAATTTTATGTTATTATATGGTAGCTTACATTCCTTCCTACAACACAAGCCCAAACCCTTCGAGAAGAAGCAAAATGTAGGTTCATCATGCTGCAGCTGCAGAAGATCCAAAACTACATAAAATGACTCGCCGGGGAGTTTCTGAAATTGCTGCTGTATTTGAGACCGTGATGTTTTGGTTGAGAGTGAAATCATTTCTGGAATATTAAAAAAAGAAACAAAAAGACTAGACGTTTAATTTGTTTAACTTTGACTTAAAATGTTTTGATTACAATTCATTTTTGAATGTTAATTTTAACATTTTTATTGTGTTTTTTAAATATTATGATATATGTATTTTTGTGCAATAATGTCAAGCCCTGAAGCTAAACCGGTATTTGAGTTTAAAACTGGTTGGCTCTATTAACAATTTTTTTCCAGAGAAAAAAATGATTACTTCTCTCCGTTTTATATATTTAAAAAACATTGTAGTACACCGTTGCAAAAATTTTATTGTTGTCATAAGGATGATATATACAGTCACCCCTGAAGTGTTAGTCATAATAACTCTAAATTTGCAATTTTGAAGTCAAAAACTTGTTGATTTTCAGTAAAATAATTTTTTTCTCTTGACGTACTTTTTACACAAGGTGCGTTAAAAGTACTTTTATTGCCTCTGCAGTTACAGTGCTCACAGTACCATTCAAATTACGTAAAAAAATTTTTTTACGTAAATTTGATGTACAAATAGTTTTAGCTTTGCATGTGTTACATTCATATTTTTCGTGTATTTCGGTAAAATATTTTATATTATAATATTTTAAGTTAGAAATTAAAAAGATGGAAGTGGTCACTGTAAAAGTGGCATTCTAGAAAAGTAACCAGATTAATTTGTCAGTGTCAAAATTAAAAATTGAGGTTATACCAAATTATAATATTTCCTTTTTATACCGAATTATATATAACAGTAAAAAAATTTTCGATTATATAAAACGAATGGTCATGCATATATACATAGAAAAATAATTTCAGATTTTATTAAACCAGAATTTAAAATTTTTTTATTTCTTTCCGCCAAAAAATGGCACAATCAAATTGAAATGTCGTAAGAGTAAAATGAATTAGTGAAAATTGCGTTGCCAACTTAGATTTGAAATATTATAGCTACTTCAGTTAGTTCTCGGAAGTTGTTTGATTACGGGACTACCAAACCAAAAAAAAAACATTAAAATAAAAATGCAATTCATTCGGCAAATTGCGACAGCGATTGATAGCATCACCGAGACAAAAATTGTAGCAAGTTTAACATGAGTAGTTATTATAAGTAACAGTTTGGGAAGTAAGTTCTAATCCAAAATTAAACAAACTGCTAAAATACAATATAGATCTACTATATTCAGCAGATTGATATTTTTTAAATCGAAATTTTTTTAATAAAACGCAGAACCTAGTCAAAATATAAACTAGAAAACTAATTCCTGTTTTACTTAACAAATTTATAAATAATTAGAGAAAAGGTAAACACCTCTCGGATACTAAGTTATCCTGTTTGAAGACCTAGAAATTAGTTCCAGCATCAAAAAATCGATTTTTTCTATACTAGATTCATAAGCTCAATAAAAAAAATTTTAACAATCAATTTTATAATGAAAAAATTTCAATTTGGAAAAACATTCCAGCCAACACCTCTAAGATATAGCGTCACTGGGGTCGTCTCGTTGCTGTTTAATTTATTTTTTTTCAATTACCTATTAAAGAAAACGTTATTTAATAATGTAATAAAACGTATTTTCTCAAAACAGAAGGGAAAAGAAAAATTAGACTAAATCGCAAAGAAGGGATAATAATAAACCGGCTCCTAAGTGGGCACACTCGTCTAACTCTTAAGTGCCTAATTAAGATAAAAACCCTCGGAATGATGCTAAAAAAAACTAAAGGTTACACACCTCTTTCACATGTTTTGAAATTATTTACTTAATATTATTCATAATTATTTTAATTATTTAAATATAGTGTCTATTTTGGAAGTTTCAGAACACAGTAACAGTAACAAACCAAAAAATAGCAAAGATTAAATATTAATTAATAATTACAAAATTTTTAAGTAAAGTTATAATTGACGAGTTCTATACAGAATAACCAAAAGTAAATAAAAGACAAATAACACAAAAAAATACCTTAAAAAAAAGAAATGAGAATACATATTTAGTAATAATGCTCATTACTAAAGCCTTGTAAAGTAGTTATAGATTAAATTATGTTTTAATGTTATTGGCTAATCTTTAAGGTTCTGGATTGTTAAGTACGTCATTGTTATCCATATCTATAGCTATCTGCTCGCGTAAAAATTGTTTTTCAAAAGTCATAATTGCTAGATACAACTTCTACAAGATTTTATTAAAAAACTTGATGTTTCTTTTACAAGTTGTGTTTTAGTTAAAACTTGCCAGAGATAGTTCGGCTAAAACTGCAACACACAAAAAACTGTATTTTTGTAGAGACTTTAATATTGTTTTTATAAAAATATCAACAGTTAATTAACTTGGTATTAAACTTGTGGAGAGTCTTACTTTACAAAAGATGTTCCACGAACAATCAGAAACAAGAATAAAAAAAAATATTTTAATTTTGCCACAGCCCGCTATCTCCAGTACTTTAGATACTTCGAAGCTTTTAATACTTCGATAGCTTCAATACAGCGATACCTTTAATTCCTCGATACACTTTATACACTCTAATACCTTCGATAATTGTGATACGATTCTTTGCATAATATTGATACTTTAAAGGTATGGATACTCGATATCTATAAGAAGGTATTATCTCATCTCAACAAAACTAGACTCACCGTTTTTAACGTGTAGAATTTTTTGCGATTTTTCTCAAATATTTGTTTACACTCACAATAATGTTCTTTTGCAAAATTCACAAACATAAAGATGTCTATAAAATAAGTTTTATTTAAATGTTTTTAGACACAGTTTTAGAACAGCATTGTAATTTATAAAACAAATCCAACACACCGAAAAGTCAATTAACTGACGCTATGATGGATTTTTCTAAAGACCCTTAAAAAAATCAACCCAAGAGATGTTGCTTCTTGAAGTCAACAATGCTCTCTAGTGACTAAGCTAAAAATAAAAATAATGACGCGAATAAACAGCTTTAAATAACTTGAATAAATGTTAAAGTTTTTTTACCATGATGGTAACCACTAGAAATTAATTGTATAAATAGATAGTGTAAATATGTTACCACAAAGGTAAATTTTTTTTTATAATTTATAATTACAGAGAACAAACTCCTAATAGTGCTTTTTGTCTACTACGAGTCTTTTCTGGTAGAGATAGATGCACTCATCATGGTCAAAAAAAAGGTACTGCAGAGACACCTTCTCCGACGTTAAACTGTTCTTAAAAGGACCTTCAAAAAAAGTAGGACAAGAAAAGCTGAAAAAATTGTAAGCAAAATAAATATTGCTTTCTGTAACTCTTTATGTTTGTTGGTTTTTGTGATATCTTTGATTTTCTTAAAAAACTATGGGTAAGACATGGAACTCAAAATAAATAAAAAATTCAATTAAATAATAAAAAACCAAAACAAAAAAAGCGCCGCAGACGCAGCAACGTCTTTGATTTTAGTCATAAATGGCGCTTGCGCTGCCACATTGCTTTTGACATTAACCAAATGCGGCGCCAGTGGCGCCCTAAATTGCCCCATAGGCCACTTTTTACGCGAGCTAGTTTTGCTGTATTTTGTGATATTTTAGATTTTTTTACCCATGAGTGAAAAATTGCAAAAAAGATGAAAAAACACATTTGTTAAATTTACGAAATAGTTGAATAAAAATAATAGTAAAACCATTAAAATTAAGTTTTGAAGCGAATCTATGAAGACTTGGCAATATGGCAGGACTTGTCCATTGCTATTCATCAGTACATAGCAAAAAAGCTGAACTGTTTAATTTTTCGACCGACAATTTTTTACCGCCTATAGTACATAAAATGGTATTTTACGGTCATAAAATGGTTTTTAGTGTTGTTGTTTTTCAGGGTGAGAAATCTTGATTGTTGGATTTCGTGCCAAATTTTGTATTTTATTTTGCCAAAACCCAAATTTAAAAGTCGTACACAGAAAACTGGAGAAAGCCTTTATTGAGGGCGAGAGAAAGAAATAGGGTTATTTATAAAATACTTACTTTTGTTTAACAAATAGGTAAAATGTAATATAATGTAAAGTCCAATTTTTCTATAAATAACATTTTGCACAAAAAAAAATATATTAAATAGTGTGCTTTCTTCTCGTTTAAATTGAGTTTTTAAAAGTACTTACAAAGAACGAAGATTACAGCATTAAAGCATCTAAAGCTTTACATAAACAAAAGTTAGAAAAAAAGAAAAAACCTCAGATATCTGTTGAACTATTGAGGTAAATACCATATGATGGAAGGCATAAAAAACATAGCGTTAGAGTACTTTGGTTTCTATAACTATATAAATTTCATGTATAATTTGATAAAAAACGAATTTTGATTCCACTTCTAGAAAAAGCAAAAAAAATGTTTCTCAGATGACGAAAAAAAAGACAGCTAAAAACACAAATGGCCTAGTTTTTTGCAATGGTAGAAAACAAAAAATCTTTAAAAAAAGTAGGCACGTTGCATGTAGAATAAGGATACGCAACCAATACACAAATACCAAAATTAGTATAAATAATAGACATAAATAGTATTATCAAATTAGTTCAAAAATTGAACAAAACGGTCTAAGCTCTCATTAATGCCACTAGTTGGGTGAGGACATCTTTTTTTTTATAGAAAGGAAGTAACTTAATAAAAAAGTAAAGTAATAAGTAAGGAAATAACAAAGGCTTGCACGGCCATGGTCTCTGATTAGACCTTGTCAATGGAGATCTGGTACTCGATGTTTTAAGGTATGCTTAGTTAAGTAAATCTCTGACTTGATTTCTGAGTTTTCACTCCAAAAAAAGCTAATATTTAAAACCTTTTCGCCCAAACAATAATTATGAATTTAAATCTACACAGCAGCCTATTTGTTTATGAAATACATTTTTTGTTAATGTAGTTTGTAAGGTATAACTACAGTAAATAGGTTCAGAAATAAAATATTAAATGAAACGTTTCACAGTCATTTCTAAATAGAAACGGAAATGATAAGACTAGAATATAAAATACCACACGGCACTCTGATTGACATTAGAAAAGACAAACACGTTCTAATACATCTAAAATAATTGATAGAATGCTTTGGTATATGTTTGGTGGGTTTATTGTTAATAATTTAATTAAATAATTTATAAATTTTGACAGGCAGGCAACTGTAAAACAATCATTTAATTGAAAACTACAAAACAAAAAAAGATAAAATAATAGTAAAACACAAATAACAAAATTGTAAAAAAAATAAATTTGATTAAATGTTTTATCTTTATCTATTGACATGAGTTATTCCTAAATATTGTGCAAATTTATTTTAATTCTGTTGGTGTATTGTAGGTACAGGTCTCAAATTAGTACTATTATATTTTCCCCAAAGCTGTAGGTATGATGTTTTCTTTACGAAGTAAACATAAAAAGCTTATTGACTACCTGGCCACAACACTTTATGTTATTGACAAAAAACGTTCAAAACTTTTCAATTATTGTTACAAATGTAAAACGGAGGACTACATCTTGTCCAACGTGGTCAAGATAACTACATTTTGGCTACACGGCAATGTCAACCTTCAAAATTGTAGATACTAGAATAGAACCAAATTTGACAATTGTTATTGTCATTATGAACATGGTCAATGCCAAGAGGCTTATGATAGGTCTCATAATAACTAGGATTTTTTTATAATTATTTGAATTATTATAATGTTAAAGGAAATTTATAATAGTTAAAATTTATAACAGTTATCAAGGAATATTAATTTGTTAACGAAAAAAGATAGATATAAAAAAACATTTTTTTCACTAAATTATTATTCTTTGGCAATTATTATAAATAAATTTACAAAAATCTTAATAAATAGACAACCAACATTAAATACTGATTTTGGTTTAAAGTTTGTATTTGAAAGATTTCTAATATAATCTATGCAGAGATCTACTAGGGACGAAAAGAAAAAATACACCACTAAGGTTTGAGTGGACATGTTATAAAAATAAAATAGTTTACCTGAGGTTGAATAATTGACTTACCATAAAACCGTTACGATAATGCTGGTCGATGATCGGTCAACGACAGTCCTTCACCCAAATATTTAGGGCTACCGTCTTCTAGAATTCACATAGAATAATTTTTATAAATTTTTTGGAAAAAGAAGATACCAGTAACAAAACTCTATTACGCTTACTTTTACTCTACAAATTTCATATAAACTTAATGGCAAAACAGCTCTCGGTATATCAAAGAAAAAACATGTTTCACCATAGCAATGCACCTGTGGATACACCTGCTCTTGCTGTAGCCAAACTGGCTGAATTGCGCTATAAAATACTGAAATCATCCGACCTATTCGCCGAATTAACCTGATTGCGACTTTTTTGTTTTTAGAAACATTAAGAAATGGAACAGTTGAAAAAAAATCGACTCAAATGAACAGATTATCACAGAATTTAATAGCTATTTTGTAGTTTCTTTACTGCAATGAAAAATAAAGATAGCTATAGTCTTAGGTGTCAAAATTTAGAATTAACTTTGTTAAACAAAAAGGTATATGATTTTCTTCAACTTTCCTTTGATTTAAGTATTTTATAAATTTGACCATTTGTTAACGTTTTCTTTTTTCAAAATTTTTGAACTAAATTGTTTTATGGATTTTTGAGTAGTTTTATCTTTGGCTTACAAGAAACTAAATAACTCATTTATTTGAAAATACACAGAAAATAATGATTATATCTCTAAGGACATTATTGAGAACATAGAAGAATAATTGAAAGTTTTGCAAACTGCAGAAGGCGCAACAATTAAAGAAATCATCCCGTACAATTTTTAGAGCTCTAGAAATATAGCGACAGCTACTCACCACCCAAACAATATGTCTGAAGTAGATGAAGATTTTTGGGGTAAGTATTAGGTGATGTCCCTCTGCAGTTTATCTTTTAACACCTCTAGTGTCATGAAAGTGTAATAGTAGTGAACAGTGAATGGTGAAAAATTGGTGATTTCCTCAGAAGCAATGTAGGAGAGGAAAAAAAATTAACTGAAATAACTAGAATCAAGGTCGTGCAACGTATGTGGTCATTGTGTAGCGCGCACATCATGCCAAAATAGATAAAATTCTTTTCATAAAGTTTCTCTTTTATAGCAATACGATATATACCTTCAGGTTTTCATTTTAAAATAAATCAAAAATTACTTAAATGTCTTAAATGATCGGAAAGATGTTTAAAAAATCTACCGGGTTATTACATTACTAAAAAATAAGAAAAAAACACTTATAGTAGTGACTTACAACAAATAACTCCTTCTGACAAACAAAAAAAAAGACCAACATTAATACCTCAAAATTATATAAAATTATCACAAAAGTGAATACAACCAGAAAGAATCTTGTCTATTGCATTTATTGTTAGCCTATAGCATAGCTAGAACATCCTACCAGATTATTTGAAAACACTGCTATAAACTTATTTAAAAAATATCTTGAAACAGAATTATAATGTAGGAGCTCCACCGTATAGAATAATAAAAAAAAATTATAATCTCGTTAGAGTAAAATGATAGTACCAGACACAAAATACCCCAAATCTAAATCAATAAAAAACATAAATACTATTATTAAATTGATTCGAAATTGAACCAAACAGTCTAAACTTCCTTGGGCGGAACACCTTGTTTTATAGAACGAAGGCTTGCACGGCCATGGTCTGTGATTAAACCGTGTCAATGGAGATCTAGTACTTGATGCTTTAAGGTGTACTTAGTTAAGTAAACCTCTGATAGTTTCTACTCCAAAAGTAGCTAATATTTAATGCCTTTGCGTCTAAACAATAATTATGATGGGAGATGGGAGATCTACACAGCAGCCCATATAAAAAAATAACTCAAGATCAGGCATCTCTATACAATTCAACGAGCATCCTAAAATTAAATACGATATATACCTTCAGGTTTTCATTTTAAAATAAATCAAAAATTACTTTAATGTCTTAAATGGTCGGAGAGATGTTTAAAATATTTACCGGGTTTTTACATTTCTAAAAAATAAGAAAAAAACACTTATAGTAGTGACTTACAAAAAATAACTCCTTCTGGCAAACAAAGAAAAAGAAACAAACTATCATAATCTGAATAAATAAAAAACATAAATAAAATTATTAAATTGATTCAAAAATTGAGCCAAACGGTCTAAGCTTCTATTAATCCCACTAATTAGATGAGAACATCTTCGGTCGAGGCATTAGTCCGCGAAGTAATTGTTTTTGCTTAATCGTGGAAGTTGGTTATGTTGGTGGCCAAACGAGAGCCTACGAGATAACTTTGTTATCCGCTAACAATATTATACCAACTCTGGCTACCTTCCAGCACTCGTCGTTAGATGGCACACTGTGTCTGTCTATACGACTACTAGCCGAACTTTGCTTAATATAAGCGAGTTTTCCCACCCGTTCTAATCGAGCACAACGCTCCGAGATACACTGTACTGATGAGGGACAAAAACCCCGAAACCGGTATACAGTTTCTCGACGTTGTTGCTTTATTGGAATACCTTTGCTTGTCCGAGAACACCTTGTTTTATAGAACGAGGGCTTGCTATGGTCCGTGATTGGACCGTGTCAATGGAGATTTTGTATTCGATGTTTTGAAGTGTGCTCAGTTAAGCAAACCTCTGACAGTTTTTACTGTAAAAGAGCTAATATTTAGAACCTTTACGCCTAAACAATAATCATCATTAGAGATCTACACAGCAGCCCATATAAAAAATAATAATTCAAGGTCAGACATTTCTATACAATTCAACCTCGCATTAGAGCATACTAAAATTGTAACATAACTGGCACATTGGAGTATCACATAACACAAATTTTCTTTTGCAAAATATAGCATCAACATTAAAAAAGTGATATTGTTCATCTTACATTTTATGTATTAGATCCTTTATAACAGTTTAAACAATTTGAATTACCCAAAATAGGTGATTAATCGTTAAGTAGACAGACTTTTTATTTAAAATTTATAAATTTTTACAATACGCTGCGTTATTTGTCTACAGTATTGTTTAAATTTCCTAATTATTTTGTAATAAATATTTCATTAAGCATAAGTGATCGGTTGTGCAGAAACTAATGACTTACTTAGCTTGCAATCACTAAGTTCTATTTTTGCAGTGCATATAGAAATGTTTTTCAATTAAGTTCAATTCTCTTTGTATATAAAATACGTTTTGCGTTAATGTGGTTTAGAACCACCGTAAATAGGTCAAAAGACAGCATAAACATGAGATGCAAACAGGAATAATAGACTGGAATATAAAATACCCCACGGCACTTTGACATTCTAAAAGACAAACAAGTTCTAATACATTTAAAATAATTGATACAGTACTTACTTTGGCATATTTTTGGTGTGTTTATGGTTAATAATTTAATTAAATAATTTATAGATTATGACGGAGAGTCAAATTTACAACAATCATTTGATTGGAAACTACAAAACAGAAGAAGATAAAAAACTAGTAAAACGCAAATAACAAAATTGCAAAGAAAGCAAGAAAATATGACTAAATGCTTTTTCTTCGTTTTGCATTCACAATGATCGCAATAAAATAATATCTTATTTTCTTGGATTGACATGAGTTATTCCTAAATATTGTGTAAAACCATCTTCGGAGATTCACATAGCATAATATTTAGAGACTTACTCGAAAAAGAAAAAACAATAAAAGAGCTCTATTACGCGTAGTTACTCTACAAATTTCATTAAAAATTAATGGCAAAACGGCCCCATTTATCAAACAAAAAAAAACATTTTCCACCACAACAATACACCTGTAAACACACCTGTTTTTGCCGTAGTTAAATTGGTTTAATTACGCTATAAAATCCTTTCTCATCCGGCTTATTTGCCGGATTAAGCTAATTGCGACTTTTTTTGTTTGTAGAAACATGAAGAAACGGGTCAGTAAAAAAAAATCGACTCAGATAAAGAGATCATCACCGAAACTAGCAGCTATTTTGTAGTTTCATTACTACAATAAAAAATAAAGATAGCGATAGTCTTAGATATAGAAATTTAGAATTGACTTTGTTAAACAAGAAGGTATATACTTTTTCTCAGCTTTCCTTTTGTTTAAGTATTTAATAAATTTTGTTTGTTAACGTTTTCGTTTCTTCGAAGTTTTTTAAATAAAGTGTTTTATGGATTTTTAATTGGTTTTATCTATAAGTTACAAGTAAGTGGAAAACTTATTCATTACTTAATAAAGAACGCAAAAGTATATAGAAAATAATGATTATATCTCCAAGGACATTATTGAAATCATTATTGAAAGTTTTACAAACTGCTCACTAGATAAATATACTAAACCAATAAAAATTATCTTCTGCAACTGCAAAAAGCGCAGTGATATAAGAAATCACCTTAATTTTTAAAGCTGTAGAAATATAGCAAGAGCTTCTCACTACAGTATGTCTGAAGTAGACGAAGATTTTTGGGGTATTAGGTTATGTTCCTCTGCAGTACTTTTACTAAACCTCTGGCAAAGTAAAAGTCGCTTAGTAACCTATACTACAACGAAATTTTTTTTTTAGTTTACGGAAGACTCGATTTTGCGTACTGCTAAAAATATAGCGGTATTTCTTTTGCTCCCTACTTTTAAATACCCTCGTTTATTTTTTTAGAAAGTTGACCCTTGCACCAAATTTTTATAGTAATATAAAAGGTATTTACTATTTTCAAACTTTAACGTCGGAAATATAAAATGTTATGTATGTATAGTAATTTAAGAATGTAGAGGTTGTTATTAAGAAGAAAACAGCACCTTTACCAGATTTTCCATTTAATTATATATCTTTAACACCTCTAGTGTTATGAAAATGTAATAGAAGTGAACAATAAATGGTGAAAAATTAGTAATTTTCTCAAAAGCAAAGTAGGAGAGGAAAAAAATAACTAAAATCAAGGTCGTGCAACGTATGTGGTTGGTCATTGTGTAGCGCGCATATCATGCCAAAATAGAAAAAATTCTTTTCATAAAGTTTCTCTTTTATAGCAATACGATATATACCTTCAGGTTTTCATTTTAAAATAAATCAAAAATTACTTTAATGTCTTAAATGGTCGGAGAGATGTTTAAAATATTCACCGGGTATCTACATTTCTAAAAAATAAGAAAAAAACACTTATAGTAGTGACTTACAAAAAATAACTCTTTCTGGCAAACAAAGAAAAAAAACAAACTATCATAATCTGAAAAAATAAAAAACATAAATAAAATTATTAAATTGATTCAAAAATTGAGCCAAACGGTCTAAGCTTCTATTAATCCCACTAATTAGATGAGAACATCTTCGGTCGAGGCATTAGTCCGCGAAGTAATTGTTTTTGTTTAATCGTGGAAGTTGGTTATGTTGGTGGCTAAGGGAGAGCCTAAGAGATAACTTTGTTATCCGCTAACAATATTATACCAACTCTGGCTACCTTCCACTGTGTCTGTCTATACGACTACTAGCCAAACTTTGCTTGATATAAGCGAGTTTTCCCACCCGTTGTAATCGAGCACAACGCTCCGAGATACACTGTACTGATGAGGGACAAAAACCCCGAAACCGGTATACAGTTTCTCGACGTTGTTGCTCTATTGGAATACCTTTGCTTGTCCGAGAACACCTTGTTCTATAGAACGAGGGCTTGCTATGGTCCGTGATTGGACTGTGTCAATGGAGATTTTGTATTCGATGTTTTGAGGTGTGCTCAGTTAAGCAAACCTCTGACAGTTTTTACTGTAAAAGAGCTAATATTTAGAACCTTTACGCCTAAACAATAATCATCATTGGAGATCTACACAGCAGCCCATATAAAAAATAATAAATCGGGGTCAGACATCTCTATACAATTCAACCTCGCAGTAGACAGACTTTTTATTTAAAATTTATAAATTTTAAATTTTAAATAAAAAATACGCTGCGTTATTTGTCTACAGTATTGTTTAAATTTCCTAATTATTTTGTAATAAATATTTCATTAAGCATAAGTGATCGGTTGTGCAGAGACTAATGACTTACATAGCTTGCAATCACTAAGTTCTATTTTTGCAGTGCATATAGAAATGTTTTTCAATTAAGTTCAATTCTCTTTGTATATAAAATACGTTTTGCGTTAATGTGGTTTAGAACCACCGTAAATAGGTCAAAAGACAGCATAAACATGAGATGCAAACAGGAATAATAGACTGAAATATAAAATACCCCACGGCACTTTGACATTCTAAAAGACAAACAAGTTCTAATACATTTAAAATAACAGTACTTACTTTGGTATATTTTTGGTGTGTTTATGGTTAATAATTTAATTAAATAATTTATAGATTATGACGGAGAGTCAAATTTACAACAATCATTTGATTGGAAACTACAAAACAAAAGAAGATAAAAAACTAGCAAAACGCAAATAACAAAATTGCAAAAAAAACAAAAAATATGATTAAATGCTTTTTCTTCGTTTTGCATTCACAATGATCGCAATAAAATAATATCTTATTTTCTTGGATTGACATGAGTTATTCCTAAATATTGTGTAAAACCATATTCTGAGATTCGCATAGCATAATATTTAGAGACTTTTTGAAAAAACGAAAAACAATAATAACGGAGCTATATTATGCTTAGTTACTTTACAAACTTCATAAGAAATTTATGGCAAAACGGTTCTATTTATCAAACAAAAAAAAAAACATTTTTCACCACAAGAATGCACCTGTGGACACACCTGCCCTTGCCGTAGCCAAATTGGTTAAATTACGCTATAAAATTCTTCTTCATCCGGCCTATTCGCCGCATTAAATTAATTGCGATTTTTTTTTTCTAGATACATGAAGAAGTGGGTCAGTAGAAAAAAAATTGTCTCAAATGAAGAGATCATTACCGAAACTAATAGCTATTTTGCAGTTTCTTTACTGCAATGAAAAAGAAAAATAGCTACACTTAGTTTTATGTATCAAAATTTGAAAGTATTTCATGCAAACCTTACCAGCTTTAGTTTAAAAGTTTAATTTTAAAAATTTCTGTCTTTTAAACTTTAACAAACAAATATTTTACTTTATTAATTTTGTTACTTTGTTGACAACCTTTTTTTTAAATCCTTCTAACTATCCCAAAAAATGTCTCGTTTTGCTTTCTACGGTTGTCCTAATTATCCAAGAACTTAAAGCATTTTATTAAAACGATGTACTATTGCAGTACTATCAGTGACTACAATAAAACACCCTCATACTAAGCGTCAAAAACCTTTTTACATTAGGTTTTGAGTCACTTCCACATTAGATTAAAAAATCTTTTCATATTAGGTTTCGAAACTTCATATTATATCTCGAAGTACATGCTTTACTTTACCAACATTACAGGAAGTTAATAGAAGATGTAACGGAGTCATTACATCAGTACTTCTTCTAAGAGGTCTAAGTGTAATGCAAATAGAGATGGTGTCTTTTTTTAAGGTTTTTGTATAATAAATACAAAAATATGCGTGTGTCTTGCTAGAAATTTTATTTTGGGTGTTTTTTTTTAAATTTCATTTGTTAGTAGTGCTTAATATTGTACTTTTTAAGTAAAATTGTGCTAGAACAACAGTACAAATAGCACTAAATAATGTTAAAAGTTCTGCGAGTTTTTTGCAGTTCCTAGTACCTATCAAAGTAATGTTTTGTTTATTATTAGTAATAATAAATAAAATTAAAACAAAATTAATAAACCACTTGTTTTTCATAAATAAATATTTATTCAATCATATTTCAATAATGCATGCACTTGATATTTCAATTTTGTTAATTGTGCCTAAAGTGTGGGTAGTAAGAACAGAATAAACTTTACATACACAGAAAAAACGGATATGATTTTAATTTATAAAGAAGTCAGAGTGCGGCGTTCTCAAATATTTTAATTATACTTCTTGCTGAAATTATTTATTTTGTGTCTCGTTTAGACTATATTTTTTAAAATTGGTAGTTAAATAAAATAATTTGGCACTTGGTCCAAAATATGTTTTTCTTTTGTTTGCGCTAATCAAAAATTAGAATTCTACTTTGTTTCGATGCAAGAGAGAAAAGTAAGTGCAACAGGTCTATGCTATTAAGCCCAGAGAGTTCACTTTTAGTTGTCGATGAAGACACACGAGAGTTCGCTCTACTCTGCTTTTCGATATTTTGCTTTATACTTTGCTGCTTCACTCTCCACTTCTTCGCACCTACAAAGAGAAAAGAAAGCTCTAAGGGTACTAGCAGTAACACCACTTTTTTTGTGCTGGTAGGGTCACCCATTTCTCTTTCTCATCAATTTACTTTTAACACAGAGACAACGCAAAAAGAGCCCAAAGCTTTCCTCACCAAAAACTGCCCAATGCATCAACTTTTGTAAATGTGGTACGATATCTTAGATAATTTAAACTTGAATCTGTGGATGACTTTAGACAGCAATGTGAAAACCGCATTTTAGCTGCTGATAAATAATACTAATGTAAAATGCTTCTGCCTTTAAAGCAGTAAAGAACCAACCGCATATAAAAATGCGTGTGACGACGGCGACGCCTGTACACTCCATAAGAAGAGTTTCACTTTGTTGTTTTTCGCAAACTCTAAATAAGCAAGAGTTGCATCTCTGTTATATACAGAAAGACCAGTCTCTGCTACATGCAGATATGCTTTGTCGAGTGAGATTTTGTCAATGGCAATGGCATACTATTGTGATGACGAATAAAGCAATCTTCACAAGACATGGCATAATACACATTTAGATTAATAAATCCTCCACGCAGTGCAAGAAGCTCTATTCCAGTACAATTTAAGAAAAATATGTGGATGGGAATTGTTGGAGACCATTTTATTGGTTTACGTTTTCTGCCAAACCAGTGACAGCTGCAGTTTACTTCGACTTTTTAAAAAATGATTTGCTTGGACTATTAAAAAAGGTTCCAATCAATTTTCGAAAAAAATTGTGCAATACACAGCAGCCATACAGTCAGTGGACTATGATCAGTTATTTATCTTTTTTTGTATTTTTTTTCTTTTACCAATTGCCAAAGACACACCGAGCTGTAACACAAACCTATTCTAAGTACAGTAATGCTTTAGTTTTTACACTTTTTAGAAAAATAGCTACAAGTTTGATGGGATTTGTACTAACATTGCTGTAACCCATCGTGCTGAACACTATCTCGCGCAAGCGGAGCTATCAGCGATCTCTGAGAAATGGGCACTACGAATTTAGTTCATCAGTGGTACAACCACCAAAATTTTAGTTTTTGTTTTGTATGTTGTACAAAGACAATTTGATTTTGGTCAAATAGCGTGGGTAATACTCATAATATACATATTTGGAGTGATGAAAACCCTAACGCAGTGGCAAGAAGCATTTCCAGCATAATTTTCAGAATTTTTTTTTAAGGATTTTGACTGCATTTATGAATAACTGGTTTCCACAACGATGGATAAGTTGTTACTGACGCAAATTTCTCTTTGTTGAAACACGTCAGCAATCACGTCATCACGCGTATTGCTAAAATTAACATTTTTAAATATTTAAGTCATGACTATGGAAGCAAATGGCATTCAAAGGTTTAGTATGCGGCTTACCGCCGTTTTCTCAAACGGCAGCAGAAGTTTTTCCTCTTGAAGCTGCACTTGATGGAACAACCTGTCCTCATTGAGATTGTATTAAAAACGGAGAGCCGAAGTTTGACTAATTGTAAGTAGAAAAACAATAGATGTTTCCAAAACTGTAAACATTATTGAAAACAAAAAGCTAATTATAATGCTGTTTGAAGATGATTATCCAAACATTAAAAAGTTTCACCCATTTTATGAAACACTTGTGTTGTACTTACAACCAGGAGATTATCCTGTTAGATAACAATTTAGTACAAGGCTTTTTGTCAAAAAAAAGATTCCAATATTGTTTCTTGCACTTTGTTTTCTCATAATTGTTTACTTAAAGCATTTCTATAACAAGTTTCAATAAATTTGTTAACAGGTCTATTAGAAAACCGTGTAGTACGCTTGAAATAAAAATAGGCAAATGTTTCATATAACTTCCTTTTTTTAGATAAAACCTTTTAAATTTTCCACAGTGTGATAACTTGTTTCAATGACAACTCATTACAAAAAAGCCTTTCTGTACCAACTTTCATAAAAAAGAATTGTTATTACATGGTCTTAAAACTTTAGAGAAAAAACTCACAATTGACAAAGAAGTAGAGCAACAACAACAAAAACAAAAATGCAAAATATAAAACAAAAACAGCAGTCTTTATTAAGCGTGACAAATATAACACCGTAAGCTCCAAAATTCCAGCAGTGTTAATATCACTTAAAAAAAAGTTGAACATTATATAATTTATAAAACAATCTAAAATAATTAAATTGTCCACGACAAAAACAAACAATACGACTGAAAAGTTAAATGGAAAAAAATTTTTATTTATAGAACTCCAGTTGAACTTGTCCTCTGGGAAAAATTCATCGTTCTCAAACAAAACGTAAAAATAATTTAATAAACGAAATGTTTTGAGAAATAATTGTAACAATATTGTAAAGTTTAAACCAAGATGGTCCTATATTTGATAAAAGGTCATTCCACAAGAAATTGCACCTAAAATAGATTCAAATTAATAGGGCTTTTAGCCCAAATTTATTGGAAAAGGACTTTGACTGCAATAAGAGTAGCAGTTTAGAATATCTAACAAACTGTCTAAAACAAGTGCTAAATTCAACCGCATCGCATTTTAAACTTTAGTAAATCATCAAAAAACAAGTCATATTAGAGCACACAAAAAAGTGTGACAAGTAGGAACGTTGTTATGTGTTAAGAGAAGACAAACGGTAACAACAAAATTATTGTAAAATCTATGTGTTCCAATTTTGAATTCTCTAAAATTAAAAATAAGTAAGCCTCTATTCTCTCTTGAGTTTACTAGAAGTGGTTCAAGAGCTCGCCGATACATAGCTGAAGCCCTACAACGGTATGCGAATCAAGAATAGCTTCCTCTACTCCCAAATGGTCCTTCTCTCGCTCAGCTTCTCGTCCTTTCAACAAGATCAACTGGGAAAGAAATACTTAAACCTGTAAAAAAAATACAGGCACTATCATCAAGGCCACTGCGTGTTGAACCACGTGATCATGCGAAAAAATCGGAGGCATTACTATGGAAACAAACAGATGTAGACAACAATGTTCGATTAATGTCCTCAATAATATACCACGAACAATCTACTATTAGATTTAAATCTTACCGAGTTGAAAAGAAAGAGGTTGTTTCCAAAACTGTACGCTTTATTGAGAACAAAAAAACAATAAATTTTTTTCATCTATTTTATAAAACACTTACATCCGTAGTCTTAACAACCAGGAGGTTATCCTGTTAGATAAAAATTTAGTACAAAGTTGTTAAATGAAGATAAAAACGATTCTAACTTTGTTGCTTGCTATTTGTTTTCTTTAATTGTTTACTTGGATAAATGAAAAAGAACAAGATCTTTAAATATCTTGTTATTTCAAACATTTTAAAAACGAGTTTTAATAAATTTGTGAACCGTTCTATTAAGAAACTTTGAGGTACTTTGTAATAATAATAGACTAATATTTCATCTAGATTTTTTTATTAGATCAATCTTTTTAAATTTTCCACAATGCGATAACAGGTTTCGACAAAAAAACCTTTCTGTACCAACTTTCATAATAAAAAACACAAAAAATAGGCTTATCACCAAATATTATTAGATGTTCTTAAGACTTTAAAGAGTAAACTCACAATTGTCAACAAAATAGAGCATCAACAAAAACAACAAAAATAACAATGGTAAATATAAAAGAAAAGCAGCAGTGTTTACTTAGCGTGACGAATGTAAGACTATAAGTTCTAAAATCCCAGCAGCATTAATATCTCATCTGAAAAAGTTGAAACAATATACAATTTATGTGTCTAAAATAATTTAGATGTTTACGACAAAGACAAAAATAATGACAAAATGAAAGAAAAAATCTATTCATAGAATTCTAGTTGAACCTGCCCTCTGGGAAAAACTCATCGTTCTCGAAACAAAACATAAAAATAAATTAATAAACGAAATGTTTTAAAAAATAACTTTAACAATATTGTAAAATTTGAACAAACTTGGTCTTATATTAGATAAGAGGTTACTCCACAAGAAATTGTAAAATAGGTCCAAGTTAATATAACTCTTGGCCCAAACTTATTGGAAAAGAACATCAGCTGCTGAAAGTAGCAGTTTACAATTTGATTTAGAATATCTAACAAACTGTTTAGACAAGTACAAAATTTAATCGCATCGCATTTTAAACGTTGATAAATCACCAAAAAACAAATCAAATTAGAGCACACAAAGAAGTGTGACAAGTAGGAACGATGTTATCTGTTAAGAGGAGACAAACGGTAACACCAAAATTAGTGCAGAATCTATGTGCTACAAGTTTAAATTTCCTTAAGGTAGTTCCACCCAGTAGCGGCCGGTGATTTTTTAAAAATCTGTATTTTGAAAACGGGGCATGGGATTTAAATTTTGCTATAAAGGATTTACTATTGAGACCAAACTGAAGGCTACTGCTAAAAAAAAATGCGAAATTTGATTTTTTTTTCAGTGTTATGAGACAAATTAAGAACTAGTCTTTTCTTGGTTTTTTCCGAAATTTTAATAATAAAAAAAAGTAGAAAAAATATTCGAAAAATAGTCTTTCTCTAAAATATCATTACCTCATAACTTTTTTTAAATTTAAAATTTTAAACAAAACTAAAATGAATCCATTTGGTTCATAATGCTAAAAAAAATTGGCACTAATCAAACATAAGCCGTTTCGGAAATAACCAGGGAGGCACACCATTTTTAAAAATCAAATTTTTTTTAGCAGTAGCCTTCAGTTTGGTCTCAATAGTAATCTTTTTTAACAAAATTTGGATCCTAATGTAATTAATCAAAATGTAACGTTTTTAAATTATTTTGTCAAGTTTTCAACCAACTTAAAAAATTATTTATAAAAATTGAATACCGCTTGTTTATGTTATTTTTGAATAAAAATTGTTGTTATATCTTCAATTAATTATTCTCAGTTTTTTAAAAAAATTCTAAGAAAAGTACTTACAACTCACGGTCCTTAAAGAAAAAAGATGTAGGTCTTTCCTGAGTTTACTAGAAGTGCTTCAAGAGCTAGACTATACATACCTGGAGCCCTACAACCTGTTGCTATGCAAAACAAGAATAGTTTTTGCTAGCCTCTAGCCTCTTGTTTTTTTAACAAGATCAACTGGGAGAGAAATGCTTAAGCCAATAAAAAAAGTACAGGCACTACCATCAAAATCCCTGTGTGTTGAACCACGTCATCATGCGAAAAACTCGGAGACTTTATTATGAAAGCAAATAGACGTAGACAACAATGTCCTCATTGACATACTACGAACGACCACCTAATGAATTTAAAACTTACCTAGTTGAAAAAAAAATGGTTGTTTCCATTATTGAAAACAAAGAGGCTAATTTTAATGAGGTTGAAGACGATTATTCAAACAATAAAAAAGTTTCATCTATTTCATGAAACACTTACATACGTAGTCCTTACAACCAGGAGATAAATTACATCTTACATCCTGTTAGATAAAAATTTAGTACAAAGCTTCTAAGTCAAGAGAAAAAAATTCCAATTTCTAATTTTCTCTCTTGCTATTTGCTTTCTCATAATTGTTAGCTCGGGTGTATTTAAAGCATTTCAAAAACGAGTTTCAATAAATTTATGGACAGTTCAGTTAGGAAACTTTGTGGTACGTTTGTAATAAAAATAATAAAAAATCATCTAGATTTCTTTATTAAATAAAACCTTTTAAATTTTTCACAATGTGATAGTACGTTTCGATTACAACTCCTTACAACAAAGCCTTTTTGTACCAATTTTTATAAAAAAATTAGGCTTATATTTCTCCAAACTAGCAAAAAATTAGTACTTGAAAAATAATACGAAAAATTTTGTTGTTTTAGAGCAGTTAAAATAAAATCACTAAATTCGTCGCGACGTTTTGTCGCTATATTTTGTCATCTTCAAACACTTTCATTGGCAACTTTCAAGAAGAAGTTGCTTTACTTAAGACAAGTTATAAATATAGGAGTTTTATTTAATTTATAATTATTTAAATAACGAATAATTTTATTAATATACACTATATGCTATTTTAAATCCATAATGTGAAGAACCTAATCTTGTGCAAAATCCACGGCAGGATTGTTCAATCCAAACTGGAGAACAAACATCTGCCAACATGCTCCAAAAACTCTAGCTAAAAAAACCAAATTTGTTTTTTTTGGTAGGCAAAACAATTTTATTACAAAAAAAGATAATTGAACAAAAGTGAAAAACGTTGCAAAAAAACCTTTTGTTTGTCATCAGTAAAGGTTTTATACAGATTTGTAAAAAAAATCAATATTTGTTAAATAAATAATTAGTAATAATAATTACTAATAATAATAATTTGTATTAAATAATAATACGTCTTAAAAAAACGCTTGTTTAGGTACTTAAAATAAATGCAAAGTTGACAAAATGGGTGAAAATGATTGGTTATGTTCAATATGTATAGGCGAAATGTCCATAAAATGCAAGTTATATCATGCGTTCAATAATTCTTGTGGTCAAGTAGGCTATGAATTGCAATTGTCAAAAAGAACGTATGTCTTAGTTAACATTGCAAACATTATTACTTGACAGCTGTCAAACCTCGTTTGTGTACATACGTGTGGGTATGAACTTATCAACGGCACTACGTACATGCTAGAAAGAGAAAACCACAGCCGCCTACGACCACAAGAAATATTGAACGCATGTTACCTAGATAAGACAAAATAATTGCATTTGAGAGTGACAGAATTAATTAATCAATTAACTAAACCTGCATATTATATTTTAGTTGTTATGACAAAAATTTAAAAAATAACTGGAAGTAACCTATCAAATACGTTTTAAACTCAACAGGTTTTTCTAAAAAACAAAACAAAAAAAATTGACGTGAATTGAAGTAAAGCTATGGCTAAGTTGACAGAAATACGGGAGGGTTGACACCAGTAATATTAATTTTGGACAAAAACTGTTAGGTTTAGTAGGAAAACCACCTTAAATTCACTTTAGGAAGTCAGGATCTATTTGTTTATAATTTATAAATAACATTAATTTCAAACGTGGGCTGACGATGAAAATAGATATTTTTTTGATGCTAGTGTAGCTAACTTAATACCTGACAAAAGTCTTGTTCAAAATGGTACAAAGCAAAGAATGTTGAAAGATCTGGGTTAGAAGATGATTTTAACCTAGTGCATTTGCAATTGGCACCTAAGGGTTGCCTACAATAAAATTTGGAAAACTTCAAGGCGAAAGAACTAACACAATTATTTACAATTTCTTGTAGACAAAAACAATAAAAAAAAACGAGATATATAAGGTAAGGTATACTTTAAGGTATAGGTAAGGTCGTTATCAGCCCTCTGACAAGAGTTATTAACTTATAAAAAAGTAAAATCTTATTTCCAAAGTGCCTAAAGGATGCAACTGTTACACCAATTAAAAAAAAATGACTAACAACAAAAATAACTATTGACCAATTTCTTTACAACCGATTAGCTGCAAAGTACCTGAAAAAATATTGTCAATTCAACTGACTGATTTTCTTAAAGATACATCTATTTAGTAAGCAATAATTTAGTTTTAGAAAAAAACTCTCCACTAAATTGTGCTCTTTTGCATTTCATAGAAAACATAGCCGGAGATTTTGAGAAGAGAGAGGAGGTAGTATGTATTATTTTTCTTTGACCTTTCCAAGGCGCTCTATTATAAATAATTGCAGACCTTTATTTATAATGTGCACCCTTCAACTTGTAGCCTAATTTCTTTTTTTATGAGTAAGCGTACACTAATGACAAATCAATGGCAGATTAGTACGCGTGACTTCCACTAGATATAGAACTTCATCAAAAATCGGTCTTGAGACCCATATTTTTTCAATTCTTGTCAACGAGGTTTCTGACTCTAAAGAACACAAACAGATGGTCAATGCTACTGTAAAAATTTCTTATTTAACTATGTAACTTAACAAGAAATAAAAATTAAACAAATAGCAAAAATAGAAGACGCAACATCTTCTAATTCATTCGGCTGTTCTCGTATATTTTTTTGTACTAACCATAGATAAACACTTAAACACATTAGTTTCACTCAATGTTTGTCTAATTATGGTGATTTTTAAGACCAAACTCAATTACAAGAAAGGACTGAATACATAATAGTGAGGAGTGCATTAATTCTAATTATTATTAATTATTAACGGTTTTATTAATCAAATACGGACCGTAAAACGCAAATTGTGGTATTACACCATTTTTTAGTAGCTCAACACTTATGCTGTATTACGTAGTGTACCTAGTGTACCTTCATTTTGCTAATGAAGTAAATTTCTACACTACTCCAAAAATTGGAAATGTTTTATGGTACAAAAAGGCTCTATACAAAATCTCTAATAAAGCCAAAATTGTGTTCAAAGATTTTTTGTCTGCAATTGTATCTTTTGGTAATAACATTATAATCAGTAATTAATCCTATACAGAAATACTGATTTCTTAAAATTAATGGTCTTAAATAAAGATCTTGGTGATGTTTTCTAGGTTTCCAGTTACCGTTACATTTCTGCAGCGTTCTATGCCTACCTAAAATCAAGCTTGACAACATCTTACAGCTACAGACTAATTTTCCCCACAGAAAATTGGAACAAACATTTTGATTTCTTAGAATCCTTTTAACTGTTGATAACTTAGGCATATTCTTATTCAAACATAAATATCATTCACAATATTGTCACAAAGTTTGTTAGCCTGCTAGGTTGAGTACATCACCGTCAGTTGAGGCAATAGCTGGCTCAGCATTTGGAGGGATGGCAAACTGGCGGGTTGCGTTAACCCAAAAGTTGAATGGTAGCTCTGGTAAAAACAGTCAAAACCCTTCCAGTTTTTTTTTATAAGGACTTGTTTTTAAACTCAACCTCACCTCATGAGGTGTCCGTGACAATATCATTGACTTTTCAAAATTTAACAATTAAAAATGTTGTTAAAACGTTAATTAGACGGCTATACGCCAAATAAATTATAAACTTTAACAAATTAAGAAATTTATAGATTTATCTGCAAAGCTTCATATGTAAAGATAACATAACCCACTATATTAATTCTATTAAATTAATATGCAGCAGCAAGTAACTGTTAATCAGCAGAAAACAATTCCAAATATTAATCGCTTAATACTGTTTTAAAAACTAGTCAGTAGTACTTTAGTCTGCTGGTCTACAGAAATAGTTAGGTAGAATTGTTGTACTAAATTGTGATACATGTGGTAAGATATTAGCCAAGATAGCAATAAGAAAATTTTTATCTTCGACAGTATTACAATTTGTCTCTTGTGCATTTCGTAAACATAGCAAAAAAGAAATAAAAAATAAAGACTTAAAAACATAACAAATACTGTTTGATTGATATTATATATTGCATCGTTTCTGAGTTGCTCAAGTGCGATTTAGAAAAATATTGTAATTAATTTATTTCTAGATATAATCAAAAAAATGAAAGAGAAGCAGTACAATAAATGATGTCCTCAAGACATAAACAAATGCTTTTGTAGAATTACAAAATTAGATGAATGCGGGGGAAAATAAAATATTATTCTTTGATGACACTGTTATAAATGCTTAATTTATCTGTAATGTAGCTCGGGGGTTCCTACTGTTCAGAAAAAATATTAAAAGGTAGTTGCACTAAAAAGAAAACACCTGAAATGGACGCACTGTGTAGTGGAAAAAAGAGTCAAGAAGATATTGGTTACATGCACAACTGCAAAAAAAATTTGTTACATCAACAATTATTTTAAAAAAAAACTTTCTAAGAGGACACCACCAGGTAGTTTAATTGAAGTAGATACGGCTGAAATGTTAAATGGTTAAAACATTTCATATCCCACGTAAAACCAAGTAAAGATGACATATTACTTTCTGACAGTCATTACACGTTTTCAAAAATTTAAAAGTTATTAATTTAGCACGTAAAAATGATGTATTGATGCTTTAGCTTAGCTAAATTTCATCCAAACATATAAATCTCATAAAACCGGTTTTTAGCCGGTTTTTCTTTTCAGAAACCGGTTTTGGTGGGACAAAACCAATATTTTTTTTCGTTCTCGATTTCGGCTAACCAAAAACTGATTTTTTTCCCGGTTTGATGCCCTGTGTATAATAATAAACATTAAAAATTAAAGTAGTTTTTTTTAATGTTATCCTGGGGGCGGCCATACAGACTGGCACGCAGGCGGCCATATACCCAGGCACGGCCCTGTTTAGCTACCTGGTCATACCACCCCATGGAGGGAGGATAAACCCATAGGTTGCAATGTCTAAATATTGCGATCTCTAAGTCTTAACCATAACGAACCAGATCAGCTGCAATCGCAAACGACAAGTTATAAAATTTGAGGTTATTAATATCTGAACTTAGAGCAATGTATACATCGAAAGCAAAAAATCAGAGAAAATTAAAATAAAACCAATTTAAAACTACCAAAATAATCCTTTAACGAAAGTGCTTCCAACAGGCAATTTAATAATTATTACATCTCATTTCAATCACTCTGTAATATTCCTGTTTTTTCTTTTATATGTAAAATTTTTCTAATAATTACTACCAAGAAAACTTCAAAGTACAAAACAACTGCTACATAAACAACAATCTTTTTTAATTTACATTTTATATTTAATAAAAATATCTTGTAGTGCCCTAATATGACAAAAAAATATTATAAGACTGAAACATGTAGCAAAACTATTCAAAATAAAAAAAAGTTATGTTTAAAATAAATATTATGTCCCTAACTAGCTCGCGTAATAAGCGGCCAATCGGGCGATTTAACGCGCCACTGACGCCGCTTTCGGTTAACACCGAAAGCGAAATTGCGCCAATGGCACTGATTTCAGCAATAAATCAAATATTTCAAACATTTTTGAATATAAAAAAACATAAATTACTAAATTTTATAATAAATTACATAAATGATTAAAAAAGCATGTAAACCATGCCGGAGGAATACTGGTTTGGGAAGAAATTGCTAATGATAGCTGATTCTACGACTTTTTTAATTGCCCTATATGGAAACATCCCAAATTTAAGTAAGACTGAAAATTTTATGTTTTATTTACGAACTCTTAACGGTAGGTCTATTTGCTACCACTGTAATAAGATAAGCCACTTTGTAAGTGTAAATTTATTTACAAATATAGTCAAAACAATAGAAACGGAAAATAAAAAATTTGGTAATACAAAAAAACAAAAAATTAATCCAGGTAAAAAACGAAAAGATAGATAATCTGGAATGTTAGTACTTGTTTTTTGTAGGTGTCACTTTAGACCACTGTAAAAGTGTAAAAAAAAATGTTAAATTTACTTGATTTCCTTGATTCTTCAGAGGATTTTAGTCATCTGGTATTTAAAAACCATGGCAGACGCAATGACTCACATATCAAAGAAATATTTCAAAAGGTTTTGTTCAAAATAACCGATAGCATGTCTTGCAGGTTTAAATTGTGGTAAAAAGATGCTTTTTTTTAAATATAAATTTTTTTGTCTTAAATAAATTGCTACATAAACAACAATCTTCTTTAATTTACATTTTATATTTAATAAAAATATCTTGTAGTGCCCTAATATGACAAAAAAATATTAAAAGACTGAAACATGTAGCAAAACTATTCAAAATAAAAAAAAGTTATGTTTAAAATAAATATTATGTCCCTAACTAGCTCGCGTAAAAAGCGGCCTAACGGGCGATTTAACGCGCCACTGACGCCGCTTTCGGTTAACACCGAAAGCAAAATTGCGCCACTGGCACTGCTTTCGGCAATAAATCAAATATTTCAAACATTTTTGAATATAAAAAAACATAAATTACTAAATTTTATAATAAATTACATAAATGATTAAAAAAGCATGTACACCATGCCGGAGGAATACTGGTTTGGGAAGAAATTGCTAATGGTAGCTGATTCTACGACTTTTTTAATTGCCCTATATGGAAACCTTGCCAATGCGTTATTTCAGCAAAACAAAGCGCGTCCACATGTTGCAAGACGAATAATAAACTTCTTAGAAAAAGTAATTAAAGTTTTACCTTGGCCTTCTAGATCGTTAGATCTAACCCAATTAAATATGTGTGGGATATGATCGGAAGAAGATCCCACCCAAGAAGAATGTAGTCCAACTACCTCAAACTTTGACCAGGTTACAACAAGAAATTTAATACGCTTAGAACCAATTACCCCAAGAAGACATCGATCACTTGATTTCTTTTCTGCCAAGACGCCTTAATGAGTGTATTTGCAATAGAGGACGCCAGAACTCTTATTCATTTTTTCTTATTTGCATTTATTGCACAAAAAAAGTTGCAGGAAATGCGTATGTACTATAAAAGTTTTTGGTGGGACAACTAGGATTTTAGTGAATAATTTTCGTATTCGTAACACACAAACAAAAATATTTTTTGAAAGCAATCAATTACTATAAATCTTTTTGCTGCAACTTTAAAAAAAACTAAATTCGTAGGTTTTAAAGTTTTATCTCAGATTTAAAAGAACTAGTTAAAAAAAAACAAAAAACACAGTAAGTCAAATCTAAACAAAGTCACTATTGTAATGAAACAATTCTTTATTTTCATTATTGTAGACTATAACTATCACAGATGACGTAACCTTACATTTCCGCTCTTCTAAACTCTAATAATAGCTGTCAGCTGCACATACATCTGACTTGGACAGTCATATTCTGAGAAAACTGTGTAAAGAAATCAGCGAAAAAATTAAAGTCTCCTTTGTTAATACCTACTGTATATAACTACCAAAAATTCCCTTTTGCTAAGAATAGCTAAAAAAAATTTACGCAAAGCTCAATAGGTTTAAAGTTTTTTGAACTTGTTTCCACCAGGCAAATTAAATAAATGTATAGGTTTCCCTAAAAGAAACTGCACATTGTCTAATGGGTAGTATAGTCAATTTGCAAGTGTTCCGTCCACGTAATTTAAGAAAATCCCAAAAATGTTGATACAGATAATTTAAAATTGTATCAGATTTTGACTACAATAGTGTTAACTTGCCATCATGCGAACAAACGTTGACAGTACTGCATCCCAAAGAAATACTGAAGTAAGAACTAAGACTAAAAAATCTAAAGATAGTCTAACAACCAGAAAGGCTTGAACAATTAGAAAAAAACAACACAAGAATGTGTCTAAACCAGCTGCTATTTTTACATCCATCAACCTAGAAGTAGGTCTTAAAAAACAAGTTTTTCGACAATTGTAAAGCCCGCTTTTTTAAACCGTCCAACTCGTGTTCACGTCGGACTTTTGCGTTGAAGATGTCAACAAATTCTTTTTTTGAAAAAAGGCAGAAGATGACTCGGACGGAAGCACGACGTCCTCAAAAGTTTTTTTTATCTAAAACCTAAGTGTTTTCTTGTATCGTTTGATTCCTGATCATTTTAAGAAATAAACCATTATAATATTTAACAAAATCAATCAATGGTTCTATTAAAAAATTGCACCTTAAAACAAACTAGGCGTATTTATATTTTAATTTCTTTGGTAAAGTATTATTGAGCTATACTAGTGGCCATTTTGTAAGATACAAACTGTATTATACACAAAGAAAACAAATAGTCATGTAAAACATGTCTGATAAAGTTAATAGTTTAAACAATATAACTTAACATCATTCAGAGCACCCAGTAACCTAGCAGACCAAAAAAAATGCCAAGGGTTGCATCCGTCGTCGACTTGTATTGATTCAGCCGGCTACTTTGTCTAATTTCAAATTCACCAAACAGCCAAAATTTTCTTCAAAAAAAAAACACATCAAAAACAAAATTTCAATCAACGACAAAGTTTTACTTGAAAACAATTAACACTTAACAGCTATAGCCAAAATATTCAGAAAATCTGGTGTTGCATCCAAATATCACAGATAACAGAATTTCCATCAAGCTCAGAAAAAATGTAAAACAAAATAAAAGTGCATTAAACGCATAAACAATAAAAAAGTGTTTTTTTACAATTAAAAAATAAGGCAATTATGTTAAATATAAATAATAAAAATAAGTTTACTATTTTAAAAAAATTGTTTAGAGTTGGATTTAAGCCAATCTTGGTTTCCAAACTTACAATTCCTTAGTATACACATGTAAATAAAAATTATAATACAAATTGGTAAAACTTTAGTGAAAAATCTCTAATTTGAAGTACCTACCTCTAAAATAAAACTCCTTGGATTATATAAGTCAATAATTTAAGTTGTTCAGGTAAAAAAATTTAACAACAAAAATTGCTTACCAATAGATTAAAATAATTTGAGATTTTAAATAAAAGAGCTAAATTTGAATAAAAAACTGAAACCTTATACATATATCTTGTTACTTAGATTAGACTTCGTCTATCCGAAATTTTTAGTACCATATTACCACATTTTCTCAACTGCCAAAAAACTTCAAAATTTAGATTTGCTTTAAATTCATGTTTACTCACCTTTAATAAAATATTTTGTTATTTGTTATAATTTAAGAATAAATGTTTTTTTATAATGCACTGTTTACTTTATAAATTATTGTTATAAAAACTGATCTATACAATTATAGTAAATATAATTTTTTTTAAAATACTCGTAGGTATTTAACAACCAGACACTCGACAATACTTAGAGCGCCAAAGATACGACATTTCGCAAAAGAAAAGTGAAACGCTTTTGGCGCAACATCGCTTTCGGTTTAAACCGAAAGCGGCACTAGTGGCGCAATTTCGTCTGTGGTGTCAACCGAAAGCGGCGCCAGTGGCGCAATAAATCGCCCGACAGATTTTCAGATTTTCGCAATTTAAAAAAAATAATTAAAATTTGGATTTGTTTTAAATTTATATTTTCTTACTTTTAAATAAAATCTTCAAGACGGAAAAAAATATTTTATTTTTAAAGTTAGGCCCTTTATTAATGAAATCATATTTAAAAAAATGATGCAAAAAGTTTGTCATTTTAGCAGTAACAGATCAATAAAATTATCCGCAAAAATGTATCAACGGATTAAAAAAAATAATAAATAAGATAATGGAAACGGAGAAAGTTAATAATAAAGAGAAACAATTGACTGGTGTCAGCTGTCATAGAAATGTAAGAAAAACTACCAGTTTACAATCTTACCCTCGTAGGGATAATATTCTTTTGCAAAAAAGCTATAGAAAAAACTGATATAAATACAAAAATTCTTTCAGATTTTTGGCTAGAACCCTCAAAATTGACCCAGAGCTACCCTCAAATCATTCAAATTGGGAAAGTATAATCCAGTAAATCTTCCATTTTATCCTAATTTGACTGTTAAACAGATGCGGACTGGAAAGGGTCACCAGGTGAGCTCAGACTTTAAAAAAAACTAATTTCAAAATTAGGGTAGCTAGGTAAACAAGGTCCATTACAACAAAACCTATTATTCTCAAATTAAATTATTTATAATTTAAAATAAATAAGTAAATAAAATACAAATTTATTTCCATTGAAAACAAAGTATGTAATATAAAAACATATTTTTATATAGATTGACTTTAAAAATCGTAAAAGCCTTGTTTTCTTTGTTTAAAGTAAATTAATTTCAAAAAAAATTTAATTATTAAGAGTACAATAAGAAAACCCTCTGTATTTCATAAAGGTAAAAAATTTAAATTTTTAAATTGCAACTACATAAGTTCTTTCTAGCATTTACAATATTATTCTTGTTAAAAAAAATTGAGAATAGATTTATGAAATAGCACATAAACCAAAAAGAAACAAAAGTAGCAGCAAAAAAATGGTACAAGTAAAACTAAGTGGCAGAAAGCTGGGTTATATCCAAAACAACGCAAGCTCTTTGAAATAACTTTTCAGTTAAAACCACGAGTAGTTTAAGTGCTAAAAAAATTCTTGTTGTTGGAGTTGTAGATATTCTTCGCCACAAGAAAATATTGAAAGGAAGAGAAACAAACACAGATAAAAAGTTAGACTTTTTAAGACACCACTTTGTAGTATAAGAAGTTATTTTCGTGCCTTAGCTGCTAATCTAATGAACAGAAACATAAATAGATGTCATACTCGTTCAAACTGGAAAAGTTTATTGTAACCTTGACATGTTTTTTTTTGGAAAAGAAAGAATCAAAGTAGTTAATAAATATTTTTATAATCAGACAGCTAAACATTAAATGTACAGCATCTCATAAAAAATTACAAAACCATCTAAATAAATAAAATAGTAAAACAACAATTAGAGATTGGCAATAGGCGCTGCATACTTTCTAGAATAATTGATATAATTATATTCAAAGGCAGACAAAAAAATGCTTATAAAAAAACACCGTGAGGAGGTGCAGTTTAATTCAATGTGACAAAATTGTACAATTTCTAAAATTTGCTTTTACTAGTAGTAAAATATAATATAATATAAGCGAAGATAAAACTCTATGAAGCATTTATAATAATGTAAGTATCAACCTCAAAAAAAAAATTCTACTTTTATTTTTTGTTTTTATAACATTCCCAATAACATAAACTAAAGGAAAGCAAAGATAAGAGACTTGCGTTTTGATGACAAAAAAATATATCCACAAACAGGTTTAAAACAAGGTTCTGCAGGACATCTACAGAATTACCCTTTACACATACGGTTTTTTTACCCTAATACTTACCCCTCAGAGGGTTTTTACTCAAAATTATTTTATGAACAGTTACAAACTGGATATTCTAAAGATTGTAAGTCTAAAAATTATTAAGAAATCAAAACAAATGTGTTTTTAATAATAATTAATAAATAATCTAACGACAATAATAAAATATACAAGTGCCTAAGTTTTTAAGTGGCATTTTTAGTTTTAGACATGACCTAACGCCCACTGGTGGCTGAAACCGACAGCTTAATGTCTCCTCTGAAAAAAAGAAATAGCTGCAGTATAAACATTCATGTGAGTAAAATATAATATAGAGAGGTATTATCGCTCAAGAACTACCTAATACAATATAAAGCTCCAAAATGAAATCGCATACATTATTAGACACGTCTTGTAATTTGTACATTTTCCGTATGAAAGGTACCAAATCAGTTCTGATTATTGTTATGGTACCTAAGCCCGCAAGTCTCTGTAGAGACCCCGCAACTTAATCTTAACCTTAATGATAACTTGCAAAAACCGCACCGGGGAAAAAAAAATAGGAAATATCTGACTTTTAACTACTCCACGTTTTGGTCCAGAGAGGGTGGTGGTACTCTCACGTAATAGTTGGTACACAATCGCGAGAAAAACCCAGTCCAATACAAATAAGTTAAAGGTAACGTAAAAGAATCTAATAAGTTCACAATACCAAGTGATCAGAAAAAAAATGGTAACATACCTCTTGACATGGTAGATGAAATTACAAATTAAAAGTTTGGCAGGCAGCACAAGTTTTCGGAGGTTTTTGCGAGTGTACAGTGTGTTACACTGTTTTGATCCCCAAGAAAGAGGTGCGCTAGCTATGATTATAACTAATTCCTAAATCTAGCTAATGAACTGCTTTGGTGTATTTTTCCCAAAAGGACTGATAAAGACATAGACTTTTAGTCTCTAGTATACAATTTACAACGAGCGCAATTTTCACTAAAACGGAATTTTTACACAACTGCCACTTTCGCGAGCTGCTCTCTTATCATCGGTTTTTATTTTACCCCCGAAAAGTAACAAAATGCGCAAAGGTAGATGCATACATTTGAGTTTCTAAATAGACCAGAAGGTAGACCACCAGTTAAACGACATTTTTAATCAACCCCCAAAAATAAATAACTTAAATTAGTGATAATAATAAAATCGTCGCAATATCATTTCCAACTTAAAAAAAAATTCATCAATATCAATATCAGCACCCATATCCGTATTATATTCCAATACCGACAATTTCATTTCTTGTCCACAATTAATAAAATAGGATGTACGATTTGTGTACGATTTAGACGTACGAATAGCACAAGCAACTTTTTGAAGAAGATTACCCCAACTCATGTGATTATCTGCGACAAAACAACGTAAGAATTCCGTATTTTTCAACTATATGTAGCTGCAAGATCTTTGAGTAACCTACTAACGAATTGTTTTCCGTTATCTACTATATAGTAGAAAGAACGCCAAAACAAAGAAAAACATAATCTTCTAAAGCTTTTGATACCAACCGGGCTGTAGCATTACGCAAAGGAAAGACAAGCAGAAACTTAAAGAAACAGTGAATAACACTTATAATATAGCAATAACCTCCAACTGTTTTAGGCTAGAGCCCGATAAGGTCAACTAAAATTACTTTCCAAGATCTATTTATTTTTATACCGTTACCTTGCATAAGTCCAGCTAGTTTAGCTTGCTCAGGTTTTGATAAAGCACAAGTATAACGTTTGACGTAGGAAGGTATATCTGAACGCATTTTCGGCCAAAAATACTTAGAAGTGACACAATGGAATGTCTTAAAAACACCTGTATGGCTACTAGTCGGTAAATTGTAGCAATTAGAGATGATCTCGCGCCTTTTTTTCTTTCGGAATGCCTTTTTTTTAGTAATCACTTTTCGAATACAATTATTATTTATACAAGGTATTATTTTCGACTCGCCACTGAAAAAATTTTTTGAGGATTGTAGTTAACACAATTTATCATGTTGCGATACCACTTATCTTTGACTTTATCTAACCCGATTTTAACAGTGTTAATATTTGGTACACTTCTTGATAATATGTCTGGTAGCTTGATAATTTTTTCCGGCTCTATAAATGACTCCAAAATCATATTGTTCCATTTGGAGCGCCCATCTCCACCTGTGAATGATACAGGTGGAGATATAGCATTTTTCGCAAAGAACTTGTGGGAATAACTCCTACTGTAAAGTATGTGGAAAAAGATGTCAAAACTGCAAAGTGTCAAGATATACAGATATTTTGACAGTTGTGCCAATTTTGGGCTTTGTTGTTTGTGTATATTTCTTTTAAAATTTTTTCGGTTAATTAATAAGAGCTCATGAGATAAACTTAATAAAATTGAACTGAAGAGAAAAAAGTTTTAGATGAAAGCAACAAACACAAAATATAAATAAATATCTTAAATTTACTAGTCCTCGTTACTGTCACCACTTGTAAATTTTGAGTCCGAATCTTCTGCCAAATTTATAATAATGGGCAGTATGTCATTAATGCTGAAATCTCTTTAAACGACCATTCGGATTCTTAAGATTAGATAACCATTTTAAGGAGTAGTGATCTGTGGCAACAAAAAACTTTGTAGCCTCGATATAGCAACGAAGATTATCAACCGACCACCAAACAGCAAGTAACTCCCGCTCAGTAGTGCTAAACTTCTTCTCATTTGGAGTAAGAAAACGACTAAGATAACTAATAACTTACTCAGTACCATTATATTGCTGTGTTAATACACAACCAATGCCAAATCCAGATGCATCACAATGCAAAATAAAGAGTTTTCAAAGTCCGGACATCGACGAATTGGTGCGGCAATTAGGGCATTTTTAAGCGGTCAAAAGTCAAATGTGAGTCATTAGTGATAATAATAAAAACACGTCACACAGTAAACCAAAAAAATTTTAATAACATTGATGTTAAAAAAAATTTCAACTTTCAAGAAGAAGAAATAGGAAGAATATCTCACACGCATCGTCAGACTGAACTTATAATATGCACCGAAGTATTTCAATAATTAAAGATTCAAATTCAGATCTAAAAATTGACACATTTAGAAAATGCAATATAGATATTACATTTAAGAATAGACAAAGAAAAATAATTGTTTTTCTGTAGCTGCAAAAAAAAATACAGCTTCCACTTTACGTGGTACAGATAATTAAAAACTAACTATTTTTATATAAACTAAACTAACCGTAATAGTAACGTTTTTTTTTTATGAAACTTGTTTTTCTAAGCTTGGAGAGCGCTGAGTCTCGACGAGAAGCTTGGAGTGATCGTTTTATGATTTTGTGTTGTTAGGAAAGTCAAATTTTTATAAGAGTAGTTTACTGGTTTAACATTCAAAGAATTTATGACCACTTATATATCAATGATTTATTGTACTGCATAATAACCTCATTCATCTTATATTTATTTCTACATCACAAAAACATCATTCTGTAAAAACAAAAATAAGTAATTACCTATTTAGTAATTTATATTTTTTAAGATAAAAATAAAATCAATATTATTATACAAAAAATATTACAATTCAAGATTTCGTCAAGTGAATATAAAAATTTTATATTTTTAAAACTAATATTATTTTTTATTCTAAAACAACAAATAACAAAAAAGCACAATAAAAATATCCAAGAAAATAATAACTTTAATTCTAAATTTAATAATCTAAACAACTGTGAATATGTTGAACATTATTACGAATAGTTAGTTTCTATTTGTTGTGTTGTTGTATATTATTGTTATTTAATTTTAGTATAAATAATTATAATACATTTTACGACATTTAGCAAAGAAGAGGTAGAGCGCCCGTGGAACAATATCGCTTTAGGTGTCAACCAAAGGCGGCGCCCGTGGCGACCTAAATTGCCTAAAAGACCACTATTAGAGCGAGCAAGTTATAATGTAGAAAACAAGATTCATTCAGATCTTGTCTTCAACGACGGAAAATTTATAGATGAAATATAAGACATAGAAAACTTATCGACAACACAAAACAAGTTTTTATTCCTCAAGTCCTCAATCTCAATAAATCCAATAAATAAAAAATAAAAAGTAACAAACTGAAAAATCAAGAAGAACGTAATCACCTTGTTACTAAAAACACTGTTGAAATCATAAAAGAAAATTTAGAAGCTATGAAGACGACTTCTATTGCAACCAGTACAAGTATCTGCTGCAACTGCAGCAAGCGCAGCGACAAAAAATTGTTAAAAATAGCCCAGACATTTGACTTTTCTTGAGTGATCTTAAAACGTTTTCATTGCAATTTATTTTTTAATATTAATTTTTATAGTGATGTAGCAATATTTTAGATTGTTCCTGTACAATATGGCTACCAAAAAAACAAACCGGTACCACTCAACCGGATAATAATAATAACATCCCCTTTTTTAATACAATATTTAAAAAAAAACAGTAACTACACAGCATTGTAGAAAAACAAATTCACTTGTGGTGGCAAATACTCTTAGCCTTAGAATATTATTTATATGGTAAGAACGAGAATGTAGTGAAGAATCAAAATTGGTTTTGTCTTCCTTTACTGATGAAGTAAAAATATTAAAAATATGACAGATCAGAGACTGTTTTAATTGCACAAAAAAAATCCCAGTGTATTTATTAAAATGTATTTGCAACTTTAATGTCAAAAAATTTTGTCTTAAGCATTATTTTTTGTCTCTGATTGAACTCGAAAAAATCGCAGTAAAATAACTTACTTTTTCCTTTCTTTTAACATGTGTTAAAACTGTTTTTATTGTTTCTGTACATAAAGTGCTTCTATTGGTACAGATTTACCTGTTTGCATATCAATTAAAAGTTTGGGAAAGAATATGGCAGAAAAAAAAAACTGTAGAAGCATGTTTGCCACTGAACTATTATTTCAAACAAAGATATAATTTAATTGTTATATGGTAGCACTTTTTAAGGTAAAAGATATTTGAAATCCTGCTGTAAAAGAAAACGGGTAGTGCCATCTACAGCGCCAGCAGATATAAAACATTTTATTTAAAATATTGTAAATCTCAGTTGACAAAAAGCAAAAAAAGTTAATTAAAAAACGTTGTATTGTTAAACAATTTAACCAAATTAATTTGTAAAAAAAAAGAATTGCATTCTAGTGACGTTGTCAAAGTCGAATTAAAATTTATCATTGTTTTTCTGAAGATATTCGAGACACAGTCAAAAAGAAAAAAAAACTTAGGGAGTTATTGCGTAAAATCGTTAAAATAAATAAAAAGAAATTAAGATTTTATGAATTGATGTCCTAGAATTATTAGCTGATTTTTTATTTGTAATAAAATGTTCATTTTACAATATTTTGATAATTCTTACCGTCAAGAAGTGGTCATAGAGACATAAAATTTTAACAAAAGGCTACTGGCGTAAAAAATGTATTTTTTGAGTTTTTTTTTGTAATGAAAACACTACCTCATTAAAGTTCTCATTACTAAACTTAAGAAAAAATCATCTCCGTAAACTACCGTTTGTTCTAGAAGTCGTGGTTTAAAATTTCAAAAAACAGAAATCTTTTATAAAAGCATTTAATGATCCAAGAACGTCTTACCGGTAAGACACTATTTCTCCTTTAACAAATGCATACATGTAATTACAAGTAAATCAGTTGTTATTAGTCTTAGAAAATTAAAACTTGCACAACAAATGAGCAAAATTTTATAACAAATTCTGTTGAGAAAAGTTTTGTTCTACCAGAAGGATCAAGCGATCGTAAAAATATTAAAAAACAATGTCCAAATTACGTCTTACCAGCAGGACACCACACCCTCTCAGTAAAATTTACTGAATAACAATATTTTTCTAAAATCGTTTTGCCAGTGACCGATAAATCGCGATTGTCTTGATTGACAGTCCTGGATTCCTGGAATAGTCCTAATATTAGTGTTGTTATTATTATAGCCGCAGTTCAATGGCGGGCGCCGCAAGAGAGTTTATTCTAAAAATTGTTTTGAATAGAGATCCCAAAAAATAATTTTTGCGAGAACCAAATGTGGCTAGACTAAATAAATAACCACACAACTGTCAACCACTTTTGTACTCTTAATTGGATCACAAAACTCACTTATTTGAACGAAGCCTGAGTGATTTGATAAGAAACATTAAACATATATAAAATTGACAAAAAGGCATTGAAAGCTTTACAAAAATACAATACAATAATTTTAAGATATCGTTAGATATTTTTTTACACACCTTTTTCATCGATTATCGCCTTAATTTTTTTATTTTACATGCATCTAAAACAAGCGGCCATATTCGATTATTGATCTAAATAAAAATAAGCCGTTTTTATTTGAATATTTACCCGGAACTTATCCGCAATAATTACCCCGAGTTTAATGTTTTAGGTAACAAAGACACTACATTTAAATATTATCTACTTCAATTATTTTTATTATACAGTAAAATCGGGTTATAACGACGTAATGTGTACGTTAGAAACGAAGTACCTACGTTGTAGAGACGCAATAAAATGAGATAACGAATCGGAAAATGTTCGTTTTAACTGAAATACGTTATATCCGAGCATATTATGACCGGGTTTCACTATCCATCAAATAACCACTTACCCTTAGTAATCAAGATAAATTTTTGATGCTCAATCAAATTTTGGCATTAGGCCGAAATCAAAGTTCACCAAATCACTAAATTTTCCACTAAAATGAACTCACCCACAAGAACTCTGGAAGCAATCAGAACTTCAAATGATTCTATCCCTACCACAATGAACTTATGAGACGCCATATTTTATCCCCTCCCATGAGGATTTACCGCCTAAAATTCAGCCTCTTTATTGGATAATTTAAACATTTACCTCCCCTCTAAACCCAAGATTTTATAAAATTGTTTTAAATATCACATAATAGATGGCATCTCATGTTTCAATTCTACGATGATTTCCTACACTTGTAAAAAAATTTTTTACAATTATTTGATTTAATCTAAAATTCTCTTTACAAAATATAAATCAAACAATTAAATTTATACAAACTGCTTAACTATCAAAAAACGTTTATGGAAAAAACAAAATATACGGAAAAACATTTGCACCTAGCATACTAAATGCAGATGGTATTATATCTAAAAAAACCGGAACTAATTGATTTTCTAAATATCTATCAAATTGACAATGTTAATATCAAAAATACATCTAAAACCGTCGGAGAAATTTCAAAATTTCAATCAAGAAACAGAACATCATGAAATTGAAGGTGCAAAAGAAAAATCAGTTACGAAATGTTTGGGAACTCAATTATAAACGAAAAATGGGCTAATAAATATATATTCAGAATATATTTCCCCAAACAAACCACTAAATCTAGAAGAACTTGACTTTATTAAGAAAACAACAATCCCAACTTTAGCAGCGGGAGATTAACTAGAATGTAAGGCATAGGATTTGGCACAGTCTGAGAAATTGTTTCAGAGGTGTTAAATTGGAACACTTTGCCCTGGCAAATAATATAAACCTAAATGATCTCACTGACTCCACTCATCATTACATCTCAGGAAATAATGTAATAGATAGAGTACTGACAAAACATATTATTTTTTTGATGAAGATGAACTTTCGTCGGACCATAGCCCTGCCACAATAATAAGCAAAAACTAATAATGAAAAAAACATAATTATAAAAAAATGGACAAACTAGTTGCAATTTGGATGTAAAAATTATAGGAGAAAAGTCGAACTACAGAATATAGAGCATGAAATAGAACAGTCGACTGAAACAATGAAAACTGTTTACAAAATTTGACTTACCAAATACAGATAAATACCAGAGAAACACTTTCAACACTTATAAAATAGCTTTCACATAAGAAAAACCAAGCTAGAAAATAATATTATTTAATTTTGGATCTAACAAATAGAAGAAAACTAAATAAATTAACTAATAAAGTAAAACAAGCTTTGTATAGTCACAATAACAAAGAATGGAACAAAAAATTTGAAAAATTAAATACAACACGTTATACGTTATGGAAGATGATTAAAAATCCTATCAAGAAAAAATCATCAATATCACCAATTCAGACAGCAAATAAGATAATAATGAATTCCAAGAAAAAGCAGAAATATTTGCAGACTCGCTTCAATATCAATTTACACAAAACCCATCTTAACCTGAATACGCATACCACAAACAACAAATAGTAGAAACAGTACTAACATTGCTACAAATACAACAGAAAAAAAGGTTACCAGTTTAATAAAAAAAATTCGGAATAGAAATACTTCAGGATCAGACTTAATAACACTGGAAATGATCAAGAACTTCTATCCAACATCGATCAAAAGACAAATAACCGACATAATAAATGCAATCCTAAAAACAAATTTTTGTCCAAGTAAATAAAAAAATGCTGATGCAATTCTAATTCAAGCTTTTTTGATCGAGTTAGTCATGCAAGCCTAATTTATAAGTAAACTAGAATGAATATAAATAAAAATTTAATTTGAGTCATTACAAATTACTTGGTAACCAAAACATTTCAACTCAGGATAGATAATCAAAAATCAACAACAAAAAGAATCAGAGAAGGAGTTTCTCAAGAGTCGATACTACCTCCTATTCTGTACAATTTTTTCACCCCAGATTTGCCATCGTAGCACATTCCAAAATTGCCTAAAATGTAGATGACACTGCACTATACACCGAATCAGTAAACATAAATCTACCGATTAAAAAACTACAGCAAAGCTTAGAAAAAATAAAAAAACACAGACAAAACCAAAGCCATTATCTTCACAACATCACTAAAAACCAATATTAAAAATTGACACATATGAACTCAACTGAAAAAACCAGGTGAAATATCTTGGCATCACATTAGATAAAAGACTAAACTTCAGGCAACAAACAATGAACAAAACAAAACAAATAGCTGTAGCTTTATATTCAGTCCCAAATTCCAAATTCAAGCTAAGTAAAAAAACAAAATTTATATATATTTTAATTAAACCGTCAGTTACATACAGATTGGAAGTAGTTTAAAAACTAAAAAAAACATGTTTTGAAAACAATACAAACGAAAATTTTAAGAAGAATTTTGAAAGCACAGCGATGGCAGAAACCAAATAATTTGAAGGGATATAAGAATTAAGACTATAGAAGAAGAAATAGACATAAAAAGAAGCAACATGCCAGAGATATGCAACACTCATCCTAATTCGAAAATATACAACATAAGTAAAACACATTAAAACGTAACCACAAAAACAGATAAGATATCTAGCCAAGTTACAAAGAAAACACAAAGCCATAATAACATAGATGGCATCTTATGTTTTAGTTTTACAATGCCTTCCCAAACTTGTAAAAAAAATTACCAATTTTTTTATTTAATTTCAAATGTTCTTCACATAATCAAAAATTATATCTTAGAGTTCAAATTTACAAGTTCTATTGGCAAAATTTTGTAAAATTACAGCTAATAGTACAAGTTAAAAAATACAAACATAGAGATAGAATTTACCATCACAATGAAATGTGGAAAGCATGTTTACATTATTAAGACCAAAATTTAAGTCAATTATTAAATGTTATCAGAAAAACATGGCTTTACAATTTTTACTAAAGAATTCAATTTAGAAGCCCCTTTGCTTTTTATTAAATCTTGATAAAGCCATTTTTGTAAATTTATGATTTAATAAAAAAATATTCGGCGAATTAAATTTTTCTTTTAGACACTTCTAACTAAACTTTGTCGAATAAAGTGATGATTTTTCATGTGGTGTATGTTATGTTTGATTGAGCCCGAGGACGAGTCGCGCAAATTAAAGCACTCTTGCTCACTCCACCATTAAGAGCAGTGCTACTTATGAAATAAATCTTTATTTTCAGTTTTAGTTTAAAAACTTTAGTTCTATTAATCAAAGACATTCATTACATTGGCGACAAAAAGAATAAACAAACCCACCAAAGAACAGGAAGAAAAAAAAAATCAGAAACGGAAGTGATTGGAAAGAAAAGTCGACATGAACGTTGCAAAATCAGTAAAAGCCAGCAACAGAAGTAACTATTTTCCCTCAAGTAGAGCAGCTACGTAATTTCTCTCTAAAATACTTAGATTGGTGCATCTACCAAGCTAGATAAAAAAATTAATTAAAATAAATTAATAAAATTACTGACAAGTCACTAAAGCGGGCGATCTTTAAATCAATATGTTGTAGAAAGACGCTTACAAGTTGATTTTTAATTTACGCATTTAAAAAAAAACGTGAAGAATTGTGGAAAATCAAAAATATTAGTTGAGCATTTGGCTCTGCTAAAGTTATTTGCACAAATGTGCGGCAAAAGTAAGGAATTTGAAGGTAAAACCGCATTGGAAACAACCGTAAAAGTAAAAAATGATATCGGAACATCATTCGAAAAGATGGTGAAATCTGTGGCTTAAATAAGGCGGAAATTAAAAAGAATTTAACGAGTTAACATGAATGAGTAAATTATGTACGGTCCAAACACAAAAGTGAAGCGGGTAGAAGTCATCGAGAACTTGAAGGGGAAATCCCAAAGATAAGTTTTTCCAAAAGAAAAAAGAAAAAAAAATGGGAGTTTCATTCGAGAAAAAAGTTATTACTTGGCAGCATTTTGAAAAAATATAAAAAATTGAAAACTAACTAAGACTGTTGATTGTAAATTTGTAGATACAGATGAAATTCATAACAACGCCAAAAAAAGAAAATCACTGTAATCGCTATGCATTACGCAAATTTGCAAATATTAAGCATTACAAAGCAGTTGAAAATTGATTCCGGATCTAGCATTTTAGTCATTTCTTTAAACTGATCAAAGAACACTTTTTCTATTATAAAATGAGTTTAGACGGATAAATGTTTGTCATATGACAAAATAAAAGTCAGACATAGAATAATAAAAAAAATTATATACAAAATAAAAAATTAAGTACAAAATCAACATAAAAATAATGGTCCCGGATGTCTCTTAATTTTTTGTTAAGTGACTTTAATATGTCATAACTAAGCTTGAATGATGCTGTAAAAGTAATGTTAATGTTCTGTATTTTAATAATATAGCTTTTGTTGGTATCAATTTTACAAACTAAAAATTGAACATTCATATTTTGTTTAATTTGTAATAAAAATTTTATGGATTCACATTCTGTAGTCAGAATGACATTGCATAGAAGTTAGGCTAATAATTTTATTTGTTAACACAACCTTTGTCAAGTAGCATTTTAACAAAGTTAATGTGCTAAAATGACTCTTTTAGACGCACATTTTCTTTTTCTGATGACAGTGTTATACAATTACACTGCTAATCTGACATTTGCATAAAGCTAGTTAAGCAAATAAATTTTGTTAAAATGGAAATAATTTTACAGGAAAATAATAGCTATTGTTTTTGGGTTAGCACTTTCCTATCAACAACGTAATATAACAAAAAAAATTCGAAAATGATAACATCTTTAAATGTACTGTTGCATAAAGTTCATAAAAAAATGTTTTTTTTACTCCAGTGCTAGGAAAATTTGCATTTTCTGTGAAACAAAAATAAACATTTGCTTCTTCATAAATATATAAGGTATATATTTATATGTTAGTATATTTTTTTGGCTCATTTAATTTTAAAATTGTTAGTTGTTGCCTATATTATTAATAAATACCTAATGCTCATTGTTGTTAAAAGCAAAAAAAAGTATAAAAACTGCATGCTAGCAGCCGCCCCATTCTTTGACCGTCTATGTGGACGCCACAACAGTCTTTCCAAGAAGATGTATATAGAAAAACGGAGTTTCGTAACATAATAATTTTAAAAAACCTGCTGCATGTCACTAAATACAATAAATGCATTCAGCTAGAGCGCAAAAAATAAATTGTTTTATTGTCGATGGCCAAACGAGTGCATTTAGCAACTCACTAACATCAATTTTTGGCTGTGAAAATGCACTGGTTCAAGCAATTCCTTTGTTTATTCTATTCAAAGGTAAAAAACTGAAAAGGGAATGGTCCTGCCATTTATCTTCTGGACCCAACGTTAGTATAACAGAAAAAAAAGGCATGATTAGTTAATGCCTTATTGCTTCGTCTGACATTTTTCAAAATGAAAACGTCTAGGTCCCACTCTGTAATATTAATTGGTGCAAAAACACACCTAGATTTCAGTAATGTTATCATATAAACAAATCCAGAAAAAGCCATAGAAAATATTTTAAAATCTGTAGAATATTTTAGGATGAAGCAGTTGACTCTCTATTGTTTCTAGATTTTCAGCAACAGGAAATAATTTATAAAGAATACCTGATTGTGTACTTGATTGTGCATTTGCCAAGTTTTATAACTCGTGTCAAAAAAAACATACAGTTCCAAAAACTACTGGCACTTACAGAAATCTTGAAACACCAACTTCTAGAAGTAATATTTTTTTAAATCAAAAGAAAAGGCATCAAAACCAGAGAAAAAATATTCATATTTAAGAAAAAGCTTCTGAAATACTGCTTCTAATTAAACTGACAAGAAACACGTTGAGAAGCTATTTTGTTAAGAATATATAAATTAAAACAACCACAACATTGTGTACTATTTTAAACTCTTTAACAATTAGTAGCTACAACTCTGTGTCAGAGTCCGTTTGTAGTTAAAATTTCAAAATTTCAACTTTTTCAAATGCCTTTAAAATGACAAATTTGGAAGCTAAATATCTAAGCCTATTATATGCGCCCTTATTGTAAGAGTTTATAACTTCATATATAAAGATATATACCTTTATGATATATACCAATAAATAAAAAGCATTTCATCGGTTTAAAATCGTACAAGAAGCGCACTGGAAATATCAAGAAAAGTAAAGTTCACATTTTACAAATCCATTAAAAGATGTAAGCAAACCCTGCCAAGGTTGTTTACCTTTATAAATCAAATTTTATGAGGTGTTTTACGGCTTATTTGATGTTTGCCGTAACTACAATTATTCCAATGACTTGTTTTTGGGAGAGCTTAATAAATCTGCCCACTTTTCTATCGGAGCACTATACCAGATATTTAAGGCTCTTGTACTTGATCGCAGCAAAAATAGTGACTGTTAAAACGCTTTTTTGGTTTTGTGTTAATAAAGTAAATTGAAAAATCATAAATAAAATATATATACAAAAAAAATATTGATTTTAAGAGACTTTGATCTGCCAGATGTTATAAATCTGAAGCTACACTTTTATAAAAATCTGTAGGTAAACACAGATTTGATTTGTTTCTGTGCTTTTTGGAGTGTAGATACACAATTTAAATTTTTTTGCACTCTTTATCACATTCTGAAATTCCTTCTTCTTTATTTTTAACTAATACTTCTTTTTTGTTATGTCTATTTTTTTATCTAAAGACGTAAACAACACCATTTTTTAAAAATATTCCTAATTTAAAGAAATTAGAAAGTAAAAAAAAGAAGATATGTCAAACATAGATTCATTTCTATAGCTCCAAATATTTTAGATGGCATAGCTTCTCAAACATGTAGGTTTTTAATTTCACAACTGAGTTGTGCTAAAAATTGTCGAAAAAGTCGCCGATGCACTTTAAAAAAAAAAAATTAACATAGCCCCAAATTGCTATTCTTTATTTGAACGCTTCTTTGCTTTTTCTTCTATAAGTACCCTTTAAATTTTTTTTAAACATTGCCCTAAATGCTTAGACTATTCACGAAACCGCTTCGCTGTAATAGACTGCTAATACGGTTTAGAAACGCACAAAAAAATCTAAAGGACAAAAGTATATCTTGGTCCTTTGCTGTGTCGGAACGATTTCAAGTTCTTGCTTTGTAACGTTGCCATATCATGTTTTAAATTTGAATTTAGTGTGAGAAAAAAATATATAGGTATGCAGAATAAAATAACTTGTATCAGCTTTAAAAATTGTGCAAATGTTACATACTGTTTCTATTTAAAATTGACTGTTTGTTTTTTTAAATTTCCAACTTTGATGCAAAATAAATTTGACAACTGCGTAAATCGGCGCGAGGTGTTGAAAAGAACGAAACAAAATATATTTCTCTCTCACTTGCATGTTGGCGTGTAGCTCACGCACAGAAAGGTTAGAAGATTAGCAGTCCATTACAGCGAAGCGGCTCCGTGAATGGTCTAAACCTAAATGCTATTCTTTATTTGAACGCTTCTTTGCTCTTTTTTCTAGAAGTACACTTACTGTTTTTCTTCTTAAAATTTTATTTTACGTGGAGATCAACAAACATTTGATCCATCATAAACATAAATCAGATCCTCAACAGTCAGTTAAAAAATAGGCAAATATATTGGCTTTTAACGAAATGGCGTTCAAAAAACATTTACAATACGATCGTAGCACAGACTTTTTGTAATATTTAGGAATTGTAGAAAACAAATGTTGAAACAAATTGGCTAACCAAGCTTTAATTTTTATACCTCAAAGAGTTAAAATTAATTGGAAGCGGCTATATCACCAAAAAAATTAAAAGATTTGCTCGTAATTGTTTTAAACACTTGCCCTAGATCTAACCTCGTTGTCGTTAAAGATATAGAATCTACAGCGCAGTCTCTATTTTTTGTCCATGAAGGCAAAACCATTGCACCTACCTTTAATCCCTGCCACCTCTTAAAATCAACCAGAAATCTTTTACTTAATCATCCTCTCTGATTTCTTGTAGTGATTGATAACGAAAAAGTTATGATAGAAGAAGGTTGGGAGTAAAGAAGCTTATGAGATAGATCAAGAGAGCATTAGCTATTCAGCAATTTATAGGAACATGCTGTTTATAGAAACATTCATAGCTTTATTATGATTAGCGTTGAAAATTATTGCAATAGTACTTTTGTTTGATATTCACTTATTTAAAAATTGGGTTTTTATAACTCCACGCTATATTATTTTTAATAGAAAATAAAACATCAAGCTTAATAGATGTTTTTTAATTATTAACTATTATGTCTTTAAGTAAACTAGATACCTTATAAATGCTTGAAAACTACGAACTTTATCTATCTAATAGATCAACTGTTTTACAGAGCTTTAAAGGCTCTGTATCTGTAGTACCAAGTCGCAAAGAATTCCACTGTTTGATAACAAGGATTTACCTCATATGAATTTTTACGATAATACTCCTTAAACCCCCTTCTCCTATACACATCTGCTATGTGATAAACACCTAATTAAAGAAAAAGCGTTTATTACCATTTGAAGTTGCTCATTTAATCAGAATGCGTTAGAAAATTTGTTTGAAGCTCTCCGTGCTGCATGTGGTTTTAAAAATAATCCTACAGAACACCCGTCTTTAAGCTGTATAAAAACTCAAATTATTTACAGACTTGCAGATGTTTACAAGGATTTAATTATGAGTTAGATGATGGAGAATTTTGAGTAACTTTTGTAGTTTTCTTGAAGTAGATGAACCAAGAAAAATTAATTCCAAAAAAGCTAGTAAATTATTTACTGACGCTATAATACTGTCTTATTGTTAGTATCTAATATTGTTGATAAAACATAACAAAAAGTTTTATTTTAGTAACAACCTACATTAGTAGATTTATTGTCAAAACAATTTTTGCATTAAATGATAAAGACTGAAATAAATCACGGTCGAAACGTTGGATAACAGTTAAATCATTTTATTTGTCCTTGAACCCGTTATCTTCAAATTTAAAATAGTTATTTGAACGTCCTTATAAAAAAAATATAAAATTTTTTTTTTTTGGAAATTTTTTTTTCTGAAAGTGGTAAACTGACTTACCCATCAGAAACTCTGGTTGAAACAGTTGGTAATGCCATTACCTTATTAGAATATTTTAATTACTAAGGCATAAGCTAATGAGGGTACCTACAGAAGTAACCCACAATTTTATTTTGTAAGAATATAAATTTTTCGTAGATTGATTGCCCTCGTCATGCTCATCTATATCTGGTTTAAGAGTGTATTGTAAACAGACTTCAGATTTATTGCATTTACTCAATGAATACACAAGAAACGGATATTAGTGAAGTTTGCTCTCATAAAACCCTCAAATTGCAGCATCAAAATTAAAATTACAAAATTTTACAATTCGATAAAAACTACGAATGGTCATCAGACTAGAATACAAATACGTTCCAACACAGTAACATTTTTTAATTACTACTTTCATATTATAAGGAAACATAAATAGGCATTATGCCCAGTTAGAAGATCTGTAATTAGTTATATTCATTATTACATTCAGTCAAACACATTATCCAGGACTGTTCATTCTACAAAGTCCAAAAAGAACAATTTGGTCTACTAGATACACTATCCAAAAACCTAAAAAACAATACACAAATTACTGCAGTAACTAAAATTCACTCAACTGTCTATTTTACTGATTATATATTGCATGAGTTTTTTTGTATATAGTTTCAGGTGCTAATAACTCACGCCGGTTGATGCATTTTAAATAAATAAAAAAAAGAAAATACAATTATTACGAATAAATCAGAATATCATCAAAAAATAACCAGGAATAAAAACAGATAACACCAATAGATACAGAAATAATTATCAGTTGGAACTATGCAAAAAAGAAAACGAGATTCTCTCGCTGAAAAACTATCACTACGAACTTGAGAAGCTGAAAAAAGTACTAGTAAGTTAACGTCATTATAATTGTTAAATGTTAATTTAATTAATTTTCAAAGCTGTCTTTTAGACGACGCGACAGGTAATTGGAAAACCACGAAAAACCTAAAGCTTGTTAAACTAAGAAGTTCCTTCGACATGTTCAATGTCACGAAACTGAATGGTCAAATTCAATACAGAGGAGACAGATTTATAGACTTTGCCAAAAAGAACAAAGACTAACTAAAGCAATGAAATTTAACAGAGAAGTTTTTTAGTCAAAGTACTGGGCTTTTGTATAGCAAACTATGTTTCTCCGCCCATCTCCTAAATTCAATACTACTGAAAACATGTTTAAAATAGGGGTCGCACTTAGAACAGTGTAAAATTTAAATCATTGAATTTGTGTGGAAAACAGCCCCATTGTCGCAGCAACAATGCCGAAATCAGAATGATTTCCAAAAAGTCAGAAATTAACAAAATACATATATATGCATGGAACAGATAAAATCTATTTTACCTTCCTCTTTATAAATCTTATTATAATTACAGGACTTTAAAATTGTAGTCAGATACATTGATAACAACAAAATTGTCTTCAGGCGATTAGTTTAAGTCAAAACCTTTCTTGTCTTTTACTAGGTAATTTTCCAATTAAAATAATTATAACTTGTTTAAAAAACTCAAATTCTTCTTTATTAAAAATGATTAGAACCTTAGAATCTTAAAAAAAGTTTTTAATAATGGGGAAAAAATCTAGGAAATCATTCAACAAGAACTCGATGAAGATTGAAAATCAAAGAAAAAATTAATACCTTCAAGTTAATATATTTTTTTAAAATAACATTTTATTTTTTTGTTCATTAGGATAAATTTTTAGCTACTTTGGTATAATAACTAAACAGAGCCACCGCGTTCAGTTGTGCAGGATGTTCAATGCACAAAAGCGGCTAACAAAAAGCAATACTATAGCACTACGATTGGAAAAGACTGCAGACGAAGAGGGCGTAGCCCGAGTGTATTTGTAATTATACAAATGCAAAAAAATTAAAAAAAACAAATTGAAAAATTTTTCATTACACTATTAGTGTTATAATGATAGATTTTGTATGACACAACTACTGGCATAATAAGGTTTAGTATTCAACTCAAACAAGGTCTTTACACTACTAATAGTAAAATAACACCTATTAAAGCACTAGTGATGTAATAAAAGTCGTTATTTAACTCAAACAAAAAAAGTGGTAAAATAAGGTCATTATAAAATGCATTTGAAGATGAAGATTTTTATTTGAAACTAAACAATAAAAATATTTTTATTGACTGCTATATTGACGACGACTTTGTCGACAAAAGTCCGGACTTTAAGTGTTTTATCAAAAAATATATTTTTCTACAATCTGCTAAATTTGATGAATAAAAACAACTGGATTGACACGTTCTTTAATTTTTTTTATAAGTTTATTGAAATTTAACAATTGTCTATCTAAATCGGCACATAATATAGAGAATTTTTCATAATTTATAATTAGAATAATTTATCTTTTATTTTTTAAACAACAATGACATTTACTTTTTTGAAATCTACATTAAAATATTTAAAATTAAGGATAAGCTGGTATTATCAAATTTATAAAATGAATGGCAATGTCCTTAAATTTTTTGAAGAAAACAGTTTGGTAAGTCTGATTTTTCTAGATCCATTGGATAAATGACAAGATTAGCTCTTCACAGGTGGTAAAATAAGTAATTCCTGTTTATTTTTGTAAGTTTGAGCCGTCAATATTTTGGATTAACATAGGGATATTACCTATTGTTTTATCTAAAATTGCAGTTAGTTATTTTTAAATGTGAATTCTAGTCTACTAAAATTAGACTTTTACTTCGAAAAAATTCCGATCTAGCTACACTCTCATAACCATATCCTCAAAAGTCTTCTACGCTGTAGATTTTAGACTTTTAAGGAGTAAATATTATTTTATTTTTTAAATTTTGTCCACTTTCTATTATACCAAAAACAACTACTAATTTCGTTATTTTTAAAAGTAACATATATTTTTACATATTCAGATTTGTCTTAACATAATATGCTTTTAGTGTTGCTTATATATCTAACAAGCAAATTATTATTTAAAAAAAACTTAACACTTTCATAAAAATTTATTTCTAAATGATTATTAAAAATAAAAACCTAGTTAATGCAGAATTATTGTTAAGATATATCTCATCCAAAACTATAAATCTTTTATAAATATTCTAGTTTAAATTTTAAAAATCTTACAAAACTTTTTTTATTAAAAACTTTCAAATATTTCAAAAAATTTAAATTTTCTAAAAAAAAGCTAAAATATATCTTGGAATTTATTAAAATCTTAGATGTTCAAAAGCGTTTCATAGGGTATGGCATGAGAGCCTCCTATACAAACCAGATAAATTTTAAATACCTCTAGCAACAATAAAACTGTTAAATTCTTATTTAACACAAAGAACTTTTCAAGTTAAAATAAATAGAGAAATATAAAACATAAAAGAAAAAAGTACTAGTAAGTTAACGTCATTTTAATTGTTAAATGTTAATTTAATTAATTTTTAAAGCTGTCTTTTAGACGACGCGACAGGTAATCGGAAAACCACGAAAAACCTAAAGCTTGTTAAACTAAGAAGTTCCTTCGACATGTTCAATGTCACGAAACTGAATGGTCAAATTCAATACAGAGGAGACAGATTTATAGACTTTGCCAAAAAGAACAAAGACTAACTAAAGCAATGAAATTTAACAGAGAAGTTTTTTAGTCAAAGTACTGGGCTTTTGTATAGCAAACTATGTTTCTCCGCCCATCTCCTAAATTCAATACTACTGAAAACATGTTTAAAATAGGGGTCGCACTTAGAACAGTGTAAAATTTAAATCATTGAATTTGTGTGGAAAACAGCCCCATTGTCGCAGCAACAATGCCGAAATCAGAGTGATTTCCAAAAAGTCAGAAATTAACAAAATACATATATATGCATGGAACAGATAAAATCTATTTTACCGTCCCCTTTATAAATCTTATTATAATTACAGGACTCTAAAATTGTAGTCAGATACATTAATAACAACAAAATTGTCTTCAGGCGATTAGTTTAAATCAAAACATTTCTTGTCTTTTACAAGGTAATTTTCTAATTAAAATAATTATAACTTGTTTAAAAAACTTAAATTCTTCTTTATTAAAAATGATTAGAACCTTAGAATCTTAAAAAAAGTTTTTAATAATGGGGAAAAAAATCTAGGAAATCATTCAACAAGAACTCGAAGAAGATTGAAAATCAAAGAAAAAATTAATACCTTCAAGTTAATATATTTTTTTAAAATAACATTTTATTTTTTTGTTCATTAGGATAAATTTTTAGCTACTTTGGTATAATAACTAAACAGAGCCACTGCGTTCAGTTGTGCAGGATGTTCAATGCACAAAAGCGGCTAACAAAAAGCAATACTATAGCACTACGATTGGAAAAGACTGCAGACGAAGAGGGCGTAGCCCGAGTGTATTTGTAATTATACAAATGCAAAAAAATTAAAAAAAACAAATTGAAAAATTTTTCATTACACTATTAGTGTTATAATGATAGATTTTATATGACACAACTATTGGCATAATAAGGTTTAGTATTCAACTCAAACAAGGTCTTTACACTACTAGTAGTAAAATAACACCTATTAAAGCACTAGTGATGTAATAAAAGTCGTTATTTAACTCAAACAAAAAAAGTGGTAAAATAAGGTCATTATAAAATGCATTTGAAGATGAAGATTTTTATTTGAAACTAAACAATAAAAATATTTTTATTGACTGCTATATTGACGACGACTTTGTCGACAAAAGTCCGGACTTTAAGTGTTTTATCAAAAAATATATTTTTCTACAATCTGCTAAATTTGATGAATAAAAACAACTGGATTGACACGTTCTTTATTTTTTTTTATAAGTTTATTGAAATTTAACAATTGTCTATCTAAATCGGCACATAATATAGAGAATTTCTCATAATTTATAATTAGAATAATTTATCTTTTATTTTTTAAACAACAATGACATTTACTTTTTTGAAATCTACATTAAAATATTTAAAATTAAGGATAAGCTGGTATTATCAAATTTATAAAATGAATGGCAATGCCCTTAAATTTTTTGAAGAAAACAGTTTGGTAAGTCTGATTTTTCTAGATCCATTGGATAAATGACAAGATTAGCTCTTCACAGGTGGTAAAATAAGTAATTCCTGTTTATTTTTGTAAGTTTGAGCCGTCAATATTTTGGATTAACATAGGGATATTACCTATTGTTTTATCTAAAATTGCAGTTAGTTATTTTTAAATGTGAATTCTAGTCTACTAAAATTAGACTTTTACTTCGAAAAAATTCCGATCTAGCTACACTCTCATAACCATATCCTCAAAAGTCTTCTACGCTGTAGATTTTAGACTTTTAAGGAGTAAATATTATTTTATTTTTTAAATTTTGTCCACTTTCTATTATACCAAAAACAACTACTAATTTCGTTATTTTTAAAAGTAACATATATTTTTACATATTCAGATTTGTCTTAACATAATATGCTTTTAGTGTTGCTTATATATCTAACAAGCAAATTATTATTTAAAAAAAACTTAACACTTTCATAAAAATTTATTTCTAAATGATTATTAAAAATAAAAACCTAGTTAATGCAGAATTATTGTTAAGATATATCTCATCCAAAACTATAAATCTTTTATAAATATTCTAGTTTAAATTTTAAAAATCTTACAAAACTTTTTTTATTAAAAACTTTCAAATATTTCAAAAAATTTAAATTTTCTAAAAAAAAGCTAAAATATATCTTGGAATTTATTAAAATCTTAGATGTTCAAAAGCGTTTCATAGGGTATGGCATGAGAGCCTCCTATACAAACCAGATAAATTTTAAATACCTCTAGCAACAATAAAACTGTTAAATTCTTATTTAACACAAAGAACTTTTCAAGTTAAAATAAATAGAGAAATATAAAACATAAAAGAAAAAAGTACTAGTAAGTTAACGTCATTTTAATTGTTAAATGTTAATTTAATTAATTTTTAAAGCTGTCTTTTAGACGACGCGACAGGTAATCGGAAAACCACGAAAAACCTAAAGCTTGTTAAACTAAGAAGTTCCTTCGACATGTTCAATGTCACGAAACTGAATGGTCAAATTCAATACAGAGGAGACAGATTTATAGACTTTGCCAAAAAGAACAAAGACTAACTAAAGCAATGAAATTTAACAGAGAAGTTTTTTAGTCAAAGTACTGGGCTTTTGTATAGCAAACTATGTTTCTCCGCCCATCTCCTAAATTCAATACTACTGAAAACATGTTTAAAATAGGGGTCGCACTTAGAACAGTGTAAAATTTAAATCATTGAATTTGTGTGGAAAACAGCCCCATTGTCGCAGCAACAATGCCGAAATCAGAGTGATTTCCAAAAAGTCAGAAATTAACAAAATACATATATATGCATGGAACAGATAAAATCTATTTTACCGTCCCCTTTATAAATCTTATTATAATTACAGGACTCTAAAATTGTAGTCAGATACATTAATAACAACAAAATTGTCTTCAGGCGATTAGTTTAAATCAAAACATTTCTTGTCTTTTACAAGGTAATTTTCTAATTAAAATAATTATAACTTGTTTAAAAAACTTAAATTCTTCTTTATTAAAAATGATTAGAACCTTAGAATCTTAAAAAAAGTTTTTAATAATGGGGAAAAAAATCTAGGAAATCATTCAACAAGAACTCGAAGAAGATTGAAAATCAAAGAAAAAATTAATACCTTCAAGTTAATATATTTTTTTAAAATAACATTTTATTTTTTTGTTCATTAGGATAAATTTTTAGCTACTTTGGTATAATAACTAAACAGAGCCACCGCGTTCAGTTGTGCAGGATGTTCAATGCACAAAAGCGGCTAACAAAAAGCAATACTATAGCACTACGATTGGAAAAGACTGCAGACGAAGAGGGCGTAGCCCGAGTGTATTTGTAATTATACAAATGCAAAAAAATTAAAAAAAACAAATTGAAAAATTTTTCATTACACTATTAGTGTTATAATGATAGATTTTATATGACACAACTATTGGCATAATAAGGTTTAGTATTCAACTCAAACAAGGTCTTTACACTACTAGTAGTAAAATAACACCTATTAAAGCACTAGTGATGTAATAAAAGTCGTTATTTAACTCAAACAAAAAAAGTGGTAAAATAAGGTCATTATAAAATGCATTTGAAGATGAAGATTTTTATTTGAAACTAAACAATAAAAATATTTTTATTGACTGCTATATTGACGACGACTTTGTCGACAAAAGTCCGGACTTTAAGTGTTTTATCAAAAAATATATTTTTCTACAATCTGCTAAATTTGATGAATAAAAACAACTGGATTGACACGTTCTTTATTTTTTTTTATAAGTTTATTGAAATTTAACAATTGTCTATCTAAATCGGCACATAATATAGAGAATTTCTCATAATTTATAATTAGAATAATTTATCTTTTATTTTTTAAACAACAATGACATTTACTTTTTTGAAATCTACATTAAAATATTTAAAATTAAGGATAAGCTGGTATTATCAAATTTATAAAATGAATGGCAATGCCCTTAAATTTTTTGAAGAAAACAGTTTGGTAAGTCTGATTTTTCTAGATCCATTGGATAAATGACAAGATTAGCTCTTCACAGGTGGTAAAATAAGTAATTCCTGTTTATTTTTGTAAGTTTGAGCCGTCAATATTTTATATTAACATAGGAATATTACCTATTATTTTATCTAAAATTGCAGTTAATTATTTTTAAATGTTAATTCTTGTCTACTTAAATTAGACTTTTACTTCGAAAAAATTCCGATCTAGCTACACTCTTATAACCATATCTTCAAAAGTCCTCTACGCTGTAGATTTTAGATTTTTAAGGAGTAAATATTATTTTATTTTTTTAAATTTTGTGACACTCTATTATACCAAAAACAACTACTATAAATGTTATTTTAAAAGTAACATGTTTTTTTACATATTCAAATTTGTCTTAACATAATATGCTTTTAGTGTTACTTATATATCTAACAAACAAATTATTATTTAAAATAAACTTAACACTTTTATGAAAATTTATTTCTAAATGATTATTAAAAATAAAAACCTAGTTTATGCAGAATTATTGTTAAGATATATCTCATCCAAAACTATGAATCTTCTATAAATATTCTAGTTTAAATTTTAAAAATCTTACAAAACATTTTTTAATAAAAACTTTCAAATATTTCAAAAAATTTAAATTTTGTAAAAAAAAAGCTAAAATAAATCTTGGAATTTATTAAAATCTTAGATGTTCAAAAGCGTTTGATAGGGTATGGCATGAGAGCCTCCTAAACAAACCAGATAAATTTAAAATACCTCTAGCAACAATAAAACTGTTAAATTCTTATTTAACACGAAGAACTTTTCAAGTTAAAATAAATAGAGAAATATAAAACATAAAAGAAATAAGAGCAGGAGTGCCACAAGCTCGGTACTTAGACTACTGCCTTACAATATCCACACTCCAGATCTACCAAAAACTGAAAATACAAATTTATCAATATTTTTTGATGACATATGCTTATATTCAGCATTCAGATTGGCATGGAGTATAATAAAAAGACACCAAAAACATCTAAATCAAATCGAAGAATGAGCTCACAGATAGAGAACTGAAATAACTGGAGAGAAAAGCCAAGCCATAATTTTCAAGCACAATAAAAAAGAAATAAAAGCGGCACATATAACCAATCTGTCAATACAAAAACAAAAAAATCAAATGGGAAACAAATGTTAAAAACTTAGGTATCATATTTGATAAAAATCTGAAGTTTTCAAATATACTTTCAATAATTTCAAATTCAAGGATAAATAATATTAGCTCGGTACCGTTTACAACAGGAATGGACAGAGAATGGAAAGTTGTCTAACGGAACAGCCTTTGTTAAAATTATTATTTCAAGTAAAGCAGACAACCCAAGTTTAAAATATGTTTTTTTTTTGAATATACTGCAATGTTATAAAATCTAAGACCTAGAACAATTTTTGCATTTAAAGCCTATTTTCTAAAATATAGGGGGTCAAAGTTTCCGAGCAAAGTCGAAATAGTGCATCTCTAACAAACGCCACTCAAAATAAGTTTGACAGTGAATTTTTCAGCAAAATGAATGCCTTTTTTTGTTGTAACAAAAATGTTAGTTTCGCAAAAAATATTTATCATTGTTTCCAATTTTGCAGAAGATAAACTAATTGATAAATCCAGGAATATATATATTTTTTTTGCTTTAAGGATACATCTGTAACACGTAAAGCTGACATTTTTCGCTTTCCTAAACACAGTACGACGCTCCTTGAAAATGGATGCACCTATCAATGTTTAAAGTATGTTATAAGATCCCTTAAAAAGTTGCCAAAGAATACCTCTATACATCAGTCGCTGATTTAGAAACTGCCTCATTAGTATTGCGTCGCGTAGTTCAAAAAAGTTTTTTTAAAAGAAAATTTTTATTATTAGAACGGAAGACTTATTGCCTTAATATAAAATATTGTATAATATCTGCAAGAACAGTTGTACGCGTTACTTTTCCATTAATATTACGACACTAATTCGAGACCTCAAAAGATTTTGTCCTACAAGAGTCGATTATAAAGAACATTTCTTATCAGATTATTGTGTAGGAAAGGTGTAAAAATAAAGTCAAAAAACGAATATACGCTTGTTCATATGCGCTGCGATGCACGCTTCACCTACAAGTTGCTTCAGTTTATCTACAAATATTTTTTTAGCTGCTTTAAAACGGTTTTTTGTAAGACGTTAAGGGTAGTAACTTTCAAGAAACAAAAACTCCTTTAGATTTCCATTATTAACTGATTCGTTTAGAAAAGTTCGTATCTTCTTGAAAGAAAAAACTTAATCATAACAGAATTCAGCAAAAATTTAATCCACCAGCAGCGGTGCATTTCGGAAGTGGTTAAGAGGCTGACATAAAGAAAACAACAAGTTCCCATATTTATCATATTAAGAGCTTGGAACCATACCTATGTACTTGTAAATTAAATGTTTCTCTTAATTCGAGACCAATATGCTGGTTGAGCTTTGATTCTTCGAAACTACTACTCTTGACTCCAGCGCCTTCTTTAAACAGTATCACCCCTTCGAATTTTACCTGCCAACGACGTAAAATGAACGTCTTGTACAGAACTGTTAAATTAGATTGTCCAGTCTTATTGAAAAAGATTTGTCAAAAATATTTTTTTTTAACTAATTCAGTAATTCCTAGGACATTAATTCTGTTACACCAAGGTAATTCGCTACAACTCGCTTGGCCTGGTGGTATTATTAAAAATTTGATTCCGGAAAAAGACAAACAGCAATTATCCAAGTGGCTACAGTAAAAACTAAGAAAGGTTTGTATAAGTAACATGTTTGTAAATTAAGCCCGCTTGGAACTAAAAGTGCCATTTAATTCATTCTCAGAGCAAAGTATATGTTAGTCATATAGCAAGAAAGTCCTTCCACCCTCTAATCTAATTTTCTCTTGCAAATTACTTGGATTAACAGTACATTGTTGTGGAAAATTTCTTTATCGTGCTAAAGTGGCAGTATTTTGCTGCTTAATGCAGTAAACCTTTGTCTTTTATTTAAACGGAATTATTGTCTCTTGATTTCACATCAAGACGTTTTAATTTACGTTACCATTTTCTGTATATTTTTTCGAATCGTAAGTAGAAACATTTACACTGTCTAAACTCTCATCAACAGCAGTATCAAGTTTCAGGATTGTAAAGCAACCTACTGACTTTTACTTTACTTTTACTGTCCTGACCTGAGTCTTTAAAACTCAATTTATTTTAGAGCAGATTACAGAATAAAAGAGATGATAATCCGGCCAGTCCATGGCCAAACGCTTTTTCAAAAAATTCTAAAACGCAAAGATTTTTATGCAATTTGGGAAAAGTCAAATGAACAAAAAAGAAAAGATTTTTTGTTTTAACAAAACTTTATTCAAAATAGTTCTAAGAAAGAGAACATACCTGACACTATCGTCAACTTCGACACGACGCGACGTACTGGCGTCAGTAATATACCAATAAAACGATATTTTGAAAATAATATGTATTATTTGGAATATTATTTCTATTCCACTTCCATGAATTCTGACTTAATTAAATTAGTATAATAGACGTAATCAGAAACTTCATTAAATTAGATAATTTTAGAATTAATAATCCACTATTTTTTTAACAAAAAATGTAGTACTTCAAAAATAGGTTAAAGATGAGTCAGCAAACTTATACAATCTGTTAAAAACATAAGAACTTTTAAAATTGCAGTCAACAAAAAATTTGAATTATTTTTCTCCAATTTTTTCTTCTTATTAATCTATTAAGTTTTGAGTTTGACGATAGTTAATTGTCAATTAAAATGTTTCAATTTAAAAAAAAATCTATGAATCAGAGTATCAGCTAGAATTATTTTGAATATTTTGCCTAAACATCTTGGCAAGCAATTTTTCTTGTGCTTCTGGCGGTAAGTATGTGCATTTTTGGAAACCCTTGATGGCAATAACAACAAACATCGTTGTGAAAATTTTAAGAATAAACATTAAAATGCATAGAATTAAGTGTACAGTACTTGTTGGCGACGGTAACCATAGTGTTTATAGAAAGTTTATAAACTCAGATAGAATCTCAGCCAAAACACTTCTAAAAGCTTGTTGCCACCGTCCGAAACCCAATTGTATCTAAAATAAACCAAATATATAATCATTTCTAAAACAAACCAATCCCCACGGCTTGTTGAAGATCTGAAAAATAGATTGCTTTTATATTTTTTTTAACTACATAAAAGTTTTGTCTTAAAGAAAAGAAGCAAATTAATAAAGCAAATTAATAATATTACAGTTAATAATCTACTGTGATCATAGTTTAGTTTCTGTAAGAGAAAGAGAAAAACAGTTTGTAGTACCTACTTAAAACGTCAGTTTGCATTAAATTTAAATTTTAAGATAATGATGTTTGCCGAAATAATGTGTCTTTGCATAATTTGTACCTTTTGTCCCTTTATGGCATTTAACGAGAAGAATGCTGCTTGGGAATTAAAAAAAATGTTTTTGGAGAAAATGAAGAACACCTAGCACGGTTTGTGATAGGCGAAGAGTCTCAAAAAAACACTAAAAAATTGTTTTTATTGTATTTTGTATGATTCTTGTTTTATATTAAATAAAGTGGTATTTAGCAATACAAAATAATTAATAATCTAAATTTCAATTAACGTGCTCTTTACATTTAAATTTAAATACTAAAACACTTTTATATTAGATTTATACTCTTTTAAACTCTTAAGAAATTAGGTGCGTTTAATTACAGCGTGTCAAAATCCTCCAATTGCGGCTAAAATAGCAATTTTACAAGGTTTTCCGTTATATATCTGTTTTTAACATTATATAACACATTATTAACTTAACAACTTAAATAAGAATTTGAAGCAATTAAGACTCTTCTTTTATAAATTGCTATAATCTAGGCACTTTTATTATCGTTGTGGTGCAGTTTAATTTCAGAAAATTTCTGGAAATTGATAAATACAAGAGTCAACAACTATATGCAAAAATCATCATTACATCGTAACTATTGGTCTTTCTGCTAATTACTGTATTTTGTATAAATGTACTTTTGGGTTGTAAGCAAAATAGTTATAAAATGCCCTTTTAATAACAAAATCGTAAAAACGGGTGCCAAAAAAAGATTCCTCAGGCGAAAGAGGAAAATCTACGTAAGAACCTAGTTCAAGTAAAGTTAAAAACGATATTAGGCTGTGGTTAAATGATATTCTGTTATACCTTATACAAAAAGACTTTGGTATACTCGTTAATTTAAAACGAATGTTTAAAGTGATAAAACTGGGTTTCAGCTTTGTCTCTAAAAAAATGAAGTAGTAATTTCCAGGGAAGCTGAAAACAATTATAAAAATTGATTCCGGCCAAGCCAAAACATCAGTGTCAGTGATGTTATTTAGCGCAGCTTGTAACAGCACATCGCCTCTCATAGTTTACCCAAATAAAAGACAATAAAAATATTTTATTGCTACCCTACCAACGGACTGGACAATAGACAAAATTAATGCAGAATGAATAAAGCAAGAGACCTTCGATAAATACGTAAGAAAAAGAACCTTTAGTTTCCGTCATCTTTTTTGTAAATAGCTTTCAAACTTCTTCAGACAAAAAACAAAGCGGTTTGTGTATTAAACTAAAGGTTATCTTGATAGCCTTTTATCCCAATAAAACACAAATTTTGCAACCTTGCGACGTCTCAACATTTAAACCTTTAAAAGATGCTTTGATGAAATAAAGAAAAAGTCATCTTACAGAAGGAATAAGTAAGAAACGTTTTGAGCCAATTTTTAACTGTGCTATAAACGCATCAGTATAAATGCAATAGACTTTACTAATATTTGGATAAAACTTTAAGAATTAATCAGTTATTCTACTTAACCAGAAAACTTTAAACTAAAATATGAACATATTAGAAAAATTGCAAGTTTTGATAGAAAAACAAGAATTTAAAGAACTTAGAAACTTACCTGAAACAGATAAATATTATACAGATAATTTTTATATTTTACTTTAACCCAACAAAACTAGATGAAATTGAGAACTTGTCTTCTTTGGATTGGTTCTCTTTATATAATGTTCTTACATCATACAAATATGTTGAAACTCACTAAGAATGTGTATTCCTAGATCACAGAATATGATCTAACCTAGCGCTATAATATAGGTAACACGCTATTTTATTTTCTTTTATATAAAAATCTCTTTGAATCTGTTAGAATTCTTTCTTTTAGAAAAACTAGTTAATAATGTTTTTTTTATAATAGCACGTTGTTTTCGTTAAAAATATAAACTTAATAAATTACATCTTATTTTATTAATTGCTTTTGCGATCGACTTAAACATAAAATCTTCTTTTCTTTGTTGTAGAATATTGAAGGATTAAATTTTCTAAGAAAATTCCGTGATTAAAGTAAGTTATCTAGAACAAGATAAAGACAAAAATGAAGAGGCCAAATACAAAATAAAAAAAAAATACAGACTTTAAAACGCCAAAAGAAATCATCCAATTATTAAAAAAAAAACAGATACCGAAAGTAATACCAAAGAACACTGTATCCACAAACAAAACGAGAAATAAATCGAGTTATCCCAGCTTTGAAAGAAAAACTCTAATAAGACAATAGAAATAAAAAATGGACACAAAAACTCGAAAATTTAAATAACGGTGACAATCCCTGGAAGATATTAAAAAAATTACTTAGATTAAACGTATTTTCCGTAATGTTAAAAACAGTTCGATGTTGTGAAGGCTAATTTAGTAATCCTTTGTCTTTCATTGAAACGGAATTTTTGTCACTTGATTTTTCATCAAGACGTTTCAATACATTATCTTTTCTGTATATTTTTTCGGATCCTAAGTAGAAACATTTACACCATCCGGCCTCTTATCAACAACAGTATCGAGAATCAGAATTTCAAAGCAACATACTGACTTCTTTTAAAACTCAGTATATATCAAGGCAGATTATAGAATAAAAGAGATAATAATCCGCTCAGTCTATGACCAAACGCGTTTTCAAAAAATTTTAAAGTGCAAACATTTTTATGCGATTTGGAAAAAGACAAATCAAAAAACAAGAAAATATTCTTTGTTTAATAAAACTTTCTTCAAAATAGTTCTAAGCAAGAAAATAGAACTGTCACTATAGTCAAGTTTGACAGAACGTACTGGCATCAGTAATATTCGAATAAAACGGTATTTTGAAAATTATATGTACTATTTGGAATATTATTTCTATTCCACTTCTAGAATTCTGACTTAAATAAATTAGTAAAATAGACGTTATCAGAAACTTCATTAAATTAAATAATTTTAGAATTAAAACATAGTATTTTTTTAACAGAAAATATAGTACTTTAAAAATAGATTAAAGATAAGACAACAAACTTATACAATCTGTCAAAAAATAGAGCCTTTTAAAGTTGCAGTCAAAAAAAAATTAGAATCATTTTTCTTCAATTTTTTTTAAATTTATTATGTTTTTAGTTTGACGGTAGTTAATTCTTAATTAAAATGTTTCAATTTCAAAAAAAATCTATGAAACATTTTGCCTAAACATCTTGGCAAGTAATTTTTTTCGTGCTTGTAGCGGTAAGCATGTGCACTTTTGGAAGCCCTTGATGGCAATGACAACAAACATCGTTGTGGAAATTTAAAAAAATATATTATTAAAATGCATAGAATTAAGTGTACAGTACTTGTTGGCGATGGTGACCATAGTGTTTATAGAAAGTTGATAGAAACTTAGCCAAAACACTTCTAAAAGCTTGTTGCCACCGCCCAAAACCCAATTGTATCTAAAATAAACCAAATATATAATCATTTCTAAAACAAACCAATCTTCACGGCTTGTTGAAGATCTAAATAATAGATTGCTTCTATATTTTTTTTGACTAAACATAAGTTTTGTCCTAAAGAAAAGAAGCAAATTAATGATATTACAGTTGATAATCTACTGCTATCATAGTTTAAATTCTATCTCTGTAAGTGAAAAACAGTTTGTAGTTCTTGAAAAGTCGGTTTGAATTAAATTTAAAATTTAAGATAATAAAGATTACCGAAATAATGTGTCTTCGCATAATTTTCCTTCATGAGAAGAAATATTTGTAATCTCTTGTTTGAAATGCCACCTGTCCTCTTCCGAGATTTACCGAGAAGAATGCTATCTGGAAATAAAAAAAGTATTCTTGGAGAAAATGAAGAAGAACACCTAGCACGGTTCTATCACAGACAAAGAACCTCAAAAAAAAAACACCAACAATTTGTTTTTATTACACGTTGAGAAGCAAATAGTGACGGTTAATGACAAATCTTGTCAAATGACAAAAAGAAAAAGTTTAAATGATTTCGGTATTCTTTACCATTAGACTTTACACTTTAGATTGTCTAACAAATTTTTTGAAATTTGGACATGGTCCTTCTTCAATATTATCTTTAGACAAAGAAAATACATTAGTTCATAGGATCAATTATTAATCCCAACAAAAGAGATTTCCCAGGCGAAAAGAAGAAACCAAACAATTATTTGGAGGAAAATCCACGTTAATAACCATTTTACTAGTACAGGTGGATGTTGCTACAAGGTGCTTTGGAGACGTTATCTCAGCCTTGCTATATAAAAAAAACATCTGCTTCATCTAAAGTTAGTGAAAAATACATTAGACGGTGGTTCGACAGTATTGTTTTATACCTTATACGAAAAGGCTATGGTAAAATACTTGATAATCAGTGTTTAATAGTGATGAAACTGGGCTTCAGCTTTGCCTCTAAAAAACTAAGTTAAAATTAAGACTCCCAGAGGAGATAAAAACATTTATGAAAATTGATTCCGGAAAAGCCGAAACGTTAATAACAATTTTGGTTATCCGTTACCCTTTTTGTAGATAGTTATGAAACTCATTTAGACAGAAAACAAAGCGTTTTGTGTATCAAACTAAAGGTTATCTTGATAGCCTTTTATTCCCATTAAAACACAAATAGGGCAACCCTGCGACGTCTCAACATTCAAACTTTTAAAAAATGCTTAAAAAAAATAGTAATGGCATAGAGAAAAAATCTTATAGAAGGAATGAGTAAGAAACGTTTTTTGTCAATTCTTAAGTGTGCTATAAACGCATCAGTATAAATGCAATAGACTTTACTAATGTTTGGATAAAACTTTAAAAATTAATCAGTTTTTCCACTTAACCAGAAACCCGTAAACTAAAATATAAACAACTTAGAAAAATGTTTGATTCTTATAAAAGAACTAAATTTTAAGAACTTAGGAACTTACCTAAAACAGATAATTTTTATGTTTCATAATCACACTTTCATTTAGAAAAACTTTACCCTCTCAAAAGAGTTTGTATTTTCTTGAAAGAAAAAACTTAATTAAAATAAAATTCTATAGAAATTTAATCCACTAGCAGTGCCGCATTTCGGAAGCGGTTAAAAGGTTGGCTTCAAATCTTTCAAAAAAAATTTGTCATATAGAAATCTTGCAACTGTACTTATTCAAATTAAGTGATTTTCTAAATTCGACACCATTATGCTGATTGAGCTCTGATTCTTTGAAACCACTACCCTTGACTCCAGTGCATTTTTTTAACAGTAACCCGCTTCGAAATTTACCAACTAACGACGTAACAGGTATTCCCATTAATCGTGTCTCGTAAAGAAACGATGGAAATGAGAGTTTCCATATCTCGGAACCATTAAAAGATGTAAGTAAACTCTGCTAAAGTCGTTAAATGCACTTTCATAAAAAAGTTTTTTTCAAATTTTATGAGTGGTTTTATGGTTAATTAGAGGTTTGCGGTAACTGCAATAATTTTTATGCTTCCGTTTATTGGAAGGGCTTAAAAAGTCAGCTTACTTATTTTTTGTTGAGTTATACCAGTTTAGTCTTTTCCAGTAAGTGAAGTATCTACTTTAATTCCAGAGAAACATAAAATACTTGTAAAATTAATTAAAAAAATTAAAAAGAAACCCTAGTTTAATGCTGATAACAGTTCGATGTTGTGGAAAGTTTTTTTATCGTGCCAAAGCAGCAGTATTATTGCTGCTTAATTCAGTAAGCCTTTGTCTATCATTTAAACGAAATTCTTGTCTCTTGATTTCACATCAAAACGTTTTAAAAAGATACCTTTTCTATATATTTTTTCGGATTGTAAGTAGAAACATTTAGGCCATCCGAACTCTAATCAAGAGCAATATCGAGTTTCAGGATTGACATCAGGGCAGATTATAGAATAAAAGAGCTGAAAATCCGGCCAGTCCATGGCCAACGCTTTTTCAAAAAATTTTAAAGCGCAAACATTTTTATGTAATTTGGGAAAAGTCAAATCAACAAACAAAAAAAAATTCTATGTTTAATAAAGCTTTCTTTGAAATAGTTATAAGCAAGAGAACAAACTTGCTACTACGTTCAACTTTGAAAAGACGTCTGTCTGGCTTCAGCAATGCTCCAATAGAACGGTATTTTTGAGAAACATATGTATTATTTGGAATATTATTGCTATTCCATTTCCATAAATCGTAATTAAAATAAATTAATAAAATGGAGGTGATCAAAAACATCAGTAGATTAGATAATTGTAGAATTAATGATCCACTAAATTTTTAACAGAAAATCTAGTATTTTAAAAGTAGATTGAAGATAGGTCATATAAATAAGACAGTGGAACGAGCAGATAAAGTGTCGAAAACACTTACTAGAATCACACCTAAAGTAAAAGATCCCAGCGCAGAAAAAAAAAGGCGCTGGCAATGGCCGCCATATCAACTATCTTGTATGGCGTTCTCGTATGAGAAAAAGCCACAAAATACAAATATTACTTAGAAATGATCGAAAGACTAAATAAAAAAATGGCGATACGTACAACATCGTCGTAGATAACCGCTTCAACCATTGCTACTTTAGCAATAGCCAGTCTTCTACAAATGGATCTAAATGTCCACGAAAAGGTAGAAGTACACAAAAAAAAGCTAAATATAGGGATAGTGTCAGAGAAGAGGTAATGGAAGCCTGACAATTGCGATAGAAAAACTATAACAGGTAGACAAAACCTGTCATTAAGAATGTAAAAACGTGAACTGATAGAAGCTAGAAAACTAGATGCTCACGCAAGCAAAATCGGACATGGAGTGTTTGACGACACAGCATATCGAAATAATAGATACCACAGACAGAAAGCCCGAACATACATTGTTCTAGTACGAAAGATTGAAGCAAAAAATAAAGAAATAAAATAGACAAAATCCAAATTATTCAAATAAATGCAAATAAAAAAAAAAACATGATATGGCCATTGTCACTGCTGCAAAATGCAAATGCGATCTAACAGCTATTAATGAACCAAACATAACAACTATCTTTAAAAAAAGAAGCATAAATTTTCGAAAACAACCATTAACTTACAAAAATTAACTGTGGTAGAATACATGACAAATATTTTTATATTTCAGATTACTGAAACAGTATATTATATAAAAATTCTCTCATAAATTCTACCATGAGTAGAAACCGATTTCAATCATTGTTAAAACTTCTTCACTTTAATGATAATGAAAAGTGTGATGCACAGACTTATCGTCTATACAAAATTAAAAACTCAGTTAAAAAAATTCAAAAATCTAAAAATGAGAGTACTCCAAAAAAAAAAGAATTGCATGCCTTTTAAAGACATGTTTTCTCAATATATTTCCACTAAAAGGCATCGGTATGGAGTTAAACTGTTTCAAATTTCTAACCCTAAAGGTTACACATATACAGCAAATTTAACTGAAAGAAGAAAACTGACAAAAAAAATTTTTTTTCATTTATTAAAAGCTTTGGGCATACAAAAGGACGTACCAATTAGTGTAACTTTATTTAAAGCAGATAAAGAGCAAATAATAGAGAGGAAGATGGTATTGTTGATGCTAAGCAGCAAGACAAAAAAGAAGTCCTTTCCCTTACTAGCAAACATCTCTTAGAAACGAAAACAATTGCTAAACATCATAGAATAAGATATAAAACCAGCAGCCTTTATAGAATATAACGCAAGTAAAGGCAGTATTAATATATCTGATAAAATGGCGAGTTATTTTTCACCACTGTGGAGGCAGTAAAATGGTACCATAAAATAGCTTTAGAACTGCTACGAAAAACAGCAGTTGTAAATTCGGTTTTACAAATCACTGAAAACATAAGCAAACATAGAAATTCGGTTATTTTTGTTCAGAGTGATAAAAAATTTAATATATTAAATTTCGAACAGAGCTATAAAATGAAAAATAAATTATGTATACGTAGTTCTGGAGACTTACGTATAACACCAGTAAAATTTTTATTCTTTTATCTCTACTAATAGCTGAGATAAATTTAAAAATTTGTGTTCAGAGTGACAGAAAAATCAATATATTAAATTTCGAACAGAGTTATAAAATAAAAAATAAATTATGTATACGTAGTTCTGGAGCAAAACTTATCCTTAGCCTGTGTTAGATACAAATTAGAAAACAGAAAAAAACATACTTTAGTACCGACAGAAGAAAAAAACCTATAACAGCCGTAAAAACGGACTAGATCTTAGCTGCGTTTAAAAAACTCGAATATAAAACAAAATTTCAAAAAACATTGACAAAGCGTTGCTGCAATGATAGTTTTTTTCTGTATACATATACAGAAACAAACAACTAGATTTTATTGATAAGTAACCGGAGCGCCGCGGCGTTGTCTGTAATTCATTATGGAATGGACGCGACAAGTTCAAAATCACTAAACAAGATTTAAAAAATGTTTATTATTACACTAGTGTCATTTAATTAACATTTAATAATAGAATGTGTCCGGTTTTCGAATTTATTGAAAAAACTTTTTATTAACATCCCGAAAAATTTTATTGCATTTTCTAGATAAATACCTCTGTGAGAGTACACTGGAGTGTTATACTACCATAAATCGGTAGTTTAGAGAAATAATGTGGTCAAATACAACATCTTGTCGAAAAGTGTCGACTTACGAGTTGTCAAGAAGGCTTAAACGCAATTCATAACTTGTTGCCAGAAGCTAGAACTTGATTGTCTACCATCAAACCTTTTAATATCTTTGATGTACTTTGGTTTTTATTTACTATTACTGCCAGTAGAATAGATACAAGCTGCTTAAATAACAAAAGTTACTTAATCAAATTTGTTGTAAAAACAATTTCTAATATGCTGCTTTATCTAAAACTGTTATTGTTTTGTCTTCGTTCTTTCAAAAATGCAAATTATTGTTGAAAATCTTTATTTATCATGCTCTAATTTAAAAGGTTGGGTGCTAGTATAAGGCCACTCTATAAAAACAAAAAACAAAAACTTTCTCTACAACAAGAAATAACTACAATATACACAAAGTTAGTAATTGTGAATAAAAATCTGAAGTAGAGGGTGCGTAAAATACTTTTTTTTACTTAATTTAGTGTAAAATACCACTAAATATCTAGCTTATGTTTAGACTCTGCATAGAAGATAGAAGTATGCAAGAAAAAACAAAAATATTTCTAGTGGTTAAAAGTTTTATACTTGAGCTGCGATTGCTTTAGTCAATCTCAGTGGAGACCAAAATAGTGTAAATAATTGCTCTTCTCTTCCTGGTGTTGCCACATTTAATTTGACTTCCTAGGTAAGTTGCGTGGTAGAAGATCTGATATGAGGTTAAAAAAATTAGTCTTATCTTTATCATGCCTCGCACCTAGGTCATCATTATTAGAAGGAAAATAGCTTTAAAGACATTTTGACTTTTCTCATTTCCCTGTTGTCTCATTTGATTTGACTTGCTGGGTAAGCTGCATGAAAGAAGATCTGTTATGAGGTTAGAAAAAGAAGTCTATCTTTATCATGCTTTGCACCTAGATCATCATTATTAGAAGCAAAAGACATTCTGTCTTTCCTTATATTTAAAACAAAATAATTAATTGTCGTGTTACCAGTTTTCTGTCTACAAGCATTGTGCTGAAGACATAAAAAGAACATTCATTTACTTTTACAGAAAAGCGATTCCAAAAACATCCACTGTGCTTCAAGATGCAATCCAATTAGGTCGATGGTCCACTAATTTTGAAGAAACTAAAACTAAAATTTTTAATATTTAAACTCCAAGAAGAAAGCAGAGTTCAACTGTGGTCTCGACAAGAGTGAAGTAGTGCCATACAAAAGTTGCGTTTTCTCAAAAAATCGTACCAGATTTACAAACAAGTACCTTAGCAATCTTTCCTGGTTAAAAAAATCCGAACGAAAGCTTTGAAACATGAGTCTCATATAAAAGAAAAACAAAGAAACAGTAAACAAAGTTTATGCGAGAATACTTAATCCAAAAAGGACTTAATGACTCCCTTTTCAAAACAATTAGTGCTCACCAATTTAGATGCTAAACATCCAAATTTCTTTAAATGGAAAAGATATACGTATCCTTCAAAAAATTAAAATGTAATATATCAGAATATAGTAGAATGTCAATGATTAAAACTTTCACTAAATTTAATCATTTTTGATAAAGATAGCGAAATTAATAAGACTACGATAGAATATGTACTATGTGCAAACTCTAAATTATAGAGAATCTGAAAAGCTAAGCATGACCAACAGAAGCAGTTAGAATTTATTATCTAGCGATTCAAAGATTAGCAAATTAGGTTTTTACAGAATGAATACTATAGATTGTGTTTTTTTTATAGAATTTTCCTTTTATATATTAGTATATACCAAGTGATTATTTAAAATTACATAAAAACTACCAAATGTGTTAAAGATTTTCCAAGAAATAAAAAAAAATTACCTGAAAATTTTATGAAATATTAAGAAAGTGTAATCCTTCTATTGCTAGACCATGGCAGTTATAACACCATGGATTATTATTTGAAAACACTGCTATAAACTCACCAACAGATTATCTCAAAATTTGATAGAATAATTAATAAGATATAATGCCGTTGGAGTTAAGTAAAGTTATCAGAAAATGAAAAACATAAACAGAAGATATTACTAAAATAGAATTCCAAACGTCTTAAACTCCCACCAACCAGAATCGGCACTAACTAGTGCTGGAAACAAAAGCTTTCTCGGTCATGGTCAGTACTTCTTTCCGAGACTAAATTATGTCAATAGAATTTTTTGTATTTGACATTTTGTTACTGTACTCGGTTAAAGCTACCTGCAACGGCTTGGAAAACTGCAATCATTTTGGGCAGTTTGGAAATTGTTGGAAAACAATTAAGTAAATAGACAAAAAAAGATTCTTTGTTTAATAAGTTTTCTTTGAAATAATTTTAAGCATGTATACGCCATACCTGCTACTGTGATCTGGTTCGACAAAACTTTCTCCCATCAGTAATGCTTGTAATGCTTCAATAGAATGTTGTTTTGAAATATTAAAAAACAATGTGTTAGAGAAATTAAAATAAAAAACGTGTAGTCATCTAAAAAAAATTTGCAAGTACACTGTTTTCATTTTTGAGTTGTCACCGAAATAAAAAAAGATAGTTTTTTATTTTAGAATACCAAATTCCAGAAACTTCAAAAAATAGATAAAATGTTTAATAAAATATCTTCTTGGTTTCTTTAGATGACGTGGTAAACATAATCTACGACATGATTTTGTGCAAAAACCTCCACATTGTGGTATATCAAAAACTACAAACTTTTATGGAAGATAATTTTGGTTATTGTAATTATTGTAATAACTTTAAAAACTGTTTATATGTTTATATAATAACAATCATAGTTACTTTTTTTCTACTTCTTTTTTATCTCCTGGTAAGGTGAGAACATAGAAACAGTTATTATCAGAAGTCTTCTTAAACAGTTGAAAGATCAAAACAATGTGTTCAAATTCCTCCTGAAACTCCTGATACATTAAAATAAATTTAAAACAGTTGAAGCTAATCAAGCCTGTTTTATTACTGCGCAAATAGAGAGTTCAAGTGGCTCAGATGTTTCAAACAAAACAAAAACTCAAAATAAAAAGTGAAAAGGAGTGGAATAAAACGAAACTAACATTAAAGACTTCAATTATGTATTGGAAAAATTCACAAAAAAAAAATATTTTTAGTGCATTGTAAATCACTAATAATAATATCCTGCTGTAACAACCCCACCTTCTTGCCCATATAAAGCATAGTCTCTTGATAACGGAGAATATTATTGATATTTTCACAGAGAACAAAAACCAAAAAATATCAGTTGAATTTTATAAATGTGGAGACATGACTGACTTCGTAAGAAACAAAGTCGAAATAAAAGCGAGATTTAGATTATTATATCCAACTGCAATTCTCAAGTTAGACATGAAGTTAAACATAAATTTTAATAATTTTATTAACAATTTAAAAAAGAAAACGTTATAGTTTAAAGATGTATCTCTGTAATTCAAAGTTAAATGATCTGCACATCAAAAAAATGTAATCGTTAGCCACTTGTGCTCTTTTTTGACATTCCTAATACCGCTGAGATTAAAAAAGCGAAATATTTGCAAAAATGTCTGAATAACATAAGGACAGTATGTTTAGAAGGTTATGAGCATCTATGGAATGACAAAGTTGTGGCGATAAAAAATATTAAAGTTATTTAGTTAATTAGTTAAGTAAGTAAAGTTAAATTTTTAATTTTTAAATGTTTTTAGAAAGGAGTTAGTTTTTGAGTTTTTTTTTATATGTAACGACTTTTAATAATAAAACGTACAACACAAAGCAATTACAAATTACAAGCAAACAATATTAAGATCTCCCACCAACCCAGTAGTTAACTTATTGCCTCGAACACCGCACCTCTTAAGCACCTTCGCCATTCTTTATCATTTGGCTCCTGACTTATAGGAACGACCTACAATCCTGTAAATTAACTAAACTTATCAAAACATTATCTCTTCATCTACTATTTCGAAGCACAATCTACCAACTGAAGTAATTAGATTGAAATTCAACCAACTAGAATTGCTTTATTTTAATTCAACAATTATCAAATTATCTATACCGATGCGCAAAGATAAAAAAAAATAGGAGCAGCATTCAGAAAGAACACCATCACTTCAAACTTCCCTCATACTACAGCGATTATAGTAGAAAACACTATGCCATTTTACAAGCACTAAACCACCTGGAATTCAAAGAAGGAAAGTCATATGCCGTCTGCTCTGACTCTCTTAGTTCTCTTATCTCTATCTCCTTAATGTACCCTCCTATCCATCCCCTTGTACAATTAATTCAAATAGAAATCCACAAATTGAAAGAAACGGAAAAAATCATCAATATTATTTACATCTCCCTTCACATGTAGGTATCCCAAAAACAACACTATCGATAAGCTTGCAAAGAAGCTGTCTTATCAGATACCTTGAAAGTAAATTCAGCAGTTCCTCATTCGGACATTAAAAACTTTTTTAAGCAGAGGATCAAACTCCAATATCAATCTGACTGGGACAAATCCTCATCTCACCTGAAGAAAAAGTAGCACCAATACATGATGCCTCTGCCCCCTAACCGATGCCAGCAGACAATTCTATCAAGACTTCGGCTCGGCCACACCCGATTAACCCATAATCACTTAATAAATATAAATATGGCACACTCCATGTCTTACCTGATCCAACCGGCCATCAAACATCTTATTAAAACCTCTCCTAGAGCAATAGAAACCAACAGTGCAACACCAAGAAACGATTCATATACCTTACTCAAACGGGCCTCCTACAATAGTTATAATCCTCTAATATTGTTTATTTCTTTACTGTATACCAATAATTTGTAAAGTTTCAGTTTTTTCAAGTTTTTTTTAGAATAAGATAAAAAAAATAATATGCTAAGAAACGCAGCTAGATAAACAAAAACATCTGTAAGCGTTCCCAATTAATCAGCCATTTCCAGACTTAGATTTGCTCTTGTTGAATGTTGACCAATTTCGCAGCCTTCAGTCTGTGATTCTGCTGCCAGTAAACAAGACTTTGGACACTCCAAAACAGAGTTTACTCGACAGGAGGCCGTCCCGTTTTGCTCACTCTAGAGCTGTGAAACAATAAATAAATAAAAACAAAAAAAATGTTACAATAAAACATGCTAATTAATTTTCGAATCTAGTATTTTCAACAAGTTTATAAGTTTTTTGAGACAAAAATAAAAAAGTAGCAGCTTCATATAATAATGACAAAGAAAATGTAAATAACTAATAAATTGGTTAAATAAGTTTACCGAGTTACAAATTTTGACATTCCTGCCTCTGTAAGACTACAATTACTTAGTTTATCTCAACAACAACTTAAATAATTATAACTCACAATCTATCTTACAATCGGACATAATAAAATAGATAAAAAAAATACAAAATAATAATGATCTGAAAATCTATAGACTTCCAGAATCTTAAACTATAGAAAATTACAACGTCTACAAATACTATATGTATTGCTCCGTTGATAACAGCAAACAGCTAGAACAGAAATGCAACCTCGCAGCCACTACCTGGTAGTGCTCTTCATACAGAAGACTCATTAAGGTTATAAACCATGGAGGTGTGTCACGACTACATCCATTTTTTCAAAAGAATTAAATGATTAATCAAGCAACCAGAATCCAAGTAAAAAACCTAATCTGTTCTGATTTAATTAAGTCACTATGGTCAACCACGACAGTTGCAGCTATTACAGATTTAGCAGAAAAACGAAAAAATAAGAATAACACCCTCAACGATCAGTATTTCACCTGTTGAAGCAAGAAAATGTTGAAAATATTCTCATCAGCTACAGTACTTAATCAAAACTAATAAATTTTTGATTCTTTGCTTGCGCTAACATTTGTTAAACACACTTTTAAAACTTTTAATTTATTTTATAAGACACTTACTTGTTTTATAAAAGTTCAACGACAGCAAGTGTTAAAGCCGTTATAGAAAAAAAAATTATACCTACAACAAAAAATATCTAAGCTCCTTCAGTAGCAATAGAATCAGACTGAGCAGAAAATCAACAACAGACACAACTGCTTAATATTTTAAGAAGACTGATGCAAAAAGAACAAACATAACAACGCAGACAACTCAGATGTTACAGACTCACCTTATCCAGATTAAAATGTAAAAAAAAATATTTACACTTCAATTATAAAAGTCTCCATTATGTATCACCATCTAACAAGCTGGTTTTAGTTACATTTGTAAACATTAGCACGGTCTTGTAGTTGGTCATTCCCACCTACATTCCTTCAGACTAAATTTTGACCAATTAAAAGAAAAATTAGGATAAAAAATTGTCTTAACACCCGAGAAATGTCAAAAATCATTTCCTGAATTTAGAAGCGGACATTTAAGTCTCGAGGTTAAAGCTAGACCAAGTGTTTGGTTGTGCTTGATGCTTTATAGTAACTGTAGTAAAGTAGTTATTTTTAAAAAAATCTGGTGCCTGCAAAAAAAAATAAACAAAATGTCTCTAGATCTCGAATTTGTAGAGCTGCAGAAATAACGTATTTAAAAAAAACTTTAGACAAAAGTTGCGGAAAATATTGTTCTCTACAATGCAGATATAAAATTTGTATTATTTTTTTGTTAAAAAAAGACATAAGTGATTTGCATTAAACCGTTTTCAACCTCCTTCAAAAAAGTTTAGGGAACGGTAAGAAATTAATCTTGATTCATCATGTAGGACATTTCACTAAGAGAGACAATTGTCCAAAACATATAATTCAAAACTCGTCCAAAAAAGACACAAAAATTTTTAACTTGGGGTATCTAAACTTTGCAAAGAAGAAGATAAACACCAAATTGCAATACTTTTGGTATCAAAAAACAACTTTTTGTCGATTTAGAATCGAAGAAAAAAACAAAAAAATGCAATAACACTTTCAGCAGCCTGTGTTTTACTTGTTGGACCAAGAAGAGAGTGTTGAAAATGTAGACATCACCCAAAGTAATTAAAATCAAATATATTTTTAATTTGTTGCTTGTGTAAGTTTTTGATAAAACATACAAAATTTAATCTATTTTACACGCCACTTACTTGTTATATAAAAGTTCAAAAACAACAACTGTTGAAGCCGTTATAAAAAAGAACATTATACCTACAAGTACTCAAGCATTTTCAGTAGCAATAGAATCAGATTGGACAGGCAATCAACAACAGACAGTATTGCTTAATTTTAATGACTTTGATGCAGCAAGAACAAACATAACAACGCAGACAACACAGATGCTGCAGAATTGCCTTATCCAGGTCAAAATGTAGAAAAAATTATTGACACTTTAATTATGAAAGTCTCTATTATGTACACCATCCAAAAAGATGATTTTAGTTTAATTTGTAAAAATTACCACGGTTTTGGAGTTGGTCATTCGTACATTCCTTTCGACTGAATTTTGACCTATTAAAAAAAATCAAGATAAAAATACCATCCTAACGCCCGAGGGGTATTATAAAATATTTTTTAATTTAGTAAAGCTGCTGGCAGACTTAGAAAACTTTTTGTGAGTGACTGGAGTTGTTCCATAACCTCTACTTTTAAATCTCCAGTGTAATTTACGTCAGATTTCTACCAATAATAAAATATCACAGCAAAACCACACATTTTACTAAAACCTTTTTCTGTATCTAGCTGCCAACAAGTACAGCTTTTGAAAAAATGTTTTTTAGATTTTCTTGTTAACGTTTGAAAAGCGTTCATAAATTTTCTAAAAATATAGTAAAAAATAATTTGTAAAAAGTCTTTAACGACTTCTAAACACTTGATATCAACTGCTATCAAACATCTTTCTTTTCAACTCCAAAGAATTACAAAATTATGGCAAGAAAAAATATGTATTAGAACCGGTTCAGCTCTATTTCAAGCTGTGCTTGCTTTAAAATCGCGATTAAATGGCCAGCAAGCATTATTCAGTATAAACGTAAAAAAATAACATTACTACTAGGGTTTAATAGCAATGAAGCTTGACCTAAAGTAAAGCATTCAAAATAATGTAAGAATTTAAAAAATTGCAGAACGGTTTTAAAGTTGCCACTTCATGGCTTCGTAATTCGTCCTGGCTCTGCATCTAGCTTAAACAAATTCTTCACCTATTAAGTGAGATGATGCCACAACGCCATCTTTTAATACTGATGAGAGGTTCTGTTCTATAAAGAACAACTGTGGAGAACGATGTTCGGCTCGTTAAAGAGAATATAAGTAGTGTAACGGTGAAAATAACGCCTATTTATATATTTGCCCTTTATCTTTAATATTTCAAACATAACTATCTGTTCAAAAAATATTGTAGATAATTTGGAAGGCGGTTATGAAGTTCCAGTAATGTTTGAGCATTGTAACAGTGTTGTTGCATCAACATGAGAGCACAACTAAAAGAAACAGTAAAATTATACTATTGTAAGATTGGTTCGCTTTTGTTAATAAGCCAGTTATATTTCGGTTTCTCTTGTCCCTTTTTTTTCCGTCCCAGTTGTCCCAGTTTTGTGAAGGAAGCTGTATAAGTGCTTTTTGACGCTATACGTGGATTTTAGTCAATTTTTTTTGCTTTGAAAAGACTTTAGATTGCGGGCATGCCCAGAGCGTTTTTCACTGTCGTAAAGAATGTGACCGATTCCTTTTTGTATTTTTTATTCGTTATGTTTTTTGTGTGGTGTCACTCGAAGAGTGAATTCCGCCTATTGTTCGGTATTGGAACATCAAAACAACTGAATATGGCGTATTAAATGGATAGACTGAGTATCCTCAGTAGATCATGACAGTGATTCAGATGTATAAAATAGACAAAAAATATAAAATTCTGGTTCGTAAATTTCATTATCTCATAAATTTAGGAGGAATTAAAAATATTAAATAAACAAAAAGACCAGGTCATGCTCTGCTAGATTATGAACACTGAATTGCACAAATTTTGATAAAAAATTTTTTAGTGCAGCAGCTTTTTATGATCTCAATAGAGATCCCCTACAACAGAATTTGAGTACTAAACCCCATTTTCAACCTACAGAAAATTAAAAATCTACCAGCTAACACTGTTTCTTTCTATTACACGCTGTGTTACCAGTATTGCCAACTAAAAAGAAATTGGGTAAATTAGCAAAAAGATATATTTAAGCAAAGTGCAACAGTTTTTTGGGGCGGGACAAAACTGTAACAGTTAAAAATCGCAAGACGTCAAACTAATTACAGTTAACGCCCCTGCGGTAAAATAAGAATGACTGCGAGTATCACATCTAGATTGTTATACAGTGTTACAGCGTCTCTCTCTGTAATAAAAATTTTTTAGATAAAAGTTGCAGAGAATTTCATTTTATAAAACATTCAACATTCTTCAAAAAAGTTTAGGAAAAGTTACTTAATTTTAATTGATCTCTTAAGATATTTATTTAATTATTTAAGAGAGACAATTGTACAAAATAATTAGAGCAAAGCTCGTTTAAAAAACCAAAAAAATTTCTAACTTGGAGTCTTTAAATATTGAAAAGGAAAAGATAAAGACCAAATTTTAATTAAGCTAGTCGCTTTTCCAAAATACATTTTAAAAAAAATGCGTTAAATCCACCCATTGCATAAAAAGACTTGTAACACGCCCGCATGCCAGATAGGGTGTCGCCGTAGAATAATTCTATTTAATAATAATTTTATTAATAATTTAATACTTCCAGAAAAATAAAGATTTTTTAGATGTAAAAGTCGCAATATTTGCCACCCATTGGTTCTAATAAATTTGTTTTAACAGAAATGTTATCCTAAACCATCAGCTTAATTTTCTAACAAACAACGACATGAAGTCAGAATCTAGGATTATCCTAGAAGTTAATAAATGGATCTTTTCACAATGATAAATACGTTGTCCGTTGTGATAGAAACGAAGCAAAAGGACATGTGGTAGATAATAGGCCTATAGTTTTGATTAACTGAGAGAAAATTAATCCCAGCGTATTATCATAGATAATAAAAGAAAAGAGCATCGTCACAAAGAATTGCGAGAAAAAATATAATTGTTAAAAAAATTCCTTGCGGTTTAAATTGACAAACAAATTCTAGCAGTAAAGACAAACCATATTATCGATTTGTAAAAGAAACAATAAAAATTCATCAGCTATTTTATCTTTTCTTAAAAGATAACATGTCAACATAAATGTAAAGTTTGCGTTTTCATATGCAAAATTCGAGAAATGTACTGTTTAAGTTTTTCGAAAAAACTCAGACAAAATACAAATTCAATAGATACTAAATGGTGCTCACCTGAATTTAATAGAATGTGTGAGAATCTTTCTGTTTTAGATAAAAATTGTAAACTATTAAAGACTCAAGAAGCATTAAATTCTAGAAACGAGTACAGACTGGGATATCGTAAGCTAAAACTGTTGCAAATTTAATTTTTTAAGATTTTTGTGTGACAGAATTTGAAACAAACATTTTCGTAATTGATTTCACTAAAATGCATAAAAATAATTAGAAAGAAAAACCATAAACCAATGGTGGGCAACACTTCGACTGCAAAGGTTTTGAAAGTAACCGGCGAAGCTAAAGTTAAACAACTTTTTTTTAATTGAAATACTTGTTAATTATTTGTTAGAATTTCTATAAAAAATTTGAAAAATATAAATATGGTTTGCCCATATTTATAGTCGCCCGAAGACTTTATTTTACAGAACAATTAGCCCCTAAAAGATAAAAGTTTGCCACACCTGCCATAAACTCTTTTAGGTGATATAATAATATATAATTTTTCATACCAAGATAAATCTTATAGGTAAAAAAAAATTCTATATTTTGCAATTACATGGTGAAATTTTTCTGCTACTTAAGCTACTTGATCTTGTACAAATTCTTCTCTCCCTACTTTCTAAAATATTTAAACAAAAACTTAAAATACAGAAAACATAGAGTGTCTACACAATTGATTGGATTTCTGCATACATTTTAATGCCAATTGAAAGTACATATTCTATGCCACAGCAACCTTCTTTGTTGCACAATAAAATAATGACATTTTTGGTTTCAAAAAACAATTTTTTAATGTTGCTAAGAAGTTACCATTCAATATACAAAAAAATCCAAAATGCAACTCTATGATTTTGTCGATTTATAATCAACCAAAGAAAAACAAAAATGTGTTAGGTAATAATGCATTCGTTTTATGTTTATATCGTTTGCAATATTCATGTAATATTTAACAGCGAGATTATTACCACGTTGAAGATATTCTAATTCTAATCTTCTTGGATTATAAAAATGTTGTAAAAAATACAATGTTCTAAGAAAACATTCACAAGACAGTTGAAAAGTGAAAGTCAAAAGAGGAGTTCTGTGCAGATCAGGTGCCCTAAATAAAAACTTATTCGCTATTCATCCTAAAATTAAAAAGATATTAGTTTCCTATATTCTTAAAATAGAAGAGTTGATATTTGGAAGCTTGCGTACTAAATAGTACAAGCAACAACTTTAAAAATCCATTCAATCTAAAAGACAATCGAACAGGAAAAAAAATAATTCTACTCCATGAATAGAAATCCCAATCTCATTTTACGTCAACTAGAAAATGTTTCAATAGTTGGTTGCAAGGGATTCAACAAAAACAATGTTTACAACTTCTTTAACTTGCTGGAAAAAGTTTTTGACGATAATAGTACTAATGGTTTACCACTGCTATTCTATCTTCGCTATAATGTAGATAAATCAGACTTTTCTATAATAAAAAAAAATGTTAAAACGTGGTTGCACCAAAAAGAAAACACCCCAAAATAAGCGCACGTTGCAGCGGAGTAATACACTAGTAATACAAGAAAAACACGTACATAGTTATTTAAAAAAAATCGTACCTACTAACGGTGCACTATCAGGTAGTTTTATTGAAGTTTTAGATACTAGATATATAAAACCCAAGCTTTTCAAAAAATGATTGAAACATTTAATATTCCACGTTAAACCAAGTAAAAATGTCAATGTGTTATATTAGTATGTGGCAGTCATACCACACTTCCAAAAAAACTTAGAAGCCATTAATTCAGCACGTGAAAATAGTGTACTGATGCTTCAGCTTCTTGGTCCTACCACCCCTAGGTTGCAATTTTTAGATATTGCGATCTTCAAAGCCTATAGAAGTCTATTATGTTTAAGCCATAATGAAGTAGATGCACTGTAATCTCGGTAGACAGGTTACACAGCTTAAGATTGCTGGATTTAAAGTTTATGAGAAAGCTGCAACTTTAAGCAATGCAACAAATGGTTGATCTCTCTGTATTGTCTGAAGCTAATTTTATAGCAAGTAAAAACTGGAACCTTTCAAACATTCCCTTTAAAGCAAACATAGCTCAAAAAAATAACTTGTTAGATTCAGATGTTGATACAAACCTGTAGTTCAAATAGTCTTGAAAGATGTTAGAATTCTAAATAGAACACCTGATATAAGTTTCAATACAGGCACCATTTGTAGTGACAAACCAAGTACGTTCATGACTTCAAGAGCATCTGATTCTGCTTTGAACACCACATGTTCTCTACGAGTCTATGACAGACTTTAAATAATGCAACAAGCCCAGTGCCAAAACAAACAATGAAATATGAACAAATAAATAAAAACTTAGAAAGTATTAGTTTAACTTCTAGTCCATCATATAATGCAAGAACTGAAACAAAAGCAAGCCGAAAAAATTTTTTATAAGGCAGCTAAGACTGCTATAAGAAAAGTGTTTTCGAATGATCAAGAATCAAAACGTAAACAATGAAAAAAGCTAGAAAAAAGCAAATACCAATAAAACCAACAACGTAGAAATTGTTTAAGGTAATAATGTAAATTCATTGTGTTTGCTCTGTGGAAAGAAAAATATTACTGAAAATATGGTATGGTAAATAGTATTCCAAGCTATTAAACCAAGAAAGTAAGCTAAACAAGCAGCATGAAAGTATGTTCTGGTTTGTCTTTTAACACTATGATCAAATCTCAAAAGTAGGGCAATAAAAATGCATAAAATAACAATTTCTCCTAATCCCAACATGGCAAAGTTGTTTGCTGTAAAACCGTTCTAAAGCAAGTCTTGAAGAAAAACCAGCTTCAAAAGTTTTGCCAACAGCGACCACAACATCAGTTTCATAGGCCCAGAAAATATCGTAGAAGACAAGTTTACATAGAAGAATGTATCCAGTGATTACATTTTTAAGATGTAGAAGTTCAACAGCGATAAGAGCTAAAGATAACTTAAACAAATTATTGACAATCCAGTGCTTCTGCATTAAGTACCAGGCATCGACTAGAGAACAAGCAGCAAAGGATCAAATCGATAATTAATGAAATATTGAGCAAAATTGCCTTCTAGCAATCTAGCAGAGCATCTCGCCTTCTTAAAGTTAGGCAACAGCTGACTACAGATCAATATTTCCAAACCCATAATAAACAGATAGAAGAAAAAAAATCATGATGAAATGAATTACTTCTAGGTGAATTTATAATGCTGTCTAAAATTGTTCAAATCGTATCGTATTTACAATCCTGTTACCAAACTATGTACTTCAATATATTTGTACGAGGCAGAAATGACCTCTTTCATAAGTAATCTATAAAATATTTCAAATAAATCTATACACTGTGTGATTATCAATTAAAAGCTAAACTTTTAACAAAAATTTTGTGATTCTAAATCTACTGATGTGTAATCTATGTCAGCCGCCAGTCGAAGAAATAAAATGGCTGTAACAAAAAAATACTGTAGTATATTTGTAAGGGGCACAAATGACCTCATTCATACAGATAAACCTATTTATTATTATGTCAATAATAGACACTGTATGTCTATTAATAAAATACCAAAATCCTAAGCAAAAAAAGTACTTCTTGAAAATCTATTCATGTGTAATTCGTGTAGAAAAAATAAAATAGCTGTAGAAAGAAACAGCACTTTAGTATATTTGTACGGGGTAGAAATAACCTCTTTGATAGATATAAATTTATTTATTTTATACCAATAATAGACACTGTATGTCATTTAATAAAATACCAAAATCTTAAAAAAAATTATATAATTCTTGGAAATCTACTAATGTGTGTTAGCCGCAGTAGAAGAAATAAAGATAATAATGCAGAATATTTGTACAAAGCCCAAAAAATCTCTTTCATCTAAATAAATCTATTTATTTTATAAAAATAATAGACACTGTATGTCTATTAATAAAATACCAAAATCTTAAGAAAGAAAATATAAGAAAAAAATTAAGGCTACAAAAAGGAATGCCATATGTAGTTTGTGGCAAAGTAAAAAATCATACCATTTTAAATGAAGATATTGTTCTTTTTTTAGATACCTATTGACCAGCTGTTAGAAGAACCCGTCAAAATCATAAACAAGCACTTTAGAATGTACTGAAAAAATACTGCTGAAAAAACTAACGTATATCTTTGCCCACACTTGTAAACACTTGCAAAATTTAGCAATAATACAATTTCTTAATTCGTCACGCTAATAAAAATCTGTTTTATTGCTGAAATACGGAAAGCATAAGTAGCGTGAGCTGAGAAGACTACACCCATGTCAACTGAATGAGGTCTTTATCAAATACTTTCACATTACTATGGATTAAATTAATTCAAGACAGTGATGTTTTTCTGATGACTACCTTTTATTTTCATATTAGATCTTCTTGGTGTGTCAAATGACACGAGCTGAGTTAGTGTAGTGTTTGGTGTTAGTGGATGTTAACTTATATATGTTAACAATAAATAAAATACAATAACTAGAACAGATTCTAGGTATATGAAAAACATCTATTTCTTAATAAACAAAAACAAGATAATAGAGTTAAAGTTAAAATATTTGTAAAAGCAGCATGGCTTTCAAAAATCAAAATGACCCATCGAATAAAAAACCATTTAAATAATAAGCCTATTGTATAAATTTAGGAAATTGTAAATCATCTCAAATTACGATAATAACATCAGATTAGGCTCGCTTTTTATTTATTTTTAGGCCAGTTCTCAAATATAACAATTTTATTTGTTAGACTATCCAAAGTATTGGACAAGCACAGTTGTGAAAAACATAAATATTCCAAAATGTTTACTAGAAAAAAACTAAGAATAAATTTTTAATTTACGCTCGAGAATTACCATCGTTACCGAAACGCGCGTCGTGTAAAAAAATGTTTGATATCATTAGGTGGATTTTTCGATCTATTTGCACACCAAAAATATTTAACAAATTAGAAGTCTCTGTTGCAAGCCAAGAAACTAATACCACACAATTAATCTAAACATTGCAAATAAATAATTAAAATCTCAATCTAAATCCTGAGATTACCACAACAGCTTGGTAATCTAGAAGTAAATACTAGAATTCTTGTATAATGACAAACAAAAACAAGAACGAAAACAAACATTAGTAGACAATAAAAAATAAAAGTAGAGGGAAGGAAGAGGAGCAGCCTTAGCCAATCAACGCTGGGTTTGCCAGTTAAAATGTCAATATACCCGCCCCGATGAGAACGCTACCGTAAAGACTCTCTTCAAACAATAGATATACAAACATGTATATATTTTTTGTTTCACTAAACATGCTTATAGATATTATACCATCTTCTTCTGTTACTCCCGAATTTTAAGAAACTCCCTTGAAAATGTACTGTTTGAATATTGGTTTGTCATTGGTCCATTTTTTAAGTTAATTTCACACCAAAATAAGCAAAACAAAACATGTCTGAAAATAAATTAATTTATTTTTTTGAATAAACTTGAAAAAATAAATAAAACATTATTTTCACGAACGTTTTTATAGTTTTACCAAAAATTATAATTAAGTTAGGTCCCCCAAATTTACGAGATCCTACGAAATTAGGGAGAGTAGACACATTCATAGTAACTTCAAAAAGTCAAAAGAATCAAAGAAAAAACGAATTAAACAAGATCATTCGATAGATGGAACCTACTCAACCTCAACCAACTCTCAATAAAAGACATAGAAGATTTCATCGGTTGCTTCATCCCTGATCTCTCTGCGCCACGATATAGTACAACATAATTCGCATAACAAAATAAGTAATACTGTTTCCTTTAATTTTTATTATAGCATCCAAGATCCATTATTGTTTTTTACAAGATTTATAAAAAGTACTATAAATTGTATGTATTGTTATAGATTGTATGTATTGTTATAAATTGTATGTATTGTTATAAATTGTATGTATTATCATCTCCAGACTTTTTGAAAACTGCTAAAAACTAAAAAAGTAATAAATAATCTAGCATTCTTTATGGAAACGGTTTGGAAAAGTTTTATCCGGTCCTTTTTTCTAATTTTTAAAAGGCCGTATTAACGAAACTCTACTGCATAATTTCAAAAGTAAGTAACGCCTTATTAAACGCAGTATTAAAAATCATCATGGAAAAAGCCAAAGTTTAAAACTTAGAGCCACATCGGAGGCAAAAATAAGAAAAAATATACCTAAATAAAACCAATTTCAAATTACAAAAATATAACGAAAGCGATTCCAACAAGCAATTTAATAATTATTACATCTATTTTTAATCATTCTGTAATAATCTTATCTTTTTAGAATAAAAAGAAACACAATTGATGCCATTTTAGATTTTATAAACAAAATTCATAAAAGTTTTCAAATATGCATGTTAGCAAAAGCTACATTTCTTGACTTTAGCAAGACATTTGCTTGTGCTTCTTATACCATTTTAATTTGCAAGAAAACTCTATCAATATTGTCGACTTTCGGAGCTAGAAATTAATTAGCTAAAAGAAATTTACATAATAATTAATAATGATAAGATTTATTGAAATTGTTTTCACCAAGCAAATTAAATAAATGTATAGTTTTCCCTGGAAGGAACTGCACATGCCCTGGTGGGTAGTATAGCCGATTTACACGTATCTGGTCCAATTATTTGAAAAAATCCCAATAATGTTAAAACAGGTACCTAACTTAAAATGTTATTAAAAGAATTTTATTTTAGAATGGCAGAAAATGCTTATTACTATAGAAGTAGGACGTCTTTTTTATTTAAAATTAAACTATTTAAAACTTAAGTATTTTTTCTATCATTCTTAATTATTTTTTGTGATTTACAAAATCTAATTTTTTTAATATCCAAGTCTAATCGCGGACTCTGAGGCACTAGAGCCAAACCGATGTCGGTTCAAATCCTACTGAAAACCATGTATGTTGTAAACGTATGAGGGGTTGCTCACCCTCCTCTAACAAATAAACATTTGTCTCTGTGAGAGAACTTAACAAAAAAGCCAAACATAAATTGGGCTCGGTCGGACAAGACACAATAGAGCTCGGTAAGTCGGGCTCGTGACGGCCAGTCGGACACTCTTTAAAGAAAAACAAAAAAACGCGGACTAGAATGGTATGTATCTAGTGCGAGTGTTTTTTTTTAGGTAGTACGTCCTATACACACTTTCTTTTCCTATCAACATTACACGAAGTGGTCCAATATTCAAAATATGTGTCCTCCGAAAATAAAAACGACTACAACACGAAACTGAAAAAAAATATACCAAAAATTTTTAAAACAAATGACTAACACAAGTCAGTGTAACAGCTTGTCAAAACCGTAAGATAAAAAATTGAAAGAAAACGTCCATGACACAAAAAAGCTAACCAGCCCCAGGTAAATAAACAAATTTTTTTTTAAGGTGTAAGTATCAGTTGAAAATTTACCAATTTTTTTAAAACACAATTTTTAGAATTGCAGAATTAAAATATATGGATTAAAATAGTACCCTAATTAGGTCTATCCAAAAGGTTAAGGACACTATAAAAAATTATAACAAAAACACTGTCATGTTTATATAGGAAAGAATGAAAATAAAATCATTTTACAAAAACCCAAAAAATTGAAAGATAAAAATCCTATTTTACAATAAACAAAAAACTTTAACTCGAACAGATTCTAGATACTTGAAAAACGTCTAATGTTTAATAAACAAAAACAAGATAATAAAGTTAATAAAATAATTGTAAAAAATAAAATATTGCAAAAATCAAAATGACCCAGCGAATAAAAAAGCCATTTAAACGATATTGCGGTTGTATGAATTTAAGAGATAATAATAAATCATGTTAAGTTACGTTAGCAAGTGCATCAAAACGTCAGATTAAACCCACTTTTTATTTATTTTTAAACCAGTTCTCAAATATAGACAGTTTTATTTATTAGAATATCCAAAGTATTCAACAAGCACAGTTGTAAAAAACATAAATATACCAAAAGTTTTATTAGAAAAAATTAAGAATGAAATCTTAATTTATGCTCAAGAATTAACATCGTGTCCAAAACGCGCGTCGTATAAAAAAAATGTTCAATATCATTGAGTGGATTTTTCGATTTATTCGCTATATATAAACTTTTCATATCTGCAACAGCTTAGTAATCAAGAAATAAATACTAGAATCTTTGCACAATCGAAAAAAACAAGAACAGAAACTAAGATACTAAGATTAGTAGACACAATAAAAAATAAAAGCAGAGGTGAAAAAGAGAGAAAGAACCTTTACCAATAAACGATGCCTTTACGAGTTAAAATGTCGACATACCCTTACCCACCACGAGAAAAACACTACCATAAAGAATTAAAGACCATCTCCCAACAACATATATACAAATATGTATATCTTTTTTGTTTCACTGAACATGCTTAAGATATAATAGACTCTCGTTCGAGTAGGCCAAAAACCAAAAAAACTTTTTTGAAAGTGCATTGTTTGAATATTGGTTTGTCATTGATCCATTTTTTGTGTTAATTTTACACTAAACAAACAAAAATAGAACAAGTCTGAAAATAAAGAGAACAAAATTATTGAATAAATTTCAAAATATAAATAAAACCTTTTCATAAATATTTTTATAGTACATATTACTAAAAATTATAATTAAGTTAGGTCCTCAAGTTTATAAAATATTACGACCTCCAACGAAATTATCCAGAGTAGACACAGTCATATCGACTCCAGAAAGACAAAAAAGTCAAAAAAAAACGAATTAAACAAATCATTCGATGAATAAAACCTGCTTAATCTCAACAAAGTCACAGCAGAAGAGATTAAAGATTTCGTAGGTTGCTTCATCCCTTTTTTCTTTTCACCAACGACTTGAAAAACATAATTCGCATTATAAAATAAGTAATACTGTTTTCTTTAATTTTTGTTACAGCAACCAAGATCTATTATTGCTTTTAACAAGATTTATAAAAAGTACTTATAATTATATCTATTGTCTTCTGCACTACAGCTCAAAATTATTTACCCACCAATAATTTTTCTCGTAATGAAAATACTTATTTGTTTTCTGTTTACCGATTTTTTATTTACATATATAATTACTTTTAGGTGACTTTTTTATTTCTTTATCGAAAAGAAAATATAGCACTCTTCAAATACTATCTAACTTAGATATCGTTTTTCAAATAAAGTATTCGATTTATTTTTATTATTTCATCAGTTTACCGTGTGAAAACAAATAACTGTAGTTTCAAAAATAAACCACGTTCAGGAAGTCCAAGAGCTACAAGTTCTAAACAAAACAGACGTCTCACAGATCCAGAAATTACAGCACAATTAAATGAAACTAAAAAAACTAAGTTAGTGTTTTCACTGTGAAAAGACGTTTAAATATAGCTGACGATTCGCCGTGAAAAAAACACTTTTAAAGGATGCTTATAAAGCAAAACGGTTCAAAAGGAAAGAAGAACAAAAAAATTGATTGTTAGAAGAGTGGAAAAAAGTTCTTTGAACCGATGAGCCAAAATTTGGAGACCATCGACGTGTTTTTAGAGAGAACAGTAACTGAAAAATTTTCAGATTCTTATATTGTACCTACAATTAAACATGGAAAAGGATCTGTCATGATTTAGAGTTGTTTTGGAAGGCCTGCTGTTGGAGATCTTATAAAAATTTACAAAATTCTGCTTAAAGAGGAATACAAACAAATTTTGCAAAGACATACAATTTCATCTAGAATTTGTTAAATGGTAGAGGAGGCATTTTTAAAGAAGATACGAATCGTAAAAACTCCTCAGTTTGTGTAAAACGCATTTGGAAAATCAAGAACGTTTAGGTAAATTAAAAAATTGGTTTGGCCACCTCAGCCACCGGACTTAAATCCAACCAAACTTTTGTGGAATAAATTAGACCGCAAAGTACGTAAAGTTTGCCCCACATTTTGGGAACATTTATGAAATATTTCACAACAAGAGTGGAAAAAATACAAGAGGCAACGTTAAGTAAATTAATAGCAAGACTACTGAAAATTTGTTTAGTCATGATAAATAACAAATTAGATTTGATAAATAAAAAAATTATTTTACTTGTACTTATAATTAACTAAAATACATATAATGTTTTTCATTATCTTTTTGTTTTATTAACCATAAATTTTTATTTTTCTCTTGTTTTGTAAGTGTTATGAAACCAAAAGTTTTTAAAACAAGATAAACAAAAGAACAAGTCTTTTAACAGTTTTTGCTTATTAGAAAATAACCAAAAATTTCTCATAACATCAAATTTTTGTCGTGTTTGTAGACGAAATTAAAAACAGTTAATTAGAACACAGAAAAGTCCTTTAACAAGTAAAGCGACAACTCATTAGTAGAAATATAATGTCCTTTTTTAGCTTATTATTATTATAGCTGTAGGAGAGAACCAGCAGATGACATGACTGATCACTGGCACTTTTTTGTTCCTTTATTATAACAATTATATAACCACTGCGATTATTGTGATATATGCAGAGGCATACATCTATTGCAAAAACAAAATTTCTGATAAAAAACCATGTTTACGTTAAACATTGCGTTTGACTGCTATGTTTTTACCTTCTGGCGTCTACTGCTCCAAAAATTCGGAGAAAAAAACGATGATGTTTAAAAGGTTTGGTGTGGAAAATAATTCAAAACATCAAAGGTGTGAACCATAAAATTTGATAGTTTTTAGGAATGATAAATGACTGACAAACTAATTACTTAGTACTGCTTAACAAGTTTAAAGATTTATTCAAATCACGCCAATTTCTGGTTTCTTTCTTGCAAGTTATTGTTAGACCAGTCACCAAGAAATTTTGTTTTAATTGTTCTGTAACTACGTTGAGTTACCGTTGAGTTGGTTCATACAAAATTTACGATTTGACAAAACAGACCTCTTAAAATAAAGACAAAATCTCGATCCAGTTATTCACTAGACTCTAACCGTGTCTTACATTCAACAAATTTAAGCGATTAAGCAGATAGAAAAATTACAAGAATGAATTTTATCACGATAAGTGATTTCACAATAATTTTCAAAAAAATGTAATTTTTTTGTTTTAAAAATAATAATAAATTATTGTTATTAACCTCTTAAATGAAAAAAAAATTTATAATATTTTGGTTATGTAAAAAATGGTAATAAACCACCATTACAAACAACAGAAAAAGAATCAATTGAATATTGTTTCGGCGTTTTTTGGCGTCATCTACCAATGCTTTTTTGGAATAATCCCAACTCGCTGAGAAATTGCAATAGATCACTTAACAGAAAATGTTAAAACACAAATCTATAGATTAGATCAGTATATAAAAAGTGGTAGTAGATGGTTAAAACTGTTGGCAAACCAGATAGCTTATAGAAAGCTCATTCTGTTGGAAAGGGTTGACTATCCCCGTCAACAATTTTATCAGGATCAACCTCTTTGCGACGACTGCGTTATCCAGTCAAGGGGCCCCTACAGAAACTATGCACGTACACAATGCGAAAGGCCAATATAAATGCGTAAAGTGCAACAAGAGTATTCAGCCTTACCACGATATATCCAATGTGGAGCAGAATGAGCCGTCGACCAGTAGAAAGTTTAAGGATTACAGTATTGGCGGGGATACTGAATATCGTATGCCGATTGAAGACATGTTGGTCTCCTGGGGTGATTTGTCAGGGTGAACCTGACCTAACTTGATTTCAAAGTTTCTTTCTTTTGGATCATTGTAAATTGCATAATTAGAAATAAATAATTATAGAGAATTCAAAAACATTTTTTATTTTACCATGAAATTTTAGAGAATGAAAAGACAAAGAGATACCAAGTATAACACAATGTACTACAAGCAATAACGCAATCAAATTAAAATATTTCGATTAATAATTTTCGACGAAATTCAAAAAAATGTCTTTAGACAGTTATTTCGTTTTGACATTAGTGAAGATAAGAAGATTTGATCCTTGATTTCAAACTTAAAAATTCAAAACAGGGCCTCTTGTGCTATGATGCCCGACTAAACTTGACTAAACACTCCAATAAATCTTCACCCATTATCAGAAAAAGCTTATGTAAAATTTTGCAACTTTATGTATTACAAATAAAAAGTTTCTACCGGTCTTTGGCTACTTCCCTCATATTTGACCGAGAGCTTTCCTCAAATCACCCAAATTGTGAGAGTATAATCCTCCTGGGGATCTTTCACCTTATCTTACTCTCAGTATTAAGCAAATTTTGGTTGGGCCAGATAGCTTAGGTGAGCCAAAACCACCAGTACCAACATAACACTGAGGATTAGAACACATATATTTTTTAAAAAAATTATTTAAACTCAAATAACGCAAACTTCTTAAAATGACTTTCTAGTTGATATCAAAAGTACGAGTGATTAAAGTGCTAAAGAAAAGCTACTTGTTGTAGTTGAAAAATAGTAGATATTCTTTACCACAAAAAAATATTTTTAAAGAAATAAAAATATTTTTATACAGCCAACTTTAAATAATTAAAGTTTTATATATAGCCTGTGGCATAACCTGACGGCCATTAATGGCCGAAACCGACGGCTTAATGACTCCATTCAAAATGGAGATTTCTGCAGTATAACCAACCAATGCTTCATGCGGGTCAAATATAATCCAAGAAGTCAGATTTGCTAAACAGCTATCTTATAATAATATAAAACAATACAATAACGTGCCCCAAAATAAAATCGCAGACATTGTTAGACATATTTTGTAATTTGTACTTTCTTGGTGGGGTCTGTATAAACGGTACCAAAACAGTGCACCAAAAAATCTTCATAACATTGATCATAGAAACGCCTTTCGTAAACAAGTAAAAAGTAGGGAAACATATCCCAAGACACCAGCGGTTTAAACCTTCTTGTAAACTTATAATATATGCAGCGAAGCACCTCAACAAAAATTCGAAATTCAAATCTAAAATTTGACACATTTAGAGGATGCAATATAGATATTACATTTAACAGTAGACATAAAACGATAAGTAATTAGCTGTAGCTGCAAAAAAAAAATACAGCTTCTACTTTACGTGGTACAGATAATTATTAACTAACCATTTATAAATGAACCCAAAACTAACCGTTGTAGTTAGTGATGCCATTTTTTCCCATAAAACTCGTTTTGTAAGCCTGGAAAGCACTGAATCTCAATAAAAAGTTTGTAGTGATTGATCATAGATCACAACTTAGTTGATCTTAAATTTGATATTTGTTATTAGAATAAGTACTTCGAAAATACATGATCAGAAACGATAAATAAGTTTGCTCCCGGTTGAAGACAAAAATACTTGACTGTCCATTTGTTTTCCCTGAAGGTATAAGCTTATGAATCTCCACATCCATAAATTACAAAATACTTTCACTAGAAAACTAGAGACAGAAGAAATTAATTCTTTTGTAAACTCTTCAAATTTCATAAATGCCTCCTATTTGAAGACGAGCAAAAATAAAGCCCGTAGCTTCATCATTATTGTCATCACAAAAATCTTGGTCATTGTCTCATTTCACATATAAATTTCTGAATTGTGTAACGTGTTAATAAAATGGTTAATGGTTAAAGAAAAAAAACCACAAAACTTTTCGGCAACACAAAAGAAGTTTTCATTTAAGTCCTCAATTTTAATAAATACAATAAATAAAGAATAAAAAAACACAAAAACTAAAAATAAAAATAATAATTTTGTTAGAAATTATTAGTTAAAAAAGTGCTAAAGGTGAGCAAATGATTTAGAGCAACTACATGTTTATTTATTTATTTACTAGCAATTCGAGGGCAATGTGTTGACCTTAGTGAGTTTTGTAACTAGAATTTTACATATTCAACTTCTGCCACAGGGTAATGACCTAAAAATTTCTGCCACCAACTTCCTAACTATAAACAATTAGATCATCTAATGTGAACTGATCAAAAAAGTAGATTTAAAAAGATTACACAGTTATAGACACCAGTGATTACAGCCATCCTACTTATGATTGAAATAACGTTTTGAATAAGGGGAAATATGTAAAGGAAAAAAACAAAAACAAATAAAATTTCTGTAAAAAGTAAACCACCGGAAAGAAGTAAGACATGCAATGCAACCAACCTTTGAAGATATAATAAATAAATATTTTAGCACACATCGTATCTTACTTTTAATTGAATATTAAGAAAAAATTAGACGTCTTACCGTATGATAAATTATGGTAGTCATATTATACTAAAGAGCTTACCTCTGACAAGAAAAAAAAAAGGTCAAAAGTCAAGCCGCATGTATACTCTACTATATCCTATTAATATAAAAATATTATTAATGCAAACCAAAAGATTACCTACTACTCAAAAAAAATATATCTGAATTGATTACGTTATTATCTTAAGTAGAAATTTTACTAACAACAAGACAAATAATAATTGTCATTGTTCTTGTCCTGTAACCTGCAATATCAAAGGCTATTCTCTTGAAAAGAGCCTCAAAATAATGCTGTTTCAAAGACCTCCTCAAATCCAATTTTTTGTTTAATTAAAGCAAAGCTACAACCCCTTTAAATAAAACCAAAAATTGAAGTCAAATGGATCCAGAAATTCACTACGGACTCAACAAACAAAGCCTCACAGTTTGAGAGAAAAAATCAAAGAACAACATTGTAGAGACAGCAAAAAAAGAATGTTGAAATTGATTCAATTATCATGGTTAGAATCTTTTTTCAACAAAAGATATTATACCCTACAGCTTGGTCCTTATTAGTATTATTTAACGAAAACCATCTAGTAACTTGTTTCAGTATCATTTTACTGTATACCTTAGTATGTTGATAAAGTTTGGAATACTGTAAAATCTATAGCTACACGTTCATTTGGACAACTAAACACAATTAAAATATAATTTAAAAAAATTCTATTTAAAATATTATAATCAAAGTTACACCGTTAAACGCAAAGACGAGCTGAGTCTGAATCTCACTGATGCGATAGAATACATAACACTAAGTGAATCATTAGCGAACGAATCTTTGTAAACAAATCACTTTATTAAAATAGATCAAATAAATTAATTTACTTAAAAAAATCAACTTGCCATTTCTAATGCTTATCTGAAATGGGGCGAAAGATCTAGATAACGTAACGAAATTTAAACATTTTAACAATTTTTATTACTAGGTCCCTGTTCAAAGTGAATTGCAAAAATTTTTTCAAAACGTATCATAGATTTACATTCAAAGAATACTATTAATCAAAGTGAAATTCTCCTTGGTGAAAGTCTGCTTTGCACAAAGAGCCCATATTATTTAACCTGCCTCCCTCATCACAAAAGCTCTACAATACAAAAGTCGTGTCTTACTTTATTTTGAGTGAAATTAATTTTAATGGATGGCAGAAGCCAATATACCCGTAGAGGCGGAAATGGTGGTGATCATTCTAGAATTCCCAATGGTGAGCCTCAGACGTATAGAAACGATGAGCAGACGTATGAGTTTTAACAGCAAAACCAACCAACAGGTCGCAGAATTGGCAACAGCAAAATTTGAAAAAGACTGAAAAACCACGTCAAGGACGAATAAAAGAAGAAATACCTTACCTGTCAACCAAGAAGAAAAGTAAGTCGTCAGATCTCTTATACTATTTAGAGCCTCATTCTACTGAAATGGCAATCAAAAAATTCTGAGTTCGGTAGTTATGTAGACCTTGTAAAAGATCATACAACCAACTATGTTCTATTGATAGAACACGGTTACTGTATACATTATTTCTACACAGCATGTAATGTGATAAATGCTCTTGTTGTGAACATGACGAGAATACAGAAAAAAGACTTAATATAACAAGACGAATCTAAGATCCGCCTTTAAATAAGTAAATCATACAGTAGAACGCCCAGAATTGTCGTTCAATAAGGACTATCACCTTATTGAACTGCTGAACCCAACTCATTCACTATTCGGCTTTAACTAAAATTGTCTTTTCACTGCTTATATACCGATAAGACGCTTTCTAGTATTTATTTCAAAAACACTCTACATTTATGTAGAAAGATGATTCAGCCTATCCACCAGAAAATAGACATTCGACGTTAGCAAAACTTAAGTGACTTAATGACATTAGTAAAAGCTACATTGAAACGTCTAAAGATCTTCGGATTAACCGTAGTAGTTCAATGAATAAACACTTCTGTATTTGATATTAAAAAATTATATATCTATTAAAAATTAAATAATTAAAAAGATGAGATGCCGAATCTCATATTAAATTTATTTCTTGCACCTGATACAATTTTTTCAGAATCTCAGGCAAGATTTTTCACCAATCAGAAAATGTAGTACCATTTGTTTAAAAAAATACGACAATAAAGATTTTCTGCAAACTAAGCGACGATAAATTCTTCTATATTCGAGGTATAATTTTTCGGATACTCAACCAAAATCGGTTGAGATTTGTTATAAAGAAATATAGCATATTTTTATTAAGTGTCCGAAAAACGCTTTTTACCTTTCCTTATTCTTGAATTTCAGTAAAGTAATAGTTGAGAATTTGCAAAAAAACACCAACTGAAACAACTCCTCTGTATAGAAAAATGTGTAGAACAAAACTCCTCGCGAAGATAAGATATTTGGTAGAAACACCAGCCAAGTACCTCCTTTAAAAAATTAATTTACTTTACTTTAAAAAGTACTTTATTATACTTTAAAAAAGTGTTACATTAAATATTATTACGCCACTCTGTATACGTGATTAAACATAATCCTGCATTCAGTGTATACTCTTTCACATGATCGTGTATGAAGAAAGTTATATTGAAAAATACCATAGAAGCCCAGTAAATAGGTATTAGCTCAAATGTACTCATTTGATAGATTGTGAGCTACTATAACATTTATAAAAAAAATACCTACACACAACGTAAAACATTGTTGATTCTAATCAATTAATTTCTTTTTCTGCGAATCCAGAGTTTTTTCTATAAGTCTAGATTTACAGTGGAAGATTCTTAATTGTTTACATAAAATGGAGAGAATAAGATAAAAACTATCAGAAAAAAGGTGCGCCTCTTTTAACCATTTATTCAACATTAATCGTGGGAAAAAACATATTTATTACTAGAATACATCTCAACACCTGATTACTTACTTCACATGGCCGCAATATGAGTGCAACGTATGAAGTAATGACTTTGCGAGTCATTGCACTAAACAGTGTCTCAAATTTATAATACGTCGAACAAATTTTAAATAATAGAATAATAATATTCTATTAATAATAATATTTCTATTTCAAATAAAAGAAAAATTCTTTCAGAAGAGCTGCCTTACAAAAAAATTATCCAACGACTCTGGTGTAGGTACTTTTATTTAAAATTACCACAGTGGTACAAATTAAACAATTATCGTACCAGAAAAGCTTGATATTACTTGCGTAAAGCAAACTTGCTAATTTATTTTACAAATGTTTTTGGCCCACAAAAAGCTCATTTGATTACGTGAAATATATGATTAACTTTACTAAAAACTCATAGAGTTTTTTGTTACTTCAATTTTCTATAACTTGTATTTTACTTTCGGTCCGTTAGACCGTAAAATTGTAAATGATAACAAATTCCAAGAATAGGTATATTAACAATGGGCTCATAAATATTCGTTATTTTGTATTGGAATCAACCCACCTTCACTTTTATATTTGAAGAATCATATTTCTAAGCTTAGTATAAAAGATTATCAAGATGAATTGGAAACAGTAGTTTCCCAAAAAAAATGGGACATTAGGTATTAAAAAAATAAAAATACAGACAACCATACGACATCTACTTAATATAGAGTTTCTATAAAAAAATATAACCTTACTACAGTGGCAAGTTATTGAACATTATGCAGTGGGAGACCACTGAGAGAAAACCATAAGATGCAACATCTCAGGGTAGTAGATATATATAACTTAGAAAAATATGGAAAATGACATAAAAGGATTTCCAACACTTTAACATTGTAATATAATTACCTCGAATCTCTATAAAAGCAACTATAGAGAAATTATTGCGAGAGAAAGATAACGATTCTTAACATGAAACTCTTACATCAAACATGTAGAGATTGTTGATAACAATCACATAGGTTAAAAACGACTGTAAAAAAATTCATTTAGAAAAAATATAAATATAGAATGTATAGAATAGATTACCATATGATTTAAAAAAGATTATTCTCTAGAAGAATATTAATTTATTCGTGTAAATGGAGTAAGAAATAAATTATATAAAAATAAACCAAGTGACAATCTCTTAAATAATGATCTTTTTTAATCGTGTTGTAGTGCAAAAAAACTAAATTTGGATAAGACACAATCTGCTGCCAAGGTATAGATTCTTCTACACTTTTATACCTTTAATACCCTCAAAAATTTAATTTTTAACAACTTTAAGTCAAAAAAACTGTTTATCTATGCAAACCATCTTACTCATAGATTAATTACCCTAAATATCAAACTATTTTCTCTGCAATAAAGAGCTGTTTGTAATACAGAGTGAGCTAACCACAATCAGCTAAATGTATTATTATTAGTATTATTGCTATTGCTATTACTATAACGTTATTAGAGACCAAAGACAGCACCTTGGTGGGTCTTCCTGGCGTTATACTCCTAGCCTGGAATGATAAAAAAATTTACAAAATCTACGTTATCTATTCAGAATTATCGTCTGAATATATCATACAGTATTGCCAGTGGTAATTAATTTGCGAGCGTAGCGTAACTGTTTAACACAATGAATAATATTCATTTCGTCGTAATTTCGCCCCTACAAAATGAGCGTTCAAAAGAGCGGCATAAAGCAAAGAATGTATGACCATAGCAAAGAAAGAAAGAAATTATAGTTATTTATTATACAAGCGGTTAAAATTGACGTTTAATGAACGGACAGTTTAACCGGTCGAGCGGCAGCGAAACCGTTAATGGCCGCGAAATGTACTGCAGGCAATAACGCAAACAAATTAAATTATTTCAATTAAAACAATTTTTTCAACGAAATCCAAAAAAATGCCCTTAGACAGTTATCTTGTTTTGACATAAATGAAGATGACTTGATCTTTGATTTCAAACTTAAAAATTCAAAACAGGGCCTTTTGTGCTATAATGCCCGACTAGACTTGACTAAACACTCCAATGAATCTGCATCCATTATCAGAAAAAGCTTATGTAAAATTTTGCAACTTTATGTATTATAAATAAAAAGTTTCTACCGATCTTTGGCTACTTCCCTCATATTTGACCGAGAGCTTTCCTCAAATCACCCAAATTGTGAGAGTTTAATCCTCCTGGGGATTTTTCACCTTATCTTACTGTCAGTATTAAGCAAATTTTGGTTGGGTCAGATAGCTTAGGTGAGCCAAAACCACCAGTACCAACATAACACTGAGGATTAAAACACATATATTTTTTAAAAAAATTATTTAAACGCAAATAACGCAAACTTCTTAAAATGACTTTCTAGTTGATATCAAAAGTAGGAGTGATTAAAGTGCTAAAGAAAAGCTACTTGTTGTTGTTGAAAAATAGTAGATATTCTTTACCACAAAAAAATATTTTTAAAGAAATAAAAATATTTATGTACAGCCATCTTTATATAATTAAAGTTTTATATATAGCCTGTGGCATAACCTGACGGCCATTGGTGGCCGAAACCGACGGCTTAATGACTCCATTCAAAATGGAGATTTTTGCAATATAACCAACCAATGCTTCGTGCTGGTCAAATACAATCCAAGAAGTCAGCTTTGCTAAGCAGCTATCTTATAATAATATAATAACACAATAACGTGCCCCAAAATAAAATCGCAGACATTGTTAGACAGGTTTTGTAATTTGTACCATCTTTGGTGGGGTCTGTATAAACGGTACCAAAACAGTGCACCAAAAAATCTTCATAACATTGATCATAGAAACGCCTTTCGTAAACAAGAAAAAAGTAGGGAAACATATCCCAAGACACCAGCGGTTTAAACCTTCTTGTAAACTTATAATATAAGCAGCGAAGCACCTCAACAAAAATTCGAAATTCAAATCTAAAATTTGACACATTTAGAGGATGCAATATAGATATTACATTTAACAGTAGACATAAAACGATAAGTAATTAGCTGTAGCTGCAAAAAAAAATACAGCTTCCACTTTACGTGGTACAGATAATTATTAACTAACCATTTATAAATGAACCCAAAACTAACCGTTGCAGTTAGAGATGCCATTTTTTCCCAACTCGTTTTGTAAGCCTGGAAAGCACTGAATCTCAATAAAAAGTTTGTAGTGATTGATCATAGATCACAACTTAGTTGATCTTAAATTTGATATTTGTTATTAGAATAAGTACTTCGGAAATACATGATCAGAAACGATAAATAAGTTTGCTCCCGGTAGATGACAAAAATACTTGACTGTCCATTTGTTTTCCCTGAAGGTATAAGCTTATGAATCTTCACATCCATAAATTACAAAATACTTTCACTAGAAAACTAGAGACAGAAGGAGTTAATTCATTTGTAAACTCTTCAAATTTCATAAATGTCTCCTATTTGAAAACTAGCAAAAATAAAGCCAGTAGCTTCATCATTATTGTCATCACAAAAATGTTGGTCATTGTCACATTTCACATATAAATTTCTGAGTTGTGTAACGTCTTGATAAAGTGGTTAAAGAAAAAAGCCACAAGACTTGTCAACAACACAAAAGAAGTTTTTATTCAAGTCCTCAATCCCAATAAATACAACAAATAAAGAATAAAAAACAAAGAATCTACAAATAAAAATCTCCAAAGTTACTGTTGAGAATTAATCAAATTTAGAAGCTGTAAAGACTACTCACCAAAATCCATTCATATATACTCATATATACATATACATCGGCGATAAGATTTGCCTAATAATTTTGTTAGAAATTAAAAATGTGCCAAAGGTGAGCAAATGATTTAGAGCAACTACATGTTTATTTATTTATTTATTTATTAGTAATTCGAGAGCAATGTGTTGACCTTAGTGAGTTTTGTAACTAGAATTTTACATATTCAACTTCTGCCACAGGATAATGACCTAAAAATTTCTGCCACCAACTCCCTACCTATAAACAATTAGATCATCATATGTGAACTAATCAAAAAAGTAGTTTAAAAAGTAGATAATAAAAACCATCTAGTAACTTATTCTTCCAGTATCATTGCAAAATTCTTTTCAACGTATCATAGATTCACATGCAACGAATATTACTAATCAAAGTAAAAGTCTTCTTGGTAAAAGTGGGCTTCGCACAAAAAGCCCATATCATTTAACCTGTCTCCCCCATCACAAAATCTTTACAATACAAATGTCGTTTTGTACTTTATTTTGAGTGAAGAATTTTGAGACAAAAGTGGTGGTGATCATTTTAAAATTCCCAATGGTGAGTGTCAGATGTATAGACACGATGAACAGACGTATATGAGTTTTAACAGCGTAACCAACCAACAGGTCGCAGAACTGCCGACAGCAAAACTTGAAAAAAACTGAAAAGCCTCGTCAAGAACTAAAACAAAAAGAAATACCTGACCTAGCAACCAAGAAGAAAAGTAAGCCGTCAGATCTCTTATACCATTTAGAGCTTCATTCTACTGAACTGGTAATCAACGAATAATACACAAAAAAATTTGAGTTCAGTAGTTATGTAGACCTTGTTAAAAGTCATACAACCAACTACGCTCCATTGATAAAAAACGGTTACTGTATACAGCGTTTCTATACAGAATGTAATGTGATAAATGGTATTAGAGTGGTAGACATGACGGGTGAGAATCGTGAAAAAATACTTGACATAACAGGACGAGTCCAGAATCTCCTTTAAATAATTAAATCACACAGTAGAACGCCCACAATTGTCGTTCAATAAAGTCGATTGTTCCCGAGACTATCGCTGTATTGAACTGCTAAACTTAACTCATTCACTATTTGACTTCAACTAACTCGTTATTGTCCTCTCACTGCTTATATACCGATAGGACGCTTTATAGTATTTATTTCGAACACTCTACTTTCATGTAGAAAGATCACTCAGTCTATCGGCAAGAAAATAGACATTCGACGTTAGCAAAACTTTGTTATAAAACTCGTGAATACACTCGAAGACATTAACTGAACGTCCAAATTTTGATTTATATAACAGTAAAAGATACATTAAAACGTCTAAAGATCTTCGCATTCACCGTAGTAGTTCAATAAATAAACGCTTCTGCATTTAATATTAAAATATTATTTATCTATTAAAAATTAATTAATTAAAAAGATGAGATGCCTTATCTCATATTAAATTCATTTCTTGCACCTGATACCATTTTTTCAGAATCTTAGGCAAGATTTTTCTCCCATCAGAAAATGCAGTACCATTTGTTTAAAAAAATACGACAATGAAGATTTTCTGCAAACTAAGCGACGATAAATTCTTCTATATTCGAAGAATAATTTTTCGGATACTGAACCAAAATTGGTTGAAATTTGTTATAAAGAAATATAGCATATTTTCATTAAGTGTCCGAAAAATGCTTTTTACATTTCCTTATTCTTGAATTTCAATGAAGTAATAGTTGAGGATTTGCAAAAAAACTCCAACTAAAACAACTTCTCTGTAAAGAAAAATGTGTAGAACAAAACTCCTCGCGAAGATAAGATGCTTGGAAGAAACACCAGCCAAGTACCTCCTTTAAAAAATTAATTTACTTTACTTTAAAAAGTTCTTTATTATACTTTAAAAAAATGTTACATTAAATATTATTACGCCACTCTGTATACGTGATTAAACATGATCCTGCATTCAGTGTATACTCTTTCACATGGGGGTGTATGAAGAAAGTTATATTGAAAAATACCATAGAAGCCCAGCAAATAGGTATTAGCTCAAATGTACTCATTTGATAGATTGTGCGCTACTATTACATTCATAAAAAAAATACCTACACACAACGTAAAACATTGTTGATTCTAATCAATTAATTTCTTTTTCTGCGAATCCAGAGTTTTTTCTATAAGTCTAGATTTACAGTGGAAGATTCTTAATTGTTTACATAAAATGGAGAGAATAAGATAAAAACTATCAGAAAATAATTGCGCCTCTTTTAACCATTTATTCAACATTAATCGTGAGAAAAAACATATTTATTACTAGAATACATCTCAACACCTGATTACTTACTTCACATGGCAGCAATATGAGTGCAACGTATGAAGTAATGACTTTGCGAGTCATTGCACTAAACAGTGTCTCAAATTTATGATACATCGACCAAATTTTAAATAATAGAATAATAATACTCTATTAATAATAATATTTCTATTTCAAATAAAAGAAAAATTCTTTCAGAAGAGCTGCCTTACAAAAAAATTATCCAACGACTCTGGTGTAGGTACTTTTATTTAAAATTACCACAGTGATACGAATTAAACGATTGTTGTACCAGAAAAGCCTGATATTACTTGAGTAAAGCAAACTTGCTAATTTATTTTACAAATGCTTGTGGCCCACAAAAAGATCAAACGATTACGTGAAATATATAATTTACTTTATAAAAAACTCATAGAGTTTTCTGTTACTTCAATTTTCTATAACTTTTATTTTACTTTATTCGGTTTCTTGAACCGTAAAGTTGTAAATGATAACAAATTCCAAGAATATATTAACAATAGGCTCATAAATATTTTTTATTTTGTATTGAAATCTACCCACCTTCACTTTTATATTTAAAGAATCACATTTCTGAGCTAAAGGAGCGTGTACATATGCATGAATTTCATAGCGCCAGTTGAAACTGGCGCGCCAGTAAAATGAAATTGCATGTGTAAACCCAGCATTAGTAATAACAAATTATCAAGATAAATTAGAAACAGCAGGTTCCCAAAAAAATGTGACTTTTACGGATACTAAATAAAATAAAAATACATCCGAAAAGAAGTTATTTGACTAAGGAAGACAGGTTCGCTCTTATATACGGCGTATTAGGGTGCCATTGTAGAAAACCACAAGCATTTTAATTGTTTTAAATTGTTTTTAATGCAATTTTCTAGGGTATAAAAAAGAAAAATGATCTACACAGGTAGAGGACGATAACAGATATGAAGATATGCCAGAATTAATGGCACAATAACTTCAGTCACCTGATTCCAAACAGTATAAACGGCTTTCTGATAAAACTAGTACCTAAGTATGTATTCTTGTGCTTTTGTTAATTAAATATAATAATTTTGTAAAATAACCTTTTTAAATATTTTTTTAACCTTAGTTGTCGTTAAATTAACTTATGGCACTTTCCTCTCTAGAGAAAAAAAAAAGTTTATTTCTCAACTCAGTTTGGAGTGATAGCCTACTTTCGGATACGATAGTAGAAAAAAACATTTTTCCCAATATATTCGCATTGAAAATAAAAAACATCTAAGATGTTCTTTTAAGAAATGGATAGTGTTAAGCAACAATGTTGTTAACCCCCAGCGGCATCAAACCGAGATAATGCGTATGAAAGTTTCGCACCGCTTAAAGAAAATCTTGAATATTTGAACATAAAAATATTCTACGAATACAACTATTTAGGAAGCAAAACGTGAAGTGAGAAATAAACCTAAAATCGAAGTTAAAGTGTGGTTTAAACTTAGACTATTCACGAAACCGCTTCGCTGTAATGGACTGCTAATACGGTTCAGAAACACACGAAAACATCTAAAGGACAAAAGTATATCTTGGTCCTTTACTGTGCCGGAACGATTTCAAGTTTTTGCATTGTAATGTTGCCATATCGTGTTTTTAAATTTGAATTTAGTGTAAGAAAAAAATATATAGGTATGCAGAATAAAATAACTTGTATCAGCTTTAAAAATTGTGCAAATGTTACATGATGTTTCTATTTAAAATTGGTTGTTTGTTTTTTTTAATCTCCAACTTTGAAGCAAAATAAATTTGGCAACTGCGTACAGCGGCGCGCGGTGTTGAAAGAAAAGAAACAAAATATATATCTCTGTCAAATGCATGTTGGCATGTAACTCACGTACAGGAAGGTTAGGAGATTGGCAGTCCATTACAGCGAAGCGGCTTCGTGAATGGTCTAAGGGTTTAAACCATTGATGTTATTTAAAAATTCTGAAATAGTGCGAGCGTAGATTCACGTTTTCTTTTGTCAGAGACAGAAAAATTAAATTTTCACTTGACACATTTTTGCCTCAAATAAAGACGATTTTTTTCTAACATAATACCTGGCTAACTAATTTTTTTCAATTTTGTGGGTTAACCACATTGTTGCTTAACACCGTCCAAATATTGTATTTTCATTTAAAATTACCACATTGATACGAATTAAACAATTATCGTATACCAGAAAAGCCCGATATTACTTGCGTAAAGCGAATTTGCTAATTTGTTTTACAAATGCTTGCAGCTCACAAAATATTTAAGCAATTAGGTGAAATCGGTCTTGATAAAAAACTCAATGAGTTTTCTGTTACTTCAATTTTCGGTTCCTTGGACTGTAAAGTTGTAACTAATAACAAATCCCAAGAACTTAATATCAATGGGCTCATAAATATTCGTTATTTTGTATTGGCATCAACCCACCTTCACTTTTTTATTTGAAGAATCATATTTTTGAGCTTAATACAAAAGATAGAAAAGTTAGAAACAGTAGGTTCACAAAAAAATGTGACATTCACAGGTACTAAAAAACTAAAAATACAGACGAACATACGACATCTGCGAAGCATCTACTCAATACAGAGTTTCTATATAAAAAAAATTGTAGCCTTACTTCAGTGGCAAGTTATTCAAGAATAATACCTATGCAATGGGAGACCACTGAGAGAAAACCATAAGATGCAAAACCTCAAGGTAATAGATAAATATAACTTAGAAAAACATGGGAAATGGCATGAAAAAATTACCAAACACATTAAAACGTTGGAATGTAATTACTTCAAATTTCTAGAAAAGCAGCTATAGAAAAATTATTGCGAGAGAAAGACAACGACTCTTAACATGAACCTCTTAGATTAAACATGTAGAGATTATTAATAACAACAATCACATAAGTTAAAAACGACGGTAAAAAAATTCAGTTAGGAAAAATATTAATATCTATTCAAAATATAGATATCCAGCCATGTATAGAATAGGTAACCATATGATTTTTAAAAAAATATTCTCTAAAAGAATATTAATTTTTTCGTGTAAATGTAGCGAGAAATGGAAATTATATAAAAATAAACCAAGTCAATGTCACCTAAATAATAATCTTTTTTTATATATTTAAATAAATCTATTTTAAATTTGGACAAGACACAACCAGCTGCCAAGACATAGATTCTTTTATTAAAGGAAGAACAGATTTAAATGTACGTCCATTGAATGACGACAAATATTTAAATGTGAACAATCCATTTGATTCAACAGATGTAGAAGAAATTGCAAACGACCGCAAATGCACATGATGAGAGCCAAAAATCATTGGTTTTTAGGCACCGCTCAAAAAAATTCATAACATGCATGTGCGGTTCAGTAGGATAGACAGGTTTCAACACAATATACCTATTTGGTAATTGTACTGACAGGAGTAAAATACAGGAAAATAATACGCATGTGTCGCATGCAAAATTTCCTTAGAAATTTTTTGCTGCATCTACGATAAGTCAACACATCGTTTACTGTTATTTCAGTAAATAATATAATAAGTATATAATAAACTAATAGAGTATATAGTAAAGTCATCACGTTATTGTCCAAACTGTGACAATACACCAAGGTACTTTATTTATTATTAACTTAAATTGTTTTATTGTGTTCCGCATAAGCATATGCAACAAAATGCACTACGGGTTGTCCTTGCAACAGCTTTTAACATTGGCGTATAAATACGCAGAATATTTAGGTAGAAAGTATCCAGAGTTGCAAAAAAAAAATATACCAGAAAAGAGTAGGCAGCAAGGTTTAGAAAAAAAAAACTCACCCTTAATAAACAAAAAGTTATTCTTTTAATAAAACCGCAGTTACGGAGTTTTCGACAATTATGAGCGTGTAATTTTGCGCTATAAATTTACACCTGACCGTATAATAAATATTGGTAAAACAGAGATTGCCACAGTTATTATATCTATGCTCAAAGTTTTAGCTAAAAAGAAACAGAGACAAGTAAGACTAATTGTATCAGCTGAACGAGGAGAACTAGTTACATTTTGCGAGATTGTAACTGCCACAAGCGTTGCTCTTTCTTCTCTTCATGTTGCTCTTTCTCCTCGTGTTCATTTTAAAGACCAATTTCTAAATGGAGCTCTAGAAAGAAATTTAGGTTTGGCAAACAGAAGCGAATGGCTGACGACAGAATTGTACATTTAAGTTCTTGAACACATTCAACGCTATACTTCATGCAACAAGGATAACTCAAGACTAAATCAGTCAACTACTGTCGAAATAATAGAATTATCTACTTATCTTTACCACCACACACGCCGCATAAGCTACAACCCTTACATAAAATTGTCTAGGGTTTTCTTAAAGGCAAACTAAAAATAGCTTTTAGTGACTGGCACATTAAAAACGTTGGAAAAACTCTATCTACATATAATATAGCTAAAATTAAAAAAACGTCTTTTCAAAAAAAATTTACATCAAAGAACATAACAAGTGGCTTTTCAAAGCCAGGAATTTGGTTATTTAACAAACTTGTATTTATGGACGAGGATTTTGCGGTCATAGAAATTTTTAGTGTGAGTTTTACCAAAAATGAAGATTCCGAAGGAAGAGGCGAACAAGTTTTTTACCAATTTGTTAAGTAATTAATTTTTTTTTAAAATAAATGTTTAATTTTCAACGATATTTTTCATTTTAAAACCAGTTTCATATAATTTTTACTATGTATCAAAGTGACCCCAATGATGTATCTAAGTGCCTCGTAGACGGGTCAAAATGACTCAATCCATTTTTTACTTAAAACGTAAAACAACCTATTTCTTCTAATTTAAATTTTTTTTGTTTGGTATTATAATATTGACGAATTTAGCCATAGATTAAAGTTAAAACAACAGTTATTTAAAATATTCTATCATATAAAATTTGATATTAAATTTTTCTGTGTCAATATGCCCCACCTCACCCTATCAGTGACCATTTAGATTGTTTAGTTTGTAAAGATAAATAGTTGTTATTTAATATAGTAAATTACATACAAAAAAATCATCTAATTTAGATTTGTCTCTCTTATAAATTGTGACGTTGACAATCAAATTAAACTTCATAAAAAGTTTCTTACAAGAATATGGTTTATATAAAAAACTTAAGGAGGAAGTAGCTTATTTAATATTAATACGAAACCTCTGTCATTTTGTTTAATTATGTGTATCTCATGGGTCAGAAGAGACGTTGCTAAGTTTAGAATTTTTTATCCAAGAAACTTGGTTTTACGAGTCTAGTTCTAGACAACAATTCAAGTATAAAAAAAATTATATACTATTACAATGTTAAATAACAATCATGATCTCCTTAAAATTTTAGCCAATCAATGGCTTGCATTAAAAACCTATTTTAATTTTTTTTTAGACAAATACTAACAATTTTATTGCTATTTTAAAAACACTTTCTATGCCCTCCTGTATATATGAGAAACTAGAAGACGATTAACGTTTTGAATATTCAGTATACGGTTTAATTTCTTATTTATAACCGTCGGTAATATCATTTGGCACAGGCAGCCACTGTGACTTCACATTTTACGGTTCATTATTTAAATGACAAGAGTGAAATTTAAAATATTGTGAATATCAATTAAATTTAAAAAACGCTTTAAAAACGTTTAGAATATGTATATTTATTTTAATCTTGGTTTTCCATCAACAAATATAAAACTCTGGTTCAATAAAATGAACTAAACTGACAAAAACTTTCAAAAAGTGTCTTTATATTGTAAATAAAATACAAATATTACAATTATCCCAAGCAATACAATGAGGTTTCACCTATTAAGGATGAGTTTCCAAGGTTATAAAATAATCAGTTTCCAAATTTGGTAAAAATCAAAGCACCCTCATAGCTAAACACAAGAGACAGAGCTCCAACAAAAAGCAATTAACGATAGAAGCACTTTATCCTGCCAGTACGACAGAATTTCATTCAAGACAAATGCATAAATTCAATTAAAAGTAAATCAATTGTTATTATTTAGTCCTGGCAAATTAAAACTTGCACAACCAATAAACAAAATTTTAAGAAAAATCGGTTGAAAAGGGATTTGTTTCATCAGGAGAGTCAAGCAAACGTGAAAATGTCCAAATTACGTCCTACCAGCAGGACACGACACCCTTCTTTTTACCAAAATCGTTTTGCAATTGACCTTATTGACACCCCTAGATTCTTGGAATACTCCCAATATTGGTGTTGTTATTACAGCCCCCAGTTCAACGGCGAGGAAAACTAATTAATTCTAAAAATTGTTTGGATACAGAATTCGAGGAATAATTTCAGGGAGAACCGAATAGACTAAACAACCAAGCCCAACGCGGTTGGAAAATAAACAATAAACATCTATGAATCGACGAGAATGCATTGAGTCTTTACAAAAATAAAACAATACATTGGTTTTAAGCTATCGTTAATTATTTTAGTAATAATAGTCACCCTCCATTGCTTTTTTACACACAACCCTTTTCTTCAATTACTGACCTAATTTTTAAATTAACCGCGATTTTCGATTATTAAGCCAACTAAAAATAAACCGTTTTGTTCGGTAATTCCATCCAAACACTCCCAAAAATCAACCTTAAAATGAGTTTTTTTCACAAATCTGAAGAAAACGTTGTTAATTTGAATATTTACCCGGAACTTATCCGAAATAATTACCCCGAGTTTAATGTTTTAAGTAACAGAGACGGTACATTTCAATATTATCTACTTCAATTATTATTACAATTATTATACAGTAAAACCAGGGTATAACGTACCTATCTTTCAGAACCGACGTAATATGTACGTTTTAAACGAAGTAGGTTGTAAAAACGCAATAAAATAAAATAACGAATCGCAAAGGATCAAGCAAAAATGTTCGTTTTACCCGAAGTACGTTATATCCGAGTATATTATAACCGGGTTTTATTGAACATTAAACAACCACTTACCCTTAATATTCAAGATGAATTTTTTCCATTGGCATTGATCCGAAATCAGAGTTCACTATCAAAGTTTCAGTTTCAAATCACTAAACTTTCCACTACAGTTAAATCAACCACAACATCTTCAGACGCGGTCACAACTTCAAATGGTACTCTCCCCACCACAAGAAACTTACACAGAGACGCTATTTCCTGCCCCTTCCAAAAAGGATTTTACAATTCTGCCTTTTTATTGGCTAATTTAAACATTTCTCCCTCCTACCAACTCAAAATTTTGCAAAAATTGTTTTAAGTATCCCGTAATAGATGGCACCTCATGTTTTAATTCTGCAGATAACTTCTTCCTAAACTTGTCAAAAAATCCAATCAAAATTTACAAACATAAAAATAGAATTAACAGAATTCTATAGAATAGAAAATAATAGAATAAGAAAATTGATAATCTACGGAATTGTACACTATTTAGATTTAATTCTGTCTTTTAGTCTTCTGTTTCCACCAATATTCCAAGACTTTTTTGAGATTTTGCAAATATGAGAAAGATCGTAGAAATTTAGGGAACTGTAATTTAATAATTCGGATGCAATACCGAAACAAACAAAGAAACAATCCTGGAGAATAAAGTGAAGTTGTTTATTGTGATCATCACATCACGTGACCGTCATCAACAACATCACACACAATGGACATAACCACCAAGCGGATTTGTTGATTTGAATTAAATTTAAGCCTTTAAATCCTATTTCCTGTTTTTTATTTTTATTATTTTTCATTGTATTATTTAATAAAATTATTACTGTTACTGAAAATAGATTAATTATAAAATTTTGTTTAACATTTTTTTGACAGATATAAGACATAAGTGACAACTTATAGTTTATAGTTTACTTGTGATTTTGTAAGATTTTTCTCTCTGGTGTTTTTGAATTTGGTGTTAAAACGGGTTTAAATAGATCCAAAAAGGGTTGTGCATGGTTCTTGTGTACACCAAGGTACAACAAAGAATGTGTTTTCACAGACCACCAAAAAAACTCTAATGTGAATTTTAGAAGAAAAGCATAGAAAGAGAAAAACTTTTATTTGTTGGTGTTGGTGTGTAAGCACTTTCGAAGAGAAGACTTTTTGTTGTCGAATTTCACCCCAAATTTTATCTAAGACCAAATCTCTTCAATGTCGCCGCTGTAATTGTTTATGTTTCAATTTTTCTCTAATTAAAACGTATACAAAAAAACTAATTTTTTAATATGCAAATTATATTACATTTTTAAACGCAAGTACATTGTCAAATTGCATAAAATGTATTCTTTTGTTCTATAATTTGTTTTTGAAATATCGCTTGCTTAGACAAACCGACTGTATCTTCATAACAGCAACAAGTGTACAAGCTCAAAAATATATTCATAACCTGAATACACATTAAAAAAATTGAAATGAACAGTGTATTATAATTATTTTAATTATTAATAAAATAAAATAAAATCTTTTTTTAGTTTCTAGCATTTACTACGGGTGCCGCTTTATCGCTGTACGAATTTAACAAAACATACGGTGCGACGGCGTGTTTGTAGAAATACAACAACTTAACTCACACTGAGCGTAAAAAAGACGGTTTCATTGAGACACCGTTAAGATAGCAAGTCAAGTATCTGACAGTCAAGTGGCCAATTTAAAATTTAAAGACCGAAACACCATTTTTATACGCTTTTTATACGCCACAAAACGGTTCGGTACTACAGCTGTGAGGGCTATAGATGAGGCTATAGCAAAGTGTGTGCCTGAAAACACAAGAAAGAGTAAAGAATATACTAAAGAATATAATAAAGATTATAGTCTTTTTTTTCTAGTGCTTATTGCCTAGTCAGATGACAATAAACTCAAAGAACATCCGGTTGCAACTAAAAAATAACCAGCTACAATTAGATAAGAAAGAACTTGAATTAGAAAACAAAGTACAAGCTCTCAAATTATTTTTAAAAAAATAATTCAAATAAAATTGCAAATAGAATTATCGAAAAAAACTTCCAACTCATTGAAAGTCTTTTGCATATTATAGCAATGTTATAACATTTAGCACATTATAGCATTATAGTCTTTTTTCTCTAAAGCCCATTGCCTAGTCAGATGACAATGGACCTAAAGAACATCCGGTTGCAACTAACAAAATAACCGCCTACAATTAGAGAAAAAAAAAGCTAGAATTAGAAAACAAAGAACGAGCTATTGACTTATCTACCGAAAAAACTATTGCAAAAATATATGCAACTATTAGAAAAACCATATTAAATTCAAAACTTAGAACAAAAACTTAAAATTAAAAATTAGGAATATTTAAACGTCTGTAACAAAAAAAATTTTGTTTAAGACGAGGGTCAATTTCATGTATTTGCTTGCCGTTTGTCAACAATGTTGTCGAGCTAGCGCTGGATTTTTGTATTTGACGCGTAATCTCACGATTAGCTTTGTGATTTTGAAGATGAAAAAGAAGAAAAAAATGTGGGAAACAAAATAGACTTTAAGTCGAATTATCTGCGATTTGTTTGTAAAACTTGGAAGTTTAAAACTCGCCAATGGGATCAGTTTGGAGTCTTCTACAAATACTAAACTGTACCTTGAAGAATATGAGACTACATTGGCAATACAACAGAGCGATATAATTGTGTGCAATAGAATTTGTTGTTGTATACAGGCGTTCTAAAACTCGTAACCCAGAGAAAACTGGAAACTGTCAACGACAATATAAATCCCAAAAATTCAAAGAAAGAAAAATTGATAACTTGCATATCCAAATTGCAAATTGCATATCGAAATAAAAATTTAAACAAAATCAAAATTATAGTTTGTGCGCGAAATCTTATGACAAAATGGTAATGGTAAGACCTGCTTGGTTAAAAACAGCACATGTAAAAGAATATTAAATATCTACAATACTAGCCGATTCTGCAAAAACGAAAATAGTCTAAAACGTTTCTAACAAAAACTGAATTAGATCCGGACATTTATTGTTTTTAGATCATTGCATAAAGCATCTCCATTAAAAATACACAACTTGAAGCCTTCTAGAACTTATCAAAAGACCTAAAAATAAAGTATTTAATGACATGTCTTTATATAAAAAGCCCATACATAACCGTGCTCATTTTCAATAAATAAACTTTTGTTGGTGTAAAGATAGGAGTAGAAAGTAATAAGAATAGATGCCATTTTCCACTAATTTGACAAAAAAGCAAGTAATTTGCAGTATTGAAAAGTACATTATTTTTCTTGCACAAAGAAATTAAGGGAAACAAAAAGTCTTCCCTTGAAAGCCTGTTAAAGCCACTAATTTGACAAAAAAGCAAGTAACTTGCAGTATTGGAAAGTACATTTTTTTTCTTGCACAAAGAGATAAAGGGAAACAAAAAGTCTTCCCTTAAAAGCCTATTAAAGCCACTAATTTGATAAAAAGGAGGTAACTTGGAGTATTGGAAATTACACTTTTTTTCTTGCACAAAGAGATGGAAGGAAAAGAAAAGTTTTTCCTTGAAAGTTTGTTACACTTAATAAAAAGCATATAAAACTTGTAAAAGTAACTTACTTTAAAAAAATTTAAGTTTCTCTCAACCACAGCCATATTTTTTTGATACTAAACGCAGTTGTGCTTACGATCTGCTTTTAAAATTGCAGGAATTATTTACTGCATAAAAATTTGATGTTTTAAAAAGTACTAAATCTAAAACATATTTTTAATACTATAAACCAAATTAAAATTTTCCAAGGAATGGAAAAGAATAGAAGACTGTCACATCAAAAAGCTGCAAATGTGCATAACTTAAAATTCCTATTCAATAAAGTTCAGGAATTTATCTTTACTTTTCAAATATTTTTAATTAAAGAAAAAATATTCGGTTATGTGATAACAACCTACTTACATAATCCTCCAGAGAATCAACTAACGATTCTAAACTAAATTTTGACAAAATTATCTCTTTAAACAACTTACGACAAACTCTGCATAATACTAGGTCAATGGTCAATACGACTATTTCAAAAAAAAATTGAAACTAAAAAAAAAATTGTTTATTAGTCATTCCCAAGAAAACGCTTGGAGCTGTGATGCTAAAATACCTAGATCTAATTGGTAAATTTTGTTGGGAGTTTAAAACTGTTAGAAAAAAATTTTATACATAAGATTCTTGCGGTATGTGATATTTCTTTTCTATCACCCAGAACTAAACCCAATAGAAAGAATAGAAGCAATGGTTAAAAATTATGTAGCCAAATGCAACATTACCACACCACTATTTGAAGAAGTAAAAAGTTTAGCAGAAGAAAACAGATGCTTGTGAGGTATTAGACTTTCTTTTTGTTATCGAAATGCATATGTAAAAGAAAACTTCCGGAATTTTCTTTTGTTCTTTTGTTCCTTTCAAATTATACCGTACTACTCCCGTTTTCCAAAATGTGTAAATTTTTTGGAATGTAAATCTTCTAAAATGTAAGTTTTTTAGAGTGGTAATGATACATCTTTAAAGCAGTTTTCTCACTACTGAAAATTGCATCTTTATCTATTTTACAAAATATTTAACAAGAAGTTTATTCAACTTGTGCAATATCCTGATTGTTACTGAGTTGAATCTAATTTATATAAAATGTACCAAGACTACCTCAAGACATTTCAAAGTCAAAAAAACTAAAATAACAATATGTCTTTCTTTCAAACTGGATATAAATGATTTTTACTAAAGAATAAAAATGAAAAATAATTTTAAAAAAATCTTTTGGCAACCTACAAAACAACCCATTACGTTGAAGTCGCATTCAAATAAAGTAAGACTGTCGTGTCTAAAAAACAATAATGTAGATCCGGAAAGAACATGAAATTATAGGAAGAAAATTAAGTTGCCTTTGAACAACATTTAAAACAAAAACAAAACGCTCTTAATCTGCGTAACACATATTTTACAAGCGAGTTTTTACAGTGATAAAAAGATTCACCATTAAAACTAGTCCGCACTTGACTTCCGCTAAGAGTGAGTCATTTAACGCAGTGGAAAACTTCTTTCAACAGACAGGCGTTGCAACTCTTCAGGAGATCTCACAGCTGGCAGGAGCTGCAAATGACAAAATAATCCAAGCTTTTGAAACAGTTTTCTCGTTAGGTCTACTGATAAGTCTGCCGAAGACAATCAAGCCGAATGATAATCAGCGGAAAATTGAAGACAAGAGCACCTCAAATCAATGATATCATAAGCAAATCCTGATATAGAAAAGACAGAAAACAAAGACAAAAACAATGCCATTTTGAAAAATTTAGATATTTGATCTACATAATATCTACATATTTATTGCAACTACATTTTTAGGTAAGTAATATCGATTTTTTGTTAATCAATTTGTCACTTTTCCGCTAAATTTATGGCAAAACACATAAAAAATAGCTTAGAACAGCTGAGATCATTTCTCAAAAGTGACACTGACAATGAGTATGTCACAAAAGTATATGTAGTCCTCATTCATTGTCTTCCAGCGTTATGCATGCCAACATTTCCTAATAAAATGTTCCTTCTTTAACTAGAAAAATATCAAAATCTAGTTACCATAACTACCTAACAAAATAACTATAAATATAACATTTAGTAACACTTTGTGGTAAAAAAATCTTACAGGGGCAGTAAACCAAATTTACAGAAATACCGTTTAAAAATTCTTAAAAAATATTATATACAAAGTTGAACATTCTCGGCGAGTGACGTCATACCGACATCTGACCGAGAAAACAATTGTATTTTGTTTCCTTTGAATTCTTGGCAAGGGATTGTTTGGGAGCCAAATTTTGGTTTTGGAAGAATAGGAGTTCAGCAATCAGTAAAATTAAGATTGACTTAAAAGCAAATTTGAGATAATGACAATCTCTTTGGATTGTTCAAAAACCGTTGCTTAAATAAAAAACCTGACAGGTGCTTCGTTTACTTAGTTTAGTCCGATATGCAGAAGAAACATTTTATCACCAATACCTGTATATTTGAGAGTATACTCGTATGTTATTTAGTTGTAGATTAGTTCTAATTGTCACCAAGGCGCTAACGGATCTTATCTCCAAATGATCGGACAGATAACAATGACTACTGCGGAAACACCTTTTATTGCGAACAGTAGGACGGAGAGCAAATGTAGGTCCTCAATTAGACTCTTTTTTGGCCAGATAAGAATAATTTCATAAAATTAAGTTACAAAAAACAAATTATAGAATACGCGGTTTTAAATTATTTTTATCAGTTATAAAAATCACGCATTTCTAAACACATAATGCCTTATTTTTTGTTTTATACATAAAAAAATAATTAAATTTAGAAGAGTTAAAACTTAGAGTTAGACACAGCAACTACTTTTTTGCAACGAAGAATTATTAAGAAAGTGTAGGAAATAGTTTTCTAACTTGCTGCAGTCAAACCATTTAGTATTAATGAATTTGTTGATATTGCGAGTGTGATGCCTTCAAAATGACGAGGAAAGGTAAGGTACTGCAGCAAATATCATGTGTTTTTTAAATTTGACGTCAAAGTTGGCTGTGCATTGTGAACGCACCATAAAATAAGATCTAACCTCACTCTTGTAATTATTTGCAAAGTAGCAAAAGTCAATCGTCAAGGTTAAAACGGTGATCAACAACATTCGGATTTTGTATTCTTTGGACACTCATCTAACCTCTAGTAGAGCTAAACTGTCTTTTTCAAGACAACTTTTTGTAACTGATTTGTTTGTGGAGGGAAGTCATGTGAAATTAGTGAAAACAAAATCATAACCTAACATTTTGAACTTTTGTCGGTTTGTTGTAGGTTCTTACTTAAAACAAAATGGTTTTGCTGCAAGAACATAAGATTTTTATTGTCGAATCTTACTTTCGCAATGGGCGGCGCGTAGAAGGTGTTTGGCAATACTCAATTCAAGACTGTTATGAGGAATTTCAGGAGCAGTTTCCAGACATTGCTATTGATTATAACACTTTTCGATGCTCGTTGAATCACTGCATTAATAATTTTCGTGAGATTGGGTCTGTTTCACGAAAGGAAGGTAGTGGTCGCCCTACGAAACGAACTGATGAAGTTGTTGAAAATGTAAGGCAATTTATGGAAGAAACACCTCAAACTTCATTACGTCGGCTGTTTCAACAAGTTCAGTTATCAGTCACCACTTGCCATAAAATATTAAAAACGGATATTCATTTATATCCTTATCGTTTGCAAAGTGTACAGCAGTTACATGAAGCTGATTTTGCTGCACGTGTGGAATATTCTCAGTGGTTTCAAAACACCCTCAACGACGACTTACTGGATTGGAGTTTTTTCACAGATGAAGCGTGGTTTTATTTAGATGGATATGTCAATTCACAAAACATGAGGCTGTGGAGATCTGAGAAGCCCAATTTCTTTGTCGAGGCACCACTTCATCAAAAGGTCGGAGTTTGGGCAGCCAGTTCAAGACGGAGAATTATTGGCCCATATTTTTTTGACGGTATGAGAAAGGTTACCAAGTGTTGTTTTAAAAAAATATATGTTGTGGTTTTAGGCACACTAACGGCAGCAAGATATCGAGAAAAAATTGTGCAACCCTTTTTTGAAGAGCTTCATGTTGACGAACTGAGACTTGGTTACTTTCAGCAGGATGGGGGTACTCCGCACACAACAAATGAAACTTTAAATTTGATAAAAGAATTTTTTGACAGACGAATTATTAGTCGTAACACCTCGACACCTTACCCTTCAAGGTCTCCTGATCTCACACCTTGTGATTTCTTTTTATGGCCGTATTTGAAAAACTCCATTCTCGAACGGCCAATACATAACTTGGATGAGTTACGACATCGAATTGTTGTAAGAATTAATGAAATTAATGAACATCCTAACATGCTGATGAACGATGCTAATGGAATGTGTCGACGAATCCAAATGTGCCTAGATGAAGGTGGTGGACATTTCGATTATTTGTTATAATTTTTTTCGATTAAATTGTAATTATAAACCGTAAGTAGAGCAGTTTTAATTTTAATCACAAAAGTGAGGTTAGATGTCATTTTCTGGTTTGTTCACAAACGACCATGCACAGTCGACTTTGACGTCAAATTTAAAAAAACACATGATATTATTGTAATGTTATGTAGGTTTTGTTGTATTTTGTCTTAAAGGTGAATAAATGTTCTACAATTTTATTTTTAAAATTCTTAGTTTACAAACAGGTCACAGAGTGTCTTATATATATAAAGTCGTGGATAGAACATAAGTATATCCATAAAAAAAATCTACAGTTTAAACTGTCAAACTGTAATCTTAATCTATATATTTATATCTACATATATACTCTATTTTTTATTTATATGTCGTTGTCTGTTTCTTTTCAACACATTGCAGTATATGTTGCTATGTCATATAGATTATGTGTTGAACAGAGACAGACAATGGTATTAAAATAAAAAACGTATTATACCAAAATCGCTTTTATTTGACTGACAAATGAAATAACTAACCCACCCATTACTATGGCAACTCAAAAGCTTCTCACCTTCAAACATAATTCCATTGTGATATTGTTAAGAAATTTGAATGTTTATGCAAATCTTTGGAAAGACACTCTATTGGTTGACAGATGGTTAAAGAAGCATCATATTTAATAACGAATTGACCGGTAAGCCAATATTTATGCTAAATTGATTTTGTTTCAGCCAACAACATCAACACATTGCAAAATAAAAAAGAAGCTGCAAAAAAGTAAAAATAAAAAAAAGTAAGACATTAAAAAATAGTGTTTTACAACCTGAAGAGGTTACACCATATGTGTATGTATTTATCATAAGAAAAAAACAAATTTATTTTTAGATTACAGTTGATAAAAATTATATTAAAAACGTAAGTATAATAAAAACAAACGAAAAATTGATTTTATAATATTTCAGATTGAAAACATGCTTAACTACATAAAAATAATTATATTTCTAATAATATGCTTCGGCGAATTAAGAAAAAATTTAATTATAAAAAAAATATTTTTGCAGAGCAAGTTCCTGTAATAATACAAAAATACATATTTATCTATTTAATAATTTATATTTTTAAGATAAAAGAAAATAAAAATTATTATTCAAAAAAACCTTTGTATTCAATTTACTCCGTTTTGAAACACTTCAGCAGCAACATCATCACGCGAATTGCCAAAATTAATATCAAAATATCTGAGACATCACTGTGGAAGACTATAAAATTAGAGAACTAGACTAGAATAGAAGACTAGAAAAAGTTTGCTTGAGTTCCTGATTGACATTACACGAACAATCAAGACAGCTCAAGTTTTACCGAGTAGAAAAGTAATAGAATATGTTTTCAAAACAGTACACATTAATAAGATAATTATTATTAAAACATTAAACCATAAATATGCTAATGTAAAAAAGAAACTACAACCATAATTAAAAAAAAGAAATAGTTTTACTGGGTTAAAATGATAAAATCATTACGACAATGACGGACTCTGGTCGGCAAATTAATCAACCATTCATGATTAGATGGCCTTTCAGTCGAAAAAGTCATGGCGACTATCTTCTGGGATTCACATAACATAATTTTGAATGTATTACAGAATATTAACAACTGCAGTTTACTTATCTACCATATATTTCCAGTTGTAAGTAATATTTTTTGTAATAGATTTTAGAACCATCACTCAACGAGAATACTCCCAACCCATTGTTTCTTGGGGCTATGCGGGACTCTAGAACTGAAATCTCATCAGTGAAGAAAACCTGTTAGAATAAAAAGAGTTTTATTTTATATGCCCTTTATTTCAAGTAAAAAAAAACAACAAACATAAACATTAAAGACGAGATAACCAAATAGTTGAAACTAATTCTTGTTTTGTTCATTGCTTGACAAGATAAGTAAATGCTTAATATCATTACTATAACCAATATGTTTGGAAAACACAGCTCAAGTTTTACTGAGTAGAAAAAAAAATAGATTATGTTATCAACAGTACACATTAATGAGAACAAAAGGACTAAATTTATTGCTATTTGAAGAGGATTACCCAAGCATTATTAAAAAACCATCTATTTCATGAAACATGTATAATTTATTTACCACCAGATTATCCTGTTGGATGAAAATTCAATACAAAGATGTCAAATCAAGAAAAAAATAATTGTAATTAATTTTGTTTCTTACTTTTGTTTTCTCATACTTAATACATCTGAGTCAAAAAAAAGATCTTAAATGCCTTATTTTTAAAAGCATTTGAAGAACGACTTTCAATAAATTTGTAAAACTGTGTGATACGTTTGTAATAAAAATAAACTATGTTTTATTTATCCTTTAAAAAAGCCTTTCTGTACCAACTTTTATAAAAAAGAATTACTACCAATTATTATTAGATGTACTTTAAATTCTTTGGAAAATAACTTAAGTGATATTGGCTCATAATAACAGATCAAATATTTTATCAAAATTTGCAAAATAAAAACTGTTGAAATACAAAAATAAGTAAAAAAACATGCCAGACATCGAAAAATAAACGACCAATACTTGGAATAGCTTTTTGTAATAAAGTAAGTAAAGGCTATAATATTTCTTATAAAAACTTTTGTTTTTTCGGCTCAATGCGACTCCTAAATAAATTTTTCTTGGTAAAAAAAAGCGTTTCTAAAATTAATCGAGAGTTATTTACTGCAATAAGCTGAGCTTTCTTCGCTTTTTCTTCTTTCACTGCTTTTGCAAGCACTAATCCTATTAGTGATAACACCAAGATTACCAAGAAAAGTAATTGACCTTTAATACCTATAAAAATTTCAGAAACTAAAAATTACATTTAAAAAATTTCACCTTTTCCGAGCTAAATACACTGTTGAAAAAAATAAAGAAAAAAAAACAGTCTTAAATTGTTTTTTTGAAAAGAATGAAAAGAATTGGAAGCAGGCCTTTTTGAAAATTAATTCAGTAGCCGCGAGCAGTATAACAGTGTTATCTGATAATGATAAATCAGCCTCTTTAGTATTTCATATTCAGTGTTGGATTAAACCAGCCGTTTTCACCAGTACCAAATCCAAGACGGAAATGTGCTAATTATATAAATAAAAACAAATATTTGATTTACTTAAATAAAGTGAACTATCTTCGAAGACGACATTTAACAAAATCCTACTAAAGTATTACAAAAAGCTTAAGAGGAATCTTACAAGCATAGCGAAAAAAATAACTTAAAATAAATAAGAATTATTGGAAACATTACAAAATACAGCATTGCATCTTACTTCATTAGTGTGTTAAAAAAAAACTCAGTAACAGTATAGGTATGCATAGAGATGTTACATACACAGATTTGGCTTTAAAAGCTTTTGATGTCAGTCAGAACATTTTACTAGAAAAAAAAAATTAGATTCTGCAAAAATTTTGTGTCTTTATTTAAATATATACTTTTTAACAGGCATTACTATGCAGAACATATGTTCTGTATAAATTATAATTAACCAGTATATAAAGCCCCCAATGGCGTAATCCAAATATCAAATTTAAGAAGTCATACCAGCAATGTGAGGTGATACCAAATAGCAATTACCAAAATATTTGTTTATATTGGTAGAAATTTTTTTAGTGGCATTTTAAAATTCATTTGTTGGTGCTTTCTATTGTGCTTTTTTAAGGTTTGTTTTAAGTAAAATTGTGCTAAAAAACAGTAGAAAGAGCACTAAATAATGGCAAAAGTTTTCCTTGTTTTTTATATTTTCTAGTATCTATTCAAAATTATTCCACAAACCGGTTGGTGCCACTCCTCAGGAAAACATTGTTTGACACTGTGCTGGTTTAAGTAATTTCTCGTAGTAGCATGGCCAGCTTTAGCTCTATCCACTTACGTTCCTATATGGCCGTCCCACTCAATTTACACCCAAATTTAAAATCTGGGAACATACGCAGAAAAAACGGATATAATTTTAATTTATGAAAAAGTCAGAGTTAACGCAAAAAAAGCCCTAAGCTTATATGCCGAACGTTTTTCGCAAGAGAAACTGAGCAGTGCATCAACTTTTGTTGATGTGGTACGACATTACGAGTTGGTACATGACGTCTTAACTTTACTTTTAATTTGTCTATGTAGACACATTGATAACATTTGCACTATCTAATTTTTTCTGGTGCTGTGCTTTTTTATTATAAAAATTTTCAGTGCACGCAGTCTATGAAAGCACTATTGGCACTAGTAATTTTTAACAATAAAACATTTCTGTTTCTTAGCATTGTCTTCATAAATTAAATTATGATTGAATAAATATAGTAATGTAAGAATTGAAAATAAAATAACATTCACTACGGATACATAACATAACGTTACATACATAACGGATGTAACAAAATCACTTACATTTTGTTTTTGCGTGAAAACTTTGAAAATCCTAATAGTTGTTTTGAATGCGCAGTGTTTGTAATAATATATTTCTAATCTAGTTTCCTCACTACTAAAATTGCATCTTTATTATTTTTTATCAGTATTACAGAATATTAACAAGAAGTTTATTCAACTTGTACAATATTCTAATTGTTACTGTAGAATTACAATTTATTCTAACATAAAAAATGTACTAAAACCATCTCGAAGTATTCCAAAGACAAGAAAAGTAAAATAATAATTCTTTTTTTTTTTCAAACTGAATATAAAGGACTTTTTCTAAAGAATAAAAATAAAGTTATTATTTAATAATAACGCCATTTTGACTTTTCTTGAAAACTGAACATGAACGACTTTTTCTAAAAGATAAAAATAAAATTATTACCAATTAATGACACCCTTCAAAACATTGTCAAAATCTTTAAATCTTAAAGAATCTTCAAAATTCACCAGTATTAAACCCAATAAATCCAGCAAACAGCCAAAGAAAGACGAACAAAACAGCATCCCCAACAGTACAAAAATTGTGGAAATTCATGCCACCAAATTGTGTTTTTTTATAAAAACTTGTTTATTGTATTAGTTAAAACGGTAATGTAGTTTTATTTCAAACAGATCAAGAAGAGCAACATGAGATCTACAAAATCCTAATTTTTTGTATACTATTTTCACGACGGACGAAGCGATTTTTACATAACATGGCATAATACACACATAAAAACCCTCACGTAGTACGAGCAGCCCATTTCCAACACTATTTTTGAAAAATGAATAGATGAAAATTGTTGAAGGCTACCTTATTCGTTCACAAGTTCTGCGAAAACTAGAAAAAGCTGCTGTTTATTTATCTACCATATATTTTCTGTTGCAGATAATATTTTTGTAAGATTTCCGAACCATCACTCAACGTGAATACCACCAAACCATTGTTTCTTGGGGCTATACGGGAATCTAGAAATGAGATCTCATCAGTGTAGAAAACCTGCTAGGATAAAAAAAGTTTTATTTTATATGCCTTTCATTTCAAGTAAAAAAAACAACAACAAACATAAATATTAGGAGCAAAATAATCAAAGAATACGAGCTAATTCTTGTTTTACATTGCGTGACAAAATAGGTAAATGCTCAATATGTTTGGAAAACACTAATTCCTGTGAAAATGTCTGCAAATAAAAAAGTCAAAACAATTCTACTACAACAGAACCGATAAAAACCAATAAAGTTTAAATTGCTACTTATAATAGAAGTTATAATTAAAAATACAACAAAAAATTATGAGAGAATGCTGAACTCCTTTTTCTCACCTGAAATAAGAGTCGCTTCCTCTGCTCCCAATGGGACTTCTCTCGCCCAGCCTCTAGTGCTTTCAACGAGATCAATTGGAAGAAAAATACTTACGTTTATAAAACAGTACAGGCACTATCATAAAGGTCCCTGCGTTATAAAACACGTCGGCACCAACGTCATCACGCGAATCGCTAAAATTATCATCAAAATATCACTGTGGAAGACTATAGCACTAGAGTACTAGACTAAAATAGAAGACTAGAGGAAGTCTGATTGATTTCCTTATTGACATTGCACAAACAATCAAGACATCTCAAGTTTTACCGAGTAGAAAAGAAATAGATTATGTTTTCAAAACAGTACACATTAATAAGAACAAAAGAGCTAAATTTATTGATATTTGAAGAGGATTATTTAAAGATTATTAAAAAATCATCTATTTCATAAAACACGTATGATGTATTTACCACCAGATTATCCTGCTGGATGAAAATTCAGTACAAAGATTTTAAATCAAGAAAAAAATGATTGTAATTAATTTTGTTTCTTACTTTTCTTTTCTCATACTTAATACACCAGGGTCAAAAAGAAGATCATATATGCCTTATTTTTAAAAGCATTTGAAGAACGAGTTTCAATAAATTTGTGAAACTGTGTGATACGTTTCTAATAAAAATTAACTAATGTTCTATTTAAATTTGTCCTTTAAATAGAACTTTCTGAAGTTTCCAGTGTGATTGTTCGTTTCGATGACAACTCATCACAAAAAAGATTTTCTGTACCAAATTCTGTACTAAATTCTACCACGTGACATAGATATTGCTAACAAACAAAATCTTACCATTAATTTCTCTTACTTGTAGCTTACATAAGAAAAAAGGTTTTATGAGATTTTATTTTAAAATAATTAAATTTTTTATGACGAACTCGAAATAAATGACTAAACCATAACTTCTCGGCAAAATTCTAATCAATCAGAAGGCTCGGATTAACAAGTTATCACTAAAAACACCTGCTCAGTTAAATAAAAAAAATTCTATTACAGAATTCTAGTTGAACCTACTCTCTGGTACAAACTTATCGTTCTGGACACAGAAACACATTCAAAAAAATTTTATATAAAGCAGAAAAAAATATTAAAATTAAGACTGAAAAAATAACACAATGAATAAAAATCATTGGAAACATTACAAAATATTGTAAGCAGTTTTGCATCTTACTTCAGTAGTAGATTAAAAAAAAAACCTATAGTGACATTATAGGTATGTATAGAGATGTTATATACAGAGATTGGACTTTAAAAAATTCTAATGTCTGTCTCAGCATTTTACTAGAAAAACAAAAAAAAAAGTATTGGATTACGCAATAATTTAGTGTTTTTATTTAAATGTATACTTTTTAACAAGCATTACTATGCACAATATATAAATTATAATTGACCAGAATAAGAAACCCCTAGCAGTGAAAATAAAAGAACATATTTAAGACCCATACTTTTTAAAAATATTGCACATATACTGTTTAAAAGACTTTTCTGGAGTTACTCCTATGATCTGAAAATTGTAAATGGTACACAGGTGACTGTATATAGCCAGCCGCAAAAAGATATTACGAGGCGATTTTAATAATTCAGTAACTTCTTTCGAAAAACAAGCTCTCAAATCGTTATTGCTGTTTTCTTGGTAAAAAAGCCATGATTAAAAAGTTTTTCCAAATTTTTCTACTAAAATAACAACTCCGAACAATTCTTATTCTTTTAGAAAAAGATATTAGTAAATACAATAGTATATTACATTTCAAAAAACTTAGATGCATTATTATTTAATCTCGAGAGTAAAACTTTGGAAGATGTAGAAGCAGATAAACTTTCTTCTAAACTTACTCAATATTTTCGTAAAATGGAGGATTTCCTCAACATTAGCGGCAACTTTAAGAATAACTCCAAAGAGGATACTATTTCGCCTAACATAAAGGAGAACATATCATTATAAAATATTCTATGTTTTGTTAATAAGTGATATTAAATTCAACCCAATGTATTTATGTGTCAAATAGCATGTCACTTTGCGCTTTAAAAAAGACCGCATACTTAAAATACCTTCAGTCTTCATTTTTAATTGCTTAAAATACACCTACTGTCACTTAAAAAAATTGAACAAAAATTGTTTTTTTCATCTTTAAGGAAAGACCAAGACTTAAGTGTCTTAACAGAGCTCTTAACCAACTCATCGACACTCTTTCCTGTAAAATCCAGACGTCTTAAACGTGTCTCAAACTCTAATTCATTTTATCTCAGATATGTATTTAACCTCTTTAGATAACAACACTATAAATCTTCAGACTCCACACACAGATTCCAACAATGTTTTGCCCTACATTAATAAATCTATCGTTTTGCGAACATTCTAGAATAAAATTTCTGGAAAACATCTTTGTCGTCGATATATTTAAAAATTTTGATGCTTTTAGCTAATTTTTCGTTGACCTCAGAACCACTAATTCCTTTACTACACTTCAACAACAACGCTCACAATATTTCGCTACAAGTTTGGATCTTTTACAGAGAGGTTAACCAAATTTATGATTAATAAGAGAACCACAAGCTTTATCTAACGCTTCTAAGCGAACACCGTTGCTTTCCGTTTAAATAGAAAGTCTGCCAGGTACTTTGTTGACTTAGTTCAGCTCCATATACAGAAGACATAATTTCTCGCAAATACCTGCATATTTTAGAGTGTAATCGTATGTTATTTAACTGTAGATTAGTTCTTAGTTTCTAAGTAGATTAAAAGGGTTTAAAGAGACATTACTTTACTGAGGATGTTTCGCAGATATTTAGAATAGCTAGAAAATTAGAAGTAAGGATGTGTGAGGTTAATAAAGAAATAATTTCAACTGCGAAAGCATCTTTTGGAGTGGTTAAAAAATCTTATTTGGTAAGATAAAGGTCCTTAAAGAGTGTAATTTTCAATATCATATTTTGAGTCAACATCACCATCGGAGCAATTTACAATCACTTCTTAAAAGTTTCACATTAGAACACATGACAATTTTATATTAGGACTCAAAACCTTATTTTTGGTAGGTATCGAAGTCCTGTTACATTGAGTTTCGAAGCATTACGTTAGATCTCGAAGTCGTTAAGAGGCTTTTCTTTTCATCGACGCGGTAAATTTTACTCGCCTTGAACCATAAATAAGCTAACGTAAAGAAGAAACTACAACCATAAATAAAAAAAAGAAATAGTTTTACTAGGTTTGAAAATGATTGGTATATACCATAAAATCATTACGACAATGACGGACTCTGGTCGGTAAATCAATCAACCATTCATGATTAGATGGCCTTTCAGTCGAAAAAGTCATGGCGACCATCTTCTGGGATTTACGTAAGATAATTTTTGTAAATTTCTTAGAAAAAAAAAACAATAACAGAGCTCTATTGTGCTTAGTTACACTACAAATTTCATAAGAAATTGATGACAAAACGGCCCCACTTGCGATTTCTTTCTTTTTAGAAATATAAAATATGGGTCAGTGAAAAAAATTCGACTTAAATGAAAAGATCATTACCGAAACTAATAGCAATTTTGCATTTTCTTAACTGCAATAAAAAATAAAGATATCGAAATTTAGAATTGACTTATGCAAGTTTTACCAACTTTAGTTTATTAAAAATGTTTTATTTTAAAGATTTCGAAACATTGCAGTAATGCAGCGATCAACTACAACAAAAACGTGTCTTTTAAAATTTACCAAACAAATATTTCACTTTATTAATTTTCTCAATTTTCAATTCACAATTTTTTCATAAATCAGTGACAGTTGAAAACTGAAAAAAAAAACAATAGTTGCTGAAGTTAAATCTATTTTCAAATTGATCTCAGTTACATGTTAAGATAAAATGACAAAAAAAAATTCTGAATAAAGACGGATTTTCTAGAATAAATACTCGTGTAGAAAAAAACAAGAAGAGTGGGCATGCTCTATACTGGCAATGTGATGTCATACCAAATATCAAATACCAAAATATGCGTATGTGTTGCTAGAAATTTTATTGTTGGTGACATTTGAAATTTTATTTGTTAATGCTTTTTATTGTACTCGTTTATGTTTTTTTTAAATAAAATTGTGCTAAAAAAACAGTAGAAACAGCATTAAATAATGTCAAAAGTTTTTCTTGTTTTTTATTTTTTAGTATCTATTCAAAATTATCTCACCGGTTGGTACCACTCCTCAGGAAAACATTGTTTGACACTGTGCTGTTGTAAGTAGTTCTTTGTAGTTTAGCATGGTCAGCTTTAGCTATATCCACTTACGTTCCTGTATGACCGTCCCACTCCATTTACACCCAAACTTAAAATCTGGAAACATACGCAGAAAAAACGGATATGATTTTAATTTATGAAAAAGTCAGAGTTATCGCAAAAAAAAGTCCCAAGCTTATATGCCGAACGTTTTTCGCAAGAGAAACTGAGCAGTGCATCAACTTTTGTTGATGTAGTATGACATTACGAGTATGTACATGACGTGTTAACTTTACTTTTAATGTGTCTATGTAGACACATTGATAACATTTGCACTATCTAATTTTTTTTGGTGCTGTGCTTTTTTATTATAAAAATTTTCAGTGCACGCAGTCTATGATAGCACTATTGGCACCAGTGATTTTTAACAATAAAACATTTCTGTTTCTTAGCATTGTCTTCACAAATTAAATTATAATTGAATAAATGTAGTAATGTAAGAATTGAAAATAAAATAACTTCTTCACTAATGTAAGTGATTTTGTTTTTGCACGAAAACTTTGAAAATCCTAACAGTTGTTTTGAATGCGCAGTGTTTGTAATAAATATATTTCTATACCAGTTTAATCACTACTAAAATTGTATTTTTATTTTTATTATCTGTATTACAGAATACTAACAAGAAGTTTATTCGACTTGTACAATATCCTAATTCTTACTGTAGAATTACAATTTATTCTAACATAAAAAATGTACTAGGACTATCTCAAAATATTCCAAAGACAAGAAAAGTAAAATTATAATTCTTTTTTTTTTCAAACTGAATATAAACGACTTTTTCTAAAGAATAAAAATAAAATTATTATTTAATAATAACGACTTTTTGATTTTTCTTGAAAACTAGACATGAACGACTTTTTCTAAAAGATAAAAAATAAAATTATTACCAATTAATGACCCTTCAAAACATTGTCAAAATCTTTAAATCTTCAAAATTCACCAGTATTAAACCCAATAAATCCAGCATACAGCCAAACAAAGACGAACAAAACAACATCCCCAACAGTACAAAAATTGTAGAAATTCATGCCACCAAATTGTGTTTTTTTATAAAAACTTGTTTATTGTATTAGTTAAAACAGTAATGTAATTTTATTTCAAACAGATCAAGAAGAGCAACATGAGATCTACAAAATCCTAATTTTCTGTATATTATTTTCACGACGGACGAAGCGATTTTTACATAACATGGCATAATACACACATAAAAACCCTCACGTAGTACGAGCAGCCCATTTCCAAAACAATTTTTGACAAATGAATAGATGAAAATTGTTGAAGGCTACCTTATTCGTTCACAATTTCTGCAAAAACTAGAAAAAGCTGCTGTTTATTTATCTACCATATATTTTCTGTTGCAGATAATATTTTTGTATGATTTCAGAACCATCACTCAACGTGCATACCACCAAACCATTGTTTTTTGGGGCTATACGGGAATCTAGAAATGAGATCTCATCAGTGTAGAAAACCTGCTAGGATAAAAAAAGTTTTATTTTATATGCCTTTCATTTCAAGTAAAAAAAACAACAACAAACATAAATATTAGGAGCAAAATAATCAAAGAATACAAGCTAATTCCTGTTTTACATTGCGTGACAAAATAGGTAAATGCTCAATATGTTTGGAAAACACTAATTCCTGTGAAAATGTCTGCAAATAAAAAAGTCAAAACAATTCTACTACAACAGAACCGATAAAAACCAATAAAGTTTAAATTGCTACTTATAATAAAAGTTATAATTAAAAATACAACAAAAAATTACGAGAGAATGGTGAACTCCTTTTTCCCACCTGAAATAAGAGTCGCTTCCTCTGCTTCCAATGGGACTTCTCTCGCCCAGCCTCTAGTGCTTTCAACGAGATCAACTGCAAGAAAAATACTTACGTTTATAAAACAGTACAGGCACTATCATAAAGGTCCCTGCGTTTTAAAACACGTCGGCACCAACGTCATCACGCGAATCGCTAAAATTATCATCAAAATATCTGAGACATCACTGTGGAAGACTATAGCACTAGAGTACTAGACTAAAATAGAAGACTAGAGGAAGACTGATTGATTTCCTTATTGACATTGCACGAACAGTCAAAACATCTCAAGTTTTACCGAGTAGAAAAGTAATAGATTATGTGTTCAAAACAGTACACATTAATAAGAACAAAAGAGCTAAATTTATTGATATTAGAAGAGGATTATTTAAACATTATTAAAAAATCATCTATTTCATAAAACACGTATAATGTATTTACCACCAGATTATCCTGCTGGATGAAAATTCAGTACAAAGATTTTAAATCAAGAGAAAAATGATTGTAATTAATTTTGTTTCTTACTTTTCTTTTCTCATACTTAATACACCAGGGTCAAAAAAAATATCTTAAATGTCTTATGTTTAAAAGCATTTGAAAAACGAGTTTCAATAAATTTGTGAAACCGTGTGATACGATTTAATAAAAATAAACTAGTGTTCTATTTAAATATGTCCTTTAGATAAAACTTTCTGAGGTTTCCAGTGTGATAACTCGTTTCGATGACAACTCATCACAAAAAAGATTTTCTGTACCAAATTCTGTACTAAATTCTACCACGTGACATAGATATTGCTAACAAACAAAATCTTACCATTAATTTCACTTACTTGTAGCTTACATAAGAAAAAAGATTTTATGAGATTTTATTTTAAAATAATTAAATTTTTTATGACGAACTCGAAATAAATGATTAAACCATAACTTCTCCGCAAAATTCTAATCAATCAGAAGGCTCAGATTAACAAGTTATCACTAAAAACACCTGCTCAGTTAAATAAAAAAAAATTCTATTACAGAATTCTAGTTAAACCTACTCTCTGGTACAAACTTATCGTTCTGGACACAGAAACACATTCAAGAAAATTCTACATAAAGCTGAAGAAAATATTAAAATTAAGACCGAAATAATAACAAAATAAATAAAAATTATTGGAAGCATTACAAAATATTGTAAGCAGCTTCGCATTTTACTTCAGTAGTAGATTCAAAAAAAAAAACTAGTGACACTATAGGTATGTATAGAGATGTTATATACAGAGATTGGACTTTAAAAACTTCTGATGTCTGTCACAGCATTTTACTAGAAAATCAAAAAAATATTGGATTGTGCAATAATTTAGTGTTTTTATTTAAATGTATACTTTTTAACAAGCATTACTATGCACAATATATAAATTATAATTGACCAGAATAAGAAGCCCTCAGCAGCGCAAATAAAAGAACATATTTAAGACCCATACTTTTTAAAAATATTGCACTTATACTGTTTAAAAGACTTTTCTGTAGTTACTCCTATGATTTGAAAATTGTAAATGATATATAGGTGACTGTATATAACCAGCTGCAAAAAGATATTACAATGCTGGTTTGATAATTTTGTGACTTCTCTTAAAGAACGAGTCCTAAAATCGCTGATTCTAATTTTCGCTAAAATCACCCACGACTTTAATAAGCACACTAAATTTTAGTAGAAGTAATTGGTTATATTTTAAGCAAAACTCCCGTTTCGAATAAGAAATTTAGCCAAGTGAATAACTAAAGCAAAAACTTCTCCAAATTTTTCTACTAAAATAACATTTTTAGCAAAATCTCTAAAAATTGCCATTCTTCATAAAAAAATATTAGTAAATATGTAGTACATTATATTTCAAAAAACTAAATAAAGTGCACTGAGAGTAAAACTTTGGAACCTGAAGGCTTTATCCACTCAAAGCATTAAGACACTTTAATCCTGAAGTATGTACGCTATTTTTTACTCTTGCCGAAATAAGTACATCTACAAAAAAGTCATTCTGTATTATTAAGCTTTAAATAATAGAAAAACGATAATTCGATATAACTTTATTGCAAATGTTCTAAGTAAGAAACTGCAAAATGCAAAAAATAAATTTAATAATTCATTATCATTAGTTAAACAAAACCAAACAGTTCAGATTTTTTCAAAACAAGATCTAATTTAAAATGGAAGAGACAGTTACAATTGTAGTACTCTAAATAATATGCTATAACAATAAAAATTTATTATGCAAATTTTGTTTAGAAAAAATTGTAATAATATATTTTATCTTTTTTAAAAAATCTGCCTTAGACCAGAGTTTACGACCTTGAGATAATAGATGTTTGGGATAAACAAACCAGGGGATAATTTAAGCATGATTGCGGCTAGTGGGCTGGGATCGACAGCAGGGATTCGTTTAGGGAGGCGTCATTTTCACCTTGGCCAGGTGTGAAAAAAACTTAAAACACATCTTAGGGCAGTGCGGGTGCGCCGACGCACACAGAGGTAGATTGACATTACAACCGCCTGCGAATCTGGTAGTTTGGTCAGAAGAACAAGCTTGTATTAGTCAAGAGCGATAATTTTGTATCAATATAAAATATTCTAAGCTTTGTTAATAAGTAATGTAATATTGAATTTAACCCGTTGTATTTATGTATCACATAGTATGTTACTTTGCGCCTTAAAAATGAACGGATACTTGCAGTATCTCCAATCTTCATTTTTAATTGCTTAAAATACACCCAGTGTCACTTAAAAGAATTTAACAAAAACGTTTTTTTCATCATAATCAAGAAAAAAAGACCTAAGTATTTCAGCAGAGCCCTTAACTAATCGATACTCTGCCCTGCAAAGTCAAAACTTCTAACTCTAATTTATCTTTTTTCAGATAATTAACCTTCTTAGCTAACGAACTGTAAATCTGCATAGTTCACACACAGATTTTAACAATGTCTTGCCCTACGTTTGTGAATCAATCGTTTTGCCAATATTCTAGAATAAAATTTCTGAAAAACATCTTTGTTGTCGATATATTTAAAAATTATTGTGCTTTCAGCCAGTTTTTTGTCGACCTCAAAATTACTAATTCTTTTACTGGGCTTTAACAACAACGCTTACAATATTTCGCTAAAAATTTGGGACTTTCCCAAACAGGTTTACCAAATTTATAATTAATAACAGAACTACAAATTTTATCTAAGGTTTCGATAAAAATTTTATCCGATTTAAAAACTTCTTCAATCAGCGTTTTATATTTTTTATAAAAGCCTAACATGTTGTCAACAAATGTATATGTATATTTTCTGTATCAATATTACCAACAGCTGCTATTCCTTGTGTTTTAATGTGATACAAAACTATAACAACAAGAGCAACTATTGCATTTTGAACACTTTTGAGCGAATTGTCTATGTTCGAAATATATTTTTTTTTGTTAATCTTGTACCATTGCTACATATTCGTTGTATAAAAATTCTAAAGGGTTAGCTACCATGTAGGTCTCACAACGCTGAAATACTTTTGGGAATGAAATAGCATGAAGGAAGAAATTTACAGAAAGCATTTCCTCCTCGATTTTTGTCTTGACTCGTTCAATATGTATAGAGACTTAGATTGCGTTTTTGAAACATTTTGGCAAGTTACCTTTTAAAATGTTCTTCACTTTTTTTAACAAAAGGCTCCTCAAAAATAATTTTATAACGCTGTTAAGTCTTTAATATAGAAGAAAAACAGTCTTAAATTAGTCCTTTAAGAAAATCATCCCTAACGCAATTTTACAGACAGGGCTTGGAATCAGGCCTTTTTAAGAGTTAATTTGGTGGCCACAAGCACTCGCAATGTCAAGAATAAAAAAAGTCTATTTAGGCGTGTGTGCTGATAATGATAAAGCATATTATCAGATACGCTAATTAAATATTTAAACAAATTGGAATCCATTAATATATAAATAATAATTATTTGCACAAAAGTCCTTTATTTTCACTGTATAAACGTAGTAAATATAATAAATCCGGATCACTTTTGTAATAATAAATTTCAAAATTTAACTCAAAATTTTGGCTTTGTGAATTACGTGTTTTACCGAAAATTCGGGTTTTTTAAATGTAGGTCATGTTATGTGACAATGTCACGTTGACGTAGTCATATAACATAATTCACAAAGCCAAAATTTTGAGTTGAATTTTGAAATTTATTATTACAAAAGTGATCCGGGTATATATTTTTAGTTTTAAAAGTCTATTGCAAAAATAATAAAAATACTTTGTGTATAGAATTGACCCAACTCTCTCCCACTTGAAAAACGAACTCATACTGTAGGAACACCCAGAAATAACAGATATAGTACCCAACAAAAAATAATAATATAGAAAAAGAAAATAAAAATGGCGACGTCTCGACGATTTTCACTTGCAATGACTTTGCCATTGAAGAGGTGTAAACTCAATAACAACCCAACATCATAGCCGATTAAATTGTTAATACACATTTCAAATAGACAAAAAAAATAACTTTTGCAAACAACACATTTCGAAAGTATTTGGTGGTACATAAATAAAAAAATTTAATCGAATACTTGAAAGGTTCAGATAATGCCTGGTTCTGCAAGAAACTTTTTAGAAAACCAAATCTGTAATAAGTTGAAAAAGGGTAGAAAAGTAAAAAATTTATTTTTCTTTAAAATCTTCTCTGAAGAAATTTCAATTCTAATCTAACATTATTTCAGAAAAAATAACATCTACACTGTGGTACTCGTATATAATATTCGAGTAATTGTAATACAGCTAAAATCATAAAAACAAATGGAAAATGGTATTATTAAAGCGTTACAATTAGCGTCGTATTTCCCGACAGTTCCCAACAATATAAATTATAAAAAAAAACGAAACAAAAAAATTGTCAATTTTAAAATTATGGTTAAGAGTTTTATTTCCTCTAGAAAACATTAAAAATAAGGCATTGTACAGAACAAGTATGTTACATCTTTTAACAATCAATTTATTACGTTAACAGATGTGTGTCAAAAAATCTACAAAAATTTGGGATGTGGATGTAATAATATTCTTAGTACAATCAAAATTATAAAACTTGGTTCATATTGAAGCTGCGAAAAAATTTAAAGCGTTCTCAAATAGTGATACAGTTTTAAAATTGGATTATTATAATTTGGTTTCAACGTTGGATCTTCAGAAAAAACGTAGAGAAAGAAGGACGTTACATATCGCAACATAGACAACCAATTGTTTACGGTAACAGACCGTGTTAGAATCGTTAATGAGGTGTAGTTAGTAAACCAACATTAATTAACTGAATGTACATATTAATAATATTATAAAAGTAGAAATTCTGATTTGTATCACAAATGTCTACCTAAACGAAGTCTTCAATTCAAATGTAATTGACAGACATAAGAAAATTATCGGCATAATAACACATTTTTGAGAAGTTAAAACATACTAAATTTTTATTATTAAATTCAGGTATGTTAGTACTTTAAAATGAAAAAGATGCTAAACACCAAATTAAAGAAAAAAACCATAGAACAAAATGCAGACTAACACAATTAAATAAAATGTTTGAGGAGATAAAAATATCAGCCATTTATTGATTACTTTTTATTTCAGATCGATCAACATATTTTTTATAGTAACATAATAGTATACTTTTTTATTCATTACAAACTGCCATCGAAAATTTTGCACAAATTTCTCGTTTTCACCAATTTTTTATTGTTGAACATAAATATTAGTGCTGTTGAATGTTATAAGTTATTATAGATGTAAATCATATTGTCATTGAGACCACTTGACAGCACACAAATTGCAATAGAGCCACCTTCGTCGGTAGTAGGATAGAATGCAATTAAGCAAGAACTTAATACAGTGAAAAAATTTTTTTACAAAACTTATTAAATCATGTAGTAATAATGACGATAATATGCACTTTACCATAAAGCAAAGTACTTGCAATTGCAATTGGTGGCGCGGATGAATGCACCTGGAAATAATGGAAAACGCTATAAATATAAGAAAATAGCACAGATGTGTTAAACAAACACGAATAAATAAATATAGATAAAGAAACACTATTTACTTTAAATTAGAATATAAAAATAAATTTATTTCGGAGGTAAAATTTTAGAGATACGTGTTATCCTCTTTAAGATAACAATTTTGTTATGCACAGAAGCATGTTTTCAAAATCGCTACAATGAATGGCGTAGTATATAGCCAATCTATAAGCAGTGTCATGCAGAGGCATTATGACAACCACCATACCCAAGAATTGCAATTGTTGAACATTAATTGACCTTTTTGCACCAACGCCATGACAGAAAAAAAAACTGTTTGGGTACCTAAATCACAACTCGCATTAATACCAAAAACAAATGCAGATGGTAGTAATAAACCCTAAATTAAAAAATTTTTATTCGAAAAAATTAGCTTTTAAAAACCAAAAAATCATATAACACAGCTGCCATAACCAATTCAAAGATTTTTTTAAAGGAAAAATAGATAATTAAAAAAACTTCACTTCTTTTTTCCTAATTAAATTAAATAATACTAAAAAAAATATTTGAAAAAATGGTGAGTATTACTTCGTTAAAATTTTAATTACTGGAAATACCACGACTAGTATACAAAGTCTAGTACAATAATATGCAAAATACCGAAATAGTAGTTAAAATACTTTGGGAAAAAAAAGACGTTTTATAGTTTTAGCTCGAGAATAGATTCGATATGAAAGATATTTTTTTGTAAGACTAAAAGCAAAGTCTCGCTATGTCAAAAAATAGACAAAATAAGAATGTTTAGAAAGTGTTTGAAACTTACTACGCCGAAACAAATATATCAAGAAGTCGGACAAAGCAAAGATTCCTTGATAATCTTTTATCTCAAAAATCGGTCCTATTTCTTACTATTAAAGTGAACCAAATATATTTATTTCGAGCTACCCCATAAAATTAGAACCCGGAGTATAGTCTTGTTATTTTGGTCAAATGAAACTTTTAATTTTAGGATGTTGCTTAAAAATAAATAAACTGCGTTTGGTTTGAGAAATGATAAAAAAGGCGTCAAACACATATCTTCAAGAACATTATAAATAACGAAACAGTGCATTGAGATATGATAAAAAGGGCGTTAAACACATATCTTCAACATTATACATAACGAAACAGTGCACTGAGATATGATACAGAAGTCATATCTGAAAGAAAAAATGATGACCTAATCCACCACTGTGCCCAGAAACAAATTATCATTTTTAGTACCGATTCTTGTGTACAAACACTCTCTGATACAACAATTCCTAATTTTATATACAAGTGTATGTGTGTTCTTTGAATTTCCTTTAATATTGGTGACTTAATGGAATCTACATCCACGTAATTTTTTTAGGACAGATTTTCTTTCTCCTATCGCTTGTAGGCCAAAATTATTCTAGCAGCAAAATTGTTGAAAAGTTTAAATTTTCGTAACTAAATTATTTATTGCTAGACGTATTATAGCAAATCTTTTTTCTCAGTGTAGTTACACACAACCATTACACAGTTTTAAACGTTTCTTTAAGCTATCATTTAAAATTTTGATTTCGGATTGCTAATGATATGATATGAATGTAAATGGTTAAGTCAGGTCTGAAAAAATCCTCCTGAACAAGCTTTTTATTGCTTATATTAAAAGATATCTTATCAAAAACATGTTACTATGGACTTTTATATAACAAAAGCTATGACGAGACATGGATATTTTTCATATATCTGTCAATATATCTGCACCGCATTTAGAAAAGAGGATACAGCACTGTGTTGGATCTGCAAAGAAGCATAACGACGCAGAACACACGTTGATTCAATGCAGAAGATGGAAAAAAAACTTTGTATAGCTACATGCAGAGTTAACACAAAAAAAAAAGAAAATTTGGTAAAAACTTTGTTGCGTGGAAAAAAACAATGAAAAAATATTGCCAACATCTGTTGAAAAATCTTGCATCAAAACAATCGAGAAACAAGTAGCAACAAACAGCCTCTTATAATAAGAGACAATAAGTAATCAATCCCTCCACCAAAAAAAATGCTGGAAAGCATTTCCAGTGAAGTTCATTTGTTATTATTACTCAATAAATTCTTATCCGGAAAAGATTTCAGCTGGTAGTACCCAGACTGACTAGAATTATAATAAAAGCCCAATAATTAGACAAATTTTTTGATATACTATTAATTTTTGAAAACTGCACAAACTTAAGACAAGTGTTTTTTTTACGAGTAAACAAATCGCATCCTCTAAAATACAAATAAAATAAAATTACGAAATAAAAATAGCCGACTATTTATAAAAAAAATCGTTTTTAGTATTTTCACTTATTGTCAAACACTTAGACACAGAAACATAAAACGTTGAGTGCACTACGGGCATTAGTTGATGTTTTTTGCTCTGAAGCGACTTACAAAACCCGGCTCAAGGCCCTAAAACTTGTAAATTTATCACAATTGGAGGGCCTAAACATCATAATAATGTCTTTGGCTCATTCAAGCTGAGCCATTAACTATCTCATAGAGAACCAATTCTGTACTTTGACAGATGTGTATCCACAATAGTTCTATATACAAAAATTTGGGATGTATATGTAAAAATATTGTTGATACAACCAAATTTACAAAACTTGGTGCATACTGTAGCTGGCAAAAATTGAAAGCCTTTTTAAATCGTGATACCTGTCTTAAACTCAGATTATTATGACTTGGTTTCAACGTTGGATCTTCAGAAAAAACGTACAGAAAGAAGGACGTTACATATCGCAACATAGACAACCAATTTTTTACGGTAACAGACCGTGTTAGAATCGTTAATGAGTTGTAGTTAGTAAACCAATATAATGTGAATGTATTAATAATATTCTTAGAGATTATATAGACAGATATGCCACAAAATAAGGAGAATAAGTAGAAATCTTGATTTGTATCACAAAAGTCTACGTAAATGAAGTCTTCAATTCACACGTAATTGATAGACATAAGAAAATTATGGGCATAATAACATATTTTTCGGAAACTGAAACAACCCAAATTTTTATGGCTTAATTTAGGTATGTTAGTACTTCAAAATAAAAAAAGTGCTAAACACCAAATTAAAGAAAGAAAACTATAAAACAAAATCAGACTAACACCATTAACAAAAATGTTTGAAGAGGACAAAAATAGCAATCATTTATTTATTACTTTTTATGTCAGATCGATCAACATATTTTTTATAGTAACATCACAGTATACTTTTTTATTCATTACAAACTGCCATCAAAATTTTACTTAAATTTTTCGTTTTCACTAATTTTATATTGTTGAATATAAATATCAGTGCTGTTGAATGTTATAAGTTATAATATTGTTATTGAGGGCACTTACAACAAACAATTTGCAATAGAGCTACCTTCGTCATTAGTAAGACAGAATGCTATGAAAAAAAAAATTAATACAGTGAGGGAAAAAACTTACAAAACTTATTAATTAATGTAGTAATAAGAACAATAATATGCACTTTACCTTAAAGCAAAGTACTTCAAAGAAACTGTTGTAACAAATTACTAGCGTTTTCACTAATGCGCTCTAAACAAAATGTAATAGAAAAAAATAGAAATACTTAGTTCGGACTGGTGCAGCTAATGAAAAGCGGTATAAATCTGAGAAAATAGCACAGATGTGTTAAACAAACACAAATAAATAAATAAAGATAAGAAAAACACTATTCACTTTAAAATAGAATGTAAAAATAAATTTGTTTCAGACGTAAAATTTAAGAGATAGGTGCCATTTTCTTTAGGATAACAATTTTGTTATGCACATGACCATATTTTTAAATGCAATAATGTCGTAGGATGTAGCCAATCTTTAAGCACTGTCATAACAACCACGGTACCCGCTCCGCCTTTGACCCTTTTTGCACCAACGCCATGACAGTAAGAAAAAAAAATGTTTGGGTAAACCACAACTATCGCATTATTACCGAACACAAATGCAGACAGCAGTAACAAGCCCTGAATTACATTAGTTTAACGTTTAGAGCAAATCAAGTTTTTTATTCGAAAAAATTAATTTATACAAAACATAAAAAATCATAAAACACAGCTCCCATAATCAATTCAAAAATTTTATTTATACAAAAAATAGATAATTATAGACCCAACTTTTTTTTCTTTATTAAATTAAACAATACTTTTAAAAGAAAGAAAATTTTTAATAAATCGCATAAAAAACATTAACATTGATGAATATATGGTGAATTTTAATTATTGCAAATACTACGACTAATGTACAAAATCTAGTATTCTGCAAAATACCTAGATATTAGTTAAAATATTTTAGTGGAAAAGGCGTTTCATAGCCTTAGCCTAAAAGTAGATAAAGCAAAGCCTCACTGTGTCAAAAAATAGTCAAAATAAGAATGATTAGAATGTGTTTGAATCATACTACGCCGAAACAAATCTATCGAGTAGTCAGACGGAGCAAAGATTCCTTGATAATCTTTCATCTCAAAAATTAGTTCTATTTCTTACTAGACGTGTTATATAAAATAAACCAAATACATTTATTTTGAGCAACCCCTAAAATTAGGACCCGAAGTAGAGTTTTCTTATTTTGTGCGGGCCGAACTTCTGTAAAACCATAAAAGCCAATTTGTGCTAATGTTGGCAAGACGCTGGCACACGAACATTCCCAGATCAATTATTATACATGTAGGACACATTCCGAAAAATTTCGAGTGTCAAACACATATCTTCAACATTATAAATAACGAAACAGTGCATTGAGATATAATAAAAAGGGTGTCAAACACATATTTTCAACAACATTATAAATGACGAAATAGTGCATTGAGATATGATAAAGAAGTCATATCTGAAAGGGAGAATGATGACCTCATCCATCACGGTGCCCAGAAGCAAATTATCATTCATCAAATTACTCTTATATATTTGTAGGTATATGTGTGTTCTTTGAATTTCTTTTAATGTTGGTGACTTCATAGTTCAACGAATAAAATTTATCCATGAATTCTTTTAGGATAGACTTCATTTTCTTTCTTCTATCGCTTGTAAGCCTCAAAGCTATCCTAGCAGCCAAATTGTTGTAAAGTTTAAGTTTTCTTAACTAAATTATTTATTGGTGGACGTATTATGGCAAAAAAAAAATTCAGTGTATTCACACACAACCATTTTACAGTTTTAAGAGTTTTCTTTAAGCAAGCTATTATTTGAAATTTTGATTTTGGATTGTTAATATTATGATGTAAATGTGAATGGTTAGGTCAGATCTGGTCAGATCTAAAAAAGCTTCCTAGACCAGCTCTCTCATTCCTTATATTAAAAGATGGTTTGGTCAAAAATATGCCACTATAGACTTTTATATAACAAAGACTATGACGAGACATAGATATTTTTCACACTGTATTAGTAAAAAGGATACAGCAGAATGTTGAATCTGCGAAGAAGCATTACTTAATTTAAAAAAATACCAAAAATTATTAATTTCTTTTCTTTCTATTTCGAGGAAAGATTCTATTTTGTAGGCAGTAGAAAAATTTAAATTGGAACAAAATCATTGTAAAGATTGTCAAGGAAAAAACAGCCAACTGCAAGTAGAATTAGAGTCTTCTTCTTAAGAGTGAATGAATACACCTACACCGATAAAAGTCATCAAGTAATACTCTTACTCCCTGAGACAGCAAAATCAGTAGCATCAAACAATTAATCATTCTTTATATTTTTATTATAACTTATATGTATATAAGTTATAAAACATATGCAGCATTTATTACATAAAAATATATATTTATATACTATGTCATGTATTTTATAATTTTTCTATGAATGGAAATAAATTAATACTCATAAAGAAAATTAGTTATGTTCATAAAATCAAAAAAAGTATTTCTAAAACAAAATACAAATTCACCAAACCCGACACCAGAAGCAAATGAACTTATTTGCTGCAAATAGTAAAAATACCGACAAAGAAAATATTCTAATAGATGATAATAAACTGGCATAAACGAAAATTGTATTAAAAATTTCCCCCATAGAATTTTCAACAACCCAATTTAAAACTGACGGCTGGCTTAGTAATGTGGCCATTTTAATAACTGCAAAAAGATTTTTGCTGGCCACAAGAAAACAAGATATCCACCGAGAAAGTTATTTAAAGTTATAAGAAAGTCAGGTTTTAGGATCCCAAAGGAAATATCAAGCGTAATGATAGTTAATGAAATAAATTGATGAGAGCTTCTTCTACTTTAAAAAATGTACGGTTCGATTCTTGATGAATTTATTTTTTATTGCATGTGTTTCCACTTATCGGATGCATAGATAAATATTTTTTAATTGAAGCCTATTGATTAATTGAGCTACCTCGTAAGCCCTTTTAAAAGTCAAACATTACACAGATCTACTTCCAAATCAAAGAAGGTTTAAATTTTTAAATTGAAAAAGAAATTTGATTAGCTCAGTGTAGGAACCAAAATAAATTGACCCCAATGCTCTACAAATCAAGACATTACCACGACGACATAAACAACCAGAACTAAAATGAGATAACAATAAACTGCTTCACAATTTAAAAAAATGATTATTATTATAAATACATATAGATATAAACGCAGAACATTTTTTTAAACCAAAAAAAAAAAACGATACTGAAAAAGCAAAATAACACGCGTGGATTTATCTTGTTAATCGCTTTATTCGCAAAATTTAATGTAATATATACATTTTACAATATTCAATATAAGCCAGTAAAGCCCGATAAAAGAAATTAAAAAACAAATAAAATAAAACACTAGTTTGTATTTATTTTTGCTTGTTGACAGTCGCTACTTTTGATGACCTAAACATTTCTTGCCAACATCACCTGCTGATAGTGCTGATTTAGCATTCGTCGTCCAGTAAAACTTTGCTAGATGAAACTGAGGTTTTAAAAAAAAATTAAAATTCAAAAACCACTACGTAAGATTTACAATCTCGACAGAGTAATACCTCACCATTTAAAAACAAAAAATGAACTCAACTGTACAAACAAAACAACTGATTCCAGGTTTTATTTCTAGAGTTAAAAACTGTACCAATAATATAAATATTTATAAGAATTGTGCCTTGTTCTACCCTAAGAAATAATAGTTTTCCTATCATCCACGCTGCCACAAAATCAAGAGTGAAATGCTACTTTGACACTTCTGGTAATTCAGCTGTCAACATGTTCTCGTGTTGAAATGTTTAATTTCGCAAAAATTTTTACAACTGGCATAAAATATATCTCTGATAAAACCAGTGTAAAAAGCAAGCAATTGCATGACCTCATGTCAGATTCACCTAACAAGATGTAAACAATTGAGAACAAAATATATTCTCGAAATTGTCTTTATAATAGTCCAGGAGATCGTGGATACAAAAGCAACAGTTTTCTAATAGTTCAAAATTTAATTTTTAATGCAAATATACTAGCCTTAGCAGTCTGGGTTGCGAGACCTCTACGAATAGAACACCTAGAAACGGGTTTAGAAAATAAAACTTTCGTCAAAGTGTTTTAACAAATTGAAATCTTTATTAGTTTTTGAAAAAGTTAGCTCAATAATATTTTAAATTTGTATCAAAAAGTTGCAACGATAGCCCTAAAAAGACCAGACCTATAAACAAAAATCAAAAATATTTTTTTTATTTGCAGAGAAGGCCAATAAAAAAGTTAGTATTTTAAATAACAATTCCTTATTTATATTAAAAAAATACCTAAATTAGAAGCAAGCATTTCTTTTATCTTTCCAAATAATAATTGATTTAAATAGGATCATTTCGACAATAATTTTACAGATATTTAGCGATACTATAACATGATTTTAAGACAAAATGTATTGTTTAAAATTTCGAAAACTTTCGAAAAATACACGAGAAAGTTACTTTTGCCTATCATGCCTCCTGAAAGTGTTATTAATGTAGACAATGCCTCCAAGAATAATTCAGCAAAATATCTCTCAAAACGTTCTAAAATTGTCAGACATAGGAGATAGTCACAAAAACTTTATAAAAAAGACAAAAAATAAAATTAAATTAAATTCTAAGTTTTTCTGCCGTTACATTAAAACTAGAAGATCAAACAATAATTTACCGTCTACTATGACTCTAATAAATGATTTAGAATATAAAAGTTTTGAAAGAATTGTAAATACATTTGCGGATTATTTTCCTCATCTTACACTTCACATAATATATCTTCTAACTCTGGTAAAACCAATTAGATAAACTTAATTCTCTTACTGAAAACTAAGTTTTACACGTTTTAAATAAATTAAAGACAGGAAGTACCTCCCTCCGGTCCTGACTGTATCCCAGAATTCATAATAAAAACACTCTGAAAATTTATGGTTAAACCATTGCAATAAATCTTATCAAAAGTACAACGTTTTTAAGAAATTAACAAAAAAAAGTTGACAGCTGTCATCATAAATCATCGCTAATGTGTATATATATCTACTCCTATTTAAATAACCGTTGTATAGCTTTGTAATAGAGCTTCAAACTAAAAATTAAATTATGCATGCTTAGTTTTGAATACCTGGATAATTTACTGGTAAAAATTTTTATCCTTCTATTTTAATTAATAGCAAAAATAAATTTTGAACTAAAAGTTTAAAAACTTAAACAATAATTTTTAACCTTTTTATAAAATTATTCATCTATCCTGACACATGAAAAAATTTACTAATTACACCCATGAAGGCAACAAGAATTGTTTTGAGAATTATAAACCTGTTATTCTCCTAGTAAATTCTTCGATTTTTTGAATTAACAATCATGTGCAAATTTTTATATGTGATGAACAACATGGTTTTTTCCGTTGTCGTTCTACATACAATAGCACCACGAAATTATCAATCAAGATGTTCTGTCAACTTATGGGCTGATATTTTTAAAAATTCGTTGATGAGCGATTTTTTATATTAATGAAGCAAATTACCAAAAATTTAACACTTTAGATTAGACTATTTAAACTGCCTATGCATCTTAATAGTCTCTCTTATAAAAATTTCTTCAACAACTATTTACCAGAACTTCTAGTGGAAGATCTTTTACTTGATCTGATGCTACGTATGTGGTGGCAACACGATGGTTGCTTTTTATAAAGCAACTCCTAATAATTTCTCATTTAGAGCTATAATAATACAAAGTTTTCAGCATCATGTCATCTGCCGTAGTGTGCTCAAAAGCCACATAATAGCAGTGGATGATGTTTTATCCTAAAACAAAACCATACAAGTAAAGCTTTTCTTGTTTTAGAGGAAACAAATGTTACGAACAATTCCAGAGAAAAAGAGTGTTTAGTGAAAAGTCTGAAAAAGCACCAGCAAATAACCGAGAAAAAAGTGAAAAAACTGATAATGTTACACTATAATTCATTCTCAAAAAATACTTCTTAAGAAAAAAAATCCAATTATTAAAAAAAAACAACTAGAAACTTGAGCTACTAGTAACCCCAGTGTTTTTACAAAATAGTTTTTAGCAAAATTATAAAAGCTACAAAAATTATGCTTCATATTAATTAATAAATAATTTAATCTAATAAATAACTTTGATAAAAAAATGTTTTTACATACCACAATCATGGAGCTTCCAGTGACTTTATGGTGTTATAAGAATTGACTGGATATTTTGGATTGCTAATATTATGATGTGAATGTGAATAGGTAGGTCTGAAGATAGCCTCTTAGACTACCTTTCTGATTTCTCATAGTAAAATTCCTCATAGCTTGGTAGAAAACACTATAAAACTTCTTACCGAAAAGAGATTTAGCAAAAGTTCAAAACTACCCGGAGTGATTAGAATTATTATTAAAGCACAAGAATTGGACAAAGACATATTGTTTAATATTCAATGAAACCAACAGTTTTAATCATAAATTTTTGGTATACTATTCATTTTTAAAGATTGCACAAACTCAAAACAAGTGTTTTTACACTTGTAATATAATAGAATTTCGTTGTCTGATTTATATCGATGCTTTATATGTTCTGTTAAATTTGATTTTATTTTTTCTTTGTAGTCACATTTATCACACCTGTACCATTTAATATCTTCTGGTGATATATGTTTTCTTAAGTTGCCAATATTGTTTGTTTGATGTTAACAATACGGACATTGATTTTGAGTAATAGACTGTTTCTTCTTAGAATTGTCCTGACATCTTAAATTATGTTTTAGCAAAACTAATAACGAAAATGATGAAAAATTGCAATATTAACATAGATAGCGGTCTACATGAACAGTTGTAAATATTTTCTTTGTTGGATGAAGCAATTGACAATGATTACAAAATAAAATTGTATTTCTTGTCTTGAACTTACAATAATGTGTGCAGTGTATATCTATCAAATAAAAAAGTAATTCAGGTAACAATATCTTATTCATGGCAAAACAAAACCCGAATTAAAACCAAGCAATCTTTTTTTGCTTTCCAAACAATAATTTATTTAAATAAAATCATTTTAACAATAATTCTATACAATATCTATCACAAGAAACGTGTGCAACATTAAAAACCAAAAGACTACAACCACGCCCAAAATTTTTGTAGATGGATATTCCAGTAGCAGAAAATCCAAACTTTAAATCTGCCATTTTATTTGCGAGTTTTTTAATTTTTATAATTACCACATCTGCACTTACAAAAACCCACATGTAATAGCAACACGAAACTTTCAAAGTAGATTTTCTGTCAACTTATAGGCTGGCATTGTTGAAAATTCCCTGATGGGTTACTTATCATATAAGCTTAGCAAATTATCAAAAATCTAACACTTTAGATTAAACCATTTGAACTGTTTCTTATGTAAATTTTTTCAACAACTGTTTACAAGGACTTTTAGAAGATCTTCGTATGTGGTTGCAACACGATGATTTTATTTTATAATGCAGCTCGTAGTAATTTCTTATTTAGAGCTATAATAAAATAATTGGAAGCTTTAAGCATCACTGGTAGCAGCAAAAATGATCTGTTAAAGAGGATTCTGAAAGTAGTTGAAGATAATGTTGGAGATCAACTATTATCAAGAAATATTAAACTAACATCACAATTATTCCAAATATTTGTGAAATTGAGATTCCAAGTTTGTCACATCAACACAAGGAAACTACTAGTCATACTGTCACATAATAGAAATGTCCAACAATTGATCTCTTAGTATTGAATAGTTTGATATTGATCTCTTAATAATTGTACTGAGATTTTTGCTGACTACACGAAACAGTCAAAAGGGTTAACAGCTTCTCACACCAAACATAGTATAGTAGTACCACTTTTGTTTACGCCAATTTTTTATAAAGTTAAATAGCCGATTAAAGGTTTTGTAGAAACAAACCCTTTTTTGTAGTTTTATTCCTAACTACTCCTCAAAATTAATGGCTCGGCCCGAAAAAGCAAAAAGTGTTGACTTTCAGTCATGACAACTGGTCGAGGCGCCAGATCCCGTCAAATTTTTTAGAAAACAAATGGCCAAAGCGTCAAACTATTAAAATTAGTTATTTACAATATCTAGTCGATGAAAAACAATTGTAATAAATTTATAAACAGATAATTTCAAAATTTCATATTATTTAACTAAAACAATCGTTTTTCCCACCTAAGTCAAAATTTCAGTACTGACTGTTACTAGCACAACATCAATTCTGGTAACAAATAACCAAAATTTAATGCCAAACAAGGGGATAGTAAAGGGTAGCTTTAGATGATCACTGTAACTAAACTGGGCACTTTTTAAATGCATGCTGGTTTAGAAATCAAGGAAATTCGAACAATAACGAACACCAAGTTGTTCTAAGAACAAAAAAAAATAATGCAAAATTTTGGAATACAACAAAAATTTTGATTATAAGAATCACGTAAATAATAGACCTTTGACTGCAATAGTAGATATGGGTACCAAAAAAAAAATTATTACTCACGAAGTAGCTTAAAATTTCTGACCACCAATTAAATTATGCCATTTAAAAAATACAAATCAATGGAGAAGATTAAGAAGATAGGCAATTACAAAACTTTAAGTATGAGATTCAAGTTTTCAAAAATAAAAAATTCCATAAAAATTTTTATATTTATTCCAACCTATTTATTAACAAGATGCTAATTCTAATGAACAGAAAAAAAGCAAAAAGTTAATAATATAATCATAATAATATATATAATTATAAAATACTATTTTTACATTACTCTGAACCACTTGCAGGACTTTGCGCTAAACCATATCATAAAAAAAGACATTACCTGAGACAATTTACAAAAAGATGTTAAAAAATTCGTAAAGTTCAGGACTAAATTTATTTCATTACAAAATAAAACGTTAATTTCATTTAAAACAATTAACATCCTTTTGTCACAGGTATCTCCTACTTCTTTTAATGTACGTCAAATAAAAGAAGAAACTAAAATAAGGGCAAAGACTTTTTGAAAAACATTTTCAATAACATTGACATAAGAAGCCTCGGTATCCTTAACATATATCACGTTGAAAAAGCCCAAAGGCTCAATCAATAGCTATGTCAAGTCAAGAATAAACCTTGTAAACAGATTTAAGAAAATTGTAAAATAGTTCGAAAATAAATGATTGTGCGTAACATATGTCAGTAAATGGTACAAATTGACATACCAAACCCGCAAAAGTCAACAAAACGAAAAACCAATAGGTTTACTACAAACCCATACCAATCGGAACACCATTTGAAAAAATTAAATGAGATACTTTAGGTCTATTTCATCAAAGCAAAAATAAAAAAAATGTCATAGTCATGGTATCCAAGATGAGACATTACGACATTTCTTAAGCAATCTAGAAATAGATTTTCAATCAAGATTGATAAAAAAATTACTGGTAATCATGGGCTCCAAATAAGTTGCAAGAGCATACCACCCAAGTTGCAAAAGATTAACAGGGCAATTTTACAAAACTTTTGCTGATATGTTTATATATATGTTAAAACTATTAATTTTTTCAAAATAACTAACATCCTTTTGCCACAGATATTTTCCAATATTTTTGGTGTTTACAAAGAGATTCTCTTTTTAGAGAAGACACTCACAGTAGCCTTATGGTACTCCTGACAAACACTGAGAAAAAACTTACACCCTTCTGCCACTGGTATATCCCAATATTTTCAATGTTTATACGAATAAAGAGAAAGATTGAGATAACGGCAAGGTTCTCTTAGAAGCCACTACCAGAGACATTGACAAATAAAGTCTCGATACTCCCAACATTTATTAGTAAATAGAACAAAACAGTATCAAAAGTAGACAAAAATAAAAAACTCCACGAAACTGGTCGGCAGCCAATAAGTCAGTTTTATTAGTCATCTATTCCAATAATACAATAAATAAAAACAGTATCATTTAAGACAGAAACATACAATTGCAAGAAGAAAATCAAAGATTATGTTGAAATTCTTAACAAGCTACAAAGAGTTGTAAATTGCGACTGAGTCTTTAAATTTGGCAAAACATTTAAATTAAAGCATTTTATGAAAAAAGAGGACCGTAATACCACTTTCAAAACATAAAAAAGTTATGATAATTACATATTGTGGCGAATTAAAAACTGAAAAACGCACATACATATTTATTTTTGACGTACCTACTATTCGTTGTAATATTTTGAAAAGATTTGTTAATAATTATTAATTTTAAATTGTATAAATACTATGAATGCACTTAACTTCAATTGCAAATAACTTTTAGCATTTTGGCCGAACACAGTTCACAGACATAAAATTATAAAAAAATAACAAAAATGTATCAGAATATCTTGAAATAAACTTGAAGATGGAGGTGGCCACCTCTGAAACGTCGTAATTATTTGTATTTATTTGTGTTCTTACATAACATTTTTCCTAACTCCACAACAAGGGAAATAGAAACCAACATATAAATTTCAAATAACTTTTTGCTGAGGATAAATGTTTATACAACCGGTCTTATTTGTTTATAAAAAAATTCCGACTTTAAGCATTTTTAAGCGCATTCACAGAAAAATAAACCATGTTTTCTATAAAAACGGGTAATAATAAAATAGTATAGATTTAAAAATCTGGGAGTAGATTTTCCTGCAAAATATAAGATGATATAGATTTATCTCCCTAGAATCCAGGTAAAAATTATTATTAATTTATTTTTCTCATTTCATCTTAAATAATGCAAGACAAAATAGCACAACAAAATAACGACACTAGACTTACCTTCTTTAACGTGTAGAATTTTCTGCGATTTGTTTTGAATATTTGCTGACACTCACAATAGTGTTGATTTTCAAAATTTTTATAAAAGTGTAGTCAAAAAATGACAAATAACATTCAAATGTGTTTAGGCACAGTTTTAAAACAATATTTGTAAATTTTAAAGCAAATCTAATACAATAAAAATGTTAATAAACGTCAACAGAATTCATCTATCAAAAAATGAAGAATTTTCTATTTGAACCTCAAAAGATTTTATAGCTATTTCGAATTCTAGTTGCAGAAGAGCTAAAAATCCTTAAAGTGAATGCCCATAACCCAGGCTGAGCTCATGATTCTGCAATATGGGCCACAAACCAAATAAAACATCATTTACAAGTTACATAACAACAATAATAAATTTTATTGTTGTTATGAATATGTTGATATTGAATTGGAGCAATGAATAAATGACTCCAAAAACTAGAAAAAGTATAAATGACCACGAAAGACATAACAGTGCTGCACATAGGGGGCGTTTGCAATGTATAACCAAGTTTTCGATGTTATTTTAGAAAAAAATTCAAATTTTTTTTAGGCAAGCAGCCTAAGCGTCTTTATTGGTACGACAATAAAGCTGATGGTGATATAAAAAATTTATTAAAAACTTTAAAGAAGAGGTTTAACAAAAAAAATAAAGCTTATTAGTTTTGGTTGAAATAGCCTATAGAGTCTACACTTTCTTAGATTGAAAAAGCAAGAGTTGATAGATCTGAAGACTAAAAACAATGAAGTAATATCTAGCAATTGCCGTTTAATCTAGACAAGCAGCCTTAAAAGTTCTTATTGGTATTACAATAAAGCCGATAGTAAGTAAAAAGTTTAATAAAAACCTTTAAAAAAAGATGTATAAAACATTATTAGAAAAAAATATAAAAAGTTTACTACTTTTGGTTGAAATAGCCCTAAAGTGTACACTTTCTTAGATTGGAAAAGCAAGACTATAATAAAAATCTGACGACTATAAAAACAAAAAATTAAAATCTAGCAATCGTCATTTTATCTAAACAAGCAACCTAAAAGTCTCTATTGGTACGACAATAACGCCGATAAAGGTGACAAATGTTTAACAAAGAAAACCCTTAAAAATTATCTTTATAAACATCAGAAGAAAATATAAAAAGTTTACTAGTTTTCGTTGAAATAGCTCAAAAATTTACACTTTCTTAGATTGGAAAAGCAAGACTTGATAAATCTAAAAATTATAAAAACGGGAAATTAATATCTAACAATTGTCATTTTATCTAGGCAAGCAGCCTAAGCTGAAAGTGATGTAAAAAGTGTAATAAAAACCTTAAAGAGCTATTTAAACATTATCAGAAAACAATATAAGAATATTACTAGTTAGAATAACTATAAAGTCTACACTTTCTTAGATTGGAAAATCAAGCCTTGATAATTCTGAAGATTATAAAAACAAAAAATTAATATCTAGCAATTGTTATTTTATCTAGGCAAGCAGCCTAAAGGTCTCTATTGGTACGGCAACAAAGCCTATAGTAATGTAAAAAGTTTAATAAAAACCTTAAAGAAGAAGTGTATAAACATCAAAAAAAAATATGAGAAGCTTATTAGTTTTGATTGAAATACCTATAAAGTCTAAACTTTCTTAGATTAGAAAAGCAAGACTTGATTAATCTGAAGATTATAAAAACAAGAAATTAATATCTAGCAATCGTCATTTTATCTAGACAAGCAGCCAAAAATTTCCTATTGGTTTGACAATAAAGCCTATTAAAATGTAAGGAGTGTAATAAAAACTTTAAAGAATCATTATCAAAAAACAATATAAGAAAGTTAGTAGTTTTGGTTAACTCTAAAGTCTACACTTTCTTAGATCAAAAAAGCAAAACTTGATAAATCTAAAGATTATAAAAATAAAAAATTAATAACAATCGTCAATCAAACAATAAGTTATTTATGTTAAAAACAGATCTATCTCATTTCATTTCAAAACACATTTCATTTTTCAGCTGCAAAAAATTTACAGCTTTCACTATTTGTGATATAGTTTTGATGCAATTATTATTTAGATCCAAAACTTATTAGTATTTAAAAAAACATTGACAAGCGGGATCTATTTCCTAAAAAAATTTCTATAGAGTCCATTTATTAGGACATTCAAGAAAAACCGAAATAGACGACATACTAAGTTGCCGAAAGTGGAAATAAGCTTTTTTTACCAAAAAAATTGATTTTAAAGTTACTATAGCGTCTGCTATTAAAACAATGCTTTTTACAGGCGAAAACTCTCTTTTCCACATGATATTCTTTACATCCACAATTTCGTCCACACTACAATCGATAATAATACATTTTATTTGAAATATTTGAGACAGGAATATTTCAAAAATTATACAAACATCCATTTTGTCGCCTCTACATTGTAAACCTAGTAAAGATGATTTAAAATAAGAGGTAAACCGCAAAATACCATTTCAACTGAGACATTCCCAGCAGTGGTAACACTTCCTGCTAGAAAACCTGTAGAATTTTAGATACCTTGTAGCCCATCTCCGTTCTCTACATTCTTCCCCTTATTCTCATTTTGGGAATAATTTTGTGCCTCCAAGTTTCTCTACCTAGATGCTATTAATGACCCATATCTACAACCACGGGAAGAATCCCAGAGCCCCTTATACGAGTGCATTATATATTTTGTAAAATAGTCGGCAAAAATAGAAAATGCCAGCGTTCCGAGTGATTGCCTTTTTCCTATTTATTCTGTGTACAGAACAACTCGAGTCAAAGAGTACAATAGGGTAATATCTATAACACTTTACCCATTATAGCCGATAGAGTTACTAGGATTTCAAATTCTTTCGCAATACCTGAGGCAAGAGCATTAAGTCATTGACAACTGTCTTACATTCAGCCTTAAAAATCACGTTAATTTTTAACACAGAATGTTTAAAAATTAAATTTATCTATTTAACTCACGGTTATTAGGCATATTTCGAACAAAATCAGTTTGAATTTAGAGAAGCAGACAACAAAAAACTTTTAAAATGTTGTGAATGTTGTGAAAACTATTGGTGTTCTTGTGCATATTTTATGTGTTATTGTGACTTGAAATTGTAAACTTGCAGCTTTTTGTTGGAAATAAAATGGCGAGTATTGCGATACTCTCTTAATACAGGCACACACACACACACTATGCTATAGTTAAGCAGAATTTACTTATCGATTATTTTATTTTTTATTATATACTAAACAAAAATTTGAGTCTTTTCTGTGTGTTTTTTTAAGAGAAAACACAATTTAAAATTTTTGTGTTTTTTTTTAAATAAAGATAATATAATATTTTCTGTACGACAGCACATTGGTTCTTAAATGGCGTTGACTTAAAAATAGAATTTTTTTTCTTTCTATGAATGTGTCACAAAATGTATATTACGCATTTTTTGACTAATAAGCCTTTTATTGGCTTGTGAATTTTGTTAATAAAATCATCTTAGGAAAGTGCTAAAAACCAATTAGAAACCAAATAAGCATAAAACAACACTTTCTAAAGCCTTTCCAAAAAAAAAAAATGGTACACTGAGATATGAAATGCTCTAAGACACTTTGGCAATAAAATATACATACAATAATTGATAGAAAACTTTGGTATATTTTATTTAAATGTATCGGCCGTTAAAAACAGATTTTTCATGCGTTTTTGAAGCCTTTGGGTTTCTACTCTAACATATCAAAACTAAATACAAGGTTACTGCAATACAAGAAATTTAATCAATCTTTCTTCTTAATCTAAATAAATAATGAACGCACGTTATTTATCATTTAGCCACTTTTGAACAAATCATAATTGCTACCTGTAACTACTGCAAGACTTCGTCGAAAAATTCTGATATTTTATTTACAAATTATAAGAATCGCCAGAGATAGTTCGACTAAAATTTGCAACACATAAAAAATTTTATTTTTGTAGAGACTTCAATATCGACTTTTAACAAAGACGGTAGATAGAACCAATAACAAATAACTTCACCTCCAATCTGAAATAATCTATAATACTTTAATGCTTTCCTTCTTTACTTGTTTTTTTTTAGAGTTAAGTGGAAATATCGTAGAAATAATTATGATTAGTTTAAATAAAAGCTCTTCCCTAGTCGTATTAGTTTATGTTATTAACCAACTTTGAGATTTGAAATTTAATTCCCTACTAACTTTCAAAGTTGGAAGAAATAATGTCGTCGACATAAAACAGGACGTTAAAAAACTTTTTTTTAAATACACTTTAATCTTTATTTTTAAGTTGTTTAATTAAACATGACTTGACAATTTCTTCAAGGAAACGTCATCTTTTTTCCATCGACAGGTTCATTAAAGGAGGCGCCGACAATATTAAAGCACCACAAAGACGCTCAATAGAATTTTTGGAAGAATTAAAAGTGATGCCCAAAAAAGACGACCAACGAGTGAGACAATCAGAAGCAAATTGTGGCGAACACTTCAGCAACAGTCAAAAAGTGAGGTAACCCAAATGGCAATTTAAGTGTCCAAAGCGACAAAATTTCTCTCAACAAAAAATACATTTCTCGCTAGAGTTCCTTTTAGTAAGTATTTTTTTAATTCGCATTTCTAAGTTTTATCAAATAAAATAAATAAAACTGGACCATATACAGAGTTATTGAAAAAGGTCGCACTATCTCCTGTGTGGTGATAGAAAACGTTAACAGAGACGCAAAAATGCTGTTAAAATTTTTCTATGACTTTTTTTTTTAATATTAGATAATGCTTAAAATTAATGTTATTAGTTTAACTAAATTCTTTGGTAATGAAGAAACTCAATTAAGTTGCATTCAAACTCAAAAAAGTGTCCTTTAACTGTTCCAAAGCTAATAAGCTACATACTCTAAACTTTAAAACAGCGCATTTGTGTTTTGAGACCAGTTGTGTAATACCAAAACAAGTGGATAACTGTAAACAATTTATTCAGTAAGATACCACCACATTTGCTTTTTTGATGCAAAGGTTTGACAACTTTTGGAAAACTACTTGGACAGGTTTTTCATACGTTTTTGAAACCTTTGGGTTCTTGTTCTAACCTATTGAAACTAAATAGAATGTTTACTGCCTACTGCAGCATACCAAGTTTGATTAAACTCTAGAAACATTGTTTTTTAATTTTTGAATTTTTCAACATTTAAACATTTTTCAACTTATCTTACGTATGCAAAAACTGTTCCAACTCACGGCGGGGTATTTCAACTCGCATAAAATGCAATCGAAAACAAAAACTTTAAAGGGATTTCCCTAGATTGAAATTTCGTCGAAAATTAGGTATGATTTTTCTAGAACTTATAAAACAAAATATAATTTATTTGTTCTAAATGTCTATCACAATCATCTTCTGAAATTATTCAATTATCTCTAAAAAGTGCAACCATTCTATTGACCACAACAGGTAACCTGTTTGTGCAAGTATTTCGTAACATAAAGATTCAACTAAAACACTCCTGAATTACCAAAAATGTTACAAATTATGAATAGAAAAAAAAAAGATTTCAAGATTTCAATCTCGCTGTTGTAACAGATCCGGATTTTAGACAGTTTATTAAAATTTTGCCATTTTCGGAATAAACATTGGCTTCTAAATATCGAAAAGTATAAATATTAAGACAAAGTATTGTCTTCGATGTCAAATACCACATTGTATATATAACCAAAGTGCAAATAAATATAAGTAACTACTCTTAACAGTGATGTTATAACTATATGCTTCGGTGCAAAGGAGTCTGGAATTGATTTAAATAGAGAATTTAAAAAATAAATTTTTGTGAAACCGTGTGGCTAGACAAAATAAACAACTACAGAATTAATTGTTGAAAGAATAGTGAAGCTATATTATTTTTATTTTGTCTCAACTGGCTCACGGTACTTCACCCTATTTCACCAAAATCAAAAGCGATTGAAAAAGGTCAGACCACCGCTTGTGCAGTGATACAAAATGTTAACAGAAAAGCGAAATATTTGCAAAAATATTTCTGCAGCTCCTTTTTTTTAAATATCAATATTTAAAATTAACACAATTAGATAACCTATAGGACGCCATGTAAAAAATTTGTACCTTTTCAGGATGTTGTTATATCTGGATGTTTGCTATAACCAAACTCTAATGTAACAAAAATTATTAAGAATTTTTATAAATATCATTGTAACATATTATTTATTAATTTTCCTCCACAGGACATTATGGAAATCAATGAAACACATTGTATTGTCCAAAACACAATATAGATCGCTTGATGATGTGGAACAACGTCTGGCTTCTTAGAGGAATCAACAAGACTACAAGGAAAAGGTTTTATGTGCACGTTAAGCATCGCAACACTAACACACTTCTCCTTTTAACACGAAATCATATTATATTATATTGCTTCTGACTCGCTGATATGTTTCAACAAATAGGGGGTATATAATTGAGTTGGGAATTATTTTGCAGGACCCGAAACGGTCAATCATTTGACCAACTTGGTCCCACCACCAGCCAACAAAGCCTCATTCTTTGCAGCACTAGGACGGTTTCATCCCAGGTGTCTGGATTTCAACTGCCGCAACCACAAGCAAAACCCTACAGGATCCACATCAATACCAGGACACACAGTAGAAAAATCTGAAGCGCAAACTTCGACAGGTAAACAACCTGAAGTTGTGTCTTTTCTACGTAGAAAAATAAATGTGCTGCCGAAATATTTTGAATGAAACAAAGAGAACAACAAAGCAAGACTACTGCGATTTATAAGGAACATCCACAAGGCTTTTCCATAAATTGGATTAGTTCCAATGACTTTCAACCTGGAGGAGTGCAGGTATCTCAAATATAGACCACGTTAAAAAACGTTTATACATTTTTATGAATATTATTGTAACATTTTATTTATTAATGTTTTTCTATATGACATTGTGGAAATCAATGAAACACACTTGTTTCGTCCAAAACCCAATGTGGGTCGCTTGATGATGTGGAACAACGTCTGACTTTTTGGAAGAATCAGCAAGACCACAAGGAAAAAGTTTGGTGTGCATTTTAAGCATGGCAACACTAACACACTTCTCCTTTTAACACGAAATCATATTGATTTCGACTCGCTGACATGTTCCAACATATAATCGAGTTGGGGTTTATTTTGCAAGAGCACAAATCGGTCAATCATTCAATCATCTTGATCCGACCACCAGCCAACGAAGCCCTATTTTTCGCAATACCAGGACGGTTTCATCCCAGATGTCTGAACCTCTGAACCACAACTTTACGGATCAGTACGATGGCTATACAGGATTCAGACCAACAGCGGAAAATACTTGAAGAAACACAAAACGGTAATCTTCGACAGATAAACAGCCTGGAGTTGTGACCCCTACTACGTGAAAGAGTGAAGGTACCGCCGAAACATCCTGGATGAAACAAAGCAAGATTTCTGCTGTTCATAAAAGACATCCACAAGGCTTTTCCAGGATTTGGATTAGTTCCAATCACTCTCAACCTGAAGAAATGCAGGTATTACAAATGTAGACCACGTTAAAAAACTTATCACTTTTAAAAAAATTATTAAAAAATGTTTTGTTTTTGATTTTAATAATGTTAAGTATTTATTATGTAGAGAAGTTAAAATTTTATTTCATACAAAGTTAATAAAGAGGGAATAAATTAGTATATTGGTGAGTAATTAGGATCCCTAATAATACTTAAACTTAATTTAAATAAAGACGTTTTTCAATTAGTTGAGAGTTCAAACGTGAAAGTAATTTGTTAGTTTTAATTTTAATTTCTGGTTTTTGAGATTTTCTTGAAATAAGTAGTGAACTACAATGTAATAGTTTATAATTTAAATGATAACTAAAATAGTGATAAATACGATTATTATTAATAATCAATTCAATGGAACAATTTGTAGTATTAAAGCATAAGATAATTTATTTATTTAAGCACCACAAGTTAATGTTATTAGTTTAACTAAATTCTTTGGTAATGAAAGAAGCTAAATTGCATTCAAACTCAAAAAAGTGTCTTTCAATTGTTTCAGAGCTACGTAATAAGCTACATAATCTAAATTTGATTCAGCAAATTCTCGTTTTCAGGGCATAATTTCTATAGAAGTGTATACAGGGTGTTATGGAAATGAGTGCAAATATTTTAACCTGAAATACAGCACCACAAATAATAAAAATCTGTAAAAAAAATTTTGTCCTATCTCAACTAACAACAAAATTACAGGCCGTCAAAGTTGGGTATAAAAAAACATCTTTATGTTATATCTGAAAAACCGCTTAACCGATTAATACCAAATTTGGTACACAAATGAAGTTGACTGTACTCTTTTTATTTCTACTAGCAAAATTTTGCTGCACATCTCAATTTCAAGTTACGGCACTTTTTTTCACATTTTGGGTAATTAACCAAGTTTTTTCTTATTAATTTCCAATTTTTGTAGCAAAAATGGATATGCCAGTAGATTCTACATAAAACTGCAAGAATGCAATATTTTGCTAAAACGTATCGTTTTCGAGATATTTACGTTTAAAGTATAAAACTGACTTTACATCTTTAACTTTGGCGTCCTCTAGCTCCTAAACGGTGCAACTTAGTATAGAAGTAAATTGTGTTAAATCGCTTTATTTTGACCTGAAAAACCTATGATTGCACTATGTTTAAAAAAAAATGTTACACGTTTTGTAATAATTAATTTTTAGTTTATAATTTTGTTATCAGTTGAGATAAGACAAAAATTTTTTTACAGATTTTTATTATTTGTGGTGCTGTATTTCAGGTTAAAATATTTGCACTCATTTCCATAACACCCTGTATATTTGTACCAAATTAGATTAAAATAAATTCCAGATTAGTATAGTTATTAGGTTAGTATTATTGGATCTTGGTAGTTTATGAATATTTTTGCCATTTTCGTTATAAACATCTGTTTCTAAACATAGAAAATCGGTTGCACTGTCAAATACTGCACCCTGACACTTGTGCATATGTTGACTGATAAACCCCCATCATTTTCATCTAAAAAAATGCCAAGCAAAAAAAAAAGATATTAAAAATAAATCTCGTCTTCTTGAATAATTTAATGTTTTTCAAATTATCACTTTTAAAAATTGTTAAAAAAATATATAGGAATTCTTGAAGTTGACTTTTACAAAAATTATAAAATGTTATATCATATTTCGCTTGTCATGATTTCAACCATGTTATTTCAAACAGTAAAAAAGATAGAAAATTGTTATAAATAGACAATTCAAGGAATGAATTTTTGCGAAAACTAAGTGGCTAGACTAGATAAACAATTACAGAATTAATTGTTAAAAGAATAGTGTAGCTCAACCATTTTTGTATTTTCTTAACTGGTTCACGGTACTTCATCCTATTTCACCAAAACCTGAAGCGACTCAAAAATGAATATTAAATTTTAAATTCTTTACTAAGATTAAATACTAAGGTAAAAAAAATTTTCAAAAAGGTTTTTTAGGCAAAACTTTTCTTTAAAAATTCATTAGTTATCAACAGTGATAGTGTAGTCAAAATAAACATGCGACTTTACCACAGTTTAGAAGCAAAATTGAGCATACAAAAGAAAATTATTATAAAAATTTTAGACATGTTTCAATCACAATGAACTAATCTCTTTGACACTCATGTCCTAGACCGTTTGATAAGCATAAACGAAGAAAATTGCCTCAAAACAACTTGAAGAAAATATACAAACTTGTTTATCTTTAGCTCAAGAACGAAATAAATATGACATAATAAGAACCTTATTAGAAAATAGTACCAAGAGTTTTTGGAAAAACGCAAAGTAAAAAGTTTCTAAAAAAGTTTGATTATAGTATTTGATGGAATGTTTAGAAGAGTTTTGGCAATAGCCCGTCTAAAAACAGTAATTTAAGACATTTTGTTTTATAAAACAACTACAGTCCCTTTGTCTTATATTCATGAAGACGGTACTATTTGAAAAAACAAAATGGATTAGAACAACATACTAATATTCTCTATAATACACCTCCAAATATTAGATCAAGTATCATTATTAAAATGCTTTAAAGTCTAGAAATCTCAGAATCAAAACTAACTTTTTATTTTTAAACAAATTACTTAACAAAATCAAATTTTTCTGCAGGAACATTATTTTAGTATTCCATCGTAAAGATTGTAATGTTTTTATTAAAAATACAGAAAGACTGCGACGTGACGGTAACTAGTAATAGTAGAAATTTATTTTCTATAAAAAGAAAAAGTCAATATACAAAATATAAAAAAAAATTAAACTTCTCCATAAATAAACAAAATTTTATTATATTTAATAGTTCGAGTGTTTATGTACTAATACACTTAGTTGATTAAGTAAATATAACAAATTAACATTAAGCCAAAAATAGGAAATGGAGAAAAAGCCGAGCCATAACACATAAAAATGTTTCTCAAAACTTTAACGGAAATGCAACCTTGAGGAAGCCGATACAACATTGATTGTTGATCTAATCAAAGAAACTGAAGCAGTAGATAACATTATAGTTCACTCAGATAAAACCAATGTTCTTGTTATCAAGACAAAACCCTTTTTAAATCCTGATATAAGATAACTGATGTAACTATGTTAGACAATCCAATGCTTCTGAGGAACAATCCTACTGATATGCAAGTAACAAACTAATAAAAAGAAATTATTATTCGTAGAATTTTGTGACGTCAATATAAAGGATATTGTTTCTATGTTATATTGAGAATTTAGACAAACTTCAAAGATTAATGACTTTGGACTCGTCAAAATCTTCTGCAAAACCTCCTCCAACAGAACATGCTTCTGACGAAAAATATATTTGTAAGTAATATTTATATTTATAGGTTTTGCCAGTTTCTATCTAGGCGCTTATTGCAAGTAAAGATATAGTATAAAAATCACAAACTTTTAATAGAAAATATAGATATTCCAATTTGGTTAGATAATATATCGTGAAAATACAAGACCAGCATCTTGTACCAAAGCACCTATTTTATCAAAAATACGCGAACTGTATCCTGTAAGAATATAAAGTGCAATATTAAAAAATAATAATGACTGTCAAAATACTTCGATTTAGATAACAAAAGCACAAGATTGGTAAATGTGTTTGATTAAATGAGAGCTTATTATTTTTGATAATAAATGTTTACTAAATTATTTGGTTTTTTTGAGACCGCAAACTGCGGATACCTTTATGTTATGCCAGCCCGCTGATCTCAGTTAAATAGGAAAAAAAACATTTTTTAGAACACCAGCGCAGCGTTAAAATAGGCGTTGGTCGCATGAGTCTTGCAAGTCCAAGACTAAATATCGAAGAAGTCGTATGGGACTTACGAAGCGCTCAACCTTATATCATTCTTGGTAAAAATATATCACAATTTAGCAATAAAAAATTAGGATGTAATATTTGGCATAATGTAGAAGCCAAACTATTTAGTCAAAAAAATTAAACAATAAACGCTTTATTGACGATCAACTTAAGGTACAAATAGAAAATAAGTCTTTAAAGTGCATAAAGTGCTCTTTTGTGTAAAAAGTAATAATGTCTTATGTAGATCTACCAAAATCAAATATTTACAAACCGTTGAACTAATAAGTCATTATGACTCTATCATTAAATTTAAAACAAAATACTTAACAAGTGAGTCCTTTTACATATAGATAAAACATTTCATAAATCACGTCAAATTTCAGAAAAAAAGGCTTTGTTGCAGTTGAAAGCTCACAGATTACAACCATTAGATGCTTGTTTCTTTGCGCCTTTGGACCACAATAAGATCTTAAAGATGTTGTTAAAGACATCTTGATAAAACTTTAGCGCTATACCAAATGGCATCAATGTTTAATAAAGCCTACGTAAAAACTGCATCACCTGCTATATTTGATTAATATCTGGATTTGCTACAGCAGAAACATCACAATTCAATACTGACATTTTTCTTAAAAATATGCTCTGTCACTAACCTTTCTCTTAAAGAATCCTCTCCAACTCATATCTTTAACAAAGATCTTCCAAATTCGTTACTAAAAGAACCCTAAGCAACATCTTTCATCAGTTCAGTAAATTCTAAAAACTCAGCCAAAAAAATTTGACAAAACCTTAACCTGAAGTGTCTGTATGTAAATTTACCAATGCACTAAACAGATTATTTCCCACGCCTGATAGTAGAGTTAAAAAAAATCAATTCGGCCAAAAACAAAATTTATATAAAGATAACTTAAACGACACTCTGTATTTGCACAGCCTACAAAAACAAAAAAACAAGAAAAAAGAGAAACAGAAAGAGGAAGCAGAAGATAGTTACCAAGCAAATATTATCTTCTAATTTATCTGATGAAGAAGATGTTCCCTTGACCGATACATTTAGTAACACGGACGACAACAATTGTTCTTCTATTTATTGAAACGATATAGTCGCTCAAAAAAAAGGTTAGAGCTAGTTATAATGCCAAAAATGCCACAAATGGTCCCATTCGGAGTGTGCGAGACTTACTAAGCAGACAGAAAAATTTGTTTGCGAATTGTGCAAGTTCCTAAAGATAATTTTTGAGATAAACTCTAAAAACATGTTTTTTTAGCATACTAAATAAAGTTCTTTAACCATAACACTCCATTTGTATCACCATAACATGTAGTAAAATAATTTTTATTTAAACATTTTGTACGTTTTCAAAGTTTAAGTGTAGCAACTTGCTCAACCTTCCTCTATCTCAAATTATTAGGTACCTTCATATTAACAAAAAAATTTTATTAATTTTATAAATGTTAGAAAAACATCTGGAGAATATTTAGCGCAAGTGATAGAAGACAAATTGTCTACAAATATCCAGAAAGAAATCTAGACCTAGATGTCTTAATGTAAATAAACAAAAAGATATGATGCGAGAGATATTAAAATCAGTTTTAAGCCTAACGATATTGTAGTGCTTCACTCAAAATCATATAGGGAAAAGACAACCAGATATAGCTGTCAAAAAAAAATTAGACGTAGATGTCTTAAAGTAAATAAACAGAAAATAATGGTATAATAACCGAGATTCGAGAGATATTACAATCAGTTTTAAGCCTAATGATAGTGTAATTATTTAAAATCATTTAGGGAAAAAACAGTCAGATTTAACTGTTAAAGAAAATAAATAAATCTAGACCTAGATGTCTTGACATTAAATGTGATAAATCAGAAAATATTATTTCGAGAGATCAGAGATTTATTTAAAAAAAAGTCGAAGTGAACAAATGTAGCTCTCATGTAAACAGGCAATTTGAAATACTGCTAGACTCGAGCAGGCGTGGGTTATTATTCTTGGCTTATTTGACGCTTTACAAAAAATAAATTGTACAATGGTTACCGCCCACCGACAACTTCAGCCACAGCCACGAAAGTCAATCTAAAAAACTTTTTCTAATAAACAAGACACCCAAAGCGTAATGAATAAAACTGTAAATATCACAGAACCTGATTTGGTTGCAGAATACTGTAAAACGAAAATAGTAACAACCAAGTCATGTAGAGTAGTTACGAGATCCAAATATTTTAATTTAAGATAAACGTTTTGTTTTTATTTAGTAAATTTTAGAAAAACAACCAAAACAGAGGACCATCTCAGACAGACATAAAACTAAAATAAAATTTTATGTCTTGGTAACCTTTTTTTGTTACCCTCTACAGTTTGCCCTTCTTGGTACCTTCCTACAAAAAACCGCCACAATAAAAATTTCAAAATATAAAATTTTCTACATTAATGGACCACAATTGCTTAATATTTTGTAAGTTTGATATGGTTTGGATTAACATAAAGATATCTCGTCTGAAATTATAACTAAATATTCATATAAAAATTTTGTTGGATTGGAAAAAACCGTTAAAAATTGCGTCTTCAAATTGAAGTTTTTGGCGTTTCTCTGTTGTATGGTTTGAGCGGCCATTTTGTGAAACCTAATAAAATGAGCATTTCTGCTTGCCTCACATGTAGTTCCGCCACTGTTTTAAATTAGCAACTAACAACATTAGTTTATTTAAAACTAATGTTTAATTTTAAAACAAGTTTTAAAAAAAACCGTCATTTAATGACGATTTTAAATTAAAAAATTCCCTACATTAGTGGCCCACAATCGTTTAATATTTTCTGAGTTTGATATAGTTTGAGCCATTAAAATTTTGAATTAGCATAAAGAAATCCCGTCTAAAATTATAATAAAATATTCTAAGTTAGAATTTTCATTTCGTTTAAATTTGGCGTCATAAAAATTCCGTTGGATTTAGAAAAAACCGTTAAAAATTGCGTCTACAAATGCAGTTTTTGACTTTTCTATTGTTTGGCTTGAGCGGCCATTTTGTAAAAGCTAATGAAGTGTGCAATTCTGCAGTTCCGCCATTGTCTTAAATCAGCAACTAACGGCAAAATAACAATTAAAATCAGACTTACCTTTTGTCGTCTCTCAAATAACATTCTTTCTTACGTATAGATGGTTTTTGTTAGTTTTTTTCTCAAACACCGGCTTCTGCTAGTGTTACACTCACTTTTCACAATTTTCACAACAAAATGTTTATTTTCAAAGTTCACTGAAGCACAAAAAACGCTCCAAATGCCACTTTAATGTTTTTAGACGGTATTAGACAAAGTTTTGAAATACTTACCTATTTGAAAATCTAAATCAAATCATACAAAATGAAAACACGCACAACGCGGACTGACGACCAACGCTTTCTCTTCCATTTCTTCCAATCTTCCGTGATGATGACGTGTTAATTCAGTGGCGATTGGTGATTGGTGGGCAACAAACTTCAGCGCTCTCAAGCAGTTCTGTCGCTCACTAATGCACAACCGGGAATTTTAAACATTAAAATGGCAGGCTTTTTATTTATTTTTATAAAATTTCTATTTATTTATTTTTTGATATCAAATTGGATAAAGATGATTTTAACAAACTACATAAATAAACTGTTTATAAGATTCAATGAGAAAATGTAATAAAAACTTATTTATTAAAAAAATTTAAAAAAAAATGTATTTGAACAGACCTAAAACGCCTAAAAAAGGTAATTGTACCTATATATATGTTTAAGCGCTACAACCCTTGTAGGCTTATGGCTTTCTTCGTCTACTATTTTATTTGTGTGCCTTGTACCTTGTAGAGGTCGTTCTTTAGGTATTTCCTTTTTCCACTCTGTCCTTGAACTTCCTCTTTGTCTGTTGGATTCTGGTCCTGTTTCTAATATTCCTTTTGGTATGCTGCTCTTTTTCATTCTTGTTACGTAAACTATCTATCTAATTCTTGTAATTTAAATACATACTTCTATTATATCTGTGTCTGTATAGTCAGAGAACAATTGAGAACAATATTGTTCTCTGGTATAGTGTTCTTAATTTTTTGTTTGTTCTTCTAAACCAAGTCTCTTCTGCTTTTTTCTTTTCATACATTTTTGTTAGAACCTTTTTTTTCTATATCTGCAGTTTTTCTAGTGTTCATCTTTCGAAAGCTTATGTTACCACCGGTGCTATTATGGTCTTGAAGAAATAAATTTTTATTGTTTTCGCTACGGTTTTTAAAATAAGCATAGAATGTAATAAATAGACGCTTTTTTTCAGCTGCTATTCTTTCTTTTATTTTTTCTATATTTGTTGGTTTTTTTTATTACATTTTCTAGGTAGACAAATCTCTTGATTTTTTAAATTTCTATCATTCTCTTTCGTTTATTTTTACTTCCAGATATCTGTTTTCTTTAAATACGTTATTTTCTTATGTCATATATTTGGCTTTCTTCTTCCTTTATTTTCAGACCCATTTTTTTCCCGTTTGTAATCAGCCTTCTTATTACTCTTTGGTTTTTCTTTGGTTTTTGTTCTTAATGTTACATCGTCTGCAAATGCAAAACATTGATGTTGTTGATAGAAAATTTGACCTTGTCTACATATATTACATTGTCTTAATATATTTTCTGGGGTGATTATAAACAGTGTCAATGAAAGCGAGTCTTCTTGTCTTAAGCTATCAAACATAATTCCAACTTTTTTGACAATTTTCCATTAACTCGAATTCTATTTGTGGTTTTCTCCAATGTCATGTTTACAAATCTCGGTATTATATCAGGTGTTTCAAAGTCTTTTAATGCTTGGTATAATTGCCATTGGTTTATGATGTTGTAGACCGTCTTGAAGATGATAAAAAGCAAGTATGTTTTTAATTTTTGTTAATGACTTTTCTCTTGTATCTGTTGTAATAAACAGGTCTTGATAAACAGGTCTACTGCGCATCTTCTTTTTCTAAAACCACACTGGTATTTTTCTACTACTTTTTCTATTATTTTTCTATTTTTTATTTAGTAGGTAGTGTTGCCATTATTTTATATACAGTCTTCAGTAACGCTATTCCTTTAAAATGTTCACATTTTGTCTTGTCTCTTTTTTTATGGATTGGAGACATTATTGCTGTTCTCCATGCTTGCAGCATTTGTTTTTTTATCCATATATTTTTAATTAAATCATTTATCATCTTTGTCATCGTCTCTCTTCTGTACTTTATCATTTTCTCTTGTATATTGTCTACACTTGGAATCTATAATATTTTTAACTTTGTCATATGTGGGAAGTACTTCTTCTCTTTCTTCTTGTCCGTTTCTGTTGTTGTCCTCTTCTTCATCTGTTTTTCTTTTACTCGACGATTTGTTTAAGACTTCTTTAAAATATTTAGCCCATTTTTCTGTTACTACTTCTTGGCTTCCTACTAACTGGGCATGTTTATCTCGACAAAATACGGTTTTACGTTTAAATCTTGGTTTATTTCTCTTTCAGCCTTTATAAAAGTTTCTTATTACCTTATTTTTTTAATTCTTTTCTATATCTTCTGTTTATAATAGGTATTCTTTCTAAATGGAATTATGAGAATATTAAAAATTTAAAGCTATAATACATTCAGATGTTTAGAAAATACCGCACTAACGGTGCAATACCTTTTTCAAAACGATGCATTAATTTAAAAAAATAAGAAATTGCTTTTTTTTTGGTCAAAAATATAAAGCTTCAAAGTTTGACTATTTATTAATGTTTTGTCAATAAAATTTTGTTAGAGCAGGCACATATCTTAGGAATTCATTTAAACAATTATACTGCAACTATAATATTAAAACAAAATTTAAACTTTTTATTAATTTTATTTTAAATTGTGCGAATTAAGACCGTGTTTAAGAACGGCAACGTTTTAAATTTAACAACGTATTTTAAAGGCAACAATTTATTGTTGCTATCGACATTCATAATACTAAGTTCTATGTATTTACAATCATATTATTACTTATTAATACATTTTTTTTGGTTATTGTGGACTACAAAAAACGATGTTTACATTTAAATTTTATTGTTATTTGGCGACGTTTCGGTAGCGATTCGCTCCTTTTTCAAGCCGGCTAAAACAAGAATAAACAAATTACCTACACCCTCACAAAATAAACGTTAAACTGACCATAACATTAACAATAATAAAAATTAATGAAAAACGAAAAATCTTAGCTCTTTTAGACATAAGACATAATCTCAAAATATAACTTAAAAATATATCAAAAATGCCAACCTAAAAAAACAAAATGTACGAAACACAAATATTTAAAAACTATGATGTAATTAAACAATTTTTATAAAAATATCATAATTGACGAGTAATTGACAAGTTAGAAAGTTAAGAATTATAAGTTATTATAAATTAATCACCTTTATAGCTGAATTATATTTCTTAACTAAAAATTCGTAAATGCTACTTAATCTATTAGTATCCGTCCTAAAATTAACAGTTTTTTCTTCCATTTTGATTTGAATCATTTCACTTATGTTTCTCTTAAAATTATTTTGTTCTTTATCTAAGATCGTAGTATTGTCAAAATTGAATGTATGTCGGGTTTCAAACTTATGTTCCGCCAAAGCAGTTTTGCTGTCTTTATGTTGAGAGGTTTGCAATCTCTGCTGTGTCGTTTAATTCTTTCCCCTAATTTTTGGCCAGTTTGCCCAATGTAACATTTTTCGCAGTCAGAGCATGAAATTTTGTAGATTACATTAGTGTTGTCCTCCTTGTCTAGTTTGTCTTTCAAGTTCTTATATAAGGAGGAAGTATTATGGGTTGAATATGTAGCAAATCTGACGTTTTTTTCCAAAACTCTGATGCATTTTACAATTCTTTCAGTGACATTTTTCACATAAGGAATTTTATAGAAGACTAAATCCTCTTCTTTATTCGATCTTTTTAGACGGTTATCTTCAATTTTCATATTCTGCATCAGTACATTGATAAATTTACTAGGGTAATTGTTATCACTTAATATCCTTTTGGCATTTACCAAGACCCTTTTCCTAAAAGGTTCGTCAGTTAATGCCTTGGCTCCCCATATTAAATTTTTAGCGGTATTAACTTTAATACTGAATTTGTGGTTCGAAAAATAGTTGATGATCCTTCCTGAAGCCATGGGTTTGTAGTACCATTCTGTTAGAATCTCCCTATTTAGGGTTCTAATTATTTTTATATCCAAAAACGGTAATGTACCTCCTTTTTCTTCCTCCATTTCAAAAGCAAGGTTTTTATCGTATTTGCAAAAAACGTTTTTTATTTCATGTTTTGATTTTTCAGGAACCATCAAAATTAAATCATCAACATAAATTTTTACAAATTCGATTTCTTTCCCTTTTCTTTCCAATACCCAGTTAATCAGATCTTCCATTACCAATGCCGCCAGCATGGGACTCGCTGGATTGCCCATGGCGGTTCCACTAATTTGTTTATATATTTTTTTGTTGAACTTAAAATATCCTGACTCATATAAAATTTCAATAATTCTGATAAAAGATTTTTTCTCCATGTTAGTGTAGTTTTTAATAAAATTCCATCGTTTTCTGATTATTTTCAACACTAGTTCTTCTTTTATATTCGTGAACAGTGAGCAAACATCCAGTGATATTAAAATATTACCTTCTTTGATTTTCTTCCCTTCAAGTAGTTTCTTCAGTTCTAAACTATTTTTGATGTAGTGGTGGGAAGTTGAGTTTACTTGTTTTAATACATTATGTATTATTTTTGCCAGTTTATAAGTTGAGGCATTAACACAGGAAACTACTGGTCTAAATTTTACCCCTTGTTTGTGGATTTTACGTAGTCCATACATTCTTGGCGCTGTTGAGCTATAAAGCCCATTTTTTCTTAAAATCAATTGTCAAAGTGTTTTAAGGTTGGTAACTCTATTTAAAATTAGCCTTTTTAGTTTCGTTTCCACGGCAATCTAACAGGGTTTCAACATAATTTCAGAAATTTTGACACTGACAATTGATTTAAAGAAAAAATAAGCTTTAGATCTTGTAATTAATTGCAGTGCTGCTACTACTTATTTCTTCATTTTCTGCTAATTTTTTTATTTGAATATTGGAAGTTTTTTCTAATTTCTTAGTGGGGTCTTTCTTCATACACATATATGTATTAACATCCTTTAACATCTCTTCAATGCTGTCAATAGTGTCAATATATTCCGTTTTGTCCTGTATAATTGTCACATTTCCTTTGTCTGATCTTGATAAGATGACATTTTTTTTATTTTAGAAATTTCTTAGTGTACACATAGTCTTTAGTAATCTTGTTGTGTTGTTCTTTATTATTATGCAAAGTATTTGTTAATATATTCACTATTTTTGCTCTTGTCATATTAACCTTATTTTCATTGTTTGGAAAATTGCCAAAGCAATATTCCACGTCTTTTAAGAATGTTGGTTACTGTTGGAATGTTGGAATGTTGGCATATTATTACTGTTTTGTCACATTAACAAGCGAAGTATTTTGTTTTATTATACTTCAGCTAGTATATGTTGTTTGTAGAATACAATAATATTATAAGATGTAATTCTAAATACATAAAAATTTTAGTGAGATTCCCTAAACTAAAAATTAAAAATGAAACTAACCTGCCGATTTCAATTTGAATTATGTACCTATATGTAGTTAAAAATACCTGGTAAATTTACTGGTGAACTTTTTATCCTTTATCCTACACTAAAATTTTAAGATTCTTTAGATTTCTAAATTAGAGTTTTTTATGTTTCGAATTGCATTAAATATTCCTAAAACTCTTTCACTTCTGAAGTTTTAAATTTTTTTTAATAATTCTTAAGCTGAGATTATTTTAACGTATTAGATTTCTCACTTTTACAATTTTTTAAAATGTTTGAATGTGGCATTCTTCGTAGTTTGTGGACACACCAGGTTTATAAGATTATAAAATTTTTGATTTCTAAATTTGTTAAATCACCGTTCTTCTAAAACACTTAAATTTTCAAGCTTTTCTATTCATAATTTCAAGAATCTTAATTTTCTTTATCAAGCATTTCTACATTGTAAACTTCTGGAAAATATCCAAAAATGTCTCAGATTCTCCATTCTGTCAACATTTTAAAAATTTTGAAATTATACTTGTACACCAAATTTCTGAATATATAAAATCACCGGAGAAAGAGTTTTTTTGTCCGGTGATTGCAACAATGACACGTTGATACATTCGGGATCTATAAATTATTTCTTGATAATGCTCTAACAGGCGAAACTCGTCGAATAAATAAAAATATCAAATAAAATCTTAAGATTCCACTCAATAAAAAACCTAATTTTAGAATGTATAATCTTTTAGAAATTTTTTTGAACCAAAGCAACAAATGTGGTTTCAGCATGATGGTGCGCCAGCTCATTTTTTTGCCGTTAGAAAAAATTTACACTTGTTTCTACATAGATAAGCAGAGAGAGGCTGGCCTGTTTTATAGTCCGCAAGATTGCCTAATTTAAACTCTCTACATTTCTTTTTTTGAGTTCTTACTTGAAAACGTTAGTCTATGATCTTACTGTAAATAGCCTCAAAAAGTTGCAGCAAAGAATTAATCAAAAGAGTCAACAAATTCGAACAAATGCAGGAGTTTTAAAAAGAATTCTAATGTTCTTCAGAAAAAGATGTTATAGCTGTTTGAAAATGAAAAAAAGGCATTTCGAACATCTTCTGTAACTCTGTTTTTTGTGTTTTCTAGAAGCTCTTTTTGTTTATTTGCACATAATAAATCAGTATTAAGTAATTGCAAAAAAAAAATCCAGATTTTCCAAACCATTGCTTTGTGGGTTTTTTTTATTTTGGTTTTTACTATTATCTTCTTAATTATTTTACACTTTTTTAAACTCTTCTACACCACTATTATATTCACTAATCAAAAACCTGTAATTAAACTAATTACAGCCACTATTAAAAATACTCCAAGTATTCAACATTTTATTATTTTTAATAAATATTTTAATTATCGTTTTCCCACACCAGAAGGGCCAGGAGTAGGCTCATGTAAATTTATTCTAACACAAGGTATACGTTTTTTAATTCTTTTCTTTACAGTTGTTACCACTCTTCTGTACAATATCTTATCAGTTTCTTCACAATATATTTCTTCCAATCGAGTAAAAATCAATTCAGCAATGCAAGTAATAGAAAAAAGCGAAACTAAAATCAGCTCAATTAAATAATAAATTTAATAGTATAGTTCAACGAAAGATAAGTGAACTGACTTTTTAAGCTCTCCTAATAAACATAAGCATAAATATTATTGCAGTTACCCCAAACCTTAAATAAACTATAAAACTACTCATAAAACTTGATTTATAAGGATGCACACTTGCACATTGAACAACGACTTCGACAGGGTTTGCTTACATCTTTTAATGGTTCCGAGAAATAGAAACTTTATTTTAAAATACGTATTTAGAATTAGTTTTTTTAATTAAGTCACACAATAAATAAAAAGCGATTTATCGGTTTAAAGACGTTTTGTGCTAAAACAAGAAGAGCACTGGAAATATCAGATAAAATAAACTTATCTTTCGTTAAACTATAAATATACTTTTTTAGTATTGTGAAGACAATGTAAAACATTTTTGACTATTTTCACTGGTTTACATAAGTATAAAATTTTACAAGACCTTCACAAAAAATTAATTACCAAATTGGACAGAGACTAAAGAAGCCATCCATATTGGATAGTGGTAATCGTGATATTCGGTAACAATAATCACAGCTGATACAAACTCACACAAAATATACAAAAAGTAGTTACAGCTAACATACCACGTATACCTTTCACCCTAAAAAATTAAAATAAAAAATTCAGATTTTTCATAAGTACCACATACTCGTAAAGCATGAATTGCCATATAAGCCTGATTAATAAAAATTAAAATATTTGCACTACACTGTATTGCAAATGCTACTAATTTATGTACACTTAAGTGGGATTTCCCAGTTTTTGAACCATAGTTTGTCACATCAACATAAATCTCAAGACTTCCAATTGATATAACTAAGGCACAAATTGTCTACAAGTCAAAGGTCGATTTTACAATATTTAGTAACAGTTTTTTACCAAAGATGTAACAGATATAGCAAATAATAGTATTTTATACTCAATCAGACGTACCATTTTGACAATATCTGAGTGACAAATAGAAAAGTCAAAGTACGTCAAAAAATTGCTATCAAAATATTTAATCATCTTGTGGAATCTTCTTAACGTGTTAAGTAAAAGTTTAAACACCCACTAACACCAGACATCACACTAAACACGACGCGAGTTTTAACAATAAACTTGTCATCTTCAGGTAGGAATTAACTTACCTGATTCTGACCTGAGCATGACAGAATCAGTACTTGACAGATCAACTATTAAAAAAGAAGAAAGAAAATAACTAAAATCTGGTACTTACTTTAGGATCAAATAGTAATAAAAATAGCGTTATTAGCGCCCAAAATAAAAACCAAAAAATAATTGCACTGAAATATTTTTTTATTTTTTATATTTACACAACTTTGTTTAACAATTACGTAAGTATAATTAGTAACACGTCCAACTTGTACAAAAATACTACAACTTATTCTCGCGTAGATGATCCATATGGTAAGATTCCATTCCTGTTTGCATTCATTTTATTTAATCCTCTTCTCCATAATTTAAATACAGTGAAAGTGATTAAACAATCAAAAACTGAAAATGTAAAATGCACTACTTAGCAATCATTAAATTGTTTGAAATAGTTATTTACGTAACCAGTTACGAAAAGACCGATTTTATTTAACAAGCATAATATCTGCCAAAATGAGTAGGCGAACCGAACAAGTTTTGCAAATTATGTCAGTTAAACAATAATAAGTTTTTCATAGCTGGTTAGGTAATACATTTTTTCCTCATTCCGTTAAAAAAATATATAAAAATAATTTTCATATGTAGTGATGTAAAGTCGCACTTTAAATGTTATAAATGTGAGATGTTTTTGATAGAACATATCCTGCTTAGTCGAATAGGTAGTACTTGTTGCAACTATCTACGATCAATAACAAAATCAAGAATGATGTTTGAATTTGATTTTTAACAAGGAATAACTACTATTTTTAAACTTTTATATTTTTTTGCTTTTATACATTTACATTGTTTAAATGTTATGAATGTAAAATGTAAGATGTTTTTGATGAAAAATGTCCTACCCAATTGAATAGTACTTGTTTCAACTTTCTACAATTAATAACAAGCTCAGGAATAAAGATTGAATTTGATATTTAATAAGGAATAACTGCTATTTTTAACTTTTATATTTTTTCGGTTTTTATACATTTACGTTGTTTAAATGTTATAAAAGTAAGATGTTTTTCAGAAAAAATATCCCTCTCAATCAAAAAGTACTTGTTTGAAGTTTCTACAATCTATAGCAAGCTCAAGAATAAAGTTTGAATTTGATTTTTAACAAAGAATAACTACTATTTTTAAACTTTTATATTTTTTTGCTTTTTATACATTTACATTGTTTAAATGTCATAAATGTAAAATGTTTCTGATAGAAAATATTCTGCTCAATTAAATAGTACTTGTTCTAACTTTCTGCAATCAATAACGAGCTCAGGAATAAAGATTAAATTCGATTTTTAACAAAGAATAACTAGTATTTTTAAACTTTCACCATTTTTTAATTTTTATAAATTTACATTGCTTAAAAGTTATAAAAGTAAGATGCTTTTAATAAAAAATATTTTGCTCAATTGAATAATACTTGATTCAACTTTCTACAATCAATAACAAGTTCAGAAATGAAGATTGAATTTGATTTTTAACAAGAAATAACAACTATTTTTAAACCTTTATATTTTTTCGATTTTTATACATTTACATTATTAAAATTTTATAAAAGTAAAACGTTTTTAATAAAAAATGTTTTGTTAATTCAAATAAAATTTGTTTCAAACTTTTATGATCAATAACAAGTTCAAGAATGTTGTTTGAATTTGATTTTTAACAAGAAATAACAACTATTTTTAACATTTTATATTTTTTCAATTTTTATACATTTACATTGTTTAAATGTTATGAATCTAAGATGTTTTTGATGAAAAATGTTTTGCTCAATTGAATAGTACTTGTTTCAACTTTCTACAATCAACAACAAACTCAAGAATGGTGTTTGAATTTGATTTTCAACAAGAATAACTACTATTTTTATACTTTTATGTTTTTTGTTTTTTAAACATTCACATATTGTTCAATGTTATAAATATAAAATGTTTTTGATAAAAAAATGTCTTGCTCAATCGAATTGTTTTGTTTCAACTTTCTAGTATCAATAACAAGCTCAAGAATAATGTTTCAAGTTGATCTTTAACAAGAAATAACTACTATTTTTAAACTTTCATATTTTTTGTATTTTATACATTTACATTGTTTAAATGTTATGAATGTAAGATGTTTTTAATTAAAAATGCCTTGCGCAATTGAATTGTACTTGTTTCAACATTCTACAATTAATAACAAGCTCAGGAATGAAGATTGAATTTGATTTTTAACAAGGACTAACTGCTATTTTTAACTTTCATATTTTTTCAATTTTTATACATTTACGTTGCTTAAATGTTATAAAAATAAGATGTTTTTTAGAGAAAATATCCTTCTCAATCAAATAGTACTTGCTTCAAGTTTCTACGATCAATAACAAGCTCAAGAATGAAGTTTGAATTTGATTTTTAACAAGGAATAACTACTATTTTTAAACTTTTATATTTTTTTGCTTTTATACATTTACATTGTTTAAATGTTATGAATGTAAGATGCTTTTGATAAAAAATGTTCTGCTCAATTAAATAGTATTTGTTTCACTTTTTTACGATCAATAATAACACGGGAGAGTATGGAGGTAATTTCTCTTATGGGAATTCCAATGTAAACGGGCGAATCTGTAGCACTTTTATTTATAACAATATTTTAATGATATTGAATACAATAATTTTTCTAATTATTAACTACAAAATGACTGAAAGCAATTTTGAAAAAAATGTTTATAAATATTATAAAATAATTATTAAAAAATTATTAAAATTTAAAGTCATCGAAATTAAAAATTTAAAAAAGTCAAAATGTAGTTCATGTTATTACAATACTCATAGCAAACACCGTTTTTAATTTTTTTGATAAATAAACGAGCTACAGATTCGCGCATTTACATTGGAATCCCTATACTAGAGAAATAATTCCTCCATACTCCTCTTAAGAATGATGTTTGAAGTTGATTTTTAACAAGAAATAACTACTATTTTTAAACTTTCATATTTTTTTAAATTTTTATATATTTGCATTGTTTAAATGTTATGAATGTAAGGTGCTTTTGATAAAAAAAAATTCTTCGAATACAGTCAGAAAATGAGGTCTCTAAAGTAAAATCTTTAGTTCTCAACCCCAATCACCCAAAATAAATATTTTCGCACATAGTGGATTAACAATCTCGATGTTGATTAAACAGATAATAGATAATATTTGTGTAATTTAAGTTTAAAGGCTGTTGTTTCTAAATTATACTGCAAATTTTTAAAAAAATATTTTGTCATTCCACCGCGCGGTCAGTGACCTGAGATACGTCACTTCAGTACCTAAAAAATTAAAATTTTGGGTATAAATGTATAACTCCTATTGCAGCAACAAAGTTTTTTGAAATTTAATTTCCAAAATTACAATATTTTTGTTATTTAAATCTTTTGTTTATTTGTGTTCTGTTAAATGTCTAATTAACGTCGTAGATTAAGACATACTCTAATAATTTTATTACAAAGAGGGATAAAACTGTGACATAGACTAATAGATTTATTAGAGTGGTAGTCAGCTCTACTACAAACGATCCAAAAAGTTAAATATCCTTAAAGACCATAAAATCGATATATCTTTTGGCAAACTTTACTTAGTTTGATATTAAATAGAACTATCTTTCTGTCTACTTACCAAATACAACAATGCTAAAGACCATCACCACTACCAAAATACCATCAAAAAAACCATAAACCATAGAGGCAACAAGCAAAAATAGTTCAAAAAGCTTGAGAATAATCCAGGAAAAATAACGTCTTGGGTCATCCTAAAACCGTTTAAGTCTTCACATAACAATCTCATTTTGACCTAATTACTACTAACAGTTTTTAAACCATAATACAGTTCATAATTAACATAACCTACTCCTACAATATAACCAAACACTATAAAAATTCCAGTCCCACCATCAAAAATACGTGAGTCGCTAAATTTATCGCAGATAACTTGTATAGCAAGAAAAGAAAGAATCTGAAAAAATTATCTATTACATTTGTTTGGAATACATAAATATACATTACCAAACCAACAACAATAATCCTTAAATGTTTGGAATTTTTATCATTTAGAAAATATGACATTGCTTTAACACGTCTTCAAGCAAAAACATTTGTATTTTTTGTGTATTTGATTAAAAACTTACTCTACTGTAATTTTTGGAATTGGCATATTTTTTTCGTTATTCAGACTCTGAGACGACATTTTAGATGTTGATGAATGTGTTTTGACTGACTCACTAACTCAAACAATACAAGAGATCAATGTTTTTCCGAGAAGTTGGTTGCCTACAATTATTATTATTCTTTCTCGTATATTCAACAATTTAAACATTAACGTAAATATTCCCATCTTTTTTGACAAGACCTCTAAATAAATGGAAGTAACTAAATACGTAGCATCCAATCTCTAAACGGCGAGGAGTTTATTAGCCAATAGAAAAATTCAGAAAGGGAGTTGCTAGGCAATAACTTTTGGTTAAAGGTTGTCTACATTTGGATAAATTTACAAACTAGTTTATGAGGGATTTAACAAAGATGGTTGTAAAGATAAGTGAAGCCTATTGTTACTGAAGCTACCATTAAACAGAACCGTATTCAAATTCAGGGGCGGGGGTTTCTTTATCGGTGAGAGACCGAAAAATTAATTACTTTATCGCCCTATAAAATTTATCCAAATATAGACAACCTATAGCCAAATGGCAAATATTTGTCATAATTTAAAATGTACTGCAAAGCGAGCTGCATGCCCAGTGCAATAATTTATTTATAATAATCAACTACCACTGACATGCCTACTAAATAGAATAATAAATACATTTTTAAATATAAACAACAAAATACATATTGATGGGCTAATTTCAAGTTAAAATAATACCAGTTTTGTCTTCATTTTGATGAAAAATTAAAAGAATTCAGATTTGTAATTGGTTGTTGCCACGAAGAAGTATTAAAATTTGCTATACTACCGGTAGTGTCTCAACTTGAATTAGTCTATAAATGGTTATGTTACAGTAGTTTATTTATTTAGAATTGTTTTGTACTGATCGCTGGATTAGGAAAACGTAGCCAATTTCGATAATCTACAATAAATCAAAATTGAATTCTGAGTGTTCTATATAATTAGAAATATTTAACCTGTAGCACTGATAAAATTGTAGTATAGTATCCAATTTCAGTTGCAACCAGTTGAATTTGTTCATTGACAGCATCAGCACATCCTAATATATTTATACCTGTATATGAACTTGTTGTATTTGATGAATCAGTTGTTTCTGAAGTACAGTTTTGTTCTTTTCCAGTAACACCACAACAACTGTACTGTAAAAAGTAAACGTAAGACAAAAAATGATCTGTAAATACAAAAATTTGTACAAAAATTTTACATGATTTTTATTGAAAGAATCCTAAATACCTAAAGTTGCCTTGTACAAACGTTTTTTGATATATAAGATGTAAAAGAAATTTTTGCTTTAATACATCAATGTTGTGATGTATTGTCATACATCATACATAATAAAAAAAAAGATTTACTAAAAATAAAACTCTAATGTAGGTATCTCAAAAACCACAAACATTTAGGTATTTAGAATCTTTTTAACGAAGACAGGTAAAAATTTTGTACAAAATTTGATTACACCCTGTATATATAATGCGTTCAATATTTCTTGTGGTCGTAGGCGGCTGTGGTTTTCTCTTTCTAGCATGTACGTAGTGCCGTTGATAAGATCATACCCACACGTATGTACACAAACGAGGTTTGACAGCTGTCAAGTAATAATGTTTGCAATGTTAACCAAGACATACGTTCTTTTTGACAATTGCAATTCATAGCCTACTTGACCACAAGAATTATTGAACGCATGATACTTACGTATACAATACGACAAACAAACAACTAATAGAAAAAAACGACAATGCTTTTGAAAAAGAAAGGAAGTTTCTCAAATTGACAAACTAATATATTTTATTAAGCACTTTCAGTGAGTGAAGCAGTGAGTTAGAAAAATTAGAAAAAGTAAAGAAACGGCCGACAAAAAAATGCTCAATTCACAAATAATAAATGTTTCTATATTTTCTGACTGGCAATTTTTCAAAGACCTAAGTAAAAAATACAGTAATAGAACTTATTAAATAAAAAATAAAAAATTTTAAAATTAATAACATTTTTAAGAAAAGCATCTAAGACAGTGATATCAAAGAATGTTGCAAAAATAGTACAATAGTACAATAGTACAATAGTAAACAGAAAAAATTTAATCCAAGTAATAAAAAAAAGAAGAAAATGGCTTTTATTTACACAATTAAGTTTATAGAAATTATGAGAAAAGAGAAAAATGCAATGCAAAGCAGTAAAAAGCAAAAAAAAGTAAAGCAAAATAACAAAAATTTAGGCAAAAAATCAGCATAGTAGTATACAAAAGATCAAATACAAACCAAAGAAATAAAAATATCTGTAGACAATACAGAGTGTTTTTAAAGTAATGTTAAAAACTTAAACAAGTAATAGCCCTTGTTGAATGAATGCTAAATAACAATATTTACCGTTATACAAATGTTTGTAGTTTTTGAGGTAGGTATACCTCAGGGCCGTATGCTCTGGTAGGCGAGTTTAAGCATGAGTTGAGCATGACGTCACTCACAGACGATCCGCCGCTTTCAATTTTTCATGATTTCCTTTTTATTTGTATAAATTTGATTCCGCAAAATGTTGCAAAATAACAGTAACTAATTTGTGAAGCAGTTTTAATAAAAAATAATATGGAATACTAACAATACAATGCAAATTAAATACTGTTATTACTTAAAACAATTACGACAAAATTTTTTGCTCTTTTTTGAGAGATATATTTAATTCTCTCATTCGAAAAAACATTTTTGAACCAAAAAATAAACGTTTTGTTTTATCTGAGCAATCAATACCAGCACTATTTAATAGTAGAGACTGAATAAAAAAAATTCCAGTGACTAATCCGTCTTTGTTTATATCAAGGAACACTTTATCTTCAATATGAACCATAAAATTAGAAAGTGTTTTTTATAAACCTCCTTCATTCAGTTGGTTTACCCAAGAAAATATCTGATTTGAAGAGCTTGGTATAGAAGATCTTTCAATTATAGAATCTTTCAATTTATGGCATATAAACCTCGCAAGATTTTCCAAGCCGTCATAAGCCAGCTTCTGTAATTCTTGTACTGCAAGTTCTTCTTTGTCTGACGGTAAAGTAATTGTTGAATTCCGTTTACTTATTAATAAACCACTAAGTGAAATATCTGGAGTATCATCCGTTTCTACATTGGAAAAGTCAAAGTAGGCTCCTTCGATTCTCTCCAAAATATACGACTTTAATCTATATTTAAATTCTATGGCTGTAGAGTGATCATAAAGACCACCTTTTGCCTTAATCACAACAAAAAATTTTTGATGTGAAAAATGTCCTGATTTAAATATCTTGTGAAAATGTACTCAGCAATGAAGCGACGCTTAAGATCCACTTAAAGCATTTTTACTGCTGCATTAATGATTAAAATTCCTTTTTGAAATGGTAAATTGCTGCGACGGCCTATTACCTTCATTTTAGAAATTAATTGGGACATTTTTTTAGGTTGCATCCTGTTCTTCAAACAATAATCCATAGGGTTTAGTTCTTGCTCGCAAGTCGCTTACAGGTAACGTTCAGTACATCAAACCAATCATTGACTTATTTAAAAAACTCTGCACACTCCAGCCAACTTTCATCACCCAAAAATTCAAGAGTTCTACATCTAGATATTACACACGACATAGTATGCGAAAATACCTTAGCTGCAAATTTGACTTTTTGTCTTCGCGGTCCAGAAACGTTTAATTTTTCAATAAATTTATGTGTTATTTTCAAATCTGAAACGTTGGTGGCGTTTATTACCTTTTCAACAATTTCTTTTTAAATTTTTTTTATCGCAAATGACATAACCATAATCTACGAAATTGTTCCATATCAACTTTAAAGATGTGGCACATCAGCTAACACAAAAATTTTTTCTTTGTTAACAGGATTTTCGAAATACGGTTTGGATTCACAAATGTTAAATTCGTTGTGAAGACTTCGATTTAAACCACCCAAATCAGATACTATAGCCACAATATGAAAACCGGATTTTTCCACAAAATTTATAATTTCGAATAATATAGATGATGTCATTTTATAGTCAAAGTTATAAAAAACTGGCTGTTTTTATGCCTTAAGTAGACCCGAGATGATATCAAAGGGTTGCATCACAGAATCATTTGTTTGGTCATAAATGTACTCCTTCCTTTCGTCAAACATGAATCTTTTCAGATATATTTGCAAATATAAGCCATTTTAAGCCGTTTGATATTGACTTTGTCTTTTATTTTGTAGCTTGCAGCCACTGTTTACTCAAATCGGAATTACACACATCAAAAGAATCTAGAGGACAGATATGTATGGCAAGAAATTTTAATAAAATATGTACAAAATTTATACGAATTATTAAGAGTTTTATTTTTTCAACAAAATCTTACAACAAAGAAACGAAAATGTCAAAAAAAACAAATTCTAAAAAAAAAATTAAAAAATTATAATTTTATAAATCAATAGATAATAAAAATTAATAAGTTGTGTGCCCTCCTCGACTATTAATTACTGCCCTACACCTGTTAGGCATACTTAAAATTAAATTGTCTATCTCCTGCAACTGTATAGAGCGCCATTCTTCTCTGAGGCATTCTGTAAGCTGCTCTCTTGTTTCTAAAAAGACATTATGCCGTAAAAGACGTCTGCCCATCATATCTGATATGTGTTCAATGGGATTTAAATCAGGTGACTGGGCAGGCCATGGTAAAACGTTGATTTCGTTGTTGGTCAAAAACTAGCGTATCACCCTAGCCGAATGTGGACGGGCATTGTCGTGCATCAGTATAAAATTTTCTCCTATTTCTTCAGCAAATGGAAGAAGAACAAGTTGGAAAATATGGTCTCGATAGCCCACCGCATTTAAATTGCCATCTACAGAAACGAGCTGCGTTCTTCCACAAATGGTGATACCAGCCCAAACCATCACCGTACCTACTTGGTAAATGGAGACCTCTTGAGCGGTTGCCAGCCGTTCTGCGTTTCCAGGTCGCCTCCAGACCTTTGTTCGTCTAGTGTCTGGACGTAAACCAAACCTAGATTCATCCGTAAACAAAACTCTGGTCCATTCTTCCCGTTGCGAGTTCACGTGTTATTGCGCCCACTGTAATCTGATTGCCCGATTTCCTCGAGATAATTTAGGCACTCTTAAAGGACGTCTAGCATTTAGACCAGCTTCATGAAGTCGGTTTCTAACAGTTTGGTCACTCACTATAACATTGTGAGTGTTATTTTATCGAATTACCAGTTCTGTAGCTGTTATGCTGCGATTCCTTAAAGCTTGTAACCGGAAAAATGGGTCTTCAATAGCGTTTGTTTTTCTTGTAGGTCTTGTATGTTGTTCTTTGACCTCATCAGTTTGCTGATATCTCAACCAAAGTCGATTAACAACACTTTGGCTAAAGTTGAGAGCGTCACCTACTGCTCGTTGGGACAAACCCCCTTGGAGCATTCCAATAACACGCAACTGGGTATCACGGTTTAAATGATGTCTTTCTATCTTTACCCGACCTCATACTAAATAAAATGCAAAGAAATTTTACCCTTATCATAATTTAAACCCGATAGTAAAAGTGATGTTTTTAGTCCCACTGAATAAAAATCATTTTAATAGCGTTTCTAATCTCAAAAATTTTTGTCAAGCGAAATTTAGCACTAGAAGTTGATAGACATATGCTTAATTGAAACTTTAGCTTAAAAAATACTCGTTAAAACGGTGTACGATATTTTGTATTTACATTATTAAGCTTGTCCCCTAGATTCTTTTGATGTGTGTATTTGGAAATGAAAAGAATTTTATTGATGTGTCTCTTTTCTTTTTGATTGATTGTTCGAATTACACCCGAAAACGGCACACCGCATTTTGGCAGTAGCAAAACTGTCCACAAACACAAAACAAGTAAACCATAAAAATACAGACTGGTTCGCTGTTTTAAATCAATTGTGCAAAAATGGGTAGGTATTAATTATCATACGTCACTTTTAAACTGTTTGAATACCGAACACCGTCCATTGACATCCATTGATGCATGTATTGGATTTTAACTAAATGTAAAGATGCAAATCTGATGCAATATCACTCGCGACCATGTAATGTAGTTGAAATGCGTGTGAGTGACGTAGTTTCCGCCAAAGTAGGTACCGACCACCATGCGCAACAGCCTATCTGAAGTTAAGTGTATCGTAAGTATACCTACTCTGTAAAAAGTTTTTTTTTTAAATAAAACTTTATTTTTGAGATTTAAGATGTATGACAACACTGCTTTTAAGCATTTTAAGCTTTTAATCTCCGGTTAAAATTTCTAACATTAATTTATCAACAGCCTGTTTATACCTATAAACTCCTATTACAAAACAGAAACAAAAGTATAAAATACATAAATACATAAAAAAATTACTTAAATAAGAAAATGCAAACTTAAACATAAATAACTAAAAAAAACTAAAACATGTGTGTTAGTTAATAACGACAGCGACGTCTATAACACAATCAGTCCACTTTGCAAAGCACTGTACTTTATATGTTACACTGCTAATTAAGTCTATGATACTTGTCAGCAAGATGGAGAACTACACATTTACTTTTGCTAAGAGAGCTACAAGTCTTTATAGTAGCTATTGATAGCTCCCAGGTCATCTTAAGATTCTTGCAGCTTGTAAGAAAAATTTTATATATTTTTGTATCGTCGGCGTGAAAAGAATATGACAAAGATAAGTGTAAGAAAATGTCGGCAACATAGATTAAAAAATTACGGGTTCCAGTACCAAAGAAATTTTTCTTAAACTCGTCAAACTTTGACCTCTGATATCTTCTAAACGCTAATAGTTGTAAAAAAATTGTAACATACCTTTTTTAAAACGTTCAATTTTATACAAAAAATGTATATAAATTTTTTCTGTACAATCAAGTAGTGACCAAATATGGATTTTTTTTTACGTGTTACTAGACTCAACTACACAATTATTTATTAATAAGTACTTACGCAAAAAATTGTTATCACTAAAAGTGATAAAATAAAACAACAAAGTCTATTAATATTTTATTTATAACAATATACTTAGTGACATTAGAAGTGTTACACCCTAAAGGAATAATTTTTGTTAAGGTAAAGGCTTATCAAAGCTGATAAAAGGAAGTATTAGCAGTTGTTGTCTTTTTGACTACTTGTTTTAAGGATAACAAAATGCCTCTAGTCTAAAGGCATTAACAGTATTACCATTTTAGCGATTTCGATAGAGATAGTATTGTGGCCTTTCGAGAAGTTGGTTTGTTTTATCCCAAAATTGCCTTTCATGTTAATTTTATTGTAATGTCAGTAATGCGTGTGTGACAGAAACACGAAACAGACCAACAGGTTAACCAAAGCTTACCACAAAGCGTCAAGAAAAGAGCTTCAAACAACTAGCTTTTTAAGATCGTTATGCTACTAAGCGACATCTCGGTGAGCAATAGTTTAAAAATAAAGATTGCCTTGTTAGTATGTTGAGTGTAACTCTTCTAATGTCACAGAGTATAATTAAAACACATAATTTTGTTCATACGAGTTTTACTTTTAATTAGAGATACCTATATACATATATGCCATTGCGCAAATAAAGACATTTTAAAATTTTAGTTCAATACGTAAACAGCAATCAACCACATAAATAACGATAATTCTTGTACAAAAAAGGATTTTAAAGATTTTTTAAAATTTTAGTCTGTAGTTTGTTACGAGTAGATTTACCTTTCTTCTACAAATAGAGAGTATATCGTTACTTATGTGTTTCAAGATTTTATTTGACCCTCTTTTTGTAAATTAATTTTATACACTAAAACGCGAGTAGTGATTTTGTGAAAATTTCTACTGACTGCAATTACTTATTACTATTAAATTCTAAAAACAACTTCGTGATGGTCAAAACGAGATCTAATGGTCCTGAAGCCAGAGACAGTGTATTTTGTTTGTCAGTGCTTTCTGAGGTTTCTCAAGTCTTGCTTGCTTTACCACCTATCCAAGAATGCAACGAAACCGAATTTATTAACAGTCAAGCTTCGATGGTAGAATTTACGACAGCGTTACCATATCTTCCAGAGGGTATACCAGATGGGGTATTTATCAGTTCACAAAATGCACCATCGGCTGGATATTATCCCACGGATATTCTACATAAGAAGAGGTTGTCTGAAGTTAACGAATCTTTGATGAAAGAAGAGACAATCACGAAAAAAATTAGTCACCAAGGTAGAGTTTTAAATAAAGTCATATTCTATTATCTATGTCTAAGATTTCGATTTAAATTTTTTTTTACCTAAGATAGTCACTTCTAAATACAAACATACTAATTATTAATACTATTAATACCTACATTTTTAATCAAATGCGACTGACAAATATCAAAAATAAAATTTTAATTTTAAAAATGTATTAAATATACTCAGTGACATTGGAAGTTTTACTCCTAAAATTTTTGGAAGTGATTTTTTGGCATTGTTTAGTTATAGTAACTATTGCAACAGTTTATTTTTGACAGTTTTTGCAAAAAAAATTAATCTCTTAGTTTTTGTTAAGAAAAAGGCTTATCAAAGTTGATAAGTTGTAGAATTTGCTGTTGTATTTCTGACTACTTGTTTTAAAAGTGAGAAAATGCTTCTAATCCGAAAGCATCAACGATATTACTATTTTGGCGATTTTGACAGAAGTAGAATTGTGGTCTTTTGAAAAGTTGGTTTGTGTTATCGCAAAATTGTCTTCCGTGTTGATTCTACTACAATAAGAGTAATGAGTGTATTTCTGGTGTGGGCAGAAGAAGGTAGAGAAACACAAAACAGACTAACAAGTCATCTGAGGTATATCACAGAGCTTAGAAGAGGCGCCTTAGACAACTAGCTTTTCGAGACCGTTTTGCTACCACGCGACAACTCTGTGACTAATAGCTTGGAGAAGAAAGTCGACTTGTTAGTATGCGAACGTTATATCGCTGTATTCAAGCTTCTAATTTTTTTTCTTATCGTTCACGGTGCGAAACACCGTCGTCAACGTTTGAACTGGTGCGGCGAACAGCAGTTTTAGAAAGCTAAATAGCATAATGTGATATTCTGAAGACGAAACTATTCCGCTTTAACCATTTTGCTGCATTATTTCAAAATACGCCCGTAAACAAATTATAAATTATAATTAAATACTTTAAAAAATCACCCAATTTCTTGTTACAATTTTATTTAATTATAGAAGAAATGTGGACAAAACTTGATTCACCCGGTATCTGTTAAATCAGCAGAAAGCTCTCTGTATGTATATTTTTCTATAATCGTTTGTTTCACTGCCAGTGCCAATCACAGTTTTTGCTGACATTTTTTTATTAATTGTGTAAATAATTATTACTTTTATTTTTATTATACAGGGTGCGGCAGCATAACTTCCTTTTTATAAAACGCAATAAAACCCATTTTACGAAACAGATTTTTTATTTTTTGTTTCTAATGTACCATAAGTGCAATATCTAAAGTTTTGTTTTACACAGTTTCATCAAGTAAGTGACGCCCCCCATTGTCCATACACTGAATAAAACGATTTCTGGCGTTTGTCATGACTCTTACCAGCCTATCAGCGGGTATGTTGGCAATTTCTGCCCGGATGTTAGCCTCCAGGTCCTGTAAGGTCTTTGAGCGATTGACATAAACGCGATATTTCAAAAAACCTCACAAAAACAATCGCACGCTGCCAAATCGGAGGAGCCGGCTGGCCACTCCAAATTACTCCTTATTGAGATGAGGCGCTCCGGGAAGTGTTTCCTCAAAACAGCCATCAATGTTCTTGAAGTGTGAGCCGTTGCTCCGTCCTGTTGAAACCAAATGTCCCCCAAATTCAGTTCATCAAGTCGTTGGAAAAAAATTGCTCTAGAATGTTCACATACCGATCTGAATTCACTGTCACTACTGTGACTTTATTTTCTTCAAAAAACCACGGACCAATAATCCCAGCTGAGGAAATTGCACACCACCCTGTAACTTTAGGTGGATGCAGAGGCCTTTGATGCAATTTTCAGGGATTCGTGTCAGCTCAGTAACGCATGTTCTGTCGGTTTACGCATCCATTCAAGTGAAAATAAGCTTCGCCGCTGAAAAAAACAATTGCGACCTTTGGAACGTTTTCGAAAAGCGACTGACGTAGAAGGAAATAAAACTTTGAAGCCACGCCTTGCGGTTAGGATTACTCCCACCACGCTACGATCCCTACCGCCTAAATTTAGGCATTTCAAAAAAGGAAGTTATGCTGCCGCACCCTGTAGTATACAGAAGTTTACTTAATTTATCATTGTTATACTTTTTATTTGTTTTAACGTTCACCTATAAACTATAAAGTAATAATAACAATCATATTATTTTGGGGTTTACTTTGCAGAAATAGAGATTAGTTAAAATGTTGTTTTTTTAGAAATATAAAGTTTTAAACAAATACCAAAAAAGAATTTTTTTAAATTTTATTTTTGTCTATCGAATGAAATATATTTTTTGCATAAGCTACTAAGGGTAGTTAATACACATTTTTTTTGTTTTCCGCTAGCACGGCACACTTCTCAAAAAAAAAACGTTTTCTTTTACTTTTTTATATAAGATATCATTATTTGACTGACGATGACGACTATACTTCTAGACCAATCTTAAGTATGAGATAGGTATTGAGCGCAGAATTTCATAGTCTTTAAACTGCTGTAACATTTGTCTAAGAAACGCGGTTTAAAAGGTCTAGCTAAAAAAACGACTAACTTTTTAAAGATTAACTTTCAGTTAACAACAATAGAATTAAGAGTATTTAATAAATAAAGTTATTTATTTTATGAGTGGCGTTACCATTTCTTTATCATTTTTTTCCGGAAGACTTAGGAAGTAAGTATGAGTAACAAACATGGCGAGCGATTTCACCAAGATCTAAAAATATTTGCACAAAATATCAAAAATTTTGGGATAAAAACATGCTAGGCTATCAGTTTGTATTGCTCTTTTTCTTAAAGACAACCTTGGAGCTTCTCTTGTAGAATGAACGGCAAGAACTGAAGCAGCATCGACTTTATTGAACCACTTTCTTAACTTTTTAATGTATAAAATCCAGCTTGTTTTATGAAATTTAATTCACAAGTTTTTTGCATCAAAATCGTAACTTTAAGGTATTTTTTAGTAAATTTTCTAATAACAACTCGTTAGTACTCTTTGCCAGTTTGATAACATTAATTTAGATAATTTTTTTGTTTTAAATTCATAAATACTGTTCAAATTAGAAAAGGGTTTAATTTACAGTTCTCTTAACTTTTTAGGTTTGTTATCTGCTGTCAGTGGTATTTTTTAACAAAATCCGCCTACTAGAGTTACTTTAAAAAATTAGAAAAAAAACTAATTCTATATTTTACAGAAAAATGATATTATTTCGAAAACCGTTCGAATTAAATAAAAAGTAATTTGTCTTTTGGGAGTTTAAAAACGAGAACAGCAAATCAACAAAAGTAAAATTCTCTCAGAAATCAAAAATAAAAAATATTTTTTTAAAGTCGATGTTAAGACATACTGTACATGCAATAATTTTTCTTAGTGATAGAGTTAGTTTTAATGTTAAAATCAGGTTGTAATTTACAGGTTTTAATAGGTCCTATTCCATGTTAAAAAGATGCTAAATATCTAAATTTGTCTTTTGAAATGTTACTAGTTTTTGAGATATCGCTGTAAAATTAAAAAAAATATATTTTTGAGATACACAATGTATGACAACACTGTTTTTAAACTATAATTTCTACATCATATACATTCACCGGCACAAAATTCGATCCATATTTGATTTTCTCAAAAACGAATTTGTTATAATTTTTTTTCAGTCAGAGAACTTTTAGGTAGATATAAGATACATTTCTAATCATTGTTAAAATTAAAAAACAACAAAAAATAAGCATCTGATAAAATTTTCAAATTTTTTTAACTTTTTTTATTTTTTTAACTTTTTTTTTTATTATGATAACTGTGGATAATTGTCTTTATTGTGATACCTGCCACTATACTTGGCATCTTAATTTAATCTTACAAGAGCAAATATGGTTCTAAATCCAACGGACGCAGCTAGAGCAATTGTTTTAGTTTAAGATGGTCGATCACAATCGCACGCACAATCGCAATACGCAGCTCGAGTTCTTGGAGTTTCAAGATGCAGTGTGGAAAAAGCTGTAGAACGATTTCGGAAAACTGGGAACTACACTAGGAGAGTTGGGTTCGGAAGGAGGCAATGTACTGCTCGAAATGATCATTTTCTCAAACTGCAAATATTGAGAAATAAAGTCACGACAGCTGTTGCTGCTCGTAGTTTTTTAGAAGAAGTAAAAGGTGTAGCAATTATCGAAAAAACAGTAAGAAAGGACTAAACAAAAAAGGATTCCTTGCAAGAAAACCAGCAAATGGCTCCAAGTTAACCAGAGAGCATTGAGAAGAGCGACTACGTTTTGCTCATGAATATGAGAATTGGGATGTTGGTGACTGGAGACGAGTTCTCTTCTCTGATGAGTCGAGATTTTGTCTTCATTTCCCGGAAGAACGACAAAGAATCTGGCGACGCTTAGAGAAAAGATTTGTTTAATGTAATTAGTACCGAAACTGAATTTTGGAGGAGGTTTTATCATGGTGTGAGATGACATTAGTTTGGAAGCCTGCACCGAATTAGTCCTTGTAGATAGGGGAAGAATGAATGTCAACAGGTATGTCGGAGACGTTCTGGAACCTCATGTTGTGCCTTAAGTACCCACTATTGGGAAAAATTTCATTTTCATGCACGTGCTTACACTACACGTATCGTGAGCACGTATCTCGATTAGGTTGGTATTTAGCGTATGATATGACTAGCGCGCAGTCCAGACCTAAATCCGATTGAACACCTTTGGGATTGGGATATAATGGGAAGAAAAATTTGAAGCAGAGTTCCTGCTCCAGTACCTCTGAGAGACCTAAACGTGGCAATAACTCAAATTTGGGAGTAAATCGGCCAAAGACACTTTATTGAGGGAATGCCAAGAAGAATGGCAGCTGTAATTCAAGCAAAAGGAGGTGATACACATTATTAAACTCGAGTTTAGTCTTAAGTGTAGGTTTTCCACTTTGTTAAGTTTTAATTTAGGCTTTAATTTTTTAGTAAAATTTAGCACTATTTTTATTATTGGAAAATAAAAAAAACTGTTGTTTAATTTATGCTGTTTTTTGTTTATACTTATTTGAAATTGTGTAATTTAAAGTAAGCCAAAAATTGTTGCCGCTTAAAACAAAATTTCCTTAAGAAAAATTAGATATAAATGATGGATCAAATTTTGTGCCAGTGAGTGTATTTCAAAGTCTATAAACATTTGTATAAAGCAAATTTGATCTTTAGCATTCTTTCAACTAGGGCTATCACCTGTTAAAATTTCGAAGATTAGGTACATTACAAAGATTTTATTCGTTTGGAGGAAAAAAAGGAGTTTTATGTCGTACTTTATTTTACGGTTTTAACTTTTAACTAATTAAATAACATCTCGTAGTAATAACCAACCAGAAATACAGTGCCAATATTTCTTTGACTTGTTAAGTAATTTTGGCACTAAATTCTTTTCTGGTTGCATTTTATCAGACTTTAATTTATATTTTTTTTATCTCACGTTATATTAACATCAACAATAATAGAGTGTTGCTTACAATAATTAAACAAATATTTATTTATGTACAGTACGTTTTTTCATTTCAATAATAATAACTGTGTTTTATTTGATTTACAATCAGAAAAACTACAAATCTTAATAAAAACAATACCTACATAAATATGTATATACAAGACTTGAACAGTTTTTAACTTATTTACAAAAATAAACAGAATTATATACAAAGACTATCACTAAAACATCGTATTGTGTCAATATTTACATGTGCAGGATGTATTTTTCAAGGCAACATTACTGAAAACTCACATGATCCTCAATCTCCTTAAAAAATAATTTAGTATCGCGATCATTACTGTTATATTGATCCGTCATTAATTGATGTGTTTTTGTATGACCACCTTCATGTTTTTCAAAATTAATAAAACCAATTACAGCTATTGCTAACTGAAGACATAAAATTGTAGACAAGACGCCAGCAAACTAAAAAAAATTATTTAAATATTTTCTTTTGGGCTAATTTCAAGTTGAGATACTACACAGCCCCAAATTCTTTTTATTTTTTATAGAAACCGGTATTATCTCAACTTGAAATTAGCTCATAAGTGTTTTATTTTTTTCTCTACCAATAAAAGCAAAGTCCTGTTGTAAGTTTTAGCGCATACACATCCGGCTAGTGCCATTGCCAGGCTGACAGATCCCAAAATTATCAATAAAGTCGGAAGTTCGATAAAATCGAGACCCACATATTTCCTAGGCCACCATAACTCATCGAAGTAGACGGCACCGAGTGCTATGAGGGATATGCTCAGAATCTAACAATAGAATTAGTTTAAAATAGTACAGATGAATAACTTACTCCAAATAAGACACTAAACACAATTAAAGCAACTCGTAATACATTTTCGTTCGGTGTAAACTTCATTTTGAAACAATGTTTAATATCTGCTATTGTTTGACATTTTTTGTTAACGAAAATTTACTCATAGGTACTTGATTAGATAATGATGTTATACATTTAGAAATCTCTGATATCAACTAGCTCTCAAAATTTAATTGCACACTACCAAACAGTGTAAATAAACATTAATCATTTATGTAAACAAAACGATTTACGCATCATTTATCTTATACGCTTTTTCAAGGTTGGAAAGGTAAGAGATGTTACCGAGTATTAAAATTATTGTAGATACATTTAAATATTGATGTCTCTTATTAACGAAAAATCTAATTTTATTATCTTGTTATAAACAATGAGTAAACATCGTAAAAATCTAGAAATTGTGTAATCTATTCTCTTACTGAGATTTTATTTCAGTGTTTAGCAAAAAAAAACTAAGTACAGATATTAACTTTTTTTATATTAAAAACAAAAGATGTAATTATCTATTTTCATTCTGCAATGCAGTGTGACATACTTCAAATTTTTTTGTGTCATAATGATAATTTCTACCGCATTAGTGCAGTAATAGATCTTTTTACGGCACTCGTGCTGTAAAGAAAGTAATTCAAAACAGTGTATATCTATAAAGTGAGTACAAACTAACAGAAAAACTCGTCAGTACGTTGGAAAAAACTGTTAATAGAATTTCGAAAAAATATTCTAAAAAAATTTTTCAGCGGTTTTTCTAATACAATTAAAAAAATTATTTTGACAATTTGGCAATATCGTCTAGCAGTGGTTAAACAGACTCATTGAAATGAATGAAAAAATTTGAAACAGAGAAAACTCACAACTACAAACAAAAATTTTTCTTCAGCAATTTTGCAAACAAGACATCTTTATAAGCTTTTCTGTTATTTTGCACCAGAGGCGGCTCGCCCGGCTAACATTCTAAATAAAAATTAAATAAATTGAATACAATAAATAAAACATTTAGAAGCAATAATACCATCTAAATTGTTTTCCAATGTAATAGTTGGTTTTTCTTTTTAATGCGCTTGTCTGTCTTTCAGACACATTATCTATATGACAAAGTAACATATACAACAATGTGTTGAAAAGAGACAGACAAGCGCATTTAAAAAAACGAACTATAATAATATTTTTTTATATTTGAAAAATCGCAGGAATTAAAACAATTAAATGAAAAAAGGTGAGTTTCGGCCTTTATTCTTGTTAGCTAGTATAATCTGGGTTGGGTAAATGACCGAAAAATTTCTTTTGTTACATTTGCTACGCCAGCAAATGTAGTAAATGTAGCAATCGTAGTAAAATATAGCAAACTGTTCTGGTTGGTTGTCTTATGACATTAGAGCTATTAGCTAAAGTACGTACTATCTTATACAATAAATAACACAGCAAACCGTCAAACATTCAAAATGCAAGCTCAAACGGGACGAAAACCTGATGTGCAGTACGATTAGATCATATTATACTATTAAACTACAGATTGTTAACTAACAAAAAATCAAAACCGTCTTGTAAAGTTTTGTGTTGTACTTTGTAGATAATTCAATGCACTTCGGTTGTTCTTATTAACCAATTGAAGTTGTTTAATAAAAATTTTAAAATTAACATTTAACACAAAAACGGTTTCTAATAGTTAACAAGTAGCAAACGTAGCAAACATAAGAGGTAGCAAACTACGTTTGCTACGTCTTGCTACTCGTAGCGCAAACGTATCAAATTGTAGTTACCTAACCCTGAGTATAATCTTTTTTTATTTAATTGTCCTAATTTCTGCGATTTTTCCAATATAAGAAATATTATGAATGCAAATTTCAAGAATGTTATAGTAATAATTTTGTTTACAAATTTCATCTTTAAATGTGTTAAAAACTGCCCGAATTCAGATAAGCGACAATAAGCGTCGTCTAGCATGTGCTTCATGTTATAGTTATTTACGTTATAACTTATAAGTCCGGTAAGCTCATGTTTACAATAATGAGTCGAAAATGTTAACGGACGAGGCGACGAAGGAGCCGAGTCTGGTATTTTAAGACGAATTATTGTAAAAGTTTACCGGACGTATGTCGTAATGCGTTTTATTTCATCCTGCAATAATTTACTTAAAACTACAAAAAAATAGAAATTTTTTAATTAAAAATATTATCATCTATGAAAAGCTAGTGTCTAAGGTTACTGCTTTTGTTTGTTTATTTTTTTTTTTTTTCGCTGAATTTGTCGAGACGAAATGGCAGCAAATTGTAATATTTCGGATGATGTTTTGCGTAAATATAATAAAGCTAGCAGCTTCCTCACTCCAACAAAATCGTCAGAACGATACGACAATAAATGGTTTGATTATTGATTTATTTTATTTGAGTTCGGTAAAAAGTTTTACCGGACTCAGTACCGTAAAGCTCCATTTTCCAGACTGAAATCATTGAGGTAAACATAGCAAATTTGATACAGGATGAAATAAAATAACTGTTTTCACTCTCTCCCACCCATTTACCGTTATCTTGCCTCTTTGTTTTTATACGTGTATAAAACGTTATTACCACAACTCTAATAGACTACTTTTATCGGCGCCTATCAAATGCTCTCGATTTAAATCTTCTGATTTTTTGTTACCGGTCCGGATCTTTTTACTTTTCTTTGTCTCTTATAGCACAGATAGGAATATGGTTGTCTAATATATTATCAATCTTCATTGTTTAACACTTTTTTTTTGCAAAAAGGCAAATTTATTACAAAGATAGTATATAGGTACTTATAAAAGAACAGTATATTTGCAGTGTACAGATTATACATAAAAAATAATTTATCCCCAATTACCTTATACCTAATAATTGAAGTTTTATCCACATTTACGAACCGTATAAAATAACACTTTATCTAGCTACTAAAAAAATAATGAAATCACTTTATTCCACTAGTAGAATAATAAAAAAATACAATCTTTAATCAATCGCATTCTATTTATTACTAATAATGACATTAACATTTACATTAACAGATATTTCGTTTTTTGCTTTATCATATTTCACTTCGTTTCTATTAATAAGAAGCTTGTAGTTGTTATCGGTTCCAGAACGAATAGTAGTTGTAGAAACAATGGACGTCTCCTCTAGTAAGGAACGACTAGTACTAGGAGAACCTTGGATTTTCCTTGCGATATTAAGCTTATTAGATACAGAATCTTCGATATAAGTTTCTGCTATGGCGAAGCTCCTCCACCCACCATGTCGTTTAATTGTTGTAAGATGAGCACCTCCATTGGCAAGTAAAGTTGTTGTAGTGCGTCTCATACAATGGCCGGTATAAGCTTTTGCGTTCGCCAGATTCAAAAACGAAGCAACT